>CM038671.1:333620261-334293779 GCA_021605145.1 Aegilops bicornis | reverse complement strand
TTCTATTACTTGGCGAGCAGGCTGGGCTAAGCCCAGTGGGAGGTTTGCTCTCCCTAGGGATTTTGCCCTGGATGTTTGAGGCAGATCCTTGGCAGGGGTACATTATAAGCCGGTGGGAAGGCAGCTCCTCTCGGCGGGGGTTTGAATACTTAGGCGAGTACTTGGACTGCCCAGCCAAGCCTTGCCTCTCTGAGGTGGGAGGCTGGCTGCTTTTCAGTGGGATTTTGGACTCTTAGGCGGTGCTTGAATTGCCAGCTAAGCCTCCGAGTGGGAGGCCCGGCTGCATACTACGGGTAGAGTTTGGATGTAGAGTACTTGGACTGCAATCAGCCTCGAGGTGGGAGGATTGGCTGGCCACTCAGATTTTGGATACTTAGGCGGAAGTACTTGGACTGCAGCTAAGCACCTCCAGTGGGAGGCTGACACTTTTCGGTAGGATTTTGGATACTTAGGCGAGGATTGCAGCTAAGCCTCCAGTGGGAGGCTGACTGCTCCCCTTTCGGTAGAGATTTTGGATACATAAAAGTAGAGGCAGTTCGCCCTTCTAAGCCCCAGGTGAGTTGCTGGAAAAGATTTTTACAAGCTTGGCCGAATCGGGATTCGCTGAGCTAAAGCCCTGCTGAAGGGAATAATTTCAACAAAAAGTAATAACAATCAACACTTTGGGAAAATTATAGCATTCTTTGTCTTGGACAAACAAACTACAAAAGTACTTTTATTACATCTCAGCAAGGTGAGTTTTAAGGAAGTGTAAAAGGCGGAGCAGCTCCAGCGTTTCAAGCTACGAGGCTCGTCGATCAGAATCAACGTTGTAGAGATGATATGCCCCATTGTGGAGGACTCACTCAGGACGATGAAGGAGGACAACTTCCCAGAGTGGGGAGCAAGCTTACAGCAGAGTTTTACGTTGATCTACTCGGGGAGGACCAAATCTCCCTCTTGGAAGGCTGGGCTTCTTCACATTTCGGCATGGAATCGGCGCAAGTCTGGCTGATGAATGGTCGAGCGGATGAAGGCCATCTCTCTACCCTCTTCCAGAAGGTGTGCATCTTGCCAGGCTTGTTACGCTTCCTCTTGAGTATAGCTTCGACTCGGCGCGTTGTGAAGCGGGTCACTTTCGTGAGCTGCCTGACTCCATGAAACCGGGAAGAATGGAGTTCTCCGATCGACCACGATTAGGAGTGGTCCTCGAATCGGAAGAAGCGATGGAAGTTAGATGCGACCCAAGCTCTAGCTGCGTGTTTGAGATCACGCATCGGTAGAGATTTCAGCCCTTTGAAAATGAGGCCGTTTTACGCGTTAGCAATCCATTCGGCGAGGATGATGAGCCAACTGAAGCATAGTGCGACCAGCATGCCTTCGAGCGCCAGAAAACTGGAAACTTGTCGTGCTCGAAGTTTGACCCGGTAGTCGGTGATGATGCTATCTTGAACTCCATATCTGAATCTCGCTCGATGGGCCCGATAGCGATTGCATGCATCGAGGTTCTTGATGAGCAGCCCGATCCACTTGGTGGTGTCATTGCTACTAGCAAATGGGTGAAGCCGCTTCGCCGGGTTCTCAAGGTCCAATCATGTCCAATCCCCAAACAGCGAAAGGCCAAGCAGCGGAGGAATGGTCTTCAAAGGCTGAGGCGGCAATGAGCGTATGTTAGAATAGGCGACAACCTTCACATTTGTTGACTATTTCTTTTGCCATTTCATTTGCTTTATTTGATAAAATCCCGCTCGGTATGCTTTATACGATGGTCAGGGAGGACGCATGATGTCTGGTCCCCGGTGGATATCCACTAAAAGTGTCGATGACTTACTTCTTACGGCGTTGATACACTTACATGCGACTCGGTCGGCGCTTTCTCATCACAATTGTCCCTTGATCCGCGTAAGGAGCCTTGGATCGAAGCCAGACCCGATCGTGAACCTCTTCTTCATTCTCGGGGAGCTCTTTCGCCAGGATACCTGTCGTTATGCGGCCTTTGTCCGGTCGGGAGTGATGACCACAACTTCCATAATCCAGATTAGAACCCGCAGGCGGGACCTCAACTTCGATTCGGATCATTGGCACTCTTTTGCTGCGGGGCTTCTTACGTGAAAGGATCCTCCTGCTTGATGAACGCCGAATGTGTTCCAAAAGCCCATCGCGGGAATGGCTTCCCTCCTGGACCCTATCTTCGTAAATCATCCATGACTTGATTTTTCGGTCCGAGGTATGTAGTGGAAACTCCTAACCCTCGAATTTCTTCTCCGGCTTTCTCAATTGCGCCACAATAACTTTTGTCGCCGTGAATATGACATCCCCACTCCTTCATCGCTTGATTAACAACCCGGATCTGAGTCGCCATAAATCATAAAGAGGCTGACGGGCGCCCGTGTAATGGCCATCGCAACCCATGCGAAGTGCTTCATATTACTGCCCGTTCGTTGGAAGAAATCAAAATGAATACGGAGGCTATACCCGAGCCTATCTCACCGAGGAAACCAATACAACCCCTGAGAACCGTTCGGCATCTTGGAACCATCGAAAAACATAGTCCGGTGTTCGAGCGAAGCAGGAGTCGGAAGCTGCATTCGATCCACTTTCGGCGAGGAAATCTGCTATTACTTAGGACTTGATGGCTTTCTTTGCCGCAATTTGATATCAAGGGAAGGAGTTCAGTAGCCCATTTTGCCACTTCGACGAGTTGCATCTACGTTATGAAGAATTTCCGAGCAAAGGCGTCGGCGACTGCGTAATGGAATATTCGGAAATAATGAGCAACCTTCTTAAGTGGTCATATAGATCCCATAAACAAGCTTACGATAGTGAGGGTATCTTTGCTTTGATGAAATTCGATACTTGAAAGATAATAAAGGCGGGCGTTGAACTTTGAAGGCTTTTCCTTCTTCTTCCCCTTCGGCCAGTAAGTCGCAGTGCAGCGACTTGTCCGGATTGGTACGCAATGTGGCGGCAAAGGCTCCTTGGCGATTGGAGGCGACAAGCACCGGTTTGAGTGGAGAGCGAGCTTTGAGCTCTTGCAAAGCTACTATCGACTTCTAGAGTCCACTCGAACAGCCGACTTCTTCATCGGTCGGTAAGAGGCAATGCCTTTTCACCGGTAGAGATAGACTCGACTTAAGTCGATAAGCATCGATGGTTTACGGACGCCATTGCACATGCCTGCGGTATTTCGATGAGATATGGTGCCAACCTTTTTACGGGTTAAGCATCGATTCACCAGCTCGAAGCTTGAAAAACGAGTAACTTTCCACGGGGGAACTCAAAATGTACACTTTGATGGATTAAGCGATGTCATACCTCCACGAGATTGGCAAATGTTTGACAGGAAGGTTGATCAGGCAATTCGAGAACCCTTTCATTGACTTGACCGCACTATATCATCCATGTATGCTTCCACATTCCGGTGATTTGAGTGAGCAAACACTTACAATCATCCTCATAAGATGTGGCTCCGGCATTCTTGAGACCGAATGGCATGGTGACGCAACGAAGAATCCAGATGGAGTGATGGTATTTGTTTTAATCTCATGGTCACTACTGAGCGGATCGATGGTGCCGGAATAAGCATCTAAAAAGACAACCTCTCGCATCCGCGGTTGATTAGGTCGACTATTTGGTCTGATGCACGGAGAGGAAATGATCTTGCGGGCAGGCCCGATTGATATGCTTGAAAATCAATGCACATGCGCATTGTGATTTGTCCTTCTTGGGGACCATGACAGCGTTAGCGAAGCCACTCGGAGTGGTAGATCTCTCGGATGAACTCTCTTTTGCTAAGAGTCAAAACCTCTCGCCCGATAAGCCCTTTCTCTTCACGGGCCGGCGGACCGCTGAAGATACTCTTTAACTGGTTTGAATTTTGGGTCGACTCGTAGGCGATGCTCAGCCAGCCGGGAACACACAGCATGTCGTGAGCTTCCATGCAAAGATGTCCAGATTCTCACGGAGGCTTGGATGGCGCCTCTTCCTATTTTGAGTCGAGTGTTGTTGAGATGTCATTGGTCAGACTGAGCATCGGGATCAATCGAATTGAATGTGAACTTGTTTCGTCATCGCCCAGTCGGCAGAATCTTGACTTCGATGGCAGAGCTGCTTAGCTACTTGTAATCCACCTGGATCCTGCAGTTTTCTGAAGAGAAATACTCTTGTAGCTCTGCCATGGCCCGAGCATCGGCGATCTTAGAGCCTTTCTGAAGCCTTTCTACGCCTTCTTCCGATTGCCCATTGACGGTAGTCACCCACTTGAGACCGAGCATCTTTAGTTTAAGATACACGTAACATGGTCGGGCCATGAAAGCGTGCATAAAACTGGTCTCCCGAAATAGCGTGATAAGCGCTACGGAAATCCACGACCTCAAAGGTCGACTTTTCTTTCCGAAATACTTTGAATCACCAAAAACTACATCACAGAAACAATTTGGCGAGTGACTCGGCCTTCTTTCGAGGAATGACTCCGTGGAAACTCATGTTACTTTGATGCTGAGGCCGGACATCCGGAATACCCACATCCCACTCGCGTCTCGCGTATAATATATTCAAACCACTACCACCATCCGCCGAGGACTTTGATGCGGTCGAGTGTAACCTTGACAAGCCCCGATTGACCACCAATGCTTGCCTCCCGGGGTAGCAATGTCGTCGGGTGATCGGGGCTGATCAGCTGTTATGGTGATGCAGGACACCATTTGAGATAATTAAAGTCTTGAACAGCCAAGTTTGCACGATTATTAACGCTGTCGACTTTTTGCTTTCAGCGTCGGCAAAATCGTAAGGGTGGAATTGACACGGGGATATCCACCATCAACATCATCTATCCTCAACTTTATGCATCTCCTTATCCTTATTGTAAGTACATTTCCTTAGAGCTGGCTGAATCAAACCCGACAACCTTTGTCGAGTGGTATGTTTAAGATAAATGAGTTTACCCTCTTCATCTTTCTTTGTATGAATATGACATGGTAAATCCAACACGTCGTTCCCATCCTGGTCTTTCACCTTCTTAGGGTTCCAAGGACCCTTGGGTTTCCCATAGACTTTCTGGGGTCCTTGCTAGAGGCTTTCCCGAGGGGCTGGCTCGACTTTGCGTTTACGCTTCCGGCCGGAATTTCCTCACTTCGATCTCGTTGGCGGCAGATTTATATTTACCACTCACGAAGCTGATCCTCTTCTTCACCATTTTGCATGTATTTGGTGGCAATCTCCATCTATCCGACTCAGGGTCATATCTCCGGATTCGACCAAATTTCAAACTCAATTATCTGTTCTTGACGCCTTCCTTGACCTGGTACTGAGAGTGATCGAGATACATTCTCCTTTGTGTATTGAGGTGCAAAGTGATCCACCTCTGGATATAATCTCTCAAGGTTTCACTTTCGACTTTTGCATATTTGCTTTCTGTTGTCAAACCAGTGATGCGTTTACCAAGTTCGCTTCAAATGTCACGACAAACACTGGGGCAAGATCTTCCCAAGTGTAAATCTTCTTTGAGTGCTAAGCTGGTTCAACCATACAGCTGAACCACTCCAACATAAGAGGTAAATGCTTCATAGCTACCTCATCGTTTGCCATACGATCTGAACCGCCACTCGGTAATCTTCAAGCCAGAAATTAATGGGGCTTGGATTCTCCAGTCGAACTAGCGACTCCGATGCGTAACCCTTTGAAGTTGGGAGGAATCACAGCGACCACGATGGCCCTGCTTGGCTGCACTACGGTCCCGAGACCTAAACGCTACTGCTTTGGAAAGAACTGTCTCTATCGTGGCCGTCTCGGTGAGCTTTCACATTCCTGTCGACCAAACAGCAGGCGATAATGGATCTCGCATCAAAGCCTGGTTCTGCAGGGTCGTGGAACTCTTCGCCAACACAACGCTGGCGATACACGTGGGTCACAACTGCTGCCGAAGGGCGTGTAGTCCACCCCTTGGCAGAGTGAGCACTACCGGCGTCGATGGTTGCGATGGAATCGGTGCCGCATCATACTGCCTTTCGGCAACCTTATGTAATGATCATCACTTCCGACCTCCACGTTCCCTCACGCCTGCGGGGCGATCGCGGGCTATGGGCGGCCGGAATGAATACGCGGCATGACGGATCATTTTGTGAACCTGTTCGCGATGGCCAGAGACTGGCCCGAGTTTTGATCTCCTGCCGCCGGAGCAAATCTCTGATTGCTGCAAACCTCTACCGCCTCCGGCCCGGAAGGCTTGAATTGATTTAGCTATCTGAGCGGTATTGCTAATTACTGAATGGGAGTTCGATATACGGGTTGGCGGTTGAAGAAGCTGGCGTCGACTAGATTACGGAACCCACCGATGCGTAAATGCGCTCGTCCGAGTACTTCGGTGAAGGTGTTCTTGATCGAGTCTTGTCAATAACCAGAATTATTAGCGCACGTCTTCAAGCCTTGGCGAGCCTCGGGGGTTTCTTCCGCGATAGGAGGTGTGAAGTGCATCCATGTTAGGCTTGGCCAAGCTCTCGCACTCCCTACGGAAGCGAAGTGAGGGAGCTCGAGCAAGAAATACTCGCCGTGGAAACTGCGCGGATCGCCTCCACCGTCTGCTTCGTTGGTCTTGGTGAATCGAGAGGGACTACATGGTCCATCGACCATCGAGAACCTTACTGCAGCCGGGTCCGCGCTATGCGCCGCGTGGGCCAGCGGTCTCTCACGGAGCGGTCGGCAGGTCGAACACGCCCGTGAGAGATTTATCGAGCTTTCGATCGCGCTGACTTGGAGGATAATGACTGTAGCGGGCCACGCATATGCCTCTTACGGCCAGGCTTCGACCCGTGGCCCGGAGCAGCTTGCGCTTCGTTGGGAAACTGCCCAGTGAAGGCGGCGCGAGGCGACCCATGCTTGGAGTTGGCAGTTGCTGCGGAGGGCGCCCTTGGACACCTGCCTTGTAGTCGTCGCCCACGCGGATGGGGGTAGCGTCACGATAAATTCGAGTGGAGCCTCCACCTGAGAAATCAGCGAATTAAATCGGCGGCGAAGCGTGGCCGCATGCCGAGGCGGATCTGCGTGGCGTCGTGGGCCAGAACTCCACCTGAAACCATGATGCCCTTGCGGAGATCGAGAAGAATCCCAACTTCTCCAACGAAGTCGGCTAGAACACACGCTTACTGATTGAGGCGCCAAGCGTGGAAGTGGTTCTAGAATCGGACGGTAGAATGGGTAGGTATGGAAAGCCAGATCTAGCTATGGAGTAGTTGTACTCACGCATAGAAATTCTGAGTTGGAGACCCTTCTCGGAGGAAATAACAGCCCTCGTCTCGGAGCAGGAGGCGGTCATTTGGATTATATATCGTGTATTCTACGAAGTCGCGAACCCTTCTACACAATGGAGGGTGGCTTATATAGAGTCAGAGGACCCCAACCAGCCCGTAGTAGAGGGGTTTAGAGTCTTTGATTAAAACTAGGCGTTCATTAGTACCGCCTTACATAAAATATCATTAAGGTCACCAAAAGACTATTTAACTACAGACCCGTTTGGAAACCGAGAGTAGGCTCTTGGACTCTTGGTGGTCAGAGTGGAGTCTTCATGGTGGGAGTGTCTTTTGAATCTGTCGAACCAGTGGGGAAACTCGCTACCAGAGTCGTGGAAGGCTGCTTCTCTTGTGAATGTCCTTGTGGAGGGTAGTACCTTTGGGCAGGTCTATGATCCTACCCCAGAATTTGTATGACTTCATCACATAGTGATTACATGGCCCACTGACACTATCACTGCAGTCGCGACACCTAACTCTTTACATGTATAGTACTCCTCCTTGGATTTCCTAAACATATATACATATATTAGATGAGTCCTCATACGCAACGTTGCACATGGAAACAGTGATATATCTCTACTATAAAATTATCGATTTCATAGAACGTGTGGGTAAAAAAATCTACTTAACCGCATGACAAATGTGGTAGCCAAAACTAAATAAACTCCCATCATCATTTAGATCATCCCACGTGGGAAAAAAATGATCAGCCAACTCTCTGCTGCATAATGGGATTATAGCTTTCTTTTTGACATGTTAATGGGACTTAAAAGCTCACTTACATGCATGCTACCGGTGCATGCTTGCATGCCAGCACATGTTGATGTGATTTAAAACCCACTCACATGCATGTGCCACGGTATTTCTCGGCATGCCTTTGCATGTCCAGTGGCTTAGTCTTGAACCTCTCTCAACATCTAGATCAGGACGGCTATTCATGACTGATTTACACTTTCATCCTAGCAGCTACGTCAATTTTTGGATGATGTGTGGCTCAAGAGGAGAGTGATAGAGAATTCCTAGTAGTGAGGGGCTAGCTAATACTAGTAGATAAGTCTTTGTAGAGAATTCCACTAGGTGAACTACACTACCCGGAACAAAATGAATAGAATCTACACTTAAAAATGCATCTATATACATCCGCATGTGGTTAATGGTGAAATCTCTACAAAGACTTATATTTAGGAGCTGAGGAGGAAGTACTAGTATAGTACTAGTACATATCTTGTAATTTATCAGCGAGATAAATTTGTACAATGCTTTATAGAAGCTTCCGACTCTGTTACATGTATTCTTGCGTCCAAGGTTGCTCAAGTTGCAACATTTCATCAAATAGAAAAGGAGACTAACATGCATGCTATTGGCATCTCAATGATTGACATATCATAGCAAATATGTACTCCCTCCGTGCCAAAATAAGTGTCTCAAGTCTCAACTTTGTGCAAACTTTTAGTACAAAAGTTGTACTCACTACTAAAGTTGTACACTATTTTTTGGAAACGCAGAGGCTTGACTAAAGAAAAAAAAGCGATCCATGCAGTCCCGAAGGCCCTTGAGCATTGCGGAACCTGACCACTGTGAAAAACTTCAATTTGTCGGGCAGCGATTCGAGCTTCCTAATAAATGAAGTTTTTAACCTTGCGACCATCGAGGATCATTTTGTGCGAGTTTCACCAAAATCGTTCAGATGAGGCATCCACATGGAAGAAAGAAATTGAAGACAGCGTGATTAGAATAAGATTACTAGGGACTGAGTTGATGAGACATAAACTCATCACAAATACAATCTGTTACAAAACCCAAAGGTAGGAGGTTATCGGGTATGTGCGGGGCAAAGAAGTAGAGAAATATCCACAGGGAGTGATGTGGGCAGGCCCAGAGCGATGGTGCGAAGCCGGCTATAAAGGGGAGTTGTATACCTGAGGACGTAAGCTCAACCTTTTTGAGGCGTGAGGCTTAGGAGGCGGCAATTGATCCTTACGTCAGCGGCAGTGAGCAAAGGGCCAAGGCAACCACCCGGCTTTGTAGGAGAGAGAACGGGCGGGGACCCTGATCGGGACGATACCCGACGACAAAGTGGTTTTCACGCCCGTCGGCTGACGGCCGCTGCATCTACACTAAGCATCCACCCCTTCCCCAAGCGGACGTGATCCGCTTAGGGATGTTAGAGATATAAAATGGCCACCCGATCGTTTTCAATGCTGAAAGTAGAGTGTGAAGAGAGCAACCCTAGCGAAAGCAACCGTGTGGTATGCCGCCCGATCACGACTATGTATATAGTGGAAGCGGTTTCCTTTTCTCTCCATATGAACCTATCATATTGCATACGTGCCATTGAAGAAGAAAAATTATTATTTATAAATGACCCGGCACCTACTACTCGTTTCTCCCTATAACCTTGCGCTTGGCATCTCCAAAATATTAACCTTAACGATTACGCTCTTACGCTTCTCTTGAGAAGTCGAGAGCACGATAATGGTAGTCTGCAGTATATATCTTCGTTACGGCTATATGAGACCCGAATGAATTAACACGTCCACCACATTAGCGCATGAAGATCGAGAAATGAGTGAAGTGCCCTACTATCTGAAGCAAAATGAGTGGAATGTACACTCTAAAATACGTCTATAGCATACACTACAGGTGTCGGAGTATGTAAATTTAGTAGTTCATATTGAAATCTACTAAAGGACATATATATTCCAAACAATATGGATATGTCTCTCTATAACCAAGGTAGTAGGGACGAGGAGTAAACGGAGGGTAGTAAATTTTCTCCCTCGTCCTCTTGAGCCATCACACAAGCGCATGGGAGGGAGCTTGCAAGCTTCACCTCATCCTCGCGAAACCACCAGCGCTACCAATGGGGGCGGGGAGGCGGCATACTAAGCAAAGCTTCTCCTGGATTACTGTGAGTTGGCCCGGGACACATCAAAAGTACTCCAAAGTGTATAGAGCCTTGCCTCTAAGAGTAGGCCCCACATGGTTTGCCTCTTTTTTTTTTAATTTTAACACATAGCGTCAAGTCGCACTTAATTTGTTTGTTCACCATTAGTAGGCACGATCCTCCCTCCACCAAGTGGGACAACCAATTACGGTGCGATCGTACAAATTACCACGTGGGCTGGCCTTTTCATACTGAAATGAAGGCTCCACCGTGTACCCGTGCATGGGTGTGGTTGGGAAAGAGACAGAATGCGATGAATCGCCCGTGCATGCATGCCTCTTCTCTTCGATGCATGTCCCCCACCCTACAGTGATTGTGTGTGAGAGATACAAACCCCGGCGTTCGTGAGAGTGTTTTTGTTTTTGTGGTGGGGGTGGGGGTGGGGTGGGGAGTTGATTTACGTGAATTATTTTCTAGGAATATGTGTAGATGACATCTCAAACAAAATTTTTGCATGCAATGTGTGTGTGAAATGGAGGCCTATCCATATCATACATAGAGAATTACGAACAATCCACGAGAAGAGAGGGAGGGGTCACTTAGCTGTCGATAGAGGAGTCGTAACCGAGGATCAGAGGTGGGTGGGTGCGAGATCGATGAAGAGCCATCGGGGGTGTGTGTGTGTGTGTGTGTGTGCAAGTCAAAGATATAGGGAGCAGCGGCCTACAGGAACATTAGAGGCACATGTCAGAAGTTTGTGTGTGGCGGGGGAGACATGACTAGAGTGCTTGATGTGTCGGTCGTGTGTGGGGGAGGGTGGGGGGAGGGGTAAGCGAGAGGCCTAACTATAGAGGTAAAACGACTCGTATATGTGTTGAGAAGGAGACCCGACTATGTCTTGAGGGAGATCGGTCGACATCCATGTACATAACTGAAGGACGGGAAATATGATGGGGCAGAGAGAGAGAGAGAGAGAGAGAGGGAGGGAGAGGGAGGAGAGGGTAGAAGTGTTGGATGGGTGATGGAGTTGCTTCTCGGGAATGTTGGGAGAGGCCTACTAGACAAAGCGAGGTGGAACTGCAATGTTATCAATAAGAGTGGGGATGTGTTTACCGTGTGCACGATGTGATAGATACGTCGGGACGCATCCATGGATGATGAAGGGAACCATGTGTTTGGTAAGCAAACCTAACTAGATCGGTAGATCAATTGTTGTTTGTCGGGAGGAAGGAGAGACACAACTAATGAGGTGAATCGATCGATATGTGGGTAAGCGAGTTATAAGGACCTCGCTGGCTATATGTATAGCGAGAGATCGGTCGGTGATTAATACGTCCATTTGTTAGAGGCAAATAAGGCCCAGTGAGACGGATAGAGCGAAGAGAATGGAGCTGGGAGGTGGTGCAAGAGGCCCAACTACTAGCTAGATAGGGAGGAGTGTGCAGTTCGAGATCGATGAAAGAGGGCGAGAGTTTACACGTGCGATGACCACGACCGCTGAGAGACATGAGGCAAGGACACATAAAGGAGGAGATTGAAGGTGTGTGTGTGTGGCATCACGATGGCGGGCATGTGGAGAGGTTGTCGATAGGTGTGTCAATGGGAAAGGAGTTATGGAGACTACAGGAGGAAACGCGACCTAAGAAAAAAAATAAATGTGCCAGTGGATAGAATGCCGGGGAGGGGAGGCGAGGAGGCGTGTGCATGCACGAGAGAAAGTTAATGGTAGCTACAAAAGGCTAGAGGATTGTGTGGGTGTAAGAGACTAACAAAGATCATAATTTGATATGAAAGCTGGATTCATATATTTGAATAGGAGATCATAGTGTTTTTAAACATTGCATGCATGAATATAGCGGTGATACCGCAGTGTTGTGCACATGTTATACCATAATGTGATAATGCATGGCGTTTACAACTCACAGCTAAATGCCGAACAATCTAAACCATACTATACATCAAACAATCTCACATTTTATTTGAATTTGTGATATTAATAGAGCGTTTCTTGACTTACAACTAAATATCGAAACGAAATCTAAACAATACTATATATCCCGAACATTCTCATTTTATTTGAATTTGTGGTAATGTGTGGTGTTTGCAACTCACATCTAAGTACTTGTAGGCGTGAGGGAAGCGGGGCACCATACATAATGTGATAAACACATTATACATATGAGACATGGTTTAGATTATGAAGATCTAGCTAGAGCTAGAAATGTAATGGCGTTTGAAATCAAAATAAAGTGGATTCAAAAATCTAGTTCGAGTTCATATAGTACACATAGTTCATATGTAACTCAGACCTAATCATGTGGTGTGATGTGAAGATAATACACAGAGCGATGGTTTAACTTGACAATAATGATGATTGTAGATCTTATGCAAACAGAGAAAGCAATTCAAATGCTTTGACTTCACAGCAATCATTCATGATCTTATTCAAATTTAGTTCATATTGAGCGGTAGTATATACGTTTGGAATGCACTAAAGCGTTCATTTGAGTAGTAGGTTGCATGCATTATACACGTAGCCGAGAAATATTTTAATTGAACATAACATGAATTCAAAGTTTTGAATGACATTTGCGGTCTTGCATTGATTTAGTGAAGTACATGTTAGGCTTGTAATAAAATTTCAACCCAGCGCCTTGTTAGCCGAAATATTTAAGATATATCTTTGTCTCGTTGTGCTCCGATAGCTCCCTCCACCATCTCAACCGGCGCCTTGCTACTCGAGAAATTACAGCATGAAACTCCCACCTCACATGAAAACCCGACCTTGAAATGCCCGTGGTACCCTGAACCCCGAAGAACCGCCTCAAATGAATTTGGGGTACTTTCGTAACCACCCACATTGGGATGCAATGGCGTCTCTAAGCTACATGGTTCCCCCTTGACATCCCATCATCCGCCCAACCATTAAGTATCTAGAGGCCATTGGCTTCGCTGAAACCCACACTGCTGGAATTTAGCCCACCCAGCCCGGGGCCTGCTGCGGCATGACTGACGTCGTGCAGCAACACCTCGGCGTCCCTCATCCACCGTCTTGGGATGAGGACCCATCGTCAGTCTCATCGTCCACCGGTTCGACCACCCGTCCTCCACCTCCAAGAGTTGCCCGGCGTTCCCCTGCGTGCTTCGCCACCTCCATTCCCACACCGCCGTCTTCCACTGCACCACGGAAGAACATCGTCATCACCACTCGAAGGATGGGCTGCGGCTTTGATCGGGCCACAAGATGTTGTACACTAATCGCCGCATTTTTCTTCTTGATTCGATCTCACGCAGTGCGCGGTAAGCTTCGATTCCCGACGTGCGACACGCAGCTCCATCCGCGGCGGCGGCGTCGCGGCCACTTCCCTCCGTTGTCGGCACCCTCGGCGGCGGCGTCCACATAAGTAGGGCTAGCGCTTTGCTGGCTCTCGCTTCAGCTAGTGCTCTTCTCTTGCTCTCGGTCCCCTGCACTGTCTGCTCTTGCTTTCATTGCTGCTTTCGCTCTTGCTCTTGCTTGCGATCTTTGCTCGGATTTGTCTACACTTGGTCGGCCAGATCGACTTTTGGGTCGGGTCGATTTTCAAGGAGTAGACTGCGCGCTTGAGGTGAAGGAAGAACCGTAACCGCGGAGGGAGAAGTGCGCCCGGAAAGGTACCCCACTATCTATCTTAGGAGTTGAGGATGGGCGGTGAGTACTGTGGCGGTGGCGAAGCGTTAAAGCGGTGGCTTGAGATCGCCGAAGAAAAAAGCTCGGCACATGGGGAGCTAGAGGATGGCAGGCGGCGGACAGCAGTGGGGAAGTGTTTCCGGGCGGGCGGGCGGCGTATACCGTTAACCATGGCCGTGAAGAGCTACTTTCGTTGGCCGGTGGTGGTGGCGGCTCGGGGGTGGAGGTTGAAAGATGAACCGCGAGCCCTTGATTTACGTATCCATGGTACCAAATCGGCCCGGTAGATGAAAAAGTCAAGTCGACCGGCGTGTAACCTCACCTTGCTATCGCGTTCGGTTTAAAGCAAAATTTAGTTTGATGATTTACAGTTTAAGCGATTAGGATTCGATTTAAACCCGGTTAAGTTCGGTTTAACCGATTGGTTAGAGATGAGCGGCTGATGTATTTTACATCTAGCACTTTGTGGTTATGTATTTTACGTCATGTCACTACTAGGAAAAGGGCTAAAGATAGGATTGACACTAATGGCGCACCAGAGAAGTGGTGTGCCACTACTATACTACTAAGCGCTTTTGGTGGAAGTCGCCATTAGTATAGGCTCTATAATAGGCGCACCGAGCAAAAAATTGCATACTAATAGCTAAATTTTTTTTCATTTTTCAAACATTCTAATGGCAGCATCCGGGCAAAGTCATCGCCATTAGTAGTAAAACTACTAAGTCATGATAATTTTTTTACTTTTGGCAAAAAGCTTATTCCTCTCCTGCTTCCTACCCCCTCGATACGCCCTACGCGCCCAACCATACCCCGCCATGATGCCCCGCCCCTTCCTCCTCGTCCCAGCGCCGCCGCCCGACCCAACCCCAGCCCCACGCCCCCTCCGTCCCCTCCGTCCCACACCGTCCCACTGCCGCCGGGCCGCCCCCCACTTGATCTCCGTCCGTCGACCATGGGAGCGGCGGGACACAGAGAGCAGCGCCGGCTGGCGGCTGTGAAAGATAGCCCACTCCTCCTCCTCGGCCCGCTCCCGCCCGTCGAACGCCCCGCTTTCCTGCGGACCCGTCCACCCCCGCCTTTACCCGGCGTCCGCTACCGAGGCCGCCCGGTGTATTTCTGGTTTCTTAGAGAGCATCTAAGTGAGGTGGCGGCAAAGTTTGGAATGCATTTCATTTTGATACAACTATGAAAGTTTTTATGGCAAACAGAAGAAAATTTTGGAAAGTTGGATAACCTTTATGAGAAAAAAAGTGGCAAAATAGAGTTAGAGTAGTGAGAAAAAAGTTGAAAGGATGGAAATTAACTATGATTTGATGCCTACATTTATGATTTTTTAATGGAAGAAGTTGGATGTAGGAAGACTTAACTATGGCATTATTACTTTGTTGCCTAAAGGAATGATGATCCAAAGATATGAGGCCTATATGTTTGCTAAATGTTCCCTTAAACTGCTTTTAACTTTCGAATCGTCATTCGTAAATGGTGCACTTGTTTTCTTGATGGCTAATGGTCCAAGGGTTTCGCTTTCCTCTTTCCAGCGCTTTGGACATTCTTTCAAATTTATTATTAAATCATCTGCTCCTTGCATATTAGCGAGATGGTTAACTGGCGAACTGTAGTTTACGAAGCTGTAGTTGCTTTATGCCATATGGGCTCATATAAATCTCCTTTGGATAGTCTTTGGTGTGTTTGTTGCAAACTTGCAATGTCAATTCACTTGCGATCCTTATGATGTCACCGAGAATCTTTGGTGCTTTCTTGGTATTCTTGGTGTGCCACTTCACTTTTTGTTCTGATAATCTCTCCGATAATCTATCTTTGTTGCTTCGACCCATGATGGTATCTGATTGCAAGTTGCACCACTTTGTGCAATTCTTTTGTGTGATGAACTGATAAGTTATCTTGTTGAGGTGCTTACATTACACGTCGAGGCCATGGTGTCGTTAATTTTTATCTCTGTTGGCCACTTGCAAAACCTAAGAGAAATTTATTACCGACCACTATGCTTTACTTTGTTTATTTGTGCATACCGCAGCGCCTTCCACCATACTACTTTTTGGCTATTCAAATCTGCGGGGCATTGAATTATTTTGAAAACCCGACCCTGACATATAAGCATATCTTGATGCCGTACGTGCACGCTTGCGTATATTAAGCTTGCACACGTACACTAACCAGCAAAGTGCGTCGGTGCACACATATGCTAGTGAACAAAACGATTTGGTCACCTCAACTTCACGACAGGACACAAACTTGAAAGGCATACCTCACACTCTACCTCGGTAATAATACATGAATGCGTCTCTTTAAAGAAGCGTTCCAACTTTGTCTGCTAGGATTTTTAGAAAAGGTGATGGTTATGAAAGGGTTCCCAATTAAATTTGGAAAGGAGTGGGTTATGTAAGAATTTACTAATTGGTCTCTTCTGGCATAATTATCGAGGAGATGGCGGGGAAGCAGCCACACGCCCATTCTAGCGACACCCTTGATCACGAGTTGGATGCTTCCCGGTTCTTCACTATCATACTTAGGACTTCAGTATCATCCATGACGCAGTATATAAAATGAGAGATCTCCCTAGCTTCACCCATCTCATTATGATATCTGTTGTTTGCCTACATCACTCATTGTCCCAAACTAGGAGGCTGCGGCAGCTTTAAGAATTTTATCTTGATGGGTGAAGATCCGCCAAATAATGTGAAGGTCTGACAGTAAGCGGGTTTCGGGTTGTGGGATGTGGAGTTGGTGATCAGAAGGGCCACATGTGTACTTGTCTCGTGGGTGGGAGAAGTTCTACCGTGCCTCGACACCGGTAGACCTTCCTTCTCTGGATTTGACGACGGCAGCCACCATGCTCATCGTGAAGGTGTTCAGCGACTATGTGTCGCAGCTTCTGTTGAAGATTATGATGCTGATGCGTTCTACGCTCTTCTTCATTCCTCTACATTTGGCTTTGTCTCACGCTTCGATTGTTAACGGTCATTGTTGCATTTGGACGGAGTAATGGGAGCGACGCGGCGACAATAGCTACAGCCAAAGCGGCTTGGCGACCATGGTCTGTAGCGGAAGCGGCGACCATGGTTGTATGGCAAAGTGGCAGCGATGCTGTGGCAGAAGCGTATTGATACAGCGGCGGCATAGACAACAAGAAGGATGATCGGGCTGGAGTGCGGGGAGAAGAGGACAGAGTGGGGGATGAGGCTGCCCAGGACGATGGGCATCGGTGAGGATGACCTGGCGCTGGTGGTGGGCCGACCAAGGGCAAGAGATGGTGGTGGGTGACCAAGGGCAAGAGATGGTGGTGGCCATGAGCAAGAGATGGTGGTGGTGACCATAGGCAAGAGATGGTGGTGGTGACCATGGGCAAAGAGATGGAGGTGGTGAGGATGACCTAGTGATGGTGGGCGTTGCTGAAGGTGGCCTCGCGATGGTGGTGGTGCCTCGACAATGACCACGCACGGGTGGTGGCGCCTCGGCGATCCCACCGGTGGGCGACATGACCACGCCAATTGAGGTAGAAGACTACATCCCACCGCTTCCACCGCCTCCACCGCCTCGCCGCTCTTGGCGCCTTGGTGAGGAAGGAGAAGGAGAAGAACAATGCATGAGAACTGAACTTTGTCGGTATGTCGAGATCTCCAAAATGATATATATATATAAGTTACCTATGTTATCTCTAATATGCTTAGTTTCCTATAGGTTGGTTAGCTTCATTTTACCTAAGTTGGCTCTTATATGCTAACTTAGAGCTTTATATGCTTAGTTTCCTATGAGTTAGCTCCAAAATAACTTATGTTAGCACAAAATGATCAAGTTTACATAATAAGCTTATAGTCTTTTTCTTTATTCTTCTTCTTTTCCAAATGACATAGATTAGCTTCATTTTACCTAAGTTGGCTCTAATATACTAACTTAGAGCTTATGTGCTTAGTTTCCTATAGGTTAGCTCCAAAATAACTTATGTTAGCACAAAATGATCAAGTTTACATAATAAGCTTATAGTCTTCTTCTTATTTCTTTTCCAAAATTCTTCTTGTTCTTCTTCTAGTATTCTTCTAGTCTTCTTCTTTTCTTCTTCTAACTTCTTGTTTATCATTTTTGCAGATTTGATTTAATTCACGAGGCTTGCATGGATGGAGTGGCTTCTTTTTCCATTTGTGTTTTTATTTTGTATCTATGTGAAACTTTTGTGAATTGATGGATATATTTGTTGGATGAACAATGTGAAACTTTGTATGTAATATGTAACTTGATGGAACTTGTGTGTTGGCTATGTATGTATATATGATGGAACTTGTGTGTTGGCTATGTATGTATATATGATGGAACTTGTGTGTTGGCTATGATTGTTATATGGATGCTTCTTGTATATATATGTGTTGGATATCTCATAAATTTGAAATAGTGACACTGAGATTAAGAAAAAAAAAGAAATTAAAAAATTGTTACTAATGGCGCATTAGGTGTGGTGCGCCATTAGTGCTGTTACTAGTGGCGCACCCGTGGGCAAAACTAATAGCTGCACTTGCACAGTGCGCCTATTAGTCTCTGAGATGCTAATGGCGCACCCGATTAATTCTTTCATTAGAAAAAAATTCTAGTGGCGTGATACTAATGGTGCACCAGTGATGCGCCATTAGTAGGCAAAACTGGTGCGCCATTAGTAGCCCTTTTCCTAGTAGTGTGTATTGGAGATGCTATTAGAATTCCACTCAGGTTAACGTTGTTCATTGTCTCTCTTGTCCTGCTTCAGCCTTGGCGTCGTACAACTCACCGGAGCTGCTCCAACGACGAAACCCTCCATCACAATGGAAGCGATACCTGAGCTCCATCTCCGGGCGCCTAAGATCTTCTTCCCCTCCTCCGACAAAGAAGTCGGCGAGCATCCTCCTGACCAACCCAATCCTGTACGAGATCGACATGGCTCCAGCCAAAGAGGTTATTACACTTGTTGCATCTCTTTTTTACTCTACATGTTATATATATTGTCCAGCGAGCACGCAGTTTGTTTCCTTTAGTGTCTCCTTTGAAAGAAAAACGTAGGAATTTTAATTTTCACTTGTCCTCCTTTCCAAATTCCTATTCATGAAGCACAAGACTAAGAGATAGTAGCATAATAGGCATTATAACAGTACATTTTCTTGTGGTTTGACGAAAATCTCACCATGCTTCTTTGCATCATGATCTTCCAATTGTTGTGAATCAAACACGGGTGGCCAATCATGTGTTTTTAAATTCTACTGTTTTGCACGTGCATTCCTATCCTATTCTGTCTATTTCCTATCTACACATTCTTGGAGATCCTCCAATTCAAAGCGAGCCCTTACGTAATTACTTCTCTTACAGATAGTTGTCAAAGAAAATCTTCGCGTGGTTTGTCCCGCTCTGCTCGCGTCGTCGTCCACCCCAGCTTCATTGCTCTCCCAACGACAGGGTCTACTTTACAAGGGATCCAGCCTCGAGCATCTTTAGGCCGCCTCGGATCTTCTTCCCCCACCAGCTGGCGACCAAAACTGCATTACCATCATAAACCCGGCAGATGACCTCGAGGATCATACGGGTCATAAGAGAGGTCACTTTTCTTCGATGCACACTTACGTTATGCATCGCTTAATATTACAGCATGCTACTTTTATGAAATCCTGTTTTGACCGATTAGACTACAGAGTCAGCTCTAATGGTGAAACTTGAGTTTTAAATGGTTGTAGAATTTTATATCGGGGCCGCTATCAATAGTATCTATCTACTATGCAGTTAATCTCCGATGTCTACCATGAGTTTTATGTTGGGTGGGGAAACAAAAGCAGGTAAAAAAGCCATTATATGTATTTATGCTTGAAGCCATTATCATGCACTATTATGGTTTTGGGTCTATCCACAGGTTGCTACCATCACTTTCTGGATTTACGCATGCACTCCTTACATAATCTCACTATGTTTTATTCCTATGCATAGCCGGTTATTGTAAACAATGGAACCGAACATGTAGAGCAAAAAGCGAAACCCCTTAGCGTGGCAATATAATTTCAGCGTGAGCCGATAAGCTCCATGGTGAAGCATAAGGCAGCCCC
The DNA here is from genome assembly GCA_021605145.1 of Aegilops bicornis. NCBI lineage: Eukaryota > Viridiplantae > Streptophyta > Magnoliopsida > Poales > Poaceae > Aegilops > Aegilops bicornis. The sequence continues at coordinate 334,273,889 of CM038671.1, read as the reverse complement.
CCCCTCCACACATTTCGGATTATGTCGAGAGGAAGATATCATTACGAGGGGATTCGGAAGAGAAGATAACTCCTATTTACCCCTCGAGGTCTTCGCTCTAACTTGGCATCTTGATCTTGGTTATATCATGCATAAAAATCTTGCATTGCTTACTTTATACATCAAATATGTCATACCTTGGTTTAGACATCAGCACAATGCGAATGCCATCATTTGGATTTATTCATCGTTTATGTGAATTCATAGCATACCTTGTTTAGCCGGGCATCATATATGTGAATTTTGCAATGCCATCCTGCTTATGGAGTCATCTTATATGTAAATTATATCAGAATCCTTTTTTTTTCCGTTACATATTACATTTGTCAACAATGTTGGTATTTTTTGTTCAAGCGCTCTTCGTGTTACTTGACCATTTGACACGGTGATGGCAGAGTGCAGATTAGCTCAAGGTCTTGACGGCCATTATGCTATCCTGACCCGAGCGCATATCGCTGGTTACGGATAGCTCGGAGGAGGAGGATTGAAGATAGATGACCTTGATCCCTATTCCCCCCGAGGTGTGTATGCTCTAATTTGGCGGGGTTATGTTGCTCATATCGTGCGTGTATGGTGTCTCGCATTGCTATGCCATTTGATTAGTTTAGACATGCTTTTTATTAATGAATGCCACACAATTAGGTGTCTAATTACCATATATGTGAATTATGCATTGCCATCTTGTTGCAAGACATTATATATGTGAATTATACAATGCTATCTTGTTGCAAAGGCATTATATATGTGAATTATGCAATGCCATGTTTGTTTAGCCAATCATCATGTATGTGAATTATATCATGCTATCATTTTTGTGTATTACGTCTTCCATTTATGCGACAACGTTTGTATATTCAACTACTCTTCCTATGCATCAGCAGCCATTTGAAGCGGTGATGGAAATATCTGGAGTGAAAACAAGGTATTCAGGCGGAACAATGCTACTTTACACAAGCGAGACATCTTCTTGCTTCTGAAGAAGCTCCTCGAGGAGGATTCAAATGATGACCAGTCCTATTTCCCCACGAGGTCTGTGCTCAAACTTGGCAGGATATATTACCCATGTCATGCATGTTGTCTTACGTTGCTTAGTTTTTACATCCATATATAGATTGCCATCCTGCTTACTTGCTTACTATATAAATCATATATTTGAATTATATCATGCCATCATGTTTACATAGTACATACATCATCATCTATCGAATTATGGCATGGCAACCCACATTAATAAGAACATCATATAGTTATATCATCTCATCCTCTTTAGTGTTCTGGGTCATCATATTTAGAATTATGGCATTCTATCCATGAATGTATGTGAATTATGGCATGCCAACCTATTTAATAAACACATTATATAGTTATGTCATGTCATCTTGTTTACATAATCTCATATTTTGAACTATGTCTTTCCATCTTTTTTAGTTAGCCATCATAATGTGAAATTGTGTCTTGCTATCACATTTAGTTAGCCATCATATATGTGAAATTGTGTGTCATGCTATCCTGTTTGGGTAGACAACATAAATATGAATTATTTCATGCCCTCTTTTATTCCCCACTATCCAGTACTGTCTATCATACAATGTCTATACTTTCAATTACTTTTCTTGTTTTATCAGCCATTTGAATTGGAGAGCGTGATGGTAGTATCTAAGGGAGTAACAACACGGTCTTCAAAAAGATAGTGCTACCGATTGATGCAGATAGAACCACGGTTGTACTTGCCCAAGGACCAGATCCACCACACATAGCTCCAGACTCTCGCTTGATTGTAACCCTACCAGTTGGACGAGAGAACCGGCTACACCCCTTCTAACCCCAACCCCGGAGATGGTAACCCGGTTCGAGTTGACAAGCACCGAGTCTCCACGAGAGAGCACCCAAACACGGCGTTTAGTAAAGGGAACTGCAGTGCCCAAAAACACGAGGACCACCACTCGAATCCCAACTCAACGCTTAAAGGAGAAGCGATTTGTTCTCGAGGTCGGGTTACTGTAGCTATGGTTCATACTCCTTTGCTCTTGCATTCTTGTATTTACTTATACCAACTATTTTCAAATTTGAAGGATGGAATTGAAACTCCAATGGCGCATATATGTATGTTTTAAACCTGTTTCTTTAACTAGTTTCTTTGTTGTAACCTGCTCTATGTTGATTTAGGTTTCAATTGAATAAGCGATTATGTTCTCATGTCATGCACATTACAAGTGTTGTTATTGCTCTATAGTTACCCACACTTATATTTTGTCTATTCACGCTTTGTTCTTGAACAAATATTATTTGAACTGTGTCTACCTATCTTGATTTGGCAACAAAAACTAGAATGATATAGACCATAAAGTGACCATGGTACATAGATATATGCTTGTTTCATGATGTTATCATCCACTTTACTCTTGAACTCATTTACCAAAAAATGAGTTTCATATACCTAACATAGTAAACAATTGATGTGTCTACTTGTTTCTCTTTTAGAATCGGACAAAACATTGGAGAAACAGTACGCATTATCCAATAACAAAGGAATGTATCTTGAGATAAGGTTCAAGATAGTGAGAACATCCCTGTTGGTCTCCAAGAAGGTCAGATAAAAACTATCTTGGCGATAATTGAGGAACCCAAAAGTCCCTGTCTTGATGTAGTGTTCGATTCTTGGCCACTCTGGTAGCACAAAACTCTTGAACTTCCGCTACACAGATCAGTTCTTCTTCTTGAGTCTCAACTTCAAGTTGAAAGACATCGATCGGATGTCTTGACGAGGCTGAAGGCCGAAGTCCTGCCCGGGGGTGGATCCATATTTTTTACGGTACCTTGACAAGCCTTGGAGGATTTAAATTGCCAAACAAGAAAGTTAACCAAGCTTGCTAAGCATCTTACCCGGCTTGTTATGGGTACCAGGATATTGTTTCTTGAGATCTACGAAGTGGTTTTCAGTTCTGCAGATTTGTTTTTCTTTACGTATGGCGTTTATTTAACAATTAAGCCAACTTTGACAACCGGTGTATATGATATGCTGCTTTTGTTCCCCTATATTTGCGCGGTGGCCCGGTAATTTGATGCCAGTGGATGTAATATGTAACAACCCGTGATAGCATAGCATAAGTTGCTTGCTTATTTATTTCCTTGTTGTCTTGTTTATTTGTTTGCTTGTAGTGATGCGGTTCTTTTTTAAAAACTAGGCCACAATAACCATATAGGCTGTTAATGGGTTATCGGATCAAAAACCCGACCCGATAGCTTAACGGCGTTCCGTTACGATTGGATGCGATGTCGGTCACCCTTGTGGCATACGTGGCCAGCGTGATTTATAGTCATGGAAGTGGACACTTCCGTGATGATAATTTTGGTAATGTCATGGAACACTTATACGACGCTTACAGTATGACTATCTTGATTACGTCATAGAATTTGTCTCATGGATGTACATGCATGACAAAAAATCATTCTTGTGACAAACCGTGTATCATCACGGAAGTGTATTTTTGCTTAGTGAATGAAGAGCGATGCCACTGATGCATCCGGTGGCGGCGATCTGGCTGATGATGCTCTTGAGCAGCTGATAAAAGAGCAAGCAAAAGGCGAAAATCTTCAATGATCTTCCCTGCCGATGTGGACATCTGAACAAGTTCATTGTGAATGGTTTGATAGCCCAAACCTCGATTTTAGATCGCAACTCCCCATTGGCCTTGCGTCTCCTTCCATGGCGCCGTACTCCTGGCTCTAGCTCTAACAATCACGTTCAAGCGAAGCACAAGATTGATTATGAAAAGGCTCGAGTTCAAGAAGCATGTAGCCCAAGCACCGGTGTGACAAACATCCAAAACTTCAAGAACCATGATCGCATGAGCTCAGAGGCGTTTCACAAAGCGTGATGAAGCCTGAGTTCTCGAGCACATGAAGCTCTTAACTGCCAAGTGTGTTCAAGCCTATTTGGCGCAAGGCACTTGGGCATCGGCGCCGACCCAAGATGTTGCCAAGCAAAGGAAGCACAACGTGGACCAAGATGATACATCGGTAAGGGAAGAACCTGCGCATTGTCTTCCCCACTAATATGACCCAAGATGAAGCCTAAGGTCCCCATGAGTGGCCCGAGCCCCGAGAAAACAAGGCTGCTGAAGCCAAAAGCCGAGAAAAGCATAAGACCAAGAACACCACGGATGAAGCTCCACCTGCCAAAAGCGTAAAACCAAGAAGAAGATCGGGCCGCTCTCCATAGAGCCCCTTGTCGTCGAGCCAATTTCTGCATACTGGGTCACCATCGCACAACAAGGCGTCGTGATAGTTCATGGTACTTCCCGGAGGCTCTGAAGGTGAACATTCCAAGTGTCGACCCCTGCAAGTGAAGACATTGGTCCCCCAAGAAAATGTAGATGATGATGAAGTCCTTCCTCGGATCGGAGCACAATGTGGTATCATCACCTATTCTCACAGTTTAAGCGAACTCATCGGCATTGGTGGGTCACTTGGCGCCCAATTGCACCGAGAGGATGATTCATGGGCTGATCACCCTCAAGACTCCCCATTGACGAAGAAACACCAACTACTCCCCAACTCAAGTCACCACTCGATTTGAAGATGAAGACACAGCTTTGTGGCCCCGGACAACCTCCATCTCCACAAAGCGTGCGCCCGGCGTTTAGCGAGGCTTATGAGGACCAAGGCGCCAAGTCACTCTTCGAGAGTGTTCTAGAAGGAGAAGAGAGCCAATCGATTATCACGTCAAGTATTTCTGAAGCATCTCCTACCGTGAGCTGTTCCCAGTCTGAAGCCAAAGGCGGTAGAAGATATTACATTTTACTCGGCCAATGAACAAAGCAAAACCAAGAGTTGAAGAAGAGATGTGTTGCTACACTAACCAATAACCACGAAGTTGTTCTCGAGGAGAGCGTGTCCGACCCTCGGCCCACTCGGTGGAAGTTGATAACATTCGGCGACCACCAACATCAAGCTGCCTTAAGCCAATGGCGTTGTCATGGTGGCAGCGCTAATAATAGCTTTATGCACGTAGTTAATGTTGTGCTGAAGTGATTGCACACTGAAGTCAATCACTTTTTGCAGCGTTAATGCCAATGCCGCTTGCTCATGTACACTTCCAGGCCACACACCATTGAGAAAGCGATGATGGGTGTTAGTCGGTAAGTTCTTGCTCTGTGTAAATATTATCCTAATTCTATCTTTCCTTGCTCATTGCTCTTATGGCTTTTTCTTTGCCGCCTTTCATGGTGCCGCCTTGCCCGTCGAGGCTGACCGCTCTATGATTGCCATTTGGATCAAGTGCTTGGCTACTTTGGGAAGCAAATGCTAACCGTTTTAGAGTCTTTTTAACAAATTTGGATAAGCGACAAACTGACCTCAAGAGTCGATTTTTGCGAAGAATTTTGGAAGCAGCTTTAGCTATGTTTATGCTTTTGGGTCCTTAGCCATTTTTCATGTAGCCGTGCCTCCTACTCCTGTGATGCTTTCTGCGAAACTCACGGCTTACAGGGAGAGCCGGCTTAGGCACTTTTACTACTTGTTCCATTGCAGGCATTTCATAGCGCAAGGCGGCGGAGTCCCGAACTTGACTAAATCCGAACCCAGGGTGCGGTGGCGTAACAAAAATAACATGCACTCGAAGAATGATTCTTATCATACGAGATATGAAGAGGGCAGTCCCGAGTTCGTCTCGAGGGCCGAAGTCTTTACTTTGCTGTAGCGTAATGGTACATCTGCGTGGCGAAAAAATCATCGGGATATTTGCATTCCATGGCCCGTTCGTCTCTTTGCCAGTACGATCTCTCTTGTCTTTCCTACCGGGGCTTGGCGTCGATCGGTAGTAGGTCGTTGCTAACACTTTCTTGATGATGAGGGGCGGCCTTCCCAAAGCGCCCGGCGACTTGTCTTGACCGGCTGTTAAGCTGGATCAGCGAAGACACCATCGTTAAACCCTCTTGGAAAGATCTCCGACGACCTTCACGTTGTAGTAGCGGCCTTGAACTCTGCTGGTAGTGCTTTGGAACCGGCTGAAATTGCCAACAGCTGGAAGCCCTCTTCGACCGAATCGGCCTTCCGTCAACAGCGTGCTTCTTCTGCTTTACCACTCGGTGTACATGGTGACTTCATGAAGTCGAGGAGCTTCGATGTCTGTTGGGATAGCGGCTTGACACCGTGAAGCCGAGGAAGAAGGTGTGAAGCGGTTGACTTATTGTTAGGTCGTCGCAAACTCAGAAGACTGACTGGCAGCTCCTCAATAACAACCGGCGAAGCGTTCCAGCGATTCGACCGGTCGGCGGTGCGATGCGGATAGGATGAGGCCGTTTGCTTCTAGCCGTTTGACTACGGATAGGCAGCGACGTAAAGATCTGGTCGGATGCCTTCGTCATTTGAATACGAACCCGGGGCATGCCTTTGGCAAAATTTGTGCCATTGTCGGTGATGATGTTGTGTGGTGCGCTATTAGCGGTACATTGATGTCGATGAAAGTCAGCTGCCGGTTGGACCATTCAGCTTTCTTGATGGACTTTGCTTCTATCCGCTTGGTGAACTTGTCCACCGCGACAAGTAAGGGTAGGATTAGGCCGCCCTCGTACCTTTGAATGGCCCCACCATGTCAGGCCCAAAGCGGTAAAGGGCAGACTGGGGATAGTCTTTAGTCTTGGCTTGGTGGAAAGCGACTTGGAGGCGGAATTACACAACCCTGCATTTTGGACTAATTCCTTGGCGGCCTCTTCTAGAGTATTTGGCTGAAGAAACCGTGTCGGAAGGCTTTGGCGGCAGGTGCTCTTGAGCAGCCGCCTCGCCTTGATGAATGTCTTTGAGAATCGTGTGCCACTCGCTGCTCGGCATAGCGGCTGGTAAACACGGCCTGACAACGCACACGACCAATAATTGACTATGGTGTGGGATCTTTGCTCGTTGCACCCGAGCGAGATTTCAGCTATCGGTTGGTAGCTCTCGCTTACTAGGAACTTAGGGATGAAGTTGTGAAGTGCTGCTATTTCTTCAATAGCTAATGCACACTGCAGACGGCGCTGCTGGGAGGCGGCCGGTGGAGTCCATGACGCTTCTTTGGGTTGGCGGAAATAAGACGGCCCAGTGCGGTCAGACGAGCTTCTGGAGTCTTCATTAATGGCTGCTGCAGTTCTCAGGCGGGTTAAAGTCCCAGACCCGGCTTGGACTTCTTGTGATCTTGGAGCGTCTGCAAAAGGTTCTTGTGCCGTCTGGCGAGGCTTTGGGTCGGATCCGACTTGCTGCCGAGCCGGGTACAAAAAATTTGAGTCACGATGCAGTGGCGGCTTTGACAGATGAAAGCTTGAGGAGGCCTTTGCCAAAGGGCGATGCTTCTGGATGGTATGCACAGTCGTGGTTGGAGCCGATTCGTGCCGGGGTGTCTGCGCTTGGTCCGTTATGCCGTTTTCACTGACCGATGAAATTTGCCACCCTCAAAGTATCTAATTTGAAAGGTTGCATTGTACCGAGGAACGGTAGCCTCGCATACATGTTTGCGTCTTTGGTGTCCCCAATCGCCAGATGATCTGTTGGACCACCAAGTCGGAGTCACCATATACACGTGATCCGCGGTACCGTTAAAGTTCTTTGTGGCAAAGGCGGAGCCCGATCAATGAGCGCCTACGTATTCGCATGCTGACGTTGTTGGCAGGCGGCGAAATGGATTTGCAGCATACTTGAGCTTTTCGCCTTTGGGGAGGTGAGGACAACGCCGACTCTAGCCGGGTGCGCATCTTGGAGCCATCAAAATGCATCCGCCAATGGGTGGAGTCCAAGGCGCTGGTGGAGAAATGCGGGTCTCGGCCCAATCGACGAGAAGTCGTACCAAAGGTTATGCGATTTGATGGCGGTGCGGAAGCTACGATAATAGATGGTGTAGGGGGCCAACTCTATGGCCCATTTGGCCACTCGGCCGTAAGCATCTCGGGTTCCGATGATCTCGACTAGTGGAACTGTGCGCACTACGCTTGATTGGATGCTCTTCCAGAGTAAGGCTTCAACTTCTCATGGCGGCGAAGTGTACCGTGAAAGCACATCTTCCGGGGTAGGTGGGGTAGTTCCGCCGGAGGTTGTGACAAAGACCTCGGCTTAGGTAATATACCGGTCTCACGGACAGGTAGCATGCCTGCCTTCCTCCTCCTTTCGCAAATTCACGGTGATATGGCTGGACTACATTTGGTGGCGGCAAATGTGCGAGGCATGGGCTCTTTAGGGCCTGAACGCCCGTAGCACGGGGAGTAATCGACATTTTCTTCAACCGGAGAAAGGCTTCATCCATATGGGGTTCCATTCGGAAGAAGGTGAACCTTCTTCATGAGCTGGTATAAGGGGAGGGCCTTCTCGGCCGGTAGGCAGAGCGATGAACAATTTGCCGATGGACGTAAGCAGCAGGAACGAACTTTTGCACATCTAGTAGTTTCCATGGGTACGCATCCATCCTCTCGATGGCGCTTTGATCTTCGCTAATGTTGCATTCTATGCCGCGTTCGAGAACCAAGAAACAAAGTGGAGCTGGCCACCGGTACCTCAAGACGACTTCGTGGTTGAGCTTGATGCACTCGAATCGGCGCAGGTTCTCAAAGGTCTCCTTAAGGTCTTCAAAGAGTGTTCCTCGCTTCCGCTGCTTCACCACTACATCATCCACGTGGGCGTTATGCGTTACCGAGCCGCTTGCCCGAGAGCACTTCGCGTATAACGCCTGGCGTGAAAGGTGGCGCGACGCATTTCCTTAAGCCGAACGTCATGGTCGTGGCAGCGTACTTGAAGGCTCGAACGGCGTGATGAAAGGCGGTCCTTTACCGGTCATCGGCGGAGTTCAAATTTTGATCCGTGATATCCTGAATAATGCATCTAAGAAGCTCAACAACTTCGCAGATCCGACTATGGAGTCTATCACCCCGATCAACTTCTCGGCGGAAGCGGCATGGTCCTTGGGGCAGGCTTTATTGAGAAGCTTGTGTAGTCGATGGACATCCGCCAACGCTTGTTCTTCTTCGCATCGTGACCAGGATAGGTTTGCCAGGCCATTCCAAAGAATTTACTTCCATGATGAAACCGGTTGCTAGAGCCGGGCTATCTCTTCTCCAACAACTCTCCCTCTTCTCTTCCGACGAGGGACTGGCGCAAAGGTCGCCTCGACGGGCTTCCACATCAGATCGGACGTGGTAGCTTGTTCAAGCTCCTGGTGAATTCCTGGTGATACCTGGCCATGTCTTTAGGAGACCATACTAAATGTCTCGATTCTCACGAGTGAAAATCGACGAGCTCGCTTCGCCTATTTGGCTTGTCAAGGTTTGCACCTATGACAGCTGCCGTTCTTCTCCGGTGCTCCGGGTCCAAGGGTATCTTCGCCGTTTCTTTGGCGGCATTGAATGAGCCCTCGACTTCCGACCTCAGCAGGTCGGTGATAACTTCGGGGCTGCTTTTGACCGCCATCGCCACAACTTCGATCAAGAAGCCGCTTACGGTACCGCGGCTGCAATTACCGAGGGGACTTCGGCTAACCCGGTCAATATTGCTTTACAGCTGCATAAGCCGGACGACTTTTACGTAGTGTCGCCCGGCTACGGTCAGGATCCCCTTGGTACTTTCAGCATCTTCATCTTGAGGAAGGTACATAGTGGGGTTTGCCATGAACTTGGCCAGCAGGTCGGCCAAGCGGTAGCGTGATACGGACTTTCGAGGTCCACCACTTCAACCAAAGCTGCTCTTCGGCGTAAAGGCGTGATCCGTGTCCCCAAAGAGGACGCCTATCGCCGGATCTTGCCAATCGCAAGGTGAGCCCCGGGGAAAGGCTGTACATAATGCCGCGGTGAACCTGCGTCCTACCGCTCGCTATCTTCGCTGATTCCTAACTTCTTCCCATCATGTCCTTGTACAGATGTTGATGTTGTCAGCCTCCGCCTATCGTGGACTCGCGAGAAGCGAAGCGGCCGCTTATCTCATATGGCAAGGGTGGCTCCCAAGACCAAGCGTACATGGGAGCCCGGATTCGCATCACCTTCCGGATGATCGGCTTCTGCTTCCAAGCGGTAAACTACCGAACCAAAGGCATGAACTGGCGGTGTCCGACGCCATCATTTACGATTCTTGTCGCCGCAGCCACTGGTCAAGCTGCTGCGTCGGTGCCGCCACACCTGCGGGTGAAACACCATGTAGGCTCCAATACTTCTTACGGGTCACTCGTCCGTTTGTATGTCGTGCCGATCGGGTCAACTAACGGCCATTTGCTTGCAAGAAGGAAGGCGATAAGAGGCGGCGGCCCAAAGGCTATGAGCCAGGAGGCCGTCTCCTTGGCGCATCCCGGTGAGCCAAAGCGTGAAACTTCCGGGCTGGTGTGGTTTGACAAGCCATTCGCCCTTGTTGTGGAACTACTAACGCGGGCCATCTAGAGTTCTGCTTGGTAGAGAAGGCCGACAACTAGTTGGTTTTGCTTTTCCGCCTTTTAACGTAAACGCTTGGTCGGAGGCTGCCCTTCGCGGTTTGCCGTTCTTCGGTATAACCTGCGCAGCTTCTTGGCCGTTGGAAGCCGGTGTGGGCCTGCGCTTTATTGGTGCGTTCTGTTGTGGACGCCGTACCGGTATTCTCCGGCCGGAGTTGCAGGGAGCTCGAGGAGCCACCTTGCCGGTCCGTGACCGACTTCAATCTCCGCCTTTCATGGAGGTAGTCGGTCTGGATTAGCGTACTTGTATGCCTTTATGATCCTTAGCTCGTTGAGGTTTACCGCTGAGGGCCGTCAAAGCGAGCTTGGAAAGGGCTTGTGGCAGCGAGAGTGCCTTCTCTCCGCACCCGGCGGTGAAGTACTGGATAGGTTGCACCTCGTGCGTTACTGCCCTCGCAGGGAGTTCCGATTACTTTTCGCCACAGGTAGCGTGGGGAGTAGTCGCCCAGTCGACTCTGTTAGACCCTCGCATCGCATAAGCTGGCGAGAAGTCATGGTGCCATGGGAGGTCGCTTATGGCGGCACGTGTTTCTCGATGATGAAATTGCGGATAGAAGGTTTCGGCTTAAAGTCAACCCAGCTGTTGATCTTTACTGCGGCTTCGTGCTTAGACCGTTCCAACCATGTCCGGGCCATGCACCTTGGAGCATGAGCCGGAACATATTTTCACGGCAAATCACGCTTTGTTGCCGTTTCGCTATGCGTAATGACCATTCGGGCAAAGTCCAACCGGCCAGATCTTCGGTTTAATCGGAGCCGGTGTACTTGGGTGTGTCTCGGGGGCGTGTGAACCGCTTTGGGGAAGAGGTTTCCGCAAATCTCGGATCTCTGCGAGGTCCGAAGTACGGCGATCGGACCAGCTCGTCCTCTTCTTCCAGCCGCCTAGGGGAGCCAGGTGGAGTTTGGGTTGATCCAGTGCGTGGGCGTCGTTGCTTCTCCGACTCCCCTCTCGGCGGCCAAGGGCGGTGCGCCCGAGTCGGATGTTCGGGACGCGCTGATGAGGAGATTAAACCCTTTCTTCTTGCCTTGGCAGCGGAGGAGGAGGCAGATGATCGTCCGCCGCTCCACTGCTCTGGGGCGGTTGCCCGTCTAGTGACACCAGCTTCGATGGTGGCCGACGCAAGTCCGACCGTATGGCGACAGTCGGATCCTTGTCCTTTCTTCCACGGACACCGCCAGTCCGGCTGTTCGAGATCGCCGCCGCCCTGGTCGGCAATGGGAGGCGGGTTGTTGTTTTAGCCATTTGCTGCTACGCCTACGTGCGGCGTGCTGGCCTGCGTTACTGCGGCAGCGGCGACCCGGCGTCGAGCCGGGCCTTTGGACCGCTTTGCCGTCATCAGGCGGCGCTCTTCACCTTCGAAGTTGTCCAGCTCGTCCGCCGTCGCCTGGGCGGCGTGGATGTTCTCTGCTGGCGTGGCATATATAGGGCGATTGGCCCCGAATAGGTTGGCGATGGCCACGCCGCGCTGCCGAATGCGCCTAGCGGCTAGAGGCCCAGTTGGAGCCGGGCGAGCCGCCGCGAGCATCCATCTCACGGCTGGTAGGCTTCGACAAGCGTCTCATGCTCGCCAGCTTCTTCGGCGCCTTGACGAGGTGAAGGCGGCGGGCCTCCGCGTCGCATCATACGTCGCCACGGAATAGGAGGCGTTAGGGTCTTGTAGAGCTGGCGTCGAAGTCGTGAACTCCTTCACGGGATGCTCGCCGTGACGGCGAGCACCTGCAATGACGGCGCTACGCGCTCTCCTTGAGGAGATCGTACGTGAGACCACCACATTGGGGGAACGCGTCGGCGGCTGCCGTCCATCGACCAGCCATCGGTCGGTGGAGCCTCTGGACTCCAAGTCCGTGGCGACTCGCCGGCGATGTGTGGAGTTGTTCGGTGAGGCCCGCAAGAGGAGGCCCTCGGGGCCGCCTGCGATACGTCGGATGCGAGCTCCGGAGAGGCGAACCTCGCCGACAAGTTCGGCGAGGCCGCCCTTGGCGATCTCGGCGTCGCTGGCGGCGCTGACTCCGTCTGGCGTGCAGGCTGGCTGCCCTCTGTGGAGAAAAGGGTTCCGTCCGAGCAGGTCTCCGGACGACGGTGCAATTTAGCCCCCACGGTGGGCGCCAAATGTCGGGTGTTAAGTGCGATATATGCCAAAGGATGGCTTATCATGGAGGGGGGCGGTAGAACGTCTCGGTGCACGAAACGGGATGAGGCGATGGCATGCATGCGGCGAATCTTACCCACTGGGGCTCTCCGTGGAGATATTACCCCATACTGCTGCTCTGGGTCTCCGCATGATCACTATGTCAAAGTGGATACAAGGTTGCTCCTTGAGCTGTTGAGGCGAGGAAGGAGAAGAGTGCGACTAACTCCTCTCTTCCTTCTGTGTGTCTAAAACTATTAGTGTCCAACCTCAGATGGGTGCCGAGAGTTTATATAGGCCTACCCCGGGTACAATGGTAAATCCGGTGGCCGGGTCCCGACCGTCACGTTCTCTCGTGTCATCGTCTTCTCCATGGCCTGCTGGGCCCGGGGCTCGACTAGCGGACCCCTCGCCTATGACCCTGCATGGGGCCGGCAGGCCTGTCCGCGAGCGGTCTTGCCGGCCGCGGATTCTTGTAGCCGCTTGTGACGCTGGTTTGGTTGTGGAGTCATGGCTACTGATGCACGCCCGCCTAACGGGCGATCCTTTGTTGCCATCCCCATCGCCACGGTTAATGGCGCTGGGACTCGTGGGAGGGTCGACTTCGACTCCGGGCGACTACAGGACTTGGCCGTCTTGTGGGCGCTCTCGCCGTCTTGATACATCCGCCGACGAAAGCGGTCCCGCCTCGGGTAAATGCAGAGCGAGTTGTCGTGGCACGAGGTCTGCCCATGGGGCTGATGTCGCCAGCGGGCAGGCGTGGCTACGGTCTTTAAGTGCGAACGGAGATCTCCGCACGAAGACGAGCGTAGCCATGCACTGCCGGTCACTTGACATGGGGCAGGGATGGGCGGGCGGCGCCGCACCCCATCCCGTCCGTGACCAGCGTAGGTCGAAGGTGGTAGGAGTCAGCGGGCCAGCTCCCCATAGCCCCTTCTCACGGAGATCGCCAATTGGGAGTTGGCTTTCCTCAAGGCCGTCTCTGGGGACTCGGCCGTGAGGGCGATCTTGCGGTTTCCGACTCTCGAAGCGGCTCTTCGTCTCGAGCTCTCGATGGGCGCCTGCCCGATGTTTTGAAGGTCCGGGGCTTGGGTTTACCAAGGGCCCATTACTGGCTAAGGGAGCCCTAGACCAAGGGAAAACAAGTAAAGTCTCAGACAAGGCCAAACAAAGAAAAAATAAAGGCGAAAGGAAGGAGCACTCACGCGGAAACCAGCGGTGGCTTCTTCACTTCCTTGCGGAAGCGGTTGGCCTTCGCGGCCGCCTCGTCCCGTTTGGTTGCTGCGGCCGAGCCCCTGGGCTTCTTCAGCCGGCTGCCAAACAAGCTCGGCGCAGCCTGCGCTTCTTCAGCCTTTGGCCTTGTGTCCGGCAGAAAGAGCTTCAGCGAAGTAGCCGACTCTTGGCTGGTGGCGGGGCGACCTCTCCCTCATCATCGTCGGCGAGTCCTCGGTGGCCCCGAGCAACGTGGGCCGCCTCCTCTCCCTCAAGTCGTCTTCCAAGGCCGCCGCCCCGAGATCAGGTCGTCGGCGTCGCTCTCTGCCCGGTCGGCGAATTAAGCGGGCGTGACCCAGTGCGGCTGCTGGATGGAGGAGAGGGTTCTGACCAAAGCCGACTAGTCAGATCGGACAAGATGGACTCGACAAAGAAATCAAGAAAGAAAAAGAGAAAAAGAAGCAACTCACCAAAGGCGGCGGGTAGGATTGTGAATACGGCTCTTTGCCAAACTGCCACTCTTCTAAGAGCTTGCAGTCCACAAGGTAGTTCACCATATAGGCCACCTCCTCGTGAGGCATGTCCTTGGTGCACATCTGACTCGGGTCCCGGTGCGACCCTGGAGTGGGAGAACTCGGCGTGCCACGAATGCGGCCAGCAGATCCGGTCCGGTCAGGCCCTCCATCCTGTCGACACTACGAGTCACAGAATACGCTGGCTCCTACAGCGAAAGGCGGCGCCCTGCCCGACTCGACGGTTGGGCTGCCTCCGGTAGCGGGCGGCCTCAGATGCCCGAGACGAATTGACCCAGTAGCCGCGAAGACGCTCTTCCGAAGCACGATCACTGCCACATCTTCACCGATTTTATCAACTTGATGGAGAGCGGGTTGTCGACCTCGACCTCCGCAGCGATCGGCGAACGCGCCAAGACTGAGCCGGCACGCTGCCAGCTTGGAGTGCCGAGCTGAAATGGAGAAGAACTCCCCCAAAGCTCGATGGTGGGGAGGCTGAGAAGCGCCGCGCGAAGGCGGCGAAGGCGGATAGCAAAAGTACCACCGGTGTTGGCGTGGTGGTGCGGCCGAGGCCGTAGAACTTCGAGGAAAGCAGAAGAAGCTTCCCTAGGGCCGAGGCTGCAGGTAAAGGAAGATGACCCGCCGCCTCTCTGCGGGCGCCGGCGAATTTCTCCTCGCGCATGTAGGCGGACCCACGAAGTCCTTGCCGGGAGCCAGCGTCTTGCGGAGGAACTCGACGTGATCGTCATGGACCTCTGAGCCGTCCCAGTTGCCAGAGTGCACCGAGGGAGGGATGGCGGCGGAAGAAGAGCTCATCACGAACGGACCACCGCAGCGCTCGGAAAAGCTTGGGGCGCGGCGGTGTGAGGAAGAAGAAGAAGATGGAGAAGTGGGGAGGAGGGGCGCGTGCTCGCATCCCCCCTCCCCTACTTATAGACCCATGGTGAGAAGCGATGGGCGGTCATGGGGAGTTCTTACTGCGACCCACGCACTACAACCCCCGTTTATCACGCGCCAAAGATTGCTTTGCCTGAGTAACTCCTGGGAACTCCAACCGTTCGCCACGGCCGCACCGGATCCGCTTCGCGTCGAGGTTGCGAGGTATGGCGGCCCCTGCTTGTCCGTGCAGCGTGGTGTGACTGGCTCAGCCACTTGTTGCCACGTGAGCGGGCCCAAGCAGGCGGCTGGAAGCTTGCTTGCGCCACGTGGATCCCGCCAAGGCATTTGAAAACTTTTGGACAAGTCACCTGGGCGAGACCGACTCCTAGCAATCGGCCAGCGAGAATCAAACGAGGTTTTCACCTCAGCACCGGAGAAAGCTACTTTGAGGCTCCTCGGCTGATCATCCCCATGGCGCCTCACCCGGCCGGGGACTCTTGGCCGAGTAATGGGCCGCAGGTAGGCTAACCGAGCCGAGAACCTTTCTGCACATCGGGCTATTGCGCCCCTCAAGACTCAAGATGTAGAGCCTTATGCCGGAAACCGGGTTGGAGGCAGCGGCCCTGCCCCTGCGGTAGAGTCCGGTGGCGATATCAAGACAAGCCGACTCCTAGGCGCCTTCGGAAGAAGCTTGCCACGAGGGAAGTCGGCCGGCACTACAACAAACCCATGCCCTCATCAAGGGGACGGGATGGGAGTAGCTATAGTGAAGCCCTCCCTCCCCTTTCCAGAGGCTGGCGTGGCCACAGTGCGCCGTACCCACGGAGATCTTCGTCCGGCGCGGCACTGTTGCCATGCCATCCCTGACATCAGCACTAGTGGGTGGAGTCCTGCACCCACGACGGCTTGTCTGTATGACCCTAGGGCAGCCAGGCCCCACCAGTCAGCGAGGGTCCCGAAGACGGCCAGAGCACCACCAGTCGGATCCGATGAGAGTCGGCCCCTGGGAGTCGGCCTGCCCCTCCCATGGGACCCACGCGCAATTAACCAGACGAGATGGGGAGTGGCTACAGTAATCGCCCGCCAGGCGGCAGGGCTGTAGCCACGACCCTGTGACCAAGCCCGAGTCATTAGAAGCCTTGACTACAGTAATCAGCGGGCAAGACCCATAGCGGTGGACACGGCTGTCGGCTCCTCATCGGACCAGGTGGGACCCACCAGTTAAGCGGGCCCAGCCGATGTCATGGAGAAGCTGATCGAAGAGACTAACGGCTGGGCCCTGCGCCCAGCCGGATTACCATTGTACCTCTGGGGGGTAGGCCTATATAAACCCCCCAGGGCACCCATGCAAAGCGTTGGAATCCATTAGCACTAGATCAGATCATATAGGAAGGAGAGAGCTAGCCTTGCCTTCTCCTACCTCCAGCATACAGCTCAAGGAGCAACCTTGTATTCACTTTGCCTTGTGACCATGCGATACCCTTGAGCGAGGACTAGGGTGTTATCTCCTAGGAGGAGCCCGAACTTGGGTAAAGTAACCCGGCGTTAAATGTCACGCCTTATCCCGCTTCCGGGCACCGGCGACGTTCTACTCGCTCCCACCATGATAAGCCATCCTTTGGCATATGTCGCACCCAACCCCCGACAGGAATCATCTTCATCAAAATTATTAAGGTTCTCATTGATAACTCTGGCACATTTTTCCATAACATCATTATTTATGAGTTTAGATAGAATAGAAGGATTGTCCAAAGTACTAAAACTCGGGAGAGAAACCCCAACCCTTTTTGATTCCGACATGGCGAAAGAAAGGCGAGCGGAAAAGGAGGGCGAGTAAAACAGCAAGGGTGAAATGGGGGAGAGGAAAACTTGAGGCAAATGGCAAATAATGTAATGCGAGGGATAAGAGTTTGTGATGGGTACTTTGTATGTCTTGACTTGACTTGGCGGGAATCTCCCCGGCAGCGGCGCCAGAAATCCTTCTTGCTACCTCTTGAGCATTGCGTTGGTTTTCCCTTGAAGAGGAAAGGGTGATGCAGTAAAGTAGCGTAAGTATTTCTCTCAGTTTTGAGAACCAAGGTATCTATCCAGTAGGAGATCACGCTCAAGTCCCACGCACCTACACAAACAAATAAGAACCTCGCAACCAACGCGATAAAGGGGTTGTCAATCCCTTCACGGTCACTTGCGAGAGTGAGATCTGATAGATATGATAAGATAATATTTTTGGTATTTTTATGATAAAAAGATGCAAAGTAAAATAAATGGCAATATAAATAGCAAAGTGTTGGAAGATTAATATGATGGAAAATATGCCCGGAGGCCATAGGTTTCACTAGTGGCTTCTCTCAAGAGCATAACTATTACGGTGGGTAAAAGAATTACTATCGAGCAATTGATAGAATTGAGCATAGTTATGAGAATATCTAGGTATGATCATGTATATAGGCATCACGTCCGCGACAAGTAGACCGAAACGATTCTGCATCTACTACTATTACTCCACACATCGACCGCTATCCAGCATGCCTCTAGAGTATTAAGTTCATAAGAACAGAGTAATGCTTTAAGTAAGATGACATGATTTAGAGTGATAAACTCATGCAATATGATATAAACCCCATCTTTTTATCCTCGATGGCAACAACACAATACGTGTCTGCTTTCCCTTACGATCCTTTGGGATCGAGCACCGCAAGATTGAACCCTAAGCTAAGCACTTCTCCCATTGCAAGAAAGACCAATCTAGTAGGCCAAACCAAACTGATAATTCGATGAGACTTGCAAATATAACCAATCATACATAAAAGAATTAAGAGGAGATTCAAATATTGTTCATAGATAATCTTGATCATAAACCCACATTTCATCGGATCTCGACAAACACACCGCAAAAAAGGATTACATCGAATTGATCTCCAAGAAGATCAAGGAGAACTTTGTATTGAGATCCAAAGAGAGAGAAGAAGCCATCTAGCTAATAACTATGGACCCGAAGGTCTGAGGTAAACTACTCACACATCATCGGAGAGGCTATGGTGTTGATGTAGAAGCCCTCCGTGATCAATGCCCCTCCACAGAAGCGCCGAAAAGGCCCCAAGATGGGATCTCATGGGCATGAAGGTTGCGGCGGTGGAAATAGGGTTTTGGCTCCGTGTCTGATGTTTCCACTGATGCATTGGGTATATATAGGAGGAAGAAGTACGTCGGTGGAGCAACGTGGGCCCCACGAGGGTGGAGGGCGCGCCTGGGGGGGAAGGCGTGCCCCCTGCCTCATGCTCTCCTCGTTGATTACTTTGCGTAGACTCCAAGTCCTCTGGATCACGTTCGTTCCGAAAATCACGTTCCCGAAGGTTTCATTCCGTTTGGACTCCGTTTGATATTCTTTTTTGCGTAAACACCTAAAATAGGCAAAAAAAATAGCAATTTGGGCTGGGCCTCCGGTTAATAGGTTAGTCCCAAAAATAATATAAAAATGTATAATAAAGCCCATTAAACATCCAAAACAGAATATAATATAGCATGGAACAATAGAAAATTATAGATACGTTGGAGACGTACCAATGAAGAGATGAAGTATTATTGGATATAAAGGAGTTATAATGTGGGTAAGATGGAGCAATTGTAACTCCATGATGAGAAGGAGTAATCACGTCTTAGCTTAGCGCCAATAGACGGAAGAGAGATAGTACAATTGGATGGATTTAAGAATGCTCGGAAGCTGGATGTTGGAATAATGATCAGTTGCCCCAATGATGAGCTCAAGGTTTGCAAGTGATGTGATGGGCCATAACCCACAGGCCCCAGGACCTGCCAAGTAGCAAGCACATTCTTGCTGAAGGAAAAACCCTGGAAGAAGTTACGTTTATCGACAGATGATCTTATAGGAGTAACGCAAAACCTGAGAGTTGTGAAGGAACGATAGATGTTTGTTTGGCTTGCAGAATCAATGGATTTATCCGAACATGGTTCGTCGACAAGACAAATTCTGCAATGCTTGTGAGGATGGCCGAGTGTTAGAATGCGAGATTCGCTAAACCATATACAAGGTAATGATTTGGGTGCAGGATGGATTGATCACCATACCGACTTACTCTTGTTATTCGCCTTGCTGTATGGGATGGTAAATCTGAGTGACTTACCCATAGTAGAGAGGCGACGATTAAAACCTTGTTTAAAACATTAGAATGGTATAGCAATTTTTCCCTTGTACAAGGCAGCTGCTGCCAATCGTAGGTCATATGGTGAGGTTCAACCCAGACCCATTTGCAGCAGGAGAAGCCATAAATTGTTGACCGCCATGAGATATCGATAGTTGTTTAGTATTGGCGCCAGACCATTCAGCTATGAAGACCCAGTAATGGAAGAACCGTACCCCGATGAAAGAACAGGAGTATTGTGGTAAAGGTTACGCCGCTACCGGAAGAGCCCAGAGAAGGAATTTTCCCGAGAATTTGAGAAGAACGACACTGTCAGCAATAAGGATGGAGTATATGAGTTTTGATGGAACCGTAACCATGTTTCTAAGGGTGGTACCACCCCAGACCCCCTGCTACGATCGATGGATTTTGGGAAGACCCCTAAACCTAACCCGTTTCTTTCTAGCCTCTCCGAATCTCGAGGACGAGATTCATTTTAAGGGTGGTAGGTTTGTAACATCCCCAAATTCTAAATTTTGGAATGTTATAATAAGTAGATAGATTTGATTGATTGTTTGATTGTGGTGTGGTTTCTTGTGTGAAACTGAGTGGAATTCGAAACTTTTGAAAGTTAAATGAGAGGGAATAATATGACTTTCCCAAACTTTCCTTTTGCTTTTACAAATTCAAATTATTTTTACAACAAAACCCTCGAGAGAAGATGACATGACTTCTTCCATTTAAATAAATGAAAAAGGGGTTTTGAGAACATTTAAATTTCATTTAAAAATATTTCAAATTCAGAACTTTAAGAAACTTATGAAAGATGAGTTGGAAGATTAAAAGGATCAAATTCAAAGTCCTTTTGCAATTATTTTCAATTTGGAGTTATTTGGGTTTTATTCAAATTATTTTTCTCCAAAATAAAAATATATGGAAAATAGGGTAAAATGATTCCCTACATGAGAAAATTGGAGAGAAATAAATTTGAATTTATTTTGGTATTTTTTTAGAATGATTTTTATTGGGATTTATTGCACCAGTAGCACACTTTGCTTTATTTGAATTTTTGTGAATTTTATTTGACATTATAAAAATGTCCATGTTGTAGAAAATATTTTTGTGAAAATTTTGATATATTATATGCCTATATAATATTTTATTTTTATTTTGTTTTATTATTTTATTATGCGTGTTAAAAAACTTTCTTTTCCGCCATGACTAGGCGGCCTAAAACTGAATGGCATATTGCGGCTCAGCCATAGCCCTTCTCCTTCCCGGCGGGGAGTCCTTCGGCTTCAATACTAACGCCGCCATGGGAGGCCGTGCCGCCTCCGCCTCCTCCTCCGCCTCCTCCAAGGCCACCTCCTTCCCCATATAAAGCCGCCGCTCGGCCCCGCCTCTTCGCATCCACGCCGGCCGGCGCTTGCCTCAAGGCGTGCGCGCGCCATCCCCGCCTCGCCCAGCGTAGTCGCCTTATTGAGCTGCTGCCGTAATCCCGCTTGATGTAAGCCACCGCCCGTGATGAGTCCGGCCACCAAAACCCGATCTGCCGCCGACGAACCTCCGAGAACCGTGAAAAAACAGCTGGTAACCGCCGACACGCCGGTTCATCTCAGTTTATTTTCTCTTCGGTTCGGTTTTCGTTTAAAACCGAACAGTTTTCTTTATGATAGATTTATTAAGTGAACGCTCACTAGTTTGGCTTCCGCAGTGAACGGTTTCGTTCACTAGGATTTCGTAGCGAATGTTCGTTCGGTAGGATTTTTTCTTTTATTTATTTTCTGCCAGGGACCCGTTTGTGAATAAATTATTTACAGAATAGCCCCTAATCTTCAAAACCCTGTAACTTTTTACTCGTTTGTCCAAATCCAACAAAACCAACGCCCACCTCTTTGTTACAACCCTCTCTATCCAGATAATCAACTTAAACATATTTTTGAAAGTTTTAAAATTTGAATTCAAACAGATTTGTATTCAAACTTCTTTTGATCATAACTTGAGTTTTATAACTCCGATTTACTTGATTCTTTTTGCAAATCGAAGCTCTTGACCTAAAATTTCTGATAAGGAAAAATTCACTTAATTTTGGTACTGTTAGAAATTCTTTTCTGTTGCAAGAGTTATTTGCTTGGTTTTGAAGTTTTCCGAATTGTTTTGTTCGTTCTTTCCGATCTTTTGAGTGATTGCTTATGTGTGGTTACTATTGCTTGCTTACGATAGATTGACTGGAGTGTGACGAGTAGAACTATCAGGAGTTATGAGTGCGAATCATCTTCATCAACCGTACAAGGCAAGTTCACACTTTGATCATATCCCTTTATTACCTAGTTTTTATGCATTAGTTTCAACCACTCAAACATTGCATGGTTAGGATTTGGTAACATGTGGGTATTGGGAAGCAGTTGATGAGGTAGGAACCTATTGTCTTTCATTCAAACCCAGGGAGTTACTAAGTTATGCTTATACTGCTATGCTATGCTCGTAGACGTGGATTGGTTGAGTGTATTCATGACAGATGTGAGAGTTGTTAATTAATGGTGAACTTAATGTGGCTACTTTAATACACATCTGGATGGAATGGTAGGGGCACACTAGAGCACCCAGTGGTATGCCCGGGCACCTGGAGAACCCAGTGCTTGCCCAAGGGGATCCCGGAGGACCCGTGTGATCACCCTATGGAATGCCACCCAGGCTCAAAGGGATCCTCAGATTATTCATGCTAGAAACTTCCGTGTGCAGCCACAAGCCATTATGGACTCTGGCATAGTTGAGTATGTTGCATGACCTCTTCCAGTGGTAGGCTAGCAGATGTAGGGGGATGTAGGTTGGTACTGTCTACCCGGGGTTAGAGTTAATGCTTCTAAAAGACTGTGTCTCGGTCATCCGTTCCTCAAACACCATGTAGTGTGAGAAATCCAATGGAGGAGATCTAGTCTTGTGGGGAAAAGTGCGCAAACCTCTGTAGAGTGTACAAACTAATCATGATTAGTCGTGTCCCTGGTTATGGACATCTTGAGTATCTGGTTCTAGGATTATCATGTTGATCTCATCACTCTAATTAATTAATTTGTTGGGTTGATGATTATTAATTTGGGATTGAATTGGAGGAACCTTCTCAATGTTTCAACAAACTATGTAGATAAATAAAATATATTCCTTTGTAGTAGGGAAAAATTGGCTTTTCGCAAAAACATGGTAACCATAGAGCCTCCACCAGCCAAATATGCATGTAGTGATAGCTATTATTCATCATTGCTCTATGGTGTGAATTTGCCAGTACATTCAATGTACTGACCCTTTGTGGCTGCAATGTCTCATGTTGCAGGAATCTTACGACGAGTAAGTGACACGTTAGGGTTACGATTTCTATCGGTGTACAAAACTAGGGGCACATTTTTGTACCCATTTACCTGTGCACGGGTACTCGGAGCCGCGCCCACGACCACACCAAGCAAAGCGGAGGAGGTGAGCCAAGGTAAGACCGAAGCCCAAGACGAAGCAAAGCAACGACGAGGACCAAGGCCACAAAGATCAGATGGACGAAGCAGGTTTCCCCGGCAGGGACCCTTGCTGGGGGGCAGCCTCAGCGGCCCCGGCAAGACCCTTAACGGGGCAGCTCGCCCACGCCAGCCGAGCGAGCCACCCTCGAGCCCACAACACTCAACGCGTGCGTTGGGACAGCGCTCGGGAGGCACCTCTGTGGTGGCATGCAGATCTTTGTGAAGACAAAGAATAGTCAAGATCAAGTGAGGATAGGAAGGCAGCCATCCTCACCGAAGAAACCCACAAGACCCACGACAAGATCCTTGCCGGACGCTTTGCAGCCACATTACAGCAAGGCCCTTGCTTGGTCACTCGGCTAAGACCCTTGCCGGGCCACCCGGCAAGGCCTCGCCAAGCGCACAGCCAGGCCACCATCGCTCGCACAGCTGCCAAGTCTCCGCCGCCGTTCCGCATGCAATGCCGACCCAACCAGGTGGGCGAGGCACTGCGTGGCAACTTGCGACCCGCCATTGGAGGCTCCACCACCACGCCGCCTCAGCTGCCTGCCTGCCTACATGGCACCGCATGCTTCGTTGGTTAGGGCGCGTGTCGAAGCTTGGAGGACCAGCAAAGGACGAGACGGGCCTCGCCCCCGTCCCCGATAAAGTGAGAGAACACCTAAGCGATCCATTAAATGCACCTTGTCCTGTAATACGAGGGATAACCTCGTGCCACTATAGACCTTCCACCTCCTGTGTGCCACTGTGGCAGCCCCTTTTTCCTATAAAAGGAGGCCTGAGGCGACTAGGAGAAGGATTCGGCTTTTTGGAGCTCGTGACACTCCGTAGCAAGTTCAAGAACACAGAATACAACCACCAAAGCAGGAGTAGGGTTTCACGCATCCTCGCGGCCCGAACCAGGATAAACGAATCGCGTGCTCTCTGTTAGGACCCGCTTTCTCTCAACCCCGCCCGCAAATCATAGAGGATTTCTTGTGATCCCATAGGTGTCGCTTCCACCGACATCTTCCGGGCGCGCCAGGTAGAAGCGCAATTGTGAGAATCTGGTCTGGTAGTTAGCCTAGTGGTTCTTCATCGCCATGGCTCCTAGGAAGAAGAAGGCCACGGCAATCGGCTTGTTGGTGGCCGAACGGCCCGTGCCGGTGTGGACGAGCAGCGGACCAGTCACGGACAGGACCCGGGCCGCGGCCCACGAACTCCCGCACCACCCAGGCAGTCGGAGCCTAGCGAGCGGCATCGTTCGTGCACCGGACGATCGGCCCCACGCCGCCAGACCCAAGGATGGACCTGGCCCCCCTGCCGGCGGCGCTGGGCCCTCCGAGGGACTTCGTTCGCGGCGACTCCGGTGGCGGCGATCTTGAGACACATACACCGGCGACCATCGCCGTTCTTTCTTCCCATGGTGTGCGCGAGCTGGCGTCACCATGTTGGTGACCCTGGGCACCACCGTGGGAAGAACCCTGTGCGTCATCGGCAAGACGAAGGAGTTCAACACGCTCGCCGAACCGCTGGTGAAAATGGCACGCAGCCACTGGGTCGTGATGGAGCTCCTTCTAACATAGTTAGAAGTCGAAGCGCGCCGCGATCCACTCAGATGTCACCGCCACCCATGCCAGTGGAAGCCCTGGCGGGCGCGCAACTGCTCCTCGACTTCCCTCCTGCTGCGGAGAAGCTCAATGGGTGGAGGGCCACCATCCGGAGCCTTGTCGCCGTCGCGAACAAAGACGATCCGCGACCGGCGGCGCCCTCGGGTCGGCGCTCCACCGAACCACCACATGCCGGCGCTGGGAGGACCGGGGGAGCTGCGGCCATGGTGCACTCTCCTCATCTCGCCACCGGGCCCGGTGGCGTCGCCGTTCTGCCGCGACGACGCTGGTGATAACATCTCCATAGCGTCGTCCGATCCATGGACCTCCGCGACCAGCGCCAGTTCTTCGGGGCGAAGCTCACGAAGACGCTCGAACCACCGTCCGGCGCCCGGCGCAAAACGCGCGCGCTTAGTCCGGACAAGCGGGCGGGACCGCTACGGACCACCCTACACCGGGCCCCGGCGGCCCGCCTTACGAGGTGGGCTGCCCGGCTTTACCCGTGAGCTGAGGCGATTCAAAGGCCATCCCACCGCACGTTAAAGCCCGACGTCGGGCGAGAAGTACACCGGCAAGACCCATCCGTCCGAAGTTCCTCGGCATCTACACCATCGCGATGCAGGCTGGGCTTCGCGGCGACAAGGTGCTTTCGGCAACTACTTCTCTGCTGGCGCTCAAGCCCAATGTAATGTCTTGGTTGATGCACTTGCGGCGGACTCCATCTCTTCTGGTTAGATCTGGTGCCATGAGTTCGCTACGGCCTTCACAGAGGCCACCAAGCTCATGGCCAGGCCGCGATCTGCATATCACCCGAAGGAAGGGAGACCCTGCGCTAGTACATCTAGAGATTCAGCCGGGTGCAGTACAACATCCCCGATGTTCATCCCGCCGCTGTGATTAGCGGGTTCCATCAGAACGTGCACAATTGCAAGATGGACGAGGAGCTAGCGATGACCAAGGTTAAGGATGTGGTCGAGCTCTACGTTCTGGCCGACAGGTGCGCCCAAGCTGAAGAGGGAAGGAAGTACCCCCGCGAAGACGCCGACGCGGAAACCGACTCTACCGATGAGGACACCGCCGCCCCGACGAAGAAGGGCCGGCGTCGCAACAAGAAACGCAAAGGCAAGGCTGTGCTTGCCGTGGAGGTATCTGACGACAGCGGTGCGGGCAAGAAGGTCAAGGCAGATACCCCCGGCAAGGATATTGCCGGGTGCGTTGCCTGCCGGGCCTTGGCGGCTACCGACAAGCCAGGAAGCTCCGGCAAGCAATACTGCAAGATCCACCGTACCAAGGGCCACGATCTCCAGAACTGCCGACAAGTCGAGCTGCTTGCTGAGAAGCAAAAGGCTGAGTACGAAAGGCGGGACAAGGAGAAGGACCAAGATGGTGCTGAGTGATCCGGCAAGAAGCGTGGTGGCCAAGGAGGCCGCCCCGGCAAGGACAACCAGCAAGAGAGGCCCGCCCGGGGCCATGACAAGAAACAAGAAGACGACGATCACGACGAGGACGATGATTCCGGTGAGCAAGGGTTCCAGAAGGCTACGATGGCCATGTGCGTCGATGGCGGCGCCTCACTGCATACCTCTCACCGCCAACTCAAGCAGTGGGCGCGAGAGGTCACACGAACGGAGCCGTCGTTCGACGCTCAGAAGCCCCTAAAGTGGTCCAGCATGCCCCTCATCTTTGACGCCGAGGACCACCCTGATCGCACTACAGCGGTCGGGTGTTTGCCGTTGTTGGTTTCGCCAACAATACGCAACCTCGGGGTGAACAAGATGTTGGTCGACGTGGGGCCGGCCTGAACCTGATGTCGCCTGGTCGTGATCAAAAGGTTGCAAATCCCTGACGGAGACCTCGAGGAAACGGGCACGTTTCAAGGGTTCAATCCGGGGAGAAGCCAGCCAAAGGGAAAGGTCACACTGCCCGTGACATTTGGAGGAGAGTTGAACTACCAGACGGAGAGCATCATCTTCGACGTGGCCGAGATCCCCTTGCCCTACAATGGGATCCTCGACCGCCCGGCAGTAGCCAAGTTCATGGCGGCATCACACTACGCCTACAACATGCTAAAGATGCCGGTCGTTGACCATCATCTCGGTCCCCTCCGACAAGAAGGACGCTACTGATCTGGCCGACCAACTCTACCGGGAGGTTGTTGCCAGCAATGCCGCCAAGGCACCTGCTCCCGCCGCGAAGGCCCGGGAGGAAAGAAGGAACCCGACAAGACCTCTCGCACCCACTCCGGCAAGCGCACCTCCTCGGGTGTTGTCCTACCGTTGAGGGCGTGCTGCAGAGCTCGGTCGACAAGAGCAAGAGATCGAGCCGAGCCACCAAGAGACCAAGAAGGTGCCCGTCGCGGAGGACGGCACGGAGAGGCCTTCACTATAGGCTCCGCCCTCAACAACAAATAGGAAGGCGAAGCTCGTCACCTTCCTGGGCGAAATGTCGGCGTGTTTGCATGGCAAGCATCCGACATCCCGGTGTTCCCAGGAGGTGATTGAGAACAACTCAGCCGCTGCCTTTACAGCGGCCCGTCTAGCGAAGGTCGAAGCGAGGCTCGGATAGGCAGGGAGTTCATCACAGAGGATCGAGGAAGCTAGAAGCGGCAGGTTTGGTGAGAGGGGTGCTCCATTCGACGTGGTTGGCCAATCCGGTAGTGGTGCGCAAGGCGAATGGGAAGTCGAGGCTGTGTATTGATTACACAGATATAAATAAGGCTGGTCCTAAGGACCCCTTCCCATTGCCGCGCATCGACCAGATTGTTGACTCCACGGCCGGGTGTTATCTGTTATCATTCCTCAATGCCTACTCAGGCTACCACCAAATCTTCATGACAAGATAAGATGAAGAGAAGACAGCATTCATCACCCCATGTGGTACGTATTGCTTTTTACGGATGCCTTTCGGGTTGAAGAGTGCTGGCTCAACGTTCGCAAGAGCAGTCCAAATTGATTTTGAACCTCAGCTCCATAGAAATATGGAAGCCTACATGGATGACATAGTGGTCAAAACCAAGGATGGGCCGACTCTTGTGCAAGATCTAGAAGAGACGTTTGCCCACCTGCGCAAGATCAACCTCAAGTTGAAACCTGAGAAGTGCGTCTTGGCGTCCCGTCCGCAAGCTTCTCGGGTTCTTCGTGGTCACAAAGACGGATCGAGGCAAACCCGGACAAGATCAAGGCTATCGAGCAGATTGAGGCGCCCAAAGCCCGGATCAAGGATGTCGCGTCGACTCACCGGCTGCGTTGCCGCCATGAGCCGGTTCATCTCCAAGTCCGTCGAGTGCGCCCTTCCCTTTTTCATGATCTTGAAAAAGGCGGTCCCAATGGAGTGGACCCCAGAAGCCGAGGCCGTGCTGCAGGACCTGAAGAAATACCTTTCCTCCACGCCAATACTAGTTGCGCCTATACCACAAGAGCCGTTCTCAGATTCGGGCGGGCTGACGAATCAAGTGGTCGGGCCGCACTAGTGGCACAGAGGGAGGTCCACGAGGAGGCTGCAATGGCGGCAGGACCAGCGGAGGGCGAGCCAAGATTCCTGGCAGGCCCGGTGCCGATGCAGGCACGGCCCCGGCAGAGTCTGGTGCCACCAAGGTGATGCCCGCGGTCGAAAGTGAAGCGGTGCCCAAGAAGAAGATGATGCGACACCGGTTTACTTTGTCAGCTCCCTCTTGCAGGGGGCTAGGTCAAGGTATTCCGGTGTGCAGAAATTGCTCTTCGGCCTCCTTATGGCCTCGAGGAAGCTGCATCACTACTTCCAGGCCCACGAGATCACTGTCGTCACCCGCCTCCCATTGTAATGGACACGGCACAACCTGGACGGAACTTGAAGGATTGTGGAATGGCCCGTGGAGTTGTCAAGCTTCGGCTTAAAGTTTGAGAGTACCTCGACAATTCAGAGGAGAGTCTTGGCGGAGTTCATCGCGGAATGGACCTCGACGCCTGACATAGAAATCCAGGAGACTACTCTCACCGGCAAGGAGGCAGACTGCAACTGGGTCATGTGCTTTGATGGAGCCTTCTCGCTGCAAGGCGCCGGTGATTTTGGTAATTAATGTCAACATATCTTTTGTTACACTAATGGCTTTATCTAGTGTATTTCAGAAAAGTTCAACAATGGCATGGAAAGACAAGAGGATGTAGAACCCCTTCATGGTGCTAAGGAATGCATAGGCTGAAGCTCAAGACTCTTCCTCTTTGTTTTAGTGATCTAAGATCGCATTGAGTCCATAGGAAAGCCAATAATATTAAAAGGGGATGAGGTGTTGCTTAATGGCTTGCTTGTCAAATGCTTAGTGATATTGCTCCTAAATCCTCAACCACTTTCTTGATCCAAATATGTCAAAACCCTAAACTCCAACTCGGCCCCACCGATTCTTTCTATCCAGCTCCACCGAGTTCATATGACATAGCCACAGCCAGAAACCCTAATAGTTTGGTCAAACCGATACGGATCTCGATCTCACCGAGATGGCCTTGCCAACTCCCTGTTATTAGTTCCATTTATTTCGGTCTCATCGAAATTGCAATCGATCTCACCGAGATGGCTTGACCAATTCTCTGTTGCCCTATTCCTTCACTTTGGTCTTACCGAGTTGATGCAATCGGCGCCACCGAGATGAGGTTTTCCCTAAGCCATAGCACATCGGTCCCACCGAGTTGTTCCAGTCGGTTCTACCGAGATTCCTAATGTTCACATTTTTGAACTAATCGGTCCCACTGAGTTTAGCTATTTGGTCTCACTAAGATGGGTCAAATGTGTGTAACAGTTGGAAATTGTGTGGGGGCTATATATACTGCTCCACCCCCTTCTCCATATGTGAGAGAGCCATCAGAACGTGCCTACACTTCTACCATTCATTTTTAGAGAGAGAACCACCTACTGATGTGTTGAGATCAAGATATTCCAATCCTACCACAAGAATCTTGATTTCCAGACTTCCCCAAGTTTCTTTCCACTCAAATCATCTTTCCACCATATACAAATCTGTGAGAGAGAGATTTGAGTGTTGGGGAGACTATCATTTGAAGCACAAGAACAAGGAGTTCATCATCAACACACCATATATTACCTTGGAGAGTGGTGTCTCCTTGATTGGTTAGGTGTCACTTGGGAGCCTCCGTCAAATTGTGGAGTTGAACCAAGAAGTTTGTAAGGGTAAGGAGATTGCCTACTTCGTGAAGATCTACTTGAGTGAGGCAAGTCCTTCGTGGGAAATAGCCATGGTGGGATAGACAAGGTTGCTTCTTTGTGGGCCCTTCATGGGTGGAGCCCTTTGTGCACTCGCGCAACCGTTACCCTTCATGGGTTGAAGTCTCCATGAACGTGGATGTATGATAGCACCACACATCGGAACCACACTAAAAATCTCCATGTCTTCATTGCATTTGCACACTCCAATCCCATCCCTTTAGTTTCTTGCAATTAGCATGCCTTACTCTTTCTGCTGCATATACACTTGTCATGCTTGCTTGAAATGTATTGTGAATGCTTAAACTTGTGCTATATCTCAACCTTAACTTGAAGAATCTAAAAACTGCTACTTTGTCTTGTGAACGGTCTAATTACCCCCTATAGACCCCTCTTCTTGATCCTTTCAATTGGTACCAGAGCATTGCAATGGTCTCCATTGCTTTGGTTTAATCACCATTGGAGGAAGATGGATGAGTCTACTATCAGGAGTATTAGACGTAGAGTTCCTATGCTTAACAGAGAGTTCTACAGTTCTTGGAAAAATGAGATGCTTGAGATTTTCAATGAATATGATTTGAACAAGTATATTACTAGCCCTTATGTGCCTCCTATTGATCCTTTGCATCCTACCCCCGATGAGTAAATTGACATGATTCACAATCTCAGAACTATTGATCTTATCATTAGAGGATTGCCTAGAAATTTGCTTGTATGTTTGCCTACCGTTTGTTCTTATACTATATTGAAATATCGTGAGGATCGCTTTCCCAATTACTCCTTCAAAAATTTAGATGATATTCTTCAAAAGTCAATTGATTTGCAAAATATGAACCCTAGTGATCCTAAGTTTGATGAATGTCTATTTGAGCTCCATGACCTTATGCGTGCCAAAGGAAATGTTGGAGTCATTAGTAGCATCATTTCACATACTACTAGAATTCATAAACATGCACATTGTCATGGTCGTAAATCTAATGAATCACTTGCCCTAGGTGATGATCAATTACATGATGACATTGAGCATGGATATTATGATGAAGATGGTGACTTTGACCTTGAGGAGTCGATGAGACACTTTGGTCTTATGGCTAACCTTCGTGGTTACATGGATGGAGGAAAATAATGGATTCTCGATAGTGGATGTACTGATCATATGACTGGAGACAAGGATATGTTCCACTAGCTTGCTAAGAATGATGACCAACGCAAGTATGTAACTTTTGGAGATAACTCCAAGGGTAAGGTACTTGGCCTTGGTGAGTTCGCCATTTCCAATGATAGCTCTATCCAAAACTTTATGCTCGTTGAATCTCTTAGCTACAATCTCCTTTCCGTATCTAGACTAGCCGACTTTGGTTTCAATGTTCTATTTACTGAAGTAGATTGCCAAGTGTTTCATAGAGATAATAATAATATGGTCTTTACCGGTATTCGTAGAGGTGATATATACATTGTTGATTTCACTAGGAGAGCCCAACCTCGTACTTGCTTAATTGCTAAATCTTCTAAAGGTTGGTTATGGCATAGAAGGTTAGGTCATGTGGGCATGCGAATTGTTGATAAGCTTATTAAAGGTGATCATATCCTTGGTGTTAAAGATGTCATATTTGACAAGGATAGACTTTGTAGTGCTTGTCAAGCAGGAAAACAGGTTGGAGGAAGTAATCCCGTGAAGAACATCATGACCACAAGAAGACCGCTTGAGCTACTTCATATGGATCTTTTCGGTCCCAACGCCTACAAGAGTCTCTCGGTGGTAACGAGTTTGGTTTGGTCATTGTTGACGACTTTTCAAGATTCACGTGGGTGTTCTTTCTTAATGACAAACGCTGGTCCAAAAGATCTTCAAGAACTTCGCCAAGAAGGACCAAAACCAATTTGAAGTGAAGATCAAGAAGGTTCGACGCGACAATGGAACGGAGTTCAAGAACGCCAATGTGGATACCTTTCTTGACGAGGAAGGGATTTCACACGAGTTCTCGGCTATGTACACGCCTCAGCAAAACGGAGTTGTTGAGAGGAAGAAATGGACACTTATCGAGATGGCAAGAACGATGCTTTATGAATACAATACCCCAAGACATTTTTGGGCGGAAGCGGTTGAGACAGCTTGTCATGCTACGAATCGACTATATCTTCACAAGCTTCTCGCCAAGACGGCATACGAGCTTCCCACCGGTAGCAAACCCCAAGTTGGATACTTTTGAATATTTGGCTCAAAGTGTTACATTCTCGACAAGCATCGTCGCTCAAAATTTGGTCCTAAGTCTCAGGAAGGTTTCGTGCTCGGTTATGGCTCAAACTCTCACACTTACCGTGTCTACAACAATTTCACCCAAAAGGTTGAAGAGACGGTAGATGTGAAGTTTGATGAATCTAACGGCTTGTAGGTAGAGCAATTGCCAATTGATGTAGGAGACAAAGATCCTTCGGAAGCAATCCAAGATTTCTTCATTGGCAAGGTTCGACCAATGGAGGTTAAGGAGAGTACTTCATCTATTCAAGTGGAAGCCTCAACTTCACATCAAGGTCAACCACAAGTTGACTTGGAGGCATACACAAGTGCAACACATCAAGACGGAGGAAATGAGGAAGTGCAACAAGATGAGCCACCTCGACCTCCCTCTCCGCCTCCATAAGTTAACGACAACGCCAACAATATTGAAGGAGGAGGAGAAGAAGAAAACAATGAAGATGATGTTCCACCCAACCCAAACAAAAGCTCTCACAAGTTAGAGCAAGAGTCACAAGAGACCATCTCGTCGAACAAATCTTTGATGACATTCAAACAGGGAGAATCACTCGCTCTAAAACTCGTTTGGATAACTTTTGTGAACACTACTCATTCATTTCTAGTGTTGAACCTATGAAGGTAGAAAAAGCTCTTGAGGATCCGGATTGGGTAAATGCTATACGCGAAGAGCTACACTACTTCGATAGGAATCAAGTGTGGACATTGGTTGAAAAGCCCAACGACAATCACAATGTCATTGAAACCAAATGGGTGTTTCGGAATAAGCAAGATGAAGATGGATGAGGCCTGTCTTGTCGCCCAAGGCTACACTCAAGTTCAAGATATGGACTATGGTGAGACAAATTCCCATAGACTTGAGTCCATACGCATCTTACTTGCTTATGCCTGTCGTCATGATATCACCTTATACCAAATGAATATTAAAAGTTCTTCTCTAAATGTAGAACTTGAGGAGGAAGTTTATGCTAAAAAACCTCTCGGCTTTGTCATTCCCAATAAACCTAATCATTTATACAAACTTCATAAAGCTCTGTATGGTCTTAAACTATTCCCTAGAGCATGGTATAAATACTTGACCAAGTTTCTTATTGAAAAAGGATTTGAAATTGGGAATATTGATTCTACACTTTTTACTAAAAGGGTTAATGGTGAATTATATGTGTGCCAAATTTATGTGGATGATATCATATTTGGTTCTACTAACCCGCATTTTAGTGAAAAGTTTGGAAGGCTAATGTCAGAGAAGTTTGAGATGTCTATGATGAGTGAACTCAAATTTTTCCTTGGTTTGCAAATCAAGTAAACAAAGGAAGGTACCTTTGTCTCTCAAATAGAGTATACCAAGGATCTTTTCAAGAACTTGAACATGGAAGAAAGCAAAGGTATGAAAACACCCATTCCTACTAGTGGACAACTTGACTTGACTAAGGATGGCAAACCAGTTGACCAAAAGTTTACCGCTCTATGATTGGTTCATTGTTATATCTATGTGCCTCCCATCCTGGTATTATGCTAAGTGTGTGCATGTGTGCACAATATCAAGCGTCCCCTAAAGAGTGTCATCTTAAGGACGTGAAAAGGATTGTGAGATACTTAATTCATACACCAAACTTTGGCATTTGGTATCCTAAGAGGTAATCGTTTGATCTTTATGGCTACTCCAATTCAGACTATGTCGATGATAAGGTTGATAGGAAGTCCACTTCGGGTACTTGTCAATTTCTTGGTAGATCCCTTGTGTCTTGGTCCTCCAAGAAATAAAACTCGGTGTCCTTATCTACTGCCGAAGCGGAATATATTGTCGCCGGATCATGTTGTGCTTAATTACTTTGGATGACCCAAACTCTTAAGGATTATGAGATACATGTGAAACATGTTCCATTGCTTTGTGAAAATGAAAGTGCTATTAAGATTGCTCATAATCCCATGCAACATTCTCGAACTAAGCACATTGAAGTTCGTCATCATTTCATTCGGGATCATGTTGCTAAAGGAGACATCAATCTTAAGCATGTTCGAATGGATAAGCAATTGCGGACATATTCACCAAACCGCTTGATGAGAAAGTATTTTACCGCTTGGGAGGTGAATCGAATATCATTGATGCCTCAAAATTGGAATAGAAGCTTCATTTGGATACATGCAAGGCGCGAGCCTTTTGTGACTAATCCTTGATATTTCTCTTATGATGATAATCATATGTCTTGGATCTATACTTGTACCCTTGCATGTTATCTAGCCCATGTAGGTACTTGGATGAGCCTCAATCTAGGAAATTGCAAATCACTCAAATCCCAAGCAGTTTCTACGTCACCAAGTTCCTATAGTTTAGATGTTGATCTCAAGGAAGCATGAATTCACTATACATATCCTTTGACTACTTCCATATGCAAATTTTATGATTGTCAATTTGGATACACAAGTGCTCTTCCTTGCAAGACTAACCCATGTAGGAAGATGAACTCAAACTACATGTGGTGCTCCCAACTCTTGATGGACAACATCAACCTTGAGCATCCAACACAGGTTCGACTACATGATCAAGATCAACAGTACACCAAAGGTATGTCATTCCATCTTAGAGAAGCTTTACTCCAAGAAATGAGATAAAGCAGCTCAATAAGATGTGAATACATCAAAATGCTTAAACGAAAAATGGTAACCCCATTTTGAGCTTAAACGATGAGTATGACCAATGATCAAGTGCTATCACTTGACTCCTCACTCAATATACTCTAACATAGGTGACTTTGTCACCGACCTTTTCTAGATGAAGTTCTCTAGTGTTGTTTGGTTTATTGATTTTTCCATTTGAATGTTTTTCTTGCCATTTTGTCTCCCTCTAAAAAAACTTCATCTAGATTTCTTTACAATTTCTGTTTTTCATTTATGATTTTGTTGTAAATTCATTGCAAATCTTTCCAAAATTCCTTCCAATTCTTGTGAGATTTCACTTGCCAAGTGAGCTGAGTAGACAAAATCTTTACTCTACGTTGAACTAGCTCGCTCCGATCCAAACCTATCGGCTCAACCAAAATATAAGGTTTGCTTGTATATAGTTCATCGGTACAACCGAGACGGACTAGCTCGGTCTCACCGATAAGCACCTTCTGTGACTCTGCCATTTCGGAGTCACCAACGGTAAACATATCGGCGTCACGATTTCAACCCTGAGAAAATGTTTGGCTATTTCTTTAGCTCCACTCAATGATTCCTCCCTCTATCAGCATCATAAGCTACCTGCTGCTTTGTAGTGAGTCTCAAGGACCACACCTACTTGGCTCACGTTCCATAAGTACCCTTCTTGGAAATTGATGTCAAAGGGGGAGAGAGACACTGGTACAACGGGGTGCTATAAAAACGGTTTTTAACCTCTTTCCGCGATGATGTTTTGAACTGTTGCCAAGTGAGTTTGTGCGATACGGGGGTCCTTCCCACACGACCCAGAAACCGTCGGGGATAGTCACAAACGTTCAGTTTGCAAGCACCGTTTGTGATATTGTATGACATCACAGACGGTTTGCAAACGGCAACTGCGTGCATGCTCACACATGTTTCCTCTCTGTGAACCGTGTCGGATTATGGTGTATATCACAAACGTTTATGTTTTACCGAACATGTGCGCCGTAACGACCTGCAGAGCGTAATTTCACCGTATTTTAATTGCTGCTATTTCAAATTGAACGTGATTTGAATTTGAAAGTATGCTATAGCTATATTCATATCCATCAGGTTCAAACAAGCAATGAATTATTCGATTCACAGGTACATATGTTCAAGAATTACATAAGCACCAAATAAAGAATGATGAACCATAATTGTATACTTGTACTATTAAAGATGGTAAAGAAAGAGGCGGAATACATTTTGGTTGCTGATAAAGGTGAAGTGGAATGCCCATATTGTGCCCTCCTCCATGCAGAAGGCACACATGACTCTAGTCCAACCCCTTGTGATGGCTGACTGCCCATCTTCACTGTCTTCATGAAAACATCTAGATAATCATCGTGTTCTGGTAGAAGTACTTTAACCTGTGCATGCCAACCAATCATGTAGTTTGAGAGGTAATCTTGAATAAACTGCTTTGGGAATCACTGCAAAGGAAAAAGATTCAGACATTGTCACATAACACAACTCATTATTGGAAATAAAAAGAAGGCTGCAGAGTTCTTACCATCCTGCAGTTCGCTGTTGTCTTGGATAAAGTGTAAACAAATAGTTTAATTACCATCTTTTGACCCATTTTACTAATAATCTTTGTTAGCTTCCTCACTTGATGCTGGTTCATCAATATCTGATGCCCCATACGCAGAAAGGGTCGAAGCGCGGGTCTTTACCAATGACATATGTACCTAAAATTACCAAGTTAATATTAGAAGCTAAACAACAATTGCACAATGATGTAGTACAACACTCCCTCTGTCCCATTATATAATATCTTATAACATCCAATATACTCACATATTTGATGAATTAACATCTTATATTATGGGCCGGAGGGACTTTATCGAATTTTTACAAATTATCGGATGATTAAATTCTGCTGTGTCGTTGTTGTTGCTGTTGCTGCTCTTCTACGTATACATAAACATCATCAAGACATTAAGGTAACACTCTTCCTTGTTGCTCTGTAGCATAGGATTGCATATTTAGACATTCAGTACAGTACATGTTGCTATGTAGCCTCGGATATATTACATACGGCCCTAGTTAACCTAACGATAAATGGGTTACAGATATATTCAATTAAAAGTCTGATTCACCGATTAGTCCCTTATCAGCCCCCGGCCTATATGATACCAACAACCGATATCCTGAGCAATGAGTATATATAATCCATGGGATGAAACTAACCTCGATGACAACAGTCGTTCCCAAAATTTTCCTGTGTAAGTACATCGAGAGGCACGTTAAGGACAATAGGCTAAACATCAACCAAATATATCTATGGCAGACAAAATAATCTCCAAAAGATAGCTTCAGTGTGCAGGTTTAAGCACGCTAGTTAAGCAAAACAAGTGGAAAGGTGTGTTAACTACAATAGGCCTAACATTTAACAACAAGCAAACATAGTCATTCAAACTGGTATTGTGCTGGTCTAAGTACACTAGTTGTTGTTAAATAAAAATGGAAAGGCGTGTTAACTACAACATGCAGCAACCAAATGTAGTCATTCACAGTGGTATTGTTGAAACTGGTATTGATGAAATTGAACTGCATAGTTCATACTTGCACATATCGAACATCACGTTGTGAATAACTAGAATAAAGAAGGCATACTATGAACAACCAAAGATAGCATTAAAAACGGGACATATTCTCATTACAATACAAAAGGGACTCGGCAAAACAAATCATGGGTTCCCCCCTATGAAGAGCCACGGCAAAACAAATCATGGGTTTCCTCACTTGTCATAGATGGGCTCGTTCCCGTGGGAAGAGCACAGACCCTAGGTGCGCTCCATGTTGTCGTAGATGGGCTCCTTCCCCTTGGAAGAGCATGTTTGTAGGGTGCCCTCCCTGATGTCGCAGACGGGCTCTTTCCCCTTGGAAGAGCAGATGGGCTCTTTCCCCTTGGAAGAGCAAGAGAGGGTGCCCTCCTCATTGTCGTCGTCGATGAGGTCTGACTTGGAAGCTGCGGATCCCAAGCCAACATTGCAGAACGTGTCCTCCAGAAATGAACAAAAGGGGCTCGAAGGCAATGTAGGATGGCGAATTCTTGATAGCGAGCCAGAGGAGATCAACGGCGGTGCCATGGATGAGATCGACGGAGGTTGAACCCGAGGAGTTGGGGGTGGGCCACTTAACCTGTGACGTAGCCCGGCGTCAGGCCGTCGCTAGGACAAGCTCAATGTCGTAGCTGGCGTCCGCGACATACCCGCATACTCTAGCCCGCTGATTGAGTGCCTGCGACCAGTAATGGTTGTCAACTTCCTCGAAGGCCACCTCGGTGATGTCGGGCGAAGAGGCCGCGATACACCTCTTTTGGGCCAGTCGCTCCTCGAGCTCAACAGAAAGTGTAGCCGGGCTTATGCTGCGACGCTCTGGAGTGGGGGATGGGGATGGGGATCTTTGGGAAAGGGGGCGTTTGGCAGGCGTCATCTAAGAAACTAAGGGTGGCCTGAGTATGGAGATCGGTGGGTAAGCTGCATGGGCAAACTGGCAAATGTTGACAATGCAGGCCTTGCAGCGGCGGCTGCCGTGGCGGCGGCGACCTTGCTAGGGTTTTGAGCGAGGGAGGGGTTGTGGTGGGGTGTGTATGTGTGCACGCACGTGCCCGAGGAGGTTTTGGGGTGTGTGTGTGGAGGGGCTGTGTGTTTGAGGAAATGACGCGGCTACTGAAAATTTTACTACACAGGAGGGAAATGCCGGGGCTATTGAAAATTTGGATGGAGGTGCATTGCACACGGTCCGGAAATAACAACCGTGTGTTATGAAATGGAAAAACCCTCGAGCTGGGCAGATATTTTCGAGGGATGCAGGCAGGAGCGGGAACAACAAACATCACACACGGTCGTAACATAATAACTGTGTATCATCAAACAGAAAAAAACCTGCAGGCGGGTAGATATTTTTGAGAGGGGAAGCCTCATGGAGCCTAATGTACTGTGCTGATGTGTGTGACAGGGGCACTAGCATCGCACATGGTTAGTGTTAGTGAACCGTGTCTGTTGCGTCATCCGACTTGTCTAATGTTCACAAATTTGGCGAAAATGACGCGAGAAAGGGTCAGAACACGAAAACACTTGCATGTGGACCAAATATATGTATGAAAAGGGTGGTTTGATGTTCAAATACCAAATGCAACTTCGATGTGGCACCTATATCGCAAAGCACATGCTATTGCTTGCCCCCCTCGTGTTGGCAGGAGGGGAATCCTAAGCTTTGAACGCATGCCCGCCCCCTCGGAGGTTCACCTAGCAAAGTGCGAAGTAGCAGTCCCCCCATCACACACACGCACACGCACACACGCGCGCACTCACACACACACACATACACTTTTAGTCAGTGGGAGAAGGCATCTCACCAAGATGTATCATAAAACGGACCAAGAATAACCCACCTTGGTCATACAACCTCTCTCTTGTTGTTGGTCAAAGTGATGGCTATCCATGCGACCCCAAAGATGGGCTAGCTCGCCAATAATCACGCAAGTAGCTAGTCCCCAAAGACAACCACTGCCTGCATGTGGCCCAAACATATGTATGGAGGTGTTGATGTTTGAATACACAATGGAACAACTTTGATGTGGCACCCTGCTTTGGAACCAGAAATCCCCACACGGAGCGATGGTTAGTTGACGATGCATATGCATGTCACACCACACTTCGAGCCGATCATGGGGATTCATGCATGCACGCATGCATAGTATGCGCTCAAACTTAATTAGGTCTGGATCTCACCATGGCCTACTATGATAACACGAACCAAAGGAAGAATCCGCCATGGTAACCTATCTTCTTGTCGGTCAAAGTGATCATGGATGTCCACGCGGGCCCACGAATATATAGGCTTGTCGCCGATAACCATGCGAGGGAGTGTACCATTCGAAGACAACCACTACATGCATATGTATGTATGGAGGTTGGAGGTGATGCATGCATGCATGTTTGAATACCATTCACAACATTGATGTGGCGCATGCGTAAAAATCGTCT
This sequence comes from Aegilops bicornis, assembly GCA_021605145.1. Lineage (NCBI taxonomy): Eukaryota > Viridiplantae > Streptophyta > Magnoliopsida > Poales > Poaceae > Aegilops > Aegilops bicornis. The sequence goes on along the minus strand of CM038671.1, from coordinate 334,234,347 downwards.
GATCCCCACACACGTAGCGAGATCGGATCATGACGTGTCGTGGTACTGACCACTTCGACTCGATGGGATGGATTCATGCGTACACATGCATGTGTGCTCAAACTACATCATGTCATCCCAGAGCATGACCTATATATCGTAATACAAACAAAAATAATAATCCCCTCCTAAGTCAAATTAACCTCTCTCGTTATCAAGCAAAGTAGTGATGGACCAAGCAGGCCCACAGATAGAAAGCATCGATATCGCTAATAACTGCGTGAGTGGGTGCCAGAGGACAACCACCACCGCTTTGCATGTGGGCCAAACATATGTATGGAGGTGTGTGTGGTTGTGATGTTTGAATACCCAAAATGCACAACTTTGATGTGGCACATGCCTCGAAAACCGTAAAAGTCCCCACACAAAGCGAGGTTCATGAAGCGTACTACATATGTTGGTCCCCTTCCCCCTCTTCAACGCATACTATATGCTCCTACCATAATACAACCCAGAAAGAATCCTCCTTGATGGTAAAATTAATTAACCAATCTCGATGTAGGTCAAAGTGATGCATGCATCGACGATGACCTCGCGGGCCCACAGATGGAAGCATCACACGTGAGTGTCCTAGGATAACCAGCCTGCATGCATGTGGCCCAAAGAGGTGTTTTGTGATGTTTGAATAGCCAATGGACAAGTTTGATGTGGCACGTGCATCAGAAACCGAAAAGTCCCGACACTAAGTGATGTGTACGTGTTCACGGACGCGTACATAGTATATATGCTAGTCCCCTCCCACCTCTTCGACACGTACTACTTCCACCATAACACAAACAAAAAAGATTCTACCTCCCTGGTCAAATTAACCTCTCTACCGGCTGTTGGTCAAAGTGATGGATGATGACCTCGCGGGCCCACAGAAAGCGTCACACGCGAGTGAGTGTCGTGTAGGACAACCACCGACTGCATGTGGCCAAAACATGTACGTATGAAAGGGTTGTGTAATGTTTTAAATAATGAATTCACGACTCTGATGTGGCACCTGCCTCACAAAACGGCCAACCCACACTGTGGCTCATGACTCGTACTATACTGCCAGCCACACCAGACGCACACACACACCGCGCATCCACCGCAACTACAATGCATGTCAAATTTTCCCGCGGTGAACATATGTTACCAAAGGAGGGACATTTTAATTTTAAAAAAAACCCAGAGATCATTAAGACGTTTTAGTACATCGATTGATTTTCTGGGGGTATAATGTGCAAAAATCAAATTTGAGCTACATGCACATGTGACAGCGCACCTAAATGGATTGGAAAAACACATGTGTCTCACTGGGTGCATGTTTACTCCCCATACAAGAAACTTCAAACATTCAGAATCTTGATTTTTAAAATCTAGTACATCCAAAACTTATTTGAAATTCATGAAACTTATCATGTTGTCATATGGACACCAATACACAGTGGCATTGTACTTTTTTGTGTCAAATTTGAGACAAGTTTTGATGTAATCTTTATCTTCTTACAAACATGAGATTATTATTAACTGGGAACCAATATCGCAAACATATTGTTTATGCGAACTGTGGGCGTTAGAGCAAGAATGGATATGTGCCATGCTTCGATTAAGTAATAAAGCGAGAACATTGATCATAAAAATAGAAAAAACAATATACGTGCTGCCACGCGACCTGTATGCCATGCGAGCAGGCATGAGTTGATGGGACGCATGCGAGCAGTACGCCGTGTAGGCAGACCGAGAGGTGTGTGTGTGCAGGTGTGTGAATTGACGGGAGGCGTGCCAGCAGTCCGGTGCGCGGGCTCACTGGGAGGCGAGCGGGCGGTTGGACCGGCGCCCACCTCTCTCCCATTACTCCATATTAATGGCGTGCCCAAGCGGCCGCACCCCCCATCCTCGCCACACACACAATCCTCTCTCTCCTCTTGCATCCTCGACGCCGCTCTCAGTCCTCAAAGCCGTCAGTGTATAAGGATGCCGCCGAAGTGCCCCATCGGAGGGAGTGGAGACGTCGGGGCTGCTGAAGCACCGGAGCATGGCGTGGAGATGGAGACATAGGTTGCCGTCGCTGCTAGCAAGGTATCACTACACCCTGACATCCTGGACGGTGTCGTGCTTCCACAGCCAGAGCCGGAGGTCCACACTGACTCAGGTGTTGACTCGGGTGACGACTCCGACGATGATGGAGAACCGGTTAGTCATCTATTCCTTATGTGTCAAATACATCCAAGGGCTTCTCTGGTTAATCCTGCGTCCTGCCTCCCCCTTTTTGGAATAGAAATCCTATGGTTATGCTCTCCGAATCCATGAAATCTAAGTAAGTTTCGTTAGATCCGTGTAGTGTATTGATTGTTTGAATGGTACAAGTGATAAGTGATTCGTTGTTTCATCTGTGCAAATGATTTTTGCTAATAATTCGACTAGGGTTAGTTTCGTGCTAATAATTCCTAGCCAGGTCTTGAAAATTGATTCTGAATGACCTACATACATGTTTGTGCCATTATTTTCTTCAAGATTGGTCTGTACATAGACGATTGTGCTTAAAAATTGAACTATAATCTCTGGATATGTCTAACAAAATAGCCATAAATTCCTAATCCTACTTTACGGCATGTAAACATTGATTGATGCCAAATTTTGGCAACTGCCAAATGTTTGCTAGAGATTAGTTTGTATTCCAAATTTGATGCCACATTTTTTTACTATATGTATAGGTGCTATCTGACGATGTCGACATCGAGGATGAAGATGGCCAGAGGAGGCACAAGAGGCAAATCCTCAGGGAGCTTTATGCGGGAATGCATAATAGGCATATTAGGACCTGGAACTGGGATTATCGATGCCCATTTTGCAACCAAAAGCTTCATAACGTGTATCAAAGTGTTCAAGATGTAAGAGGACGAGCCGTTGGCTCCTTCAAGCAGAAGTATTCTCGTAGGGTGGCGCATGCCGCATACACCGAGTACCTGGAGAAGCTTCAGGATCGTGCCAGCAGATGAGATGAGATGTGGGATCGAACTATGTATGGCCATGTAGTGTCTTAATTATAAATGCGCTCGAGTATGTTTAATGATGGTTGAACTATATACTTATGGTTGAACTATGCTTGTGTACGCTCATTATCTTGTCTGAGTATGTTTAATCTATGTTTTCTTATGTCTAAATGTGGGATATGGATGCAATCAGTTCGGTTGATGGAATCTACTTCCATCCTGGTTTATTGGTCCCCTCTGTAATTTGTATTAAATTTTGACCAAAGATTTAACTGACAAAATGTTAGTGCAGGTCAGCAAAAATTATATCATTGGATGAGTATTTGAACATAGTGTTCAATGATATAATTTTTGGTGACATGCATAAACATTTGTTAGTTAAATCTTTGGTCAAAATTTGGCACAAATTACAAAGGGGACCAATAAACAAGGACGGAGGTAGTACGTCAATCACACACGGTTCCCCAAATTGGAACCGTGTGCAATGACTTTCATTTTCCCTATTACGTCAATCACACACGGTTGGCTCTAGTAAACTGTTGCCTCCGAAACTCTTTGTGAGACAGAAAACCCTCACCACCCAATTCAAAAAAAAAAACCTCACCATCCACACGTCACAAAACCTCACCCCGCCTCGCCACCCCTGGCCCGGGTCCCCATTCATACTTGCAGAAGCTCCTCTGCGACTCTGCATGGCACCGCCTATCACTGCGACAACCACTTTGTCCGATGCCTGTCGCCGCTGCCAGGCTCCTATTATACCCCACCGCATTTCGCCACTTCCTCTTGCCGCCGCTTATCACCATTGACTTCTCGATGCTGCTCGTGGTCGACCCAGCGCCCGATTGGGGAATCCGCCGTATTGAGGGTTTTTTCTTATGGACAACAAGGTAACTAATTTACTGAGATGTTAGATCATCTCTTATCCTAGTTCATCTGCCTCCTTTAATCACCCAGCCAAAATCGTCGTGAATACATTTTTATTCGAGCTGATTTGAGGATTTTCTTCCATTCATAGATTATGCAAAGGTCTTGGCGGACACACCAAGAGGGGAGCAGCAGTCCCTACCGACGCTGGTTTGAGCGGCCGGAGTGAAGAGAGATTGCGAAGCACCACGGTCGTTGGATGGACATCCAACAAATAACGCTTCTTGTGTGTTAACTAAGTTGACATGGCCTTGATTGTGCGTCAACCTATTTTTTAGCAAAGCGTACGCGTAAACCTAGTAGGCCCATAAGTCAGCCTCAAATATGTGGAAAACAACGTACAACCCATCTGCCATTGTTGCTAATAAATGTAAATCCCATTGGATAATTCTTAATGATTTTTGAAGCCCATATTCTTTCTGTTACCATTACATCCCATATTCTGGCCACGGTTAAAAATTCAACGAAATTTTCATATTTTGGTGTCATTCAAGTGTTTTTAATCTCGAAATTTCATATCACGTTCAAACTAATTTTAAAATAATAAATTTATATCATTTTAAAATCCAACATGATTTTCCGTGCAAAAAACAATTAAGTTTGAAATCTTGAAATCTTAAAAAAAGATATTTGAAACTAATAGCCAGTTTGCTGTGTTTATAAAACTTACATCCCATTTCTTAATACTTCATTTCTTAAAACTTCACGTTCAAACTCTCGCCTTGAAAGATTTGCAACCCAGCAGGGCTGAGAAAGCATGTAGGCCTCCATCGAGTATTTCTTTAAAAATGGTAGAACTAGGCTAGCCATTTTCAGAGAGAAAAAAACACAACTAGGGTCATGATGTGGTAAACATAAAAGAAAACCCTGGCTAGACGGCCCACAACCCCCGCACAGCCCCGTTGTTACCCTGATCCGTCTCTAAAACTAGTAAATAACAACTACGCGTCCTGCTGGGTCCCTGGTGTGAGCCGCTTGTTGTGTAAAACTCTCGTTTATTGACTACGTTGACAATGGCGTGGGCCCTAGATGTCAAACCATTAGGAGGAACCATTTTTTGGGCTTGTAATAACAAGGCACTTGCTTGCGTACTACCATGACCCTTGTGGGTCCCTATTGTCATCCTCTCCACGTACAGTCATCTCCTTAATCCTCTCGGTTGTTGACCATGGTGACAACACCAGACGGCGGCGCATCACGCACGATGAACGAACCAAGGCGAAAGACGATGGCGAGGCCTCGGATGGAACGAACAGGAGCTGCGGAAGATGCGCCAGTCTAGTCGTAGGCGGAGGGGGTATGAGGGTTGACTAGTCCGGGTGCGGGTGCATGTTGGGGCTTACGTCGCGAGAGAATAACAGGACGTGTGGGGGAGTAGAGGGATGGACTGGACAACATTTGAGGGTATGGTAGGGCAGCGGAGGTGCAACTAGCCGTGGGAGGCGGGAGCAAGCGGAACCGAAGGGGTGGTTTGGTTTGAGTGGCTGGAGGAAGAAGACAAGAGATTGAAGATACACGACAGATGTTGGATGTCAATCCAACGACTGGTAGGTAGAATTGTTTGTTGACTAGTAAGTCGACACCACCTTGGGTAGGCTTTTTCCTCGTGGGTCCCAAATGTCAGAATCCAAATATGGCACAGCCATGCAGCCTTTCTTATGAAAATTTACAACCCATTTGGTGTGCTAGTTCAAAAAAGTTTGTGGGTGCTGTTGGGGGCTAATCACTTGGGTTCTATAATGCACAGTGAGCTCAAGCAGCCGACAAGAGTGATGTTATTTCCCTTGGCTGGGATTTGTTGCAATATTTCTCTCTTAATTAAACACTAGCAAAAGGGCACGTGCGTAGCAACGGGTACACAATAAGTTTGACAGTTTGTGTGTATTTAGAAATGTAACTGTTGTGGTGCACTACTGATAACTCTTTATTTTGACGGCCCTCAAAATTCTTCATAAAACCACTTCGACCTTGTTTGAACTTTACATCTAAATTTTTTTTAGCACAAAACCATATATATCATGGCGTCGTCCCATGGATGGCATATGTTGCTCAAAGGCTCGTGGAAAAGATTTAAGTTTTTACGCTGTGATTTTCCTTATCTGGTCAATATAAACAGATTGACAAGATGCTCGGCCTCCAGAGGAATTTCCATACCGCTTCATGTTCCTCTTCAACTGTCTTGGTCCTTCATCAAGCAACATGTTGTTTGACACCACTTCGGGTTGAACAATATTGATTCTCTAGAAGTTCTTTGGGTTGTTTAGCTTCTTGAAGAAATCAATAGAATCGGGGCTACATTTACAACACTTTCAGGCCAAAGAGTTAATTATCACGTAAATTACTTAATGGCCATCCGAACATATTCCAGGTTGAATGGGGTGTCACATAACATGACACTTTTGTACAACATGGTGACTGTGACGCCCGGATAATTAAGCTACAGTGATCCTATGTTAAGGATGCCACGTCACCTCGGTTACTGATGAAAATATCGCGTTATTTCAAAATGGTTGAAATCCGAATATTGAATTAAAGTCAAACAATAAAAGTTTTGAACTGTCAAATCTTAAATTTTAAAATTGTAGCAAATAAATAATAGATGGTTATGGTGGTGAAACCACATTGTCATGAAATGTTTAAATACTCCAAATTAAATAGAACAACAGCCAAAACCAATAATTAAATGCCTCTTATAAAGTATAAAATATTAAACTAATTCTATTGGGTGCCCAAGATATAGTGGCATTAGAATAAGTAGTGATACTATTTTAGGAACTAAGATCATAATTATAAAACTAAAAATAAAACAAAAAGGAAAAAATTAAGAAAAACAAAATGCCAAAAAAAAGAGATAAAAGGAGACCCTCTTCACTGGGCCATGGCCTGGGATGGCCTCGAGGCCAACTCGGCCAAGGCCCAGCTAGCCGGCCCAACCGGCCCCTCACTCCCGATACCCCAACCCCCACCGATGGGAAACCCTATCCTGTCGTACCCACTCCCCCACTCACTCCCCACGTCCCTCCTTCCCCTTCCCTCGATCCAGATCTGGACCGGGGATGAACCGGCTTCGATGCGTCCCCCATCGCCCCTGACACCACCCGCCGGGGCCGCTCGCCGCTCGTCTACGCCATCGCCGCCATCCAGCCCGACGACCGCCTCAGCTTCAGACGCCGGGCGCCTGGCCTCGGCGCTTCCTTGCCCCCGTCACCGATCCTCGCCACCCAGAGTTCGACGCGCCTTCGGCCCACCGTCCTCTCCGTCGTCGCTGTCGTCCCCATCTTCCTCCCCGAGCCCCGCTGCCCCGTACCCTACAGCTACGTCGTGAGGCCTCCCCTCTTTCTCTGCCTCACTCCCGCCGCACACCAGGCGTGCCGACGGCCGCGCAAACACGCGCCCGCCACCCGCGCCCCACTCCGACCCGGAGCTCCCTCACCCGCCTCTAGTTACTTTCGCGCTGGTGCTCGCTTCGCCGCCGCCCTCAGACGCTGCTTTCAACCGCTTTGCTGCAAGACGTCGCGCCCGAGCCTCAAGGTGCTTTCACGCCCCACTGCTCGAGCGTGCCCGCGCGTCCGCCTACCGCCAACCACGTGCTGCGGCCGCCCAGCTCGCCTCCGTCATGCCGCGCCGCTTCTATTGTTGCTTGTTGCGGCATCTCGCCGCCATCGCCTGACGCCGCTTCGCCGCTTGGTGCCGCTTGCCGCTGCAAGGCTGGCTAAGGCCTTCGCCATGAAGTGAGCACCGGACCCATTAGCGGCGCCAGTAACTCCACCTACGCCATACCGCTATGGCCCCGAGCCATCGACTAGTGGGCAATCACTGCAATCTAAAAAAAAGAAAAAGATAATTAATTAATTAATTAATTAATTAACGAATTAATTAAACTAATTAATCCTATTAATTAACCTATTTAGTTAACTAACAAAACTAATCAATCTTCTAATAAACTGGCTATTGTTAATTAGTTAGCAGGCTATGGCGAACGGGACCCACGCATCAGTTTGACTGGGTCAACTGGGCCCTCTGGCCCCACATGTCATGCACATGCACACAATGCTGGGTACACTGATGTGTACCCATAGCGTTTAGCTAGTTAATTTTCGAATTAATAATAACTCCAGAAATTGATTAAAACTTTGAAAATTAATATAAAATAATTCGTAACTCGGATGAAAATACTTTGTACATGAAACTTGCTCAGAACGACAAGACGAAACCGAATACATAGCCCGTTCGTCCGCCACACATCCCTAGCATAGCGAACATGCAACTTTCCCTCTCCGGTTCACCCGTCCGAAAACGCGAAACACCGGGGATACTTTCCCGGATGATTCCCCTCCTTCGCCGGTATCACCTCATACTGCATTAGGGCACACCTCGCACCGTTACTTGTCATGTCATACATCGTTATGCATCTGTTTGCATTGTATTCATTGTTTCTTCCCCCTCTTCTCTCCGGTAGACTACGTAGATCGACACCTTTGGTGCCCACGATGATCGAGTCACGTTGTCGACTCCTTCTTGCTGAGCAACTAGGCAAGCCCCCCTTGATCAACCCGATATCGCCTATTCCTTCTCTCTCTGCTTGCATTAGAGTAGTGTAGCATGTTATCTTTTCGGTTAATCCTATTCTGCTGCGTAGTCTGTCATTGTTGCTTCAATTTTGATACCTTTACTTGCTATCCTACATGCTTAGTATAGGATGCTAGTATTCCATCAATGGCCCTACACTCTTGTCCGTTTGCCATGCTATACTACAGGGCCGTGATCACTTTGGGAGGGGATCACGGGCATATACTATATACTTTTTACTGCTACATTACTTATGATACTGTTCGGAGATGGGGGCTGAAGGGGCTGGTGGTTCCACCCAGGTAGTGGTGGGCCTAGGTTCCCTACGGCACCCGACTGTTACTTTCTGGCGGAGCGACAGGGCAGGTTGGGGCCACCTAGGTGAGAGGTGGGCCTGGCCCTGGTCGGCGTCCGCGGTTACTTCAAAATAAAACGCTTAACAAGATCTTGGTATTTGATCTGAGTTCCGCCATCGGCCTATACGCACTAACTAACCACGAGGAGCGAGTTATGGGCACTTTCGGCGTCGTGGTATCAGCCAAAGCCTTCTTGGCGTCGACAAGCTGAATCGAAAGCGCACGCGCCGGGTTGGACAGCTGTAGCGCAACTTCCTTTGTAATGGAGGTTGCTAGGTTACGCTCATCGGCCATGCATAGCGTGCGCAGGTGTGCAATGGGCGATGGGCCCTGCACTGCACGCATAGGATATAGACCGCATGCTAACCTCTCAAGCAGCCTAGGTAGGGCTGCGGCGTGTTGATCTTCCGAGGCCGGGCATGACCCAGGAAAGTGTGTCCGGCCAGAGGGATCGAGCATGTTGGGTTATGTGGTGTACCCCTACTGGGAAGTTTATCTATTCGAATAGCCGTGTCCCTTGGTAAAAGGATGACCCGGAGTTGTACCTTGACCTTATGACAACTAGAACTGGATACATAATAAAACACACCCTTTCAAGTGCAAGATAAAACCAGGTGATCACTCTCTCACAGGGCGGCGAGGAGGGGATCGCCGGCTAGGATTTTGCTATGCGATGATACTTGGTTAACTTACCATCTACTCTCTTCTACATGCTGGAAGATGGAGGATGCCAGAAGCGTAGTCTTTGACATGACTAGATATCCCCCTCTTATTCTGGCATTCTGCAGTTCACTCCACCGATATTCCAACTTTACACTGATACCCATGCATATGTAGTGTAGATCCTTGCTTGCGAGTACTTTGGATGAGTACTCACGGTTGCTTTTCTCCCTCTTTTCCCCCTTTCCATTCTTCTCGGTTGTCGCAACCAGATGTTGGAGCCCAGGAGCCAGACGCCACCATCGACGATGACCCCTACTACACCGAGGGTGCCTACTACTACGTTCTGGCCGACGACGACTAGGAGTAGTTTAGGAGGATCCCAAGCAGGAGGCATGCGCCTCTTTCGATCTGTATCCCAATTTGTGCTAGCCATCTTATGGCAACTTGTTTAACTTATGTACGTGACTTTCAGATATTGTTGCTTCCGCTGACTCGTCTATGATCGAGCACTTGTATTCGAGCCCTCGAGGCCCCTGGCTTGTATTATGATGCTTGTTTGACTTATTTTATTTTCAGAATTGTGTTGTGATATCTTCCCGTGAGTCCCTGATCTTGATCATACACGTTAGCGTGTATGATTAGTGTACGATTGAATCGGGGGCGTCACTAGTTGGTATTAGAGCCGACTGCCTGTAGGAATCCCCCTTTCAATCTCCTTGGTCGAAGTTGAGTCTAGTCATTGCAAAACTTTTACTAACATGGCTGTGTGGCTTACGGGCCCATGTCGCCATTTGGGTGGTATTAGGATCTTTTATTCCTCGTCTATACTCTGGGACTCTGATATCTCTTCTATTCGGGCTAGATGATTTTACTAACTCTGACTCTAGGTTCTCGTAATTACTTCCTCTCGGAGAGCCCCTCACTCCAGATGATTGCTTGATGCACCAGAAGATTCCGAAGATACTCTTCGATGTTCTCTTTAGACTTTGTGCCTATCGCTTTTGCAGTTCCCTACCACCGAAATATCCCTATGGATAAATACATACACCTGACGTCCTTACTTTTATTCCCAGTTCATCTTGTTATTACATGATACCCCCGAAATTCTCTCTATTGTTCCGTGAATACTTTGTGCCTACTACCCTGTAGTTCTTTACCACCTGAATACCCCTACGAATAATTTCTCGCACTTATCGAGTATCCGTTCATTCCCAGTTGATTCATGTATCTCACAATAGTCTTTGAAATACCATTCGATCTTCCAAAAATCCTGAGCAACCTATTGCTCTTGGAATTCTTGCTCGCTTGCATTATGGTAAATCCCATAAGTCTCGTAATCTTATTGGCATCCTTTGTCACTATCATTTTGAGTCCATTGATTCAATATGTTGTGAATGCTCGCAATCCGCAATCAGATCCTAGAATTCATCCTTTCGGCTCAGACGTCATTTTAAGCATGAGCTGGATCTCGACCAATCAAATTGTTGTCGATTTTACCCATAAGCTTACTCAACTTGTCCATCCTTATCAGAGCATTTTCTCCTGACCCTTTGATTTGGAAATCATAATTCCTTTACATGTGAGCTTTGAATTAGTCAGTTGCTTCTATAATCCAATGCCTTCGCATTATTTCTTCCTCTGGTTGTGTGTCGATACTCACATCATCTCCGCTATGGACCGTCGGATCCTTTGTTGAAATATCATCCAACAGTGTCCTTCATATAAAAAAAACCTCGAGAAGTTCTTTCCCTGATACATAATGCCTTCAGTAAATTGTATCCTCTCCTTTTGTCACCCATGCTCTACTATCGAGCTTGTGTTATTTACTATTGAAGCTTGTGGTATATGTTCCCAAGATACCCCTAAGGGTTGAACCTATGCCTTCCTAGATCCGGGTAAACCCGAGAGCTATCACGAGTCATACTCTTCTGGTGTTTTGCTAGATAAAATTTAAACATTACAACTTCTTCGAAAAATGAGAAGTGAATGAAAGGTTATGCGTTGGAGAAGTGGGAGTCAACCTTGAACTTTGTGTTAATGCCCATGGACACGATGTGGATCCTATCCTGGAAGCTTCTTGTAATAATAACTATTTCCTTGATATAATATCCTTTGGTATCAGTGAACTGATCCTTTGCAATCGTGGTTCCAACCATATGTTCTTCTTTGGTCCCATTTCTCGGGAAAGTTTAAGCACTTGTCTTCTATGGATCAATAGACCAGTCCAACCTTTACTTTGATCTACCGTCAAGTATTACATCCTGGTATCTCGAGAATATCATGGAACTACATAACTTCTTATGGGTTCTTCATCAACTGTTATTTCTCACTAAATCCAATTTTTCCTGGGTTCTGGGTTGTCGTCAACCGAGAACACCGAATAGTGAATCGAGTCCGCACTCTGATTCGATAACTCTTAAGTAATTTCCGTTGCTTACGAGTTTAATAACCCTTCAAGTCATTCCTAGCCTGATCGGATATATCATTTTCATGCTAAATTTTAATGGTGCTACCTATTCCTAGCCAGAACGGAGCACAAGTTTTGACGATGAGCTAACATTACGTCGGTCTTCCTCGTGATATCATTTCACTTTGAACAACAAGCTAGGTTTGGAGTTTGTGTCGTACCCTTGGTTCCATTAACCTTTCGCTTCATCATTCCTTTGACTTGATGCCATCACTGATCGATTACATCTTCGTGAAGCTTCTTGACAAGATCTGTCATGATCATCATCAACATTTTGACTTCTTCTAGAATATCAATCGAATTCATGATGATAAGTGCCATCCTCGTCCCTTGGTAATTTGAGTAACCATCGACAACATCCTTACCTTCCTTTCATCACAAACTTGTTCATGTTATGGATGCAACTTTCCATCCAGCTTGTACTATGTTCTATCTTCAAGTATTATTGTCTTTCTTGTCACGGGTGTTATGGGGATTGCTCCACCTCTTAAGAATTCTTGGTATAGTGATACTTCTCACCATCACCATTCTTTCTTGGTTCCCATGTTGATTCTAGCCGGGCTACCAACCGGTGAACGGTGCTTCTTGGATTCTGTACTTCGAGCAACCCTATTGCTTTGAAGTTAATGGTCAACATTTCATTATTAGACCATTGGTTATCGAATCACCATTCTAACATCGGTCATGCTACCTAAGCCCTTATTTCGGGTGCACTTTTCAACCAATGTTTAAATTGTGTATGTTTTCCTCGAACATACGTCAATATCATTTGATCTGACAATTGTTATCTCCTTGTTCACATAATTGTGGAAATCCATCTTTTCAAAATCTTGATGGATTGTCGCTGAGTTCATTAGCCACCTCCTCACTCTCTCCATGGGTTAATGATGAACACTTAACTACAAAAAAAGACACTTCCGTCATGATACGTGTTTGTCACAGTAGGTCACGTTTTCTTTCATGCATGTACATCCATGACAAATTTATAGCGATGTAATCAAGATAGTCATACACATGTTGTCGAGAAGTGTTCCATGACATTACCAAAATTATCATCACGGAAGTGTCCACTTCCATGACGATAAATCGCGCGTTACAGAAGTGCTTTCGTCAAGGGTGACCGACATGTGGCATCCACCGTAACGGAACGCCGTTAAGCTATCGGTTCCGATTTTGGATCCGATAACCCGTTAACAGCCCCAACCAATGGGGATTTTCCACGTGTAAAATCATCATTGGCTGGAGGAAACACGTGTCGGCTCACCGTTGGGACAGATGTCATCCACTCATTGGACCCAAAGCGCCTATGATACGTCGACACGTGGCAGGCCCAACAGAGGCCCATTCCTATGAAAAGGCCGACCCGTTTGACTTGGTCAAAAGGTGGCTGTCGGTGTCAAAACCGGCAGATCTCGTAGTAGGGGTCCTAAGCTAGGCGTCTTGGAGCGATGGTAACATGGACATGGGGTTTTAACCAGCTTCGGGCTCTCTTGATGAGATAATACCCTACGTGCTGCTTTTGATTGTATTCATATGGGTGTAGTACAGAGTACATATATCTACCACGAGATTGTAGTAATGAATATGAGATTGTCTATTGACTAGCCTGGCCTCGGTTTATATAACACACCGGAGGCCTAGGATTTAGGAGAGTCCTTGTCTTGGGCGCCAAGTCTTGTGGAGTCTTCCTTGTATGCGGGCAGGGTTGTCCGAACTGGCCCATGAGTATACGGCCATGGGGTCCTCGGCCCAATCCAACTGATCGGGAGACGACGTGGTGAGTACCCCTAGTCCAGAGATTAACCGTCAAGAGCCCCTCGAACCGGTCTTCAAGTTGGGGATGCTCCTCGATTCTTCGAACTGTTCTTCATCTTCGGTCGTCGGTCTTGAAAACTGGTTCAACAAATCTTCTGATCTTCGATCTTGAGGATCGCCGAAATGAATCCGAAGAGTTTACACGTCGGGTATCCGAGGAGCCCCTTTAAGCTTTCGGCCTTAATCAAGGCCTTGTTATTTTTATGCGACACCTCGGGTTTGGAGTTATTCCCGGGCGGCAGTGTCCTCTTGCGTCCGAGCTCCAACGCCGGACTGCATTCGAGGTATCTTTTGCAGCTGAGCACCAATGCCGGACTGCTTCGAGCTCCAACACCGGAATGTGTCCGAGCTCCAACGCCAGGTAATGTCCAAGCTCCAACGCCGGGATCTCCGACTCCGGCTCCAACACCGGACTGTGTCCAAGCTCCAACGCCGGACTGTATCCGAGGTGTCATAGATCACCTTGGTTCAAAAAGGTTTGAAGGAGTTTAGCCGAGCATAATGCCAGAAATGCCCTCTACGGAGCCAGCCACTAGCGTCCCGAGCTTTATGTCGGACTGCTTCCGGGGTGTCTATTGTAGTCGAGCACCAACGCCGGATTGTATCTGAAGTGGTGCACCACCTCGGCCATGGGCTGATTTTTATGAATTTAATTCCGAATTATGCAATGTAATATCTGCCGAGATGTATAGCGGTAGCCCTCAAGGTGCGTGTTGGCCTAATATCTGGGATGTACACGAAGGAAAAATCAAACCGTGACCCTAGTAGCCCCCGAGACTCGGGTCGATTCATAAAATCAGCACGAGGATCAATTCCCAGCTCGGCAAAGCATACTTAGGAATAGAAACGCGGTGTGCAAAGTCCTCGAGACTCAAGGTTGCGCGGCCGACCAACCCGAGGATAATAATCTCTCGAAAACTATATTCCACTTTAAATTTTCTGCATTGGATTGTCAATGCAGTAGCCCTCGAGACACTGGTCGAGTGGCAACACCGAATCGAGGATCGATGTACCCCTTTAATATTTGTAAATAATAAGCCCGAAGCCCAGTAGCCCCCGAGCCTTAATGCGGGCACGGGAGGCCAGATTAAGGATCGATATCCAAAGTAAAATCACAAATTATATGTAATGACTCTATATCTCCAAGTACTTTACGTCATTAACGTTCGGATCCGCATTGTACAAAACTTTGTTGACCGACCATCGACCCGACCTCCTCGGCCCGGTGAGGAGTGTTTATCCTACTTTATAAAGCCTTTATGAGGGAAAAGATTTACGGCAAACAAGGCAATCCGGCCATACGGTTTTATAAACAAAGGTACACAAAGAGACATGTTATATTATTGTTTAACATAAGAAACATCGTCCAAAGAAAATAGTCCCGCTATCGGTTCCTTTCTTTTGGTTGTCATGCTAAGCATGATCATGAAACCTTAGCTTCGATCAATGTGGGAGGAAAATACTGAGGATCTAGTTCGGGGAAAACTTCCAAACTCTGTGGTCTAAATGAACCCAAATTTTCACTTCCATTGCGACCGTTTATAATCTGAAAGTGGCCCATCGTCGGCTTCTACCCCCTTGTAGATGCTACGCAGGGTGTTTCCAAAATAACAAAACAACCCTTAGCCGACGTCTCCGCGTTCGACGGCGGTTGTGTTTAGCGGAAACGAGGCAATCAGATATGCGGGCTTTATAACTTTAACTTACTCATAGGAGCGTAAAGTTGGGAGGCCAACAAGTAGCCCCCCGGTTAGTGACCAGCGACAGCCGAGGTCAAGCCGTAAACACTTCGGCCAATGTTATGAACAGCCCGTCATTTAATACAGTCATCGGACCGCTGACTAGTTTGCGCTTATTGTGACAGTTAGTTTTCGGCTTTCTCCACTAAGGTGCTTAACCCTGTGAGCTGGAAGCACAATCGCAGTGGTTCTCCTTTTGCACACCTAGCCGAACAAGGCGGAACGTAGGAGGCAAGCACAGGAGCCGGGCAACCCAACTATTGACTGGGGACACAATTCGAAACTGATGCATATATAGCAATATCCGAGAATCTTTGCCAAATCTCTAAAGGTGTCGGGCGTTGCACTACGAGACATGCGGAAAACACACAAATAGTTGGAAAGTGCCATAGAATTGGAAAACCAAAAAAAACATCAGGAAAAACTCGACGTCCGAACTAGATCAATTGTTCGGTGCCAATCAGAAAATTGGTCTTAGAAAAAAAGTGCTTCTGTTGTGCTTTAACATGACACATCCTATCTCAAGACTTTCAAGCGGGTCAGCCTACGGCTTCCGGCTATTGACCACACACTTTCATGGCAAAAAGGAGTGATAGAAAAAGACTTTGCAACGACTAAGAAGAAGAACACTTACTATAAAATAGCTCACATAAATTTAAGAGCCCCAGGTGACTTGGGTAAAAGAATTTTATGTATAATGATTGTATGTACCAAGTACTTATATCATATATGTGTTCACCGAACTTTAAACAGCGTCTTAACCGATGATCGGCTTCTCCCTCTTGATCAAGGACCGAAAGTGTTATGTACTCCAATTGCCGAGAATATCGACGGTGTTTCCGATAACCAGGCAATCAGACCATAAGGCTGTAACAGACAAAGCGCGCTCAGGGAACTTATGCTCCCTATGAGACTTGTGCAATAGAATTTTTGTACTCATGAGTTCCGTTGTGTGCCGACCATTGTTGAAAACAATAAGATTGCTAGCTTTCGGCTTCACCCACTCGGAGGTCCGGCTCGGATAAACCGATCATGACAATCGCAGAGGTGCTCCCTTTACTCCCTAGCCGAACAATCGGGAACGTAGGGGTAAACACAGGAGCAAGGCAACCCAGCTTGCAAATCGCTTAAGTCAACATGGTGCATATTGTGGCGTAATACACGAACAAGGAACGAAGCCGTACAAGTATAATCATATGCAAGAGGAAAAGCTCCAGCAAGGGAGCCCCCAAGTAAATGGGGTATTTGAATTTGTGTGCCACAAACAAAGTTATGACAAGGAATTTTTTCGCAAACAACTTTTTGCCAAAAAAGTATAATGCATGGTCGAACCGAACAAGAGTAAAAAATTGAAAAGACTGAGCATAAAAGCAACTTAGCTGGCTAATGCGTTCGGCATAGATGGCGCAGTCCGAGATCGACGTGGGACAAGGTCCCAGCCCGCAAGCCGGTCCCGAGGTGGCGGAGCGAAGAGCTCGGCACTCCGAAGTGGCGAAGAAGCACGGCCAACGTGGCGAGGTGTAACCCCCAGTGATCTCCGTGTGTGGAATAGATCTAGCTGGGGGAAAAAAATTATTTATGCAAAATAAATAATTAAATAGATGTGGCCTGGCGCGAGGTTGTTGTCGACACGGGGCATCTGCCCGACAAAAGGTGAGGAAATCAATTCCTTGAAATTCGCCCAAGTGGCAGAGCCTTGGTACAGTGTGAGGCTCTTGACGACATATCAGATCGTCGTGAAACGGCGGCAACAATGTAGATCGGATTGCAGGCCTGGGTCTTCAAGTTTGGAAATCTAAAAAATGATTTATTAAGACAATCATCCACTAGGGGCCGTGTATACGTACTAGTAGCACTACCATCAGGCCACCTCCTGCACAAGGGTTAGTATATAGCAAAGCTAAAGCAAACTAGCGGTAGCACGTGAGCAGGTCATGAAAGACAAATCATTAACAACAAGTACTGCTTAATTAAATAATAAGGAGAAAAAGGAGGATGGGATCTTCCTTGTGTCGCTGCCGGTCAGAATTTTTGTCAGCCTTTGTGTGCTGTTCTGCATGGAGGATTGGAGGTCGGCAGTACTACTACTGCATGGTTCCTCTGCTGGATTACCCTGCATGTAGGTTTTTTTACAGGAGATCCCATATTTTGTTGTTCGGCCAGCATACAGGCCTGGCCTTGATCGGGTAGCCGGGGGCGATGCACCCCTAGCGCTGCCGGACTTTCCCCGTGCTGGCGCAGTGTTCGGCCGCCATGTCTCTTGTCGCCGCTGCTCTAGACGCTCGATGGCAAATCTGATCTGCGGAAAACATAGCCGCAGGAGCGGCGATGCTTTTCCAAAAGAATTGATCTGTGTAAAACGGAATAAACAGAAAGTATAACACCTGAGTTGGTGTATGTTGAAGATCCATCACAACGCGACGACACCTAGCAGGCTCTCAATGAAAGCACCAATGTCGGTGTCAAAACCGGCAGATCTCGTAGTAGGGGTCCTAAGCTAGGCGTCTTGGAGCGATGGTAACATGGACATGGGGTTTTACCCAGCTTCGGGCTCTCTTGATGAGATAATACCCTACGTGCTGCTTTTGATTGTATTCATATGGGTGTAGTACAGAGTACATGTATCTACCACGAGATTGTAGTAATGAATATGAGATTGTCTATTGACTAGCCTGGCCTCGGTTTATATAAGAGACCGGAGGCCTAGGGTTTAGGAGAGTCCTTGTCTTGGGCGCCAAGTCTTGTGGAGTCTTCCTTGTATGCGTGAGGGTTGTCCGAATCGGCCCATGAGTATCTGACCATGTGGGTCCTCGGCCCAATCAAGCTGATCCAGACGACGTGGTGAGTACCCCTAGTCCAAGATACACCGTCGATGGCGGGCGACCTCACGGCAAGCCCGTTATAGCAACTTTGTTGCATATAGCCCATTTGCAGCCTCGCTAACCCAGGTCTGCTTATGGCCTATCGGAATTAGGCCCGATGAGCGTCATCCGGGCCGTCCAATATAATTCTAGCCTGTTTTAACTTCCGGCCCATGTATGGCCCATGGCGTCCTTTTGGCCCATATGAGGCCCTTAGTAACCCTCGGTCCATTAACGGCCCGTGGTAAGCGGCCCGTAATGAACAAAGGTATTATTTTATACCCGTTAATGACCCATTATTCCGTTGGGCCGTTTCCAGCCCATGTTATCTTTCGGCCTTCTCAGGGCTCATTTATACTTGGGCTCATTTCCAGCATTCGGTTACTTACGGCCCGTTCTTTGTCATTTTACGCTTGTAGGGCCAAATTCAGCGATGCTTATGGTCGGCTGTTTGTAGGGCCGTTAATACGTTAGGCCGCTTTTCATAGCGTCAGCCAACACGGCCGATTAACGAAGGCCCATTATGGTCGGCCCATGAACGGACGATTCCAACTCCAGCCCGTTTACGGCCATAAAGCGGTATGTTATTCGCCCATGTTTGGGCAATCGATCATACGACCCGTAGAAGGCCCATTGATGATACGGCCCGTAGAAGGCCCAATGATGATATGACCCATAGAAGGCCCATTGTTTCTACGCCCCGTAGAAGGCCCATTGTTTCTACGGCCCGTAGAAGGCCCAGTGTCACTATAGTAAATATGTAGCCCATGGCTATTGTGGCCTAGTTTAAAAAAAGGTTATTGCGGCCACTAGCAAACCGTGGAAAAAGAACAGCACTGACTACAAGCAAACAAATAAACAAGACAACAAGGAAATAAATAAGCAAGCAACTTACGCTAGTCTATCACGGCTATTACACATATTTCATCCTTTGGGCATCAAAATTCACCACCAGTGCAAATATAGGGAACAAAGAAGCATATCATATATACTGGTTGTCAAAGTTGGCGACCAGTGCAAATAAACGCCATAGCAACACAAGTCCAGAACTGAAACCACTTAAGAAGATCTCAAGAAACAATATCCTGAGTACCCATAATGCTGGCAAGATGCTTAGCAAGCTTATTAACTTTCTCTTGTTTGGCGCTTAAATCCTCCAGCGCTTATTGTCGCACCAGAAAGTATGCATCTGAATTCTGCAGGGACTTCCTCAGTCCTTCAACTTCATGTCGCAACACATCTAATCGATGTCTTTAAACTTGAAGCTGAGACTCAAGAAGACGAACTGATTCAGGCAGCGAGTTCGACGAGCTTGTGCCAGCAGAGTGGCGATGAACTCGAACAATACATCAAAGACAGGATTACGGTTCTCTCACTATCGTCAAGGTAGTTTTTATTAGCTTTCTTGGAGACCAACAGGGATGTCTCACTATCTTGAACCTTATCTGCATTACTTCCTTCACCATTGCATAACGGGGTATTGTTCTCCAATATTTGGTCCGCATTCTAAAAGACAAACAAGCAGACACTTCACAGGTTTACCATGTTGTATATGAAACTAATTTTGGTAAATCAGTTCAGTAGTAAAGTGCACAGGATAACAGCATGAAACAAACATATATCTATGTACCATGGTCACCTTATGGTCTATATCATTCTAGTTTTTGTTGCCAAATCAAGATAGAGACACAGTTCAAATAATATTTGTTCAAGACAAAGCAGAATAGACAGAATATAAGTGTGGGAAACTTTAGAGACACTTGTAATGTGCATGACATGAGAACATAACTGTTTATTCAATTGAAACTGAAATCAATATAGAGCAAGTTACAACAGCAAACCAGTTAAAGAAACAAGTTTAAAAGATACCAGTTGCGCCATTGGAGTTTCAATTCCATCCTTCAAATTTGAAAATATTTGGTCTGAGTAAATACAGTGATGCAACAGCAAAGGAGTATGAACCATAGCTACAGAACCTGACCTAAGAACAATTCCTCTTCTCCTTTAAGCGTTGAATTGGGATTCAGAGCGGTGGTCCTTGTGCTTTGGGCACTGCAGTTCCCTTACTAACTGCTCGTGTTTGGGTGCTCTGTGGTGGAGACGGTGGTGTGTCAACTGGAAATGGGTTAGTATTTGCTGGGGTTGGGGTTAGAAGGGTTGTAGCTGGTTCTCTGTCCAACTTGGTAGGGGTACAATCTGCGAGAGTCTGGGTTATGTGTGGTGGGGCTAGTTCTTGGGCAAGTACAACCGTGGTTCTATCTGCATCAACTAGTAGCACTATCTTTTCTGAAGACCGTGTTGTTACTCCCTTAGATACTGCCATCACCCTCTCCAATTCGAATGGCTGATAAAAAAGAAAAGTAATTGAATGTACATACATTGTATGATAGACAGGTGCAATGGATAGTGGGGAATAAAATAGGGCATGAAATAATTCACATTTATGTTGTCTCACCAAACAGGATAGCATGACACAATTGCACATATATGATGGCTAACTAAACAGGATAGCATGATATAATTTCACATTATGATGGCTAACTAAAAAAGATGGAAAGACGTAGTTCAAATTATGATGACTATGTAAATAGGATGACATGATATAACTATAATGTGTTTATTAAATAGGTTGGCATGCCATAATTCACATACATGCCGCCTATGGAAACATGATAGCATGATATAATTCTCGGATAGAATGACATAATTCAAAATATGATGATTGTAAACACTAAACAGGATGAGATGATATAACTATATGATGTCTTTATTAAATGGGTTGCCATGCCATAATTCAGATAGATGTTGTGTATGTAAACACTATGGCGTGATATAATTCAAATATATGATTTATATAGTAAGCAAGTAAGCAGATGGCAATCCATATATGATTTAAAAACTAAGCAATGCAAGACAACATGCATGACATCAGGGGGAAAATAGGACTGGTCATCAGTCTCTGAATCCTCCTCTGAGGTGCTCTCTGTATCCAGCAAGATGTCTGCTTCAGCAGGTAGCATTGTCTGCTATGAATACTTCCATCACTGCTTCAAATGGCTGATGCACAGGAAGAGTAGTTGAATATACAAACATTGTCGACAAATGGAACACGTAATACAAAAAAATGATAGCATGATATAATTCACATACATGATGATTGGCTCAACAGCATGGCATTGCATAATTCACATATATAATGCCTTTGCAGATAGCATTGCATAATTCACATATATAATGTCTTGCAACAAGATGGCAATGCATAATTCACATATATGGTAATTATACACTAAACAGGTGGCATTCACACAAAGCATGTCTAAACTAATCAAATGACATCACAATGCAAGATACCATACGCACGATATGAGCAACATAACCCTGCCAAGTTAATTAGAGCATACACACCTCGGGGAATAGGACCCGGTCATCTGTCTCAATCCTCCTTCCGAGGAGCCATCCGTAACCAGCGAGATATGGGCTTCGTCAGATAGCATAGTCTGCTCTGAAGACCTTGTTTTCACTCCAGAATTTTCCATCACCGTGTCAAATGGCTGATGCACACAAAGAGTAGTTGAATGTACTAACATTGTTGACAAATGTAATACGCAACGAAAAAAAGGATGGCCTGATATAACTCACATATAAGATGACTAACTAAGCAGGATGGCATTGCAAAATTCATATATATGATGCCTAGCTAAACAAGATGGCATTGCATAATTCACATAAACGATGAATAAATTAAACAGATGGCATTCACACAAAGCATGTCTAAACTAAGCAGTTGACATATTTGATGTATAAAGTAAGCAATGCAAGGCACCATATGCATGATATAACCAACATCAGCATGCCATGTTAGAGCGAAGACCTCATGGGGTAAATAGGAGTGGTCTTCTGCTTTTGAATCCCCCTCAGAATAGTTATCTTCCTCTTGATTACGATCCGGAATGGGTGGAGGGGGGGCTGCCTTTGCACCCACCATGGATCAACGTCTGCATGAAATTTTATTGCCACGCAAGGCTCGTCTATTTTGCTCTACATGTTCAGTTCAATTGTGTACAATAACTGACATGCATAGGAATAGAACATAGTGAGATTATGTAAGGAGTGCATGCACAAATCCAGAGTGATGGTAGCAAACTGTGGATAGACCCAAAACCAATGATAGCAGGCAGATAATAGCTTTTCTTAAAAAATACAAATAATGGCTCCTTTAATGTTTGTTTGCACCCAACATGAAACTCATAGTAGACACCTGAGATTAAGTAGATAGTAGACAGATAGTACTGATTGCTGCCCCAATATGTACCCCACAACCATTTAAAAACTCAAGTTTCAAAGATAAGTTTGGACCTGACTCGAGTCTAATAGGTGAACACGACGATAAAGTAGCATGTCATCATATTAAGCGGTGCATAACGTAAGCAGACACGGAAGAGTGCGACCTCTCTTGCGGACCCGTGTAGTCCTTAAGGTCCTCTACTGAGTTGACGATGGTAATGCAGTTGTCGTGGCTGCCGGCGGCGGGGAAGAAGATCTGAGGCGGCAAAAGACAGTCTGGAGAGCAGATCCCTGCCGTGGTGAACCCTTCCTCGTTGGAGCAGCTGAGCTGGGGTGGAACACAACACTGCAGGAGCAGGACAAGCCACACAAGGTTTTCTTTGACACATATCTGTAATAGAAGTAATTGTGTAAGGGCTTGTTTGAATTTGAGGATTCTAACAATGCAGGGATAGGAAATAGACAGGAATGGGATAGGAATGCACATGCAAAACAGAGAATTTAAAAACACATGATTTCTGCCAATCTGGGTGTTTGGGTCACAAGAATTGGAAGATCACAGGATGCAAAGAAGCATGGTGAGATTAAGTCAAACCACAAGAAAATGTACGGTTATAATGCTATTATGCTACTATCACTTAGTATTGTGCTTCATGAATAGGAATTTGAAAAGGAGGACAAGTGGAAATGAAAATTCCTATGGTTTTTCTTTCAAGGAGACACTAAAGGAACAAATCCTACAGTTTTCCTTTGCTCCATTCTTTTGAACCAAATTCATGAAAAGTAGTACCATATGAAACTTTCCAATTCCTGTGTTTTTCCCTTTCAAGCACTGGCGATTCTAGCAGGCAGGCTTGAGCAAGGAAAAGCCTACACTAAAAAAATGTTTTTGTGCTACTTCCATTATTTTGGACCCAGACCACTGCCCTACTAGCTCAACTCCCAGGGCCATCGACAAATGAACAGCTCAAACACGCAGAGATAAATAATGATGGCGTTCAAGAGAGTCCATCACGGATAGCTAAGTTGCTTGGTACCTCACTGCTTGTCATATAGTAGGATAAAATAATCGTATTTCCCGTTACTCTGTGTGCTCAGTGGACAATATATATAACATGTAGAGTATAAAAGATATGCAACAAGTGTACAACCTCTTTGGCGAAGCCATGTCGATCTCAGCGTGATTGGGTTGGCCGGTGAGGATGCTCCGGCTGACTTGGCTGTCGGAGGAGGGGAAGAAGATCTTAGGCGTCTGGAGATGGAACCCAAGGTACTGCTCCACTGTGATGCAGGGTTTCGTCGTTGGAGCAGCTCCAGTGAGTTGTACGACACCAAGGCTGAAGCAGGACAAGAGAGACAACGTTAACCTCAGTGGAATTCTAATAGCATCTCCAATAGATGACGTAAAATACATAACCACAAAGTGCTAGATGTATACATCAGCCGCTCATCTCTGAACTTAATCGTCAAACTGAATTTAAGCTGTCGAAACTGAACTTTCTTGTCCAAACTGAATTTTGTCGTCAAACTGAATTTTATTGTCAAACTGAACGCACTAGAGGTGAGGCTACACGTCACGACCGACTTTTTCATCTCTAGTCGATCGATTTTGCAGCCGTTGGATACGAAATCAAGGGCCTGCAGTTCATCTTCAACCTCCACCCACGAGCCGCCAGCCACCACCGCCAAATACGCCTCGCCCGCAAATGGGCAAAGGCACCGCCCCCACACGCATACAAAACACTCCCGCCGCGGTCCACCGCCGCCTACCATCCTCAGAGGCCCCGTGCGAGCTTTTCTCCGTGATCCCCACGCCACCGACCCACCACCGCCGTGACCACCGCCCCACCCTGAACCCTAAGATAGATAGTGGGAGTGCGTCTCAGTGAGCCCCCCCCTCACGCTGGGCCGGTTCTTCCTTAACTCGACGATCCCCACCTCGGAAAAATCGGTCGATCCGAAGTCGATTCAATGATCAAGTGTTGCTAAATCGGAGCAGCATCACAAGCAAGAGCAAGAGCGAGAGCAGCAAGGCTGAAAGGAAAGCAAGAGCAAGAGTAGACCAACGAGAAGCGAAGAGCGTGAGCAGCAGGCGAAGCGAAACAAAGAGCAAAGAAGCAGCAGTTCCCTCTTGATGTGGACGCCGCCGCCGAGGGAGCGACGCTGGAGGAAGTGGCGGCCGGGCGACGCCGCCATGGATGGAGTCGCACCGTGTCGGCTCGGGACCGAGCGCCGACAGCACCGTGAGATCGAATCAAGAAGAAAATGCGGCGATTAGTGTACAACCTCTTTGGTGGCGCCGATTAGGCCGCAGCTTCATCCGGGGAAACGGTGATGACGATGCTCTTCCGGTGGTGCAGGTGAATACGGCGGTGTGGGAATGGAGGTGGCGCGAAAGATGAGGGGAACATCGTGGCAACTCCTTGGAGGTGGAGGACGGGGTGGCTGAACCAAGGGACGACAAGATCGACGATGGATCCTCATCCGCACGGTGGATGAGGGACGCCGAGGAGTTGTGTGGACGGCGCCGTCGGAAGAAGCTCCGTCTGCGTGGCGAGCGGAGGAGGTGTGGGTCATGGGTTTTCCCGACCTCGCTGTACGAATGGGTGGGCGGATGGGATGGGATTGGGGAACCATGGCTTAGGGACGCGCTTGTCCAAAATGTGGGGTAAGTTATGAAAGTACCCACACCGATTTGAGGCGGTTCTTCGATTAAAGGGTATCACGGGCATTTCGTGTCGGGATTTCACAGAGCCGAGAGTTTTTCGCGTTGTAATTTTGGAATAGCAAAGCGCGCTGGGTTGAGATGGAGGGAGTTTTCGGAGCACAACGATACAAAGATTTATCTTAAATATTTCGGGCTAACAAGGCGCGGGTTGAAGAGGCGGGAGTTTCGCAGCACGATAGACAGAGACGCTAGCTTGAAATTTCGGCATAACAAGGCGCGGCTTGAAATTTCGGGAGAACAAGCTTAACGTGTACCCAAAAGAAAAAAAGACAATTTAGACTAGTATGATATACTACGTACAATGTGTTTAACACGCACAACAATAATAATACAGACACCATTTAGACAAGTAAGGTACACGTGAATTTCACGCATGAGATTTGGCAACAAAATTATGAATAAATACCACATTATAGCATGTAAGCTTTGAGTCATATATGCATGATGTATATGTTCGTTTAATTCTTATAGTTCATTTCATTCAAAATCATCTAGTTTTTATAAGAAAGCTAATCTATTTTAAGATTCATGGAATTGTGCGTTGTAAAGCATAAAGTAAAACAAATCATGTAGAAAAACATTTGCACAATTCTGATCACGGAAGATTCTAGAACAAAGAAGAAGTGCTTGTGTTTTGAGGTTTGTGCATTATGCTTAAGTTCAACCATAGAGTCTTCTAGATTGTACATGTGGCAAAATCTGGTGGAATCTAGATGATATCCAACGGCCAGTAGTGCTCAAATTTGCCAGCTCTGCACCATCGGATTGGCCTCATCCAACAACCATCTTTCAAAGTTAAAGTTATCTGCACACTATATAAAAAATATAAAATATAAAAAATATATATGGGTATAGATATAGATATGTGATGCGAAAGCCACCCATCATCTCCAATTAGAATAGTGTGTCCATGCACGGATGCAATGTGGCCAAACGATGTCTGCCATCGGTATCTCAAATTCAAACCAGTCTGACCTTGTTCAATGTGTATACATTACAACATGCTCGCTTCCAAACCACACCGCTACAGATCTCTGTTATATTCATGCATGCATGGGTTTCAAACATAATGATCTCTTATTCAAATATTTGAATTCAACTTTACATTGATTATGACCTGACCTAGTCTTTTACATCCACACATTGGTCTTCTCTTTATAATTGTACCACTAAATTTTGTCGGCGTTCTGGGGACGGGGGTCCCTAGACTTGCCTGCCTGCGGCCCACGGCGTGGCTAGGCAGCGGGCCGTACGACCTATCTTCATCAACAAGGCATCCAAGACCCTCGCAAGGGTCCAAGCCTCATGAGGCGGACAACACAAGACTTCCTCTGGAGTGGCCTAGCCAGGCAGGCTCACGAGGAGCGGAGATATCAAGGCGGGGCAAACCTCACGAGGCACTCGTGACGTGAGCCATGACGATTTAACGCCACCAGCGGGTGCCAGGCGCCAGAGCGCACAGCGTCCCCATTTCCTCTTTGGTGCTAAGGAGGCAAGCGCAGACGAAGAGTACCGAGGCATCAGGCAAAGGTTGCCATATGGGTGCAACGAGACCAAGACCAGGAGGACGACCAGGCGGAGGTCATCGTGGAGCCCAAGACGGCGTCATCCTAGGGCTTTTCAAGGCGAAGACCACTTTTGTGAGGATAGCTTGTACTAGCTGTCCCCCTTCAAATTTGCCCGCCGTTGTTGGCTCCCTTCCCGCTCAGCATTTGGGAAGAGGACCAGGGCCTCTATAAATAGGCCTAGCCACCGCAGTAGAATGGCAACTCGAACAGATAGAGAAGCCAACACTCGCATAAGAACACCTCAACCTCAGGAGGCTGTTCTTCTGTTGTACTGTTCTTCATCAGCCCAAGAGGCAATCCACCACCACCACACTGGAGTAGGGTATTACACCACAAAGGGTCTTCAACCAAAGATAAACCTCGTGTATCTTTCTGTGTGGTGAGTTCGTCGAGTTCGTCTGCAGGATCTTAGCGAGCTTGAGCGTAGATCGGTAGGAGGGAAAGACTTCGCACGCATCCCAGTGTTCGAACCTTAAGGGTTTGCCGGAACCCCACATCCGACATTTGGCGCGCAGTAGGGGTGCTTTGGAGCTTCTTTCGCCAATCTGCCACGCCCGCCGCACTCGCGCTCTCTCATGGCAGGTCCGCCGCCATCCCCTTCTGCGACCGGCACCGACAACAAGGAGTCTGGGTACCGAGCCCTGGCTCCCGCCCTGCGGCGAGTGCAGTGGCCGACCAAGTTCAAGCCAGAGATGTCGCCGCGTTACAACGGCGGCAGATCCGGCGCCATTCCTGCTGGCATACGAGGAGGCCGTCCTTGAAGCTGGAGGCGACGACAAGATCATGGCCAACTGGTTCCCCATGGCCCTCACTGGTGAGCCACGCGTCTGGCTGCTCAAACTCCCAGGATCGACGGTGGCGCCCCAGGGAAGAACTCATAACCTTCTTCATTAAATGCGCTTCTGCGACGCCGGCGCACCACGTAGTCGCGGCGCTGCTGGGTGGCTCTCAAGCGCCGCCTTCATATCGCCACGTCAAGCCTTTCCTCCGTCAGATTGGGGCAGCCTCCAAGCGCCCAGGGGCTCCGCCGGGTTGGGCTTCGCCGGAGGCCGACCTCACCTTCGACTCGGAAGAACACCCTGGCTGCACCGCCGACTCCGGCATACTCTCAATGCTCTGTATACCTACCATCTACAACGTGGCCATCACCAAGACCCTCACCGATGGCGGTGCCGGCCTCAACTTGCTTTCTGTGGCAGCCTTTAGCCTCCTCCACGTGCCGCCCGAGAGGCTCAACCTCAGCAAGCCTTTTTCGGGAGTAGGTGGCGGAGCTGCCCATTCTCTGGGGCAGATCCGCCTCCCCGTCACCTTCGGCACGCGCTACAACTACCGCACTGAGCTGGTGGACTTCGACATCGCCCGCATCTGCCTCCCGTACAATGCCATACTCGGGTACCCGGCTCTTGCTCAGTTCACGGCGGAGACTCACCCGGCCTACAACCTCATGAAGATGCCAGGGAGCAAGGGCGTCCTCACCATGAAAGGGGACACTAAGGAAGCAGTGACGGCGCTCAGGCTCGCCTTCAAGGCTACGGCAGCGGTGCAGCCAGCCGGCGCCGGTATTCCCGAGGCCAAGGAGACAACGCCCACCAAGAAGAAGCAGTTGTTCACCCAAGACAAGGCGGAAACCAAGCAGGTGCCGGTTGACGAGGACGGGTCTTCAGGAGCCACCTTTACCATAGGAACCAGCCTCGACTCGGAACAAGAAGATGCTTTGGTAAGGTTTTTGCGCGCGAACAAGGAGATATTCGCATGGGAGCCCAATCAGCTGGTCGGGGTCCCGAGAGAGGTGATCCAACATCATCTAAGGGTGTGCCCCAACATGCGCCCCGTGAAGCAGCGGGAAAGACGGCCGTCTGCCGAGAAGCAGGCCTTCATCATCCAAGAGACACGCAAGCTAGAGGCGGCTGGCACCATTCGAGAAGTTCGGTACCCTGATTGGCTGGCGAACCCCGTCGTGGTACCAAAGAAAGGTGGGAAGGAACAGATGTGCGTCGACTTCACCAACCTCAACAAAGCCTGCCCCCAAGATCCGTTCCCCCTTCCGCGCATCGATCAAATCGTCGACTCCACTGCCGAGTGCGATTTGCTATGTTTCCTGGATTCTTTCTCTGGATACCATCAGATCAAGATGGTGGTGGAGGACGTGGAGAAGACGGCCTTCTTGACACCATGTGGGGTGTATTGCTACACCTGCATGCCTTTCGGCCTCCGCAACGCGGGCGCAACCTTTCAGCGGCTGATGCATATCGCCTTGGGGCGGCAGCTCAGGAGGAACACAGAGGCCTATGTCGATGACATAGTGGTCAAATCTCGTGAGGCGAGGACATTGATTCAAGACTTGGAGGAGACCTTTGAAAGCTTGCGCTGGGTGAACCCGAGGCTTAACCCGGAGAAGTGCATGTTCGGCGCCCCTCCCGGCAAGCTACTAGGGTTCCTCAGATCCCACAGGAGGGATCGAGGTGAACCCGAGACGATTAAGGCCATCGTAGGCATGAGCCCACCACAGACCCTCATGGAGATGCAGAAGCTAGCAGGGCGGGTGACCGCTTTAGGGCATTTCATCTCCAAGCTAGGTGAGCGCGCGTTACCCTTCTTTAAGCTCATGAAGAAGAAGGGCCCCTTCGAGTGGACCCCGGAGGCCGATCGGGCCTTCCAAGAACTCAAGAGATACCTCACCAGCCCCCCGGTGATTGTGGCTCCACGGCCTCTCGAGCCTCAAGTACTCTACCTTGCCGCCACCCCGTACTCCGCCAGCGCGGAGCTGGTGGCGGTCCGGGAGGAGCGCCAAGACAAGGGAGTCCTGTGCCAAGCCAGAGTTGATGCAGCGCAGGACCAAGAAGGCACACTAGAGCCATCAGCGGCAGAAGACCAAGCTCGGCAGGGCAACATCACGAAAGCTCCTGAGGATGGCCAAGTCTCAGGAAGTCCTCCACCCCAGATACGCCACAATATCCGCAAGACCCGAGCCTCAACGGTGGGCCAGCCTCGCCGAACACCCAGTGTATTTCACAAGACTGCTCGGTAGGCGAGGGCACGCTATCCCATGCCGCAGAAGCTCTTGCTCGCAATCCTGGTGGCGTCACGCAAGCTGCGACATTATTTCCAAGGGCACCCCATCAAGGTCGTCTCATCTTACCCATTGGACTGGGTACGCAGAAGCCCGAACTCGGCCGGAAGGGTCGCTGAATGGAACATCGAGCTGCAAGCATTCCAGCTGGAGTTCAGCACCACCAGGGTTATCAAGGGAGCCGCGTTCGCCGATTTTGTGGCAGAATGGACCGATGCCCTGACTTTGGAGGAAGGAGAGGACCGGTCCACCTCCCCAGGAAGTGAGGCACCAGACAGCTGGGTCATGTATTTCGATGGCGCCTTCGCGCACCAGGTATGCTGGGGCTGGAGCGGTCTCGTCTCGCCCACTCAGGACAAGCTTTACTACGCCGTGCAACTCTGCTTCCAGCACGGCGAGAAGGTATCCAACAACATTGTAGAATACTAAGGCCTCATAGCTGGCCTGAAGGTCGCAGCGGCTTTAGGGGTGAGGCGCCTTACCGTCAAGGGCGACTCGCAGCTCCTCGTCAACTTCTCCAACAAAGTGTACGAGCTGAAGGACGAGCACATGAAGACCTACCTTGCGGAGGTGCGCAAGATGGAAATGGGTTCACCGGGCTGGAGCTGCGGCATGCGTGCCCGGGGCACCAACAAGGAAGCCGACGACATCGCAAAGAGAGCCTCCAAGCGGCAGCCGCAAGAGCCAGGCGTCTTCGATGAGCGGCTCTTCAAGCCATCGGCTGCACCACCTCTTTCAAGCATGGCTCAGCCTCGGGAAGAGCTCCCACAGCCCCGACCACGGAGCCCTACTATGCGGCCCAACCTCAGAGCTCGGCTACTTCTCGGCGCCGAGCCCGTGGAGGAGGCCGGACCAAGGAATTCAAGGAGTACTGATGCACGGGACGTTGCCGAGAAGGAAGAAGACGCGAGCGTAGGGTCTGACGAAAGCCCACGGCACATCAGTATTCAAGACGGCGAGTTATACAGGAAACGGCCGAACGACGTCATGCTGCGCTGCATCTCTAGCGATCAAGAAAGGGAGCTTCTGATTGACATACACGGCGGGGACTGCGGACATCACACATCGTCATGGACCCTCGTCGGCAAGGTGTTCCGCAGCGGATTTTATTGGCCCACAGCGCTCAACGATGCAGCCGAGCTGGTGAAGTCTTGTGAAGCTTACCAATTCCATGCCAAGCAGATCCATCAGCCTGCTCAGGGCCTCCAAACCATTCAACTCACATGGCCATTCGCGGTCTGGGGGCTGGACATCTTGGGCCCGTTCCCACGAGCGCCAGGGGGCTACCGCTACCTCTACATCGCCATCGACAAGTTGACCAAGTGGGCGGAAGTGGAAGCCGTCCATACCATTCCGGCCGGCTCTGCTGTCAAGTTCATCAAGGGCCTCGTGAGCCGCTTCGGGGTTCCCAACCGCATCATCACAGATAACGGCTCGCAGTTTACTAGTAACCTCTTCAAAACCTACTGCGCTAACCTTGGAACGCAGATTTGCTACGCTTCGGTGGCCCACCCCAGGAGCAATGGACAAGCCGAGCGCGCCAACGCTGAGGTCCCGAGGGGCCTCAAGACCAGGACCTTCAAGAAGAAGCTGGAGGCCTGCGGCAGGGACTGGCACGACGAGCCGAACTCCGATCCGTCTTTGTGGTCCATTCGCATTTCACCGCCACCAAGCCAACGGGCAAGACTCCATTCTTCCTCGTCTATGGAGCTGAAGCAGTCCTCCCTCATGAGGTCGATCATCGCTCCGCTGAGTCCCGGCATTTGTGAAGCGCAGCAGACGCCACGCGGGATGGATCTCGTCTTTGGGGAGGCGGCCGTCAGCGAGCCGCATTAAGGCGGCAAGATACCAACAAGCTCAAGCGGTGGTACCATTGCCACAATATCCGCCTCCGTAACGCCGAGGTAGGCGA
Organism: Aegilops bicornis; assembly: GCA_021605145.1. Classification (NCBI taxonomy): domain Eukaryota; kingdom Viridiplantae; phylum Streptophyta; class Magnoliopsida; order Poales; family Poaceae; genus Aegilops; species Aegilops bicornis. The sequence goes on along the minus strand of CM038671.1, from coordinate 334,202,386 downwards.
CCTCGTCTGAGGCGGAGTCCTCTCGAGGAAGGGCTGCACAAGCTTTTCGCCCATGTGGGAGGGCCCGTTGAGGTCATTGATGTCTCTGTGTCGGTGTAGGCGGGCACTGGAGACGCAGGATGTCACACCCATCCAAAATGCCTAGAACATCCAACACCTCCAGAAGTTTTATCCATGAAGCAAGGCCCAGAGCCTGAGAAGCAAGGCCCAGAGCCTGAGAAGAAAGGCCGAGAGCCTGTGAAGAAGGCCCGGTGCCTGTGAAGAATCGCCACCCGTGACACTCTCACGTAATAATGAGTTGGGGGTGTACACGCCCCGGAGTCTCAGGAGCGCCGGCCTCAGGCCCTGGGGCTCCCTCCCACGCCTAGAGGACATCACTTAGCTCCACGCTGGTGAGAAGACTTGAAGACTAGATTAGGTGCCGGACGTGGCTTTTCATTTGCTTTCCGAAGTTGGCTCGCTTTTCCTTAATCAGAGTTGCTCTTGGCGTTCGTTGCTGATTTAGTTCCCCCAGCCTTTCACCGCTTCTTTTTGTTTCGGCTCCGGTTTGCTCTTATCCTCTCTCTCGCACGTCTCGCGAGGGGGCTAGGCAGGTGTCCTCGCGAGCATTTCTCTTCTCGTTGCCTTTTCACGAGCCACCCTCGTTCGAGCCTGGAAGCTGGCACACCTCTCCTAAATCCGTGCCCCACGGGTACCGCGATACGAAGTGCCCAGTCAAGGCTCGTGTGGATGGCAAGTCTTTGGTACACCCCCTAACGAATTTTTTTGCAGTTTCCGAGCAACGCGGACACCACGCAAGGGAAAGGATTTCCTAAACGCGCCAGGTTAAGTTATCTCTACACAATATAAGAGGCACGGCGTGGGAACAACTTGCACAATGCATTAACCAAAGAACCACAGTTCAATACACGCCCCTCGTGGCCCATAATCGGATTTCGCTCGATGCAGGAAATAAAGAAACTGCTAAGCAAAAGTAACGTTGCAGCAGTCCGCGGAGGCAGGCCCTTGGCGACGCCCCAAGCCTAGCCGGACCCCACCTCGCGCTTCACGGAGGCGCGACGGCGAGATGACCCGCTGCCTCCTTCGAAGCGGGCGCGGCGACGTGGCGGCTGATCGTAGCCACCGCTGCTGGAGCTGTCACCGGAGAAAGAGCCGCCGTAGCTGGAGGAGACGCGGCCGCCGCCGAAGGCAGGCTCGCCCTCGTCCTCATCGCGACCGTCACCAAGGCCAAGCACCTCCTCGCCGTCATTCGCCTCGGGGCAGCACCCGGCGCGGCAACCATCCTCCCCGAACACCCTCACATAGAGGGTCGACTCACCATCGTACCTGAAATGAAGGGTGCATCGCCTGTGCCACAGCCTGCTGGGCGAACGTCTGCCGACCACGGGCCAGGCTATGTTGCCCGCAGCGGAAATCTCGATCCGCGACCCAAGAGGGCCCTCATGCAGCAGCCTGTCCGTCAGAGCGAGCCCGCCTTTACCATAGGCCGGCAGTTCGCCGGCGAAGAAGCGCGGAAGTTGGAGCCAGTTGCCGGCCGGGCTCTCCGACCAGACAACAAACTCCGGAGACACCTCAGCAGAAAGGAAGTGCGAGCGGGGAGGCCGTGCCACCATCGCGCGCCTCCCCTCACCGGCTGGACCACCATAGATGGGACGATCCCTGCCACGTGCCACGACGCCACCTTGATGGTGGGCCACGGCAGGGGTTGCGGCATGCTTGCGCGGACGGCCACGCCCGCGCTTGGGCGCCGGGGAGCCAGGGCCCTCGCGAGGGGCCTTCCCGTTATCGGTGGCAGATAACTTCTTTCATGGCGCCATCGATGGCACTGTGAGCAGTGGAGCGAGGAGGATGAAGCAAGCAAGCAAGGAGGAGATGGGCAACGGGGGCTCCGCCCCCCTCCCCATTTATAGCAAGAGAAGGCCAACCGGCGTCTCCCACGATCGCAGGTAATGATGGTTTTGCTTGCATGTCGCAGGGACTCGTCAAATCGTGCAGTTGCCGAGGCAGCATGGGGAAGCGGAGACGCCCACGTCCAATCAACTGCCACGCATCGACCGAGGCCGCAGGCTTTTGGGGCTCGCAGCGCTCTGAACTTGACCCTTGGCTTCGCCGCGAAGCCAAGCCCGAGCGCGCCTTGGGCCCGGGGGCAACTGTCGGTGTTCTGGGGACGGGGGTCCCAAGACTTGCTCGCATGCGCCTGGCGTGGCTAAGGCGATGGGCCGTCTGCCCATCTTCATCAACAAGGCATCCAAGACCTCGCGAGGGTCCAAGCCTCGCGAGGCGGACGACAAAAGACTTCCTCTGGAGTGGGCTAGCCAGGCAGGCTCACGAGGAGCGGAGATATCAAGGCGGGGCAAACCTCACAAGGCACTCGTGACGTGAGCCATGACGAACGGCGCCAGGCGGGTGCCAGGTGGGCGCCAGAGCGCACAGTGTCTCCATTTTCTCTTTGGTGCTAAGGAGGCAAGCACAGACGAAGAGTACCGAGGCATCAGGCAAAGGTTGCCATATTGGTGCAACGAGACCAAGACCAGGAGGAGGACCAGGCGCAGGTCATCGTGGAGCCCATGACGGTGTCATCCCAGGGCTTTTCGCAGGCGAAGACCTCTTTTGTCAGGATAGCTTGTACTAGTTGTCCCCCTTCAAATTTGCACGCCGTTGTTGGCTCCCTTCCCGCTCAACATTTGGGAAGACGACCAGGGCCTCTATAATTGGCTTAGCCACCACAGTAGAAGGGCAACTCGAATAGATAGAGAAGCCAACACTCGAACAAGAACACCTCAACCTCAGGAGGCTGTTCTTCTCGTGTACTGTTCTTCATCAGCCCAAGAGGCAATCCACAACCACCACACTTGAGTAGGGTATTACACCACAACGGTGGCCCGAACCAGTATAAACCTCGTGTCTCTTTCTGTGTTATGAGTTCGTTGAGTTCGTCGGCAAGATCTTAGCGAGCTTGAGCGTAGATCGGTAGGAGGGAAAGACTTCGCGCGCACCCTAGTGTTTGAACCTTAAGGGTTTGCCGGAACCCCACATCCGACAACTTTCTCTCGTGCATCCATGCACACACACTACCAGTCGGCATTATCCATTGCACACATGCAATCTTTTTATTCAGGTCGGTCTCCCATGAAGGCACACACACACACATCCCCCTCTCCATCATATCGGGCATTCTTTATCTCTCACGTGCATGCACAACGATCGATGTTCCTCTATGTGTGTGTGTATATAGCTAGGTCTTTCATAGTTTTCCACATAAAATGATCAATCTATATATCTAGTGAGGTCTCACCCTGTATCCCACGTCCACATCGATCAATCTATACCTCTCTATATAGGAGTACATATATAGCTAATACACCCACATAAATTATATATCCAACGCCCCCCTCTCATCATCCATGCCTTCCGCTTCATCTCTCACACGCGTGCACAATGGCGAAGACAGGGGGCAGCAAGGGCCCTGCCCCGCCCCTAACAACACTATATATCGAGGCTAATATGAATGTGATCATTAGACAATTGCTGGTAAAAATGGTTTAAGTTGATGAATTGGCCCTCCTCGTAAAGGATTAGCAATGCTTGGCCCCCTAGCTCATGGGACATTTTCATGGCTCCGCCACTGCACGCAACAGCGCACGTTCTCGCCCCCTCTCTCTAAATATCGATCTCGCAGTTGTGCACTCCTTCATAGTCTCCCTCCACTCGCCCCCTCGCACCATCTTCTAGCCCCCCACCGGATTTTGCCACATGTAAAATCTAGCAGTCTCCATGGTTGAGCTTAAGCATAATGCACAAATCTCAAAACAACAGTGGTTCTCCTTTGTTCTAGAATATTTCGTATCATAACTGCCCAAACTTTTTTTCTAAGTTGAATTGCCATTATTTGTTTTTACTTTATGATTTAAAACTCACAATTCCATCAATCTTAAAATAGATTAAGGGCTTCTTTGGTTCAAAGGATTCTCGAAGGAATTTTGGAGGATTCTAATCCTTCTGAATTTTTCATATCTTGGTTGTTTGATTCGTAGGATTGTAAACCATAGGAATTTTTCCATATGATTCATTTGCACTAGATTTCATAGGAAACATCCCATCCACTCAAACCTCTTTGAAAGAATTCTACGTTTTTCTATACACAATCAAACACTCATACCATCCTGTAGGATTCAAGACGATATTCCACTCTAATCCCATGTTCTTCCTATTCCCGCGTTTTGTAAATCCTACGAATCAAAGAGGCCCTAGGTTTTTTAAAACTACTAATTGATATTGAATGAGATGAACTATAAGAATTAAATGAAGGTCTACGTCAGGAATATATGACTCAGAGCTTACATGCTAAAATGTGGTATTTATTCATAATTTGGTTGCAAAATCTGACGCGTGCAATGCACGTGTACCTTACTAGTACTTCGAGTATGTGCAAAACACAATGGCACGCTACACAGTGTCTCTCTTACAGTTCATGAAGCCACGTGGCACATGTGGAGGCGTTGTCGCGACATCCTTGTGTGGATTGATCACAGTGACGTGCTGCTGGTTCCAGAAGAATGTACTCGTCCTCCCTGAGCCACACTGGCGGTACATGCACGAAGCGAAGATGTGCACGCACGCCACGCACACACTCATTCCCTCGCACGCACACGCGGGTACACGGGCGGACACAATTTTGTACCAAGATCCACCCATGTGATAATTTGACGCGTGTATAGTCCTTCACTTCATTGATGGTCAATTAATACAACGCATGCAAATTGAGTGGACGTGAGGGCGGAAGAAAGACAGTACTACTCCATCAAGGCTGCATGCGAGTAGTTAAATCATGGGTTGCTAGTAGCACTTCCATTGGTCTCCTTCATATTTTGTGCCAATTTTTGACAGTAACATAATATTTACGATCTCGAGCAAAGTGTAGTCTAATTGAAATTTATGTTCCAAAGAACTCATCGGGAGCGCTTTTCGCCTCGAAACCAAAAACCATCAATTAATCTTTACCTTGTTCCCATCACATTCGAAAGTACTAGTGCTACAATTAAGTGCAAGCCTGCTCACACCTACCAAAGACGTACCAAACCTGAACATGTTCCCGCTATGCAGGTTTTAGTACTAGTGCTAGTACTTAGGTTATAAAAAGGGGAACTACCTAACCGAAAATTACTGTACCTTCCTCCTCATAAGTCCTCCTTCTTCGTCCGTCCTTGCCTTGGCCGGTGTGCAGAGCTCAAGGTCAAGAACTACACGTAACAAGGGAGCGGCAACCAAGGCTGCGGAAAAAAAAGAGAGGGCTCGCCGCCACGCAGAGACCTCAAAAGATCTCTCACGGGCAGGCGATGGCTCCCAGGAGCGCCCTAGACGTGGAGGCGAACATGCCGAGCTGGCGGCGCTGGAGTCGTTATCCCTCGACGGCATGCCCGATCAGCTCAATAAGCACCTCAATAAGCAGAAGGAGTTCATCCACGGCTTGGTGGAGCTGCTGAAGGGGAGCCTCGATGACATGCTCGCTGAGCTCAATGAGCAGGGGGAGTTGACCGCCGGCTTGGTGATGCTGCTGAAGAAGAGCATTTCCTCGGAGAAGAAGGCGACCGACGAAATCCTGCAACTTCAGGAGGATAAGGCGAAGCTCTACCACGAGCTCGACCTGCTGCAGGAGGAGAACGCCGGCTGGAAGAAGCTGCATGAGAATAGTAGTTCCCCGATGAAGATGTTGTAGGCCCTCGTCATGGAACAGAAGGAGGAGTTGGCGAAGCTCCGCATCGAGCACCCGGCTGCTGTGAAGGTACGTAATGCGGCCGTGGAACAGATGATGAAGGCTCACATCAAGAAATCCCGCGTCATGGACACAATGATGAAGATGGCGGAGGAGACGCGCAAGGAGATGGAGGTCGTGGAGGTGATGAAGAAGCGATTACGACTCCACGGCCAAGAACCCTTCATGTAGTGAGAGCAGCGCCTGCACTTGTGTGTAAAAGGCTTCTTCCTTCTTTTTGGGGGTGATAATCCTCCTTCTTCTTTGCTCCTGTGTTTCTTATTTTGATTCGGTGTTTCACCAAGACGTGTCACCTTCTCTGCGAGGCATGAATAGCACAATGCTGAAAATGAGATGACTAGCAAATTAGATCATTCTTTATCGCCAATAGAACAATGCCTGTTGCTAATAATATATACTAAGAGTAGAGAGTAGAGGATATGGCACTGGGCTGCCGTGTTTCGTGCTCCTCCGTGTGGCTCCAAAGGAAAAACTTGAGTATACTGGACGGTTCTTTGCTCCTCCTCGTGTCAAACACATTTATACGAAAGCAACAAATCACAAGGCCCCGCCTTCCAAGAAGTAATGAGTCAGTCAAATCACAAAGGCCCTCGCCTCGTGAAAAGGACCAAGCTAGACAGCCCCGCCTCTAGCCTTTTATAAAATGTATACATTTGTACAATAGTAGTATCGTTGGATTGCGCCATGGAGCAAAACTAACAAGATGTAATTAAAGAAAAAATGTGGTACATATAGAGAGCGCTTGTCGCCAAATTATGCATATACTATATGACACTACCCACTATGAAGGTACTAGTAACATAGACTAGTAACTAGTCTATGCTACTCTCCACTATGACCAGCCAAAGTCGAGGCGCGGATACCAACGAGGGCCTGGTTGTGTCTATACTTGGACAACTCACCCCGACTACATGCGCACCAAAGTGCATTTAAGCTCATGTCGTGTTGGTGCCGTGTGCAGCCCGCACATTAACCAAAACCTCGCGCCTCCATCTTAGCCTCCGCATTTTAAAGTTCTCAATCTCAAGGCCAAGGAGCAACATGAAACGTATGATAGAGCCAATCGGATGGTTGACAACACTACAATTCGTAGCTACAGATGCGTATGTGAGAGAGGACGAGTGCGTGCGTGCACCTCTTCTCAGAGTACAATAGTATGTAGGTGGCATCGACCTAGGGAGCAGTGATGGTGCGTGCGAGAAGTCCCGAGAGATAGGTGTAATGAGTCTAAAAAAAGACTAGTCTATAGCTCACCACGAGGCTATTCCTGTTGAACGCCAAGCGTAAGATATGTATCCGACGGTGCCAGTTTTTGCACGTACACCGCAGTAGAAAAAGAACTAGTACCATGGCATATGCTACACCACAGCCGAGAAAACGTGTCGACGTTACGCCATCCGGGAATAGTGTCGCACTTCAAAACTAGAACCGTCAATAAATTTTGAGCGCGTCTCGTCACATTCCAAATTACTACTACTACCACGCTATATTTAATTGCAAACCTGTTCAGACCGATCACAACCTAAACGGTTTCCCACTTAGGAGCATACTAGTAGTACTCGGTTATAAATACTACTATGCTAAGATGACTGCACATTCCTCCTCAACTCCTCATCCACAAAAAACAATCAAGTCAATCAAGCCATGGCCAGCGTGAGTTCTGGGTCGAGAGATTTCCACCAGGGAGAGGTGAGCATGGAAGAGAAAGCACGAGAGATGTCCCGCCTCGCCGCGAAAGCAGTCGACATGTCCAGCCGCGCAGCAGTAGCAACACAGAGGTCCCGCCACGCCGCCGATGTAGCAGAATGGTCCCGCCATGCCGCGGAAGCAGCAGAGATGTCCCGCCGCGCCTCCGAAGCAGCACGGAGGTCCCGCCGCGCCGCAGTGGCCTGGGAAAATTTCTCGTGGGCAGGCGAGGACTCTTACAGGCGCATGCGTGCGATGGTCCATAGCCAGATGGATCAGATCTCTGGCTGGGCGAGGATGCAAGACGAGGCTACCGGCATCATCCAAGAATCGGGTGGGCAATGCGAAGCTCCGGGCGAAGCGCGACTCTAGGGTGAAGATCGCCGAAAAGGGCGGGCAGAGCAGGAGACCGCTGTGGTTGTAGGGTACGGGCGCCATCATCAAGAAACTTATGTACAAGAATGCCATGCTCCGTGATCGAGCGCAATGTGCTGGTGGAGGAATCCATGGATGCTGCCAAGCAACGACATGGACATGAAACCGATGAAAGAGATCATCGCACACCGTGAGAACTAGTCTCTGCGACTGCAACAAGATAAAGAAAGTAGAGATCAGCGAGCCGGATCGTTGTATGCGTCTTTCCTTCTTCTTTTGCCCTTGTGTATTTCGGGCGTAGCCAAGATGTCGCTTTTTAATTATCTTCCTAATTATGTAAGACAATTATTATCCACTCTCGTCGTCCTTATATATATATTCATCAGTCTTGCTATAAGTCGTAGTAGATGCTATATAGGTTCGTCGAATCTTACATCAAGGTCTGTGCAAAATTTTCTTTTCATATTTTCTTTTTTCTCTCTTAAATCTCAGTCGAGTGAGACATTGCCACGCCATTAAACAAAGGCTCGGGCGCCATTAATGGAGACCTTGGGAGTGAGGTGGACGGCAGATGGAGGTCAAAGGGCTCTCCTCCCGATAAGCACGCGCAGGGGTCTGATCGCACGCCTCCGGTACTCAAATAGCTAACCTGCACGACGCCTCCTAGCTAATAAAAAAAAGGGACGCGTGGCGACACGTAAATGGTAAATAGAACGCCCACGGTTTCGAAAGTACTTGTGTTTCCGATTGTAACGTGACCACTTGTTCCAAAATGACTTTCTTGATTGTTAATGTGTGCGCCTTCGCAAATCGGATAGCAAAATTACCACAGCATGTTGGTTTCATGTCATGACACCAAGCCAAGTTTCATGATTTTCATGCGTGTTTCCGATTTACAGGAATTAAAAAACCAAGTTCCAGCTGAGCCATGACGCCCAGATGTTTGAATTTCATTACCATTTCTGGCATGGGACCTAGAAATTTACCCGAGGACACACATGTGATTTTTCAACCAGCTTTGGTGCACTGGAGCATGTGCTTGTATTTAAAATAAGAATTATGCACACAAAGGTGACACGTTCCCTCTCAGAACCACGAGCCTTCTTGAGAGAAGCTCCGGTTTGCAAAAAGCTTATACCAAAACTTGTTCCTATTCCGCAATTTTTTTTACCATATCATGTTGGTGCCATGACATGACACCATGCCAAGTTTCATGATTTTCAGGCGTGTTTTGGATTTACAAGAATTTTAAAACCAAGCTTCTCAATGTTCTCGGCCGAACCACGATGCCCAGATGTTTGAATTTCATTCCCATTTCTTGCATGGGACCTAGAAATTCACCCAAGGACACAGATGTGATTTTTCAGTCAACTTCGGTGCACGGGAGCATGTGCTTGTAGTTCAAATTTGAATTATGCACATTAAATGACCAGAAACTCAATTAATGTATAAAAAGGCCAAACGAACCTGGAATAATTCCAAAATTTAACAGGGTACTCATATAGTTCTATGTTGCCTCTATAAAGAAAATCTGGGGGGAGGCAGCCTATATTGTTTCGCACACAAAGGTATAAAGAAAAAAAGAAAAAAATAAATTGGTATACCTATTTAATTCTTGGGTTCTTATTGTTTATGCCACTAGTTGTGTATCACTACTAGTTTTGCCATTAGAAGCTACAACTACTCAAAAATGCCATCGATCCATGAAATGCTTGCTCAAAAATGCAATTAGATATCTAAAAATGCCATCGTTAAGTTAGATGTTTGCTCGTAAATGCCATTAGACATTGTTATTTTCACGTCAAACACATCGACCATGTTACATGACGTAAATAAGCCGATTCTCACAATGATAAGTTAATGGGTTCCAAAGCACAACACACCCCTCAAATAAAACTAAGCACCTCGGAATTCTTTGACAAAACTAAGCACCCCGAAATTCTTTGACAACTAAACTGCTGGCTATATGATGTTGGCCATATATATTGTAATGATATCATGTCAATAAACGAGTGGTAGTACTATACCAACTAAAATATGAAATGTACGTAAATATAACGAGAAGGAACATAACATAGTTCTGCTTTGGGGGCTCAAAGACAACACACCCTCAAATAAAACTAAGCACACCGTAAATTAAACTAAGCAACTAATCCGGTAGACACCTGCATTAGAACCACCATGAGCAACGACATCGCTACCTTTTACTCGGAGTCCTCGTCCACGTCCTCGACTTTGTCCTTGTCCCTCTTCCTCTTGGGTGATACTTCTTTGCTTGAACCGCTCACTTGGCTCTTGCTCTTCATCCAACCCTTGTAGATATTGAAACAAAGGTAGCCATCCATTGCGGCATAGTGGATGTGGTCTATATCTAGTACATTCCATCGCCATGCATGACGATGAAACGTGTAACGGAGGTTTCTCTAGTTTACCGTATGAAGGATGAACCATGGCTCCTGCCAGGGTCAGCATTGAAGGCTGATCAAGGGAGGACACAAGGCCTGCCTTCTGGAGACCGAAGGGCTGGCCTACAACAAGGCCTATCCGACCCAGGATTTCCTTGTCGTTCCTAAAGTCTACAGTAATGAATTTGACTCGGCCGCCCTTGAGGAATTTCTTAAATTCCTCGCACTCAACGTCGACATGGCATATGTGGTAGACCAAGCATACGTCATGCACGCAAACCTGGATCACGATGGGCTTCTTCTTCTCTGCCTCCTTTAGTTTCGTCTCGCTTCCCAGGACTGTGGGGTACTCAACATCTAGCCCAGCGACCCACTCATCAATTGAGTTTTCGAACATGCGCTTGAAGAGAGCAAGGCATTCTTTCACCGTTTCAGAAGAATGGGTGTAGATGACGTCGAACTCATCGCCGGTGATGGTTCTAACCTTGTACTCACCGCCGATCATGGAGATTTGGGATGCCATGGATTTGGGAGGAGGGTTAGGATTAGTGGAACTGTCGTAATGTGAAAGGACAGGACGACTAGGAGCGGTTTATCAATTGTAAAAATGTCGAGTAGGGGGCGCGTGCGAATGGCAGGGTAGTGGCTTGCCTAGTAGATAAATGGATTCATGCACAGTACTATGGGGCCCAATTAGATGTCATGTCTACTCGATGCCCAATTAAATGGCTTTCGATGTCATGTCAAGCGTCGGGAAAATTACAAGTGATACGAAGCTTTCCATTCTCCCATGATACGGGCTTCCTAGAGCTCTTGGATCTGAGGTCGAACGGTTGAATGGCATAATTCTAGACCTATGGGTGAATATCCTATCCTGGAGGGTTATTCTGCAAATTTTCAGCAACTTAGCATGCGACCGTTCGATCTCAGATTCAAGGGCTGCCAAAGAGCCGTATCATGGTCGCGCCTACCATGATCGGCTCGCCGGCGCCCTTTGGAGATTTAACACGGTGCGTTATGCTATCTGATGTTGGCATGTCATACATAGTCATCACTTAGTCACTCATACAACAAGGGTAGCTATAAGGTTGGCTATAAGAGTATTTTTTTGTTTACTTCTCTCTATCTCTTTCTTCATAGTATTTATTGTATTTGCCAAGGAGTGACCTCTTCCAATGAAATGGTGCTCAGATGAGGTGCTATGGGCATTAAATGGCTTAGCAACTCAAGTCCCCAATGCATAGGTGCTTAGTTTTTTGTTGCTAAGTTTGCTTCATCTAGGTACACGGGCTTATCACCGTTTCTTCCTGGAGTCACCAAACTAGTCTCTCTCTTCTTAATTAACTTGCCACATCAGAATTTATGCCTATGTGGCAGGCTTAGCACCTGTAGGATCAAGTACAATAGTGGGCTATAAGCCTGCTTTACATGGCATTTTTACATATGTGGGGGAAAGAGGCAAGGAAAAAGTGGAGGAGTGGGCTCTCAAGCAAGAGCCAGCCTCTACATGGTGGAGCATTGGGAGAGGCACCTGTATGGAGGTGGTCAGGAATCAGGAGACTCATGCCGGTCGTAGCGCCACAGTTAAAATGATAATGGCAAGTCAAATCACCAGGCCCCACCTGTCCAACAGTAACTCGCAGTCAAAACACACAACCCTACGTTTGCAGCAGCCTACTCCCTCATTTCTCGCATCTCTGTCGAACCGACTAAGTGGAACTGCCCCACCTACCGCGTGGGAAAAGCCCCGCCCTCGACTTTTAAATAGTACAATATAATAATTTTGTATCCAAGGATTGCGCCATGGAGCAAAGCCTCAAGAAAATGGCGGTTCACATGTACGGAGTATACAAAGCACGCCTGCTATGCGTCGCTGTCGCACCCTGCACGGTTTGGCCGGTCTGGCACGCCGCTCTCCAAATGGAACGCGCATCATATTGCGTTTGCACACACATTTTTTCTTGTCATATGGCATTTTTTGTGTTATATGTTATAATCCGGTGCTTCAGATCAAAATGACGACAACTACGCCTCCGGGCACGTGCATGAATACTTCTCGATAGTCATTGCCGAGGTCAAGCCGGCTCCGGCTGGTAGACAAAAGAAAACTAGTACTCCACTATATAGGCAGGAGCCTCCGCGCTTGCTTGCTAGTGTTGCTCTCTTCACACTGTCTCGTCCTCTCCAGATCTAAACACGACAGCGGTGGCCACACTCTGTGGGGACCCCGACTCATAAGTCAAGGTCACCGAATGCATGTGTATAGTGATCCCAGAGGTCAATGCTCACTGAACACATAGAAGCTGAATAACAAGAGTCTTACATCCATACATACCGTCTTACACAAATTATGACCATTATGGTCAAGTATTACATAGATAAAGCCACAAGGGCTGAATACCAAATAAACTTAAGCAGCGGAAATCTTCACGATAAGTAGAACCCATGCCATATGCCTTAACCCTACGGTGCATTACATTTGGAAACGTCCTAGTTCGCATGTTCGTCTCCAAAGAAATCTTCTTCGAACTCCTGTTCTTCCATGCCTGGCCAATTAAATAACCAGTGGCAAGCCAATGAGTACTTTGAATGTACTCGCAAGCAACCCATGATTGGAACAAGGCACAATAATGCAATGATATAGCACTAAGTAGGTAGTTTGCAGAAAGCTAGTTTTGAGTGCAATGGCATGATCTATCAACCTATAAAGTATGCATCATGAGAGTACAGATATCCGTATGAACAAGTTATAGATATCAACATAAATAGAGTTGGACACCAATCCAACCTGATCATCGTGTCAAGTCATCTGACTTAACCCATTAGTTTTATCAACACACACACACGGTTTGTAAAACTCTGGACGTAGTTTAAGCAGCACCGCCCAACTGTCCTTGACCGTGGACACGGCTATTCGAATAGTTTTACACTCTGCAGAGGTTGCACACTTTACCCACAAGATTGTTGGAAATATGCCCTAGAGGCAATAATAAAATGGTTATTATTATATTTATTTGTTCATGATAATTGTCTGTTATTCATGCTATAATTGTGTTATCCGGAAATCGTAATACACGTGTGAATACATAGACCACAACATGTCCCTAGTGAGCCTCTAGTTGACTAGCTCGTTGATCATCAGAGATAGTCATGGTTTCCTGACTATGGGCATTGGATGTCATTGATAACGGGATCACATCATTAGGAGAATGATGTGATGGACAAGACCCAATCCTAAGCATAGCTCAAAGATCGTGTAGTTCGTTTAGCTAGAGCTTTTGTCAGGACTGGATTTTCGGGATATTAGTTTCCAGAAAATGGCCCTTGTGCTCACCAGCCCCAGGATTACTGTTAGCTGATGAGGCACCAACTTGATACAGAAATTCCAAGCAAAATACATAATATGTAGTACAAGACCATTACGGCCTATGAGTACAACAAATGTTTTCTAGTGGTTGATGGCGGAAGCGGTTTGTGGATCATCGGCGTCTATGGGACTCCATTTCCCACAGAACAATGACTGTGTTAACTCCTATCTTCGCGAGGTTGCTATCACCGTTGCTTAGGTTCCGTGGCTGTCATCACAACGCTCCTCTCCAAGCAAGAAATCTGGCCAAGACAATAGCCAGGGACAAGCCGTGAGTACTTTTGAATGTACTCGCAAACATTATGAACACGGGTATAATATAACAACCAATAATCATACTCTAAAATATTCTATGCTCACAAAGTCCGTCATAAAAATAATATCCCTGATACATGCAAGCAGGTTATTTATATAAAACGTAATTATGCAATCAGAGAGTAAAAATAAAATGCACCGATCGGGTGTCTGAAGCGATGCCTCGAAAGGATAATAATATAAGGCATGCCTCAGTCGGGCATCTGCGCGACACCACATACAGGGCTTATAAAGTAAATAAATAACGAGCATGCCACAGTCGGGTGTCTGATCAACACCACATAAAGGGCTTATAAAGTAAACAATAAGAATGCCACAGTCGGTGTCTGAGCGACACCACATAAAGGGCTTATAAGAAAACAATCACAGTGAATATCCAAGAGGTAGAACCGTCCCAGGGATACTCAATAATCCAGAATATGGTGGGTTAGTCCATAATAATAATAATCACAATCATCATAATCAACACAAGTCACAGGTGTCATGATCCATGTTCGGTTTAGCAGTTCTCCTCCAAGACCGACACTAAGACCGACACTTGACCCAACCTGCATCAGAACCATGGACACGGCTATTCGAATAGATTTAACCTCTGCAGAGGGTGTACTCTTTACCCACGAGTAACGGATTCCTTTAGTCCATCGGGACTAATTCCGCTTCACGGTCTTTTAATTGAAAACACACCGACTTGCACACACTAGCTTAACTTACCGGTGTCCGGAATCACCCACTTACACCGCCAAGCAAAAACTCTAAGTGGGAGGCTACAACCTCGCGTAGCATGGGATCAAATTTATATCGCGACGCTCTAAGGGGTTCCCGCTCTCGGTCCCAACCGGAAACACCCATGCCCCGGACCAGGTGGCATGCTCACACTGCTTCTGATGGTATCTTCCACCATGGCCTCTACAGACGGTGTGTGCTAGAAAGGGGTTGCCAACTTATCAACCGTACCCTACCCGTCAGAGGGACAAGTGGTAGTCTGAAACAAGTATGGGGGTTTCTGGAACAAGACTCGATCTATGGTCGACTCAGGAGGTTTAAGTATTCGTTGCATGATTAGCTTAACGAATATATTTCATCCAACAGACAGGATCACCACTCATCATACCCCATCATGCCATCCCGGACACACTCGTCTTGACGAGGAACTAGGGACAAGCTCGGGTCTACCCAAGACAGAGACTTTCCCGTTCCTTCCGGTAGGCGCGAAGGGCATACGAGGATGATCACTATCACAAGCATGTCCATTTCCAACAGCAAGGAAATCCCCAATATGCATTCATGCAAATGATCGCGTCACCACATAAAATAACGAGTTCTCCGTATTAAGGTGGTGTTATAATGGTGTCAACCAACACACAAAAATATTATGCCAGGGTTCAGAATGCTTGCCTTCAAGAGTATGCAAGTGGGGTGTGCCTTTTGAAAGTTGACTTCTTCTTCAAAAACCTATTTCCGAAAATATTCAAATTAACACATACTTTAAAAACAGTACAAAAAATTTGCTTGCCAAATTTTCAAATAAATATGAAAATAAACTATACAATATTTGGGAAACAACAGAAAAAGAATCAAGTCATTTGGATTTATATCTAAAAAGTTATAGCCTGTCAAAGTTTAGTCAACTTTCTGTTTTTAAAATAAAACTGAAAAAAGAAAAACGTTTTGAAAAGAGTACACATCGAAGACGTACTTTGGGAATACGCCTCCACTTAAAACACGTGGTGGCGGGTTGAGTCATCGACAAGGTGGTCCAGCGGCCCCACCGGGTCAGGTTTGACTAGTCCCCGCCTTCTTCCTCCTCCGTCCCGAGCCGAGGCGGGGCTCGGCGATCGACGCCGGGCGAACATGCTCCTCGGGGCCTCGAGGGCGGGTGAGGGAGTCTGGACTAGGGGGTGTCCTGGATAGCCGAACTATCATCTTTGGCCGGACTCTGGACTATGAAGATAGAAGATTGAAGACTCCGTCCCGGGTCCGGATAGGACTTTCCTTGGCGTGGAAGGCAAGCTTGGCGATAAGGATATGTAGATTTCCTATCATTGTAACCGACTCTGTGTAACCCTAACCCTATTCGGTGTCTATATAAACCGAAGGGTTTTAGTCCAGAGGGATCTAACAACAATCATACCATAGGCTAGCTTCTAGGGTTTAGCCTCTCTCATCTCATGGTAGATCTACTCTTGTACTACCCATATCATCAATATTAATCAAGGTGAGTAGGGTATTACCTCCATCGAGAGGGCCGAACCTGGGTAAAACATCGTGCCCTTGTCTCCTCGTTACCATCCGCCTAGACGCACAGTCAGGACCCCTACCCGAGATCCGCCGGTTTGACACCGACATTGGTGCTTTCATTGAGAGTTCCTCTGTCGTCACCTATAGGCCCGATGGCTCCTTCAATTATCAAGAACGACGCAGTCCAGGCTGAGAATTTTCTCCCGGACAGATCTTTTGTATTCAGCGGCTTTGTAATCGCGGGCCAATTCGCTAGGCCATCTGGAGCAGATTGAAAGCTACGCCTGGCCATCAGGTCAGATTTGGAAGCTTGAACTATACGGCCGATGTCCGCGGAGACTTGATCTTCGACGGATTCGAGCCATGGCGGCGTGCCGCGACTGTCTCGATGGGTACGATCTAGCTCGCCACCGAGCGGTGCCTGGAGGCCGCACCGATGCCCTCCGACCCTTAATCCGGAGCCGATTACGCCGATCGAGGACGGTTGGTTGGACACCGCCTCGGGGCCGAAATCTCTACGGGCGATTGAGCGAACACCATCCCTGTCGCTGCGAAGCTCGTGACTCCAGTGTGCCGGACTCCTTTCCGGACTCTGAATCCTCCAGCGCCGCCTGCCCGAATCGAATCGGCTGGGCGCCGGTTATGGAGTTCACCGGCGGACGTTTTTCAAAGACTCGCCTTTGGCGATATCCTCGAACTCATTAAAGTCTCTCTCTTTGTCAGGGGATCCTGGCCGAACTCACGGTCGTGAAGGTTGGGATTCGGACGACGAAGAAATTTAACGCCCACCCACCACCCACTTTGTAGCCACCGCCGATGATTTAACCGACATGCTCGACTTCGACTCGAAGACATCGATGGTATGGACGGCCAGTGCTGGGAGACGATCAAGAGCCGCCCACGGGCAATCGGAAGGCCACCTCGTCATATGACATACATGGTGGACATCCCAAAATATGGGAATGGCGATGGAACAGCGGAGGATGACCCCTCCAAGAAAAACCCAAGCGCCGACGTCGGGCGCCGCTCTAAATCCCGCCATAGTAAAACGGTGATTCCGCACGGGAGACAATAATACCCCTGACGGTTGAAGACGCACCCTCCAAAGCAGGATTCAAAGACAGAGGAGGGAGAAGCAAGTCCGCACGACAAAGGCGGCAGAAAGAGAGGTAGAGGACGATAATTATGCGCCCTCCGAAGACGAGGCAAGCCTCGACGATTTATTTAATTCGTCGTGCCGAGGATCCCGTCGAACAACAGCGCTTTTAAACGCAGGCTCATGGCCACGGCAAGCATCCTCAAGAAAAAGCAGCAACAGCTTAAAGCTAACCAAGACCTGCTAGAATCGACAGATGGACCAAGTCCTTGCAGCGAAGAGTACGAACTTCGAAGCGCCTCCAAAAGTTACCCCAAACGCAGGCCGTTGCCTCGATCAGAGGAGGAAGCACCCACGCCACCAACAAGACGACATGGCAGGCCGCCCACCCGTGGTCGCGACAGAGAAGCCCTCTCGGCCCTCCGCTCAAGCCACACCCCGACGCCGCTCAAAAGTTCCAAGGCACGGAGAACGCTACCGGACTTATAGATATATTGGAGGATAAGGCAAAACATACAAGATCGATCTATGGATCGCGTGGGCGCCCAACGACTCGGGATGATTACTGTCGCGCCGGATACAGCAAACCCGGCCGGGCCGAACACAGTAGACAAAGCTCATATGAGCTACATTGTGATATAGCCCAACACAGAGGCGCCGCACACTCACTATGCTTCACAGATGAAGTAATGGATCATCAAATCCCTGAGGGCTTCAAACCCGTAAACATCGAATCATACGATGGTACCACAGATCCCGGGCTCGGATCGAGGACTATCTCCTCCATATCCACATGGCCCGGTGATGATCTACATGCCATCAGATACCTCCCACTCAAGCTTAAAGGACCAGCTCGCATTGGCTCAACAGCTTGCCAGCAGAGTCAATCGGTTGTTGGGAGGACCTGGAAGCCGCATTCCTCGATAACTTCCAGGGCACATATGTGCGACCACCAGACGCCGATGACCTTAGACATATAATTCAGCAGCCAGAAGAATCGGCCAGACAATTCTGACGCGGTTCCTAACAAAGAAAAATCAAATCGTCGACTGTCCGGATGCAGAGGAGCTAGCAGCCTTCAAACACAACATCCACGACGAGTGGCTAGCCCGGCACCTAGGACAGGAAAAGCTGAAATCCATGGCAGCCCTCACCACACTCTTGACCCGCTTTTGTGCGGGAGAGGACAGTTGGCTAGCTCGAAGCAACAACTTGGCCAAACACTGCAGTAGTTCGGATACCAAGGACAGCAATGGCAGGTCGTGTCGCAACAAGCATAAACGCCGCATTAACGGTGACAATGCTGAAGATACGACAAGAAATGCCGGATTCAGAGGCTCTAAACCGGTCGCCGAAGAATCCATTCAAAAGAAATACCCAGGGCCCGTCCAACTTGGACCAAATACTGATCGCTTGTGCGGATACATGGCACCCCAAAAACCAGCCAACCACACCAACAGGGATTGTTGGGTGTTCAAGCAAGCAGTGCAAGCTAAACGCCGAATACAACGACAAGGGGCTGCATAGAGATGACAAGGAAGAGCCCTGGCCCGAACAATAGAGGATGAAGGGCTTTTCCCACACAAGTGCGGGCGGTGAACATGATATACGCAACCCACATACCCAAAAGGGAGGGAAGCGTGCACTAAGGGACGTATATGCGATGGAGCCAGTCGCCCAAGTTCAACCCATGGTCTTCCCCGCCCGATCACCTTTGATCAAGGGACCACCCCACTAGCATCCGTCACGGCGGTTTTCGCCGCATTGGTTCTTGACCCAATTATTGACGGATTTCACCTCACCGAGTCCCGATGGACGGCGGCAGCAGCTCGAACCTGATTTATCAGGATCGATTAAGGTGCAAAATGGGCATAAACCCGTCAAGAATCAAACCCACAAAGACGACCTTTAAAGGCGTCATTCTAGATGTAGAGGCCAATCTGACAGTGCTGCTACACTTGAAGTGGTCTTCGGATCCCGGATAACTTCCGGAGTGAGGAGTTAATCTTCGACATAGTCCCGCTCCGGGCGGCTATCACGCGACCGCCGGGCGAACCGCATTCGCAAAATTCAATGCGGTGCCGCACCACGCATACCTCAAGCTCAAGATGCCAGCCCTCGAGGCGTAATCACGGCCAATGGAAACATCAACGCCTCCCTCCGAATGGAGGAGTATACGGCCGCCCTTGCGGCAGGCGTAACAGCCTCTTAAGGCAATCTTCCATCCGGCCAATAAACAATCGGACACCGCTCAAGCGCTACCGAGTAACCCACAAAGAAGACCGCTCGCACGTTCCGAACAAAGCGTAGTAATGCGGCCCCAACACCAGCCCTCGCGAACTCGCTGAAGCGATTACGCCCACGTAATTGTGCTCAAGCACCATGGGCATAGGGGACGGGCCACGACCACGGCATGCCCGAATCGTGGCTAGACCACCTAGGGGCTCCTGCTTGTGTCATTCCTTTTTTCCTTTTTTTCTTTTCTTTTTACTTTCGTGACTCTGTTCTCCGAAGCCCTGTCCGGCATTCGCCGACTACACGATGCAACAGCCAGGAAGCGTAAAACTGTGTCAAGTGTCCAGTGGTCTCTATTACGAAGCAAAGATACCTGCTTTTTACATACCACACCGCAAACTTACCTGGAAGGGGACATGTCAAACTCCGTACCTTGCTTATCGCCAAATTTGTATCGCTCGCTTTTATTTGCAGTTTCTTTTGAATAAACAATTATAGCTCTTGCCTAATATTGCATTCT
Source organism: Aegilops bicornis (assembly GCA_021605145.1). Classification (NCBI taxonomy): domain Eukaryota; kingdom Viridiplantae; phylum Streptophyta; class Magnoliopsida; order Poales; family Poaceae; genus Aegilops; species Aegilops bicornis. The sequence goes on along the minus strand of CM038671.1, from coordinate 334,182,376 downwards.
TTCCCATTGTATATGTTCATCTATGACATTGCGCAACTGCATACAATTTGGTACAGCCACCACACCAGTGGGATTATGTACCCCAAAAACATGGTGTGACAAGTCGAACACTTTCACAAGTGCGGCACCTCAACTTATAGCATTATATGCATCGGGTTCGAATCATGTCTTGGGTCAATAGTTGGGTTTGCCCGGCTCCCATGTTTTGGTACCTTACGTTCCGTTATATCGGCTAAGGTAGCACTGGGAGAACCACTGCGATTGTGCCCCGGTTGAACTGGGTTGAGCACCTCAGTGGAGAAAGCTAAAACTGACCGTCATGATAAGGCGAGAGCCGGTCGTTGTTCGAGAGGTTTCTTCGAGTCCCTAAAGACTTATGCTGCTTAGAGTGAGGAACCGACATTGTCCGGCCAAGGCGTGGATAGCGCCTCAACTCGGTCTTCCGAATACTAGGGGCTTAGCGAAATTTAAAATTATAGAATTCTATGGCTAAGTGAGAGTGTTCAAGCACTATAAGTCCGGTTGCCTTGTTCGCTATGTTGAGCGCCTCCCTCGAAGGACCCAAGAATGGGAACAAGAGCGCTCAAGTTTATCCGGACACCCCAGCACTCGTGGCATGGGGTTTGAAGCCAACGACTTGCCATCTCTCAAATTTTGATAAACAAATTATTGTGAAGGTAATATTTTAAATTCACAAGCGTTGTTTAGCGCATATGAATAAGTTTTCAGCGTACAGGATAACAAATGCGAAGTCTATTCAAAATTACATCTTTGGAGCATTCACCCGCTATCAGCGGGCACCCTTGAGTAACGCCCTCATAATACATTTTGGGCTTGCGATGCTCCTTGCCCGGTGGTGGTCCGTCCTTCACAAGCTTCTCACCATCCAAATTTTGCCTCAAAGGTGCACCTTTAGCACGGCAAGTCTGGGCACCTTCGATGCAGACGAGCGCTTGATGACTTCAAGCCTTGACAGGCATCCACCACCGCCTTACCAACCCAAGTAACTCCTGTGCATGGCTTCATTGTACAGCCGAACTATGAGGCCCTTCATGGCCTGTTCGGCGACCTTGTGGAGCTCGACCAGCTGCTTCACTGGTCGCCAGGGCACCGGATGTCCGCCTCAAAGATAATCGAGACCGTAACACCTTCTCCGTCGCGCTTCCTCCTCGGCTCGGTAGAAAGCGGCAAAGATCGGACACATCAAGGGCAGATCTGCGAATGCTCCCGGAGAGCTCCGGATTCGGGTAAGTAACAGATAATTCACCTTCACATGCTTGCTTTGCATAAAGAATGTCTTACCGCCGCTATCTTCTTCATCGCCTCAATTTCTCGGAGGGCTTTTTGGGCTTCGCCTTAGCGGCTTTGGCACTCCCAAGAGCCAAGGCCAGCTCGGACTCTCGAGTCTGCGAGTCACACTCCAAACTCTCGTGTTTTTTCACGAGAGCCTGGAGCTCTTGCCGCACCTCCGCCACCCGCGCCTCCTGCTCCTCTCGCTTGGTGCGCTCCGCGGCCGCTTTGATTTCAGCCACGGACACCGCCTTCTGTGGTCGCCACCTGCTCATGGCCCCTGCAATACTCACGTTATTCCTGTCATTTTTGCAACCAAATCCTTTCTATAAGGTATTACTTTAATAAGGTATTACTTACCTTCCTTGTCCTCGAGCTGCTTCTTGGCAAGTCCGAGCTCGTTCTCGGACTGCTCGAGGCTCTGCTTCAATGCATTGACCTCCGCAGTCAGTGCGGCAGAGGTCAGCAGCGCAGCCTGCATTCCCATATTGACATATTTATGTTAGACTCCTGCGTATATATTTTTAGATCCTCAGTCCGTCTTTTCTTTCCGAACACCGAAGTAAGCATCAGGGGCTACTGTCTATGTGGTAATATTTTTACATATTCAAAACTTACCTCAAAGCCTGTTAGAAGGCTGGTACAGGCTTCGGCCAGCCCGCTCTTGGCGGACTGAACTTTCTAGACCACCGCACTCATGATAGTGCGATGCTCCTCGTCGATGGAGGTGCCGTTAAGCGCCTCCAGCAAGTTATCCGGTGCCTCCGGATGGACAGAGGTCACCGGTGTCACAGTCTTGCCCTTCTTACGAAGGGGCCGCTTGCTGGACTTCGGAACCACTAAAGGTTCCAGTACGGAGTCCGGCACAGGGCCGGACTTAGGGCCCTCTGGGGTTTTTCCCCCTTTGCGCCCGGGGTCCGAGAGGTCGCCTTGCGGCGCCTCCAGGACCTCCTCCTCCTAGTTGGGCCCCTTTTGGGACTCCACCACGGTGTTGTGCGCGTCGTGAGGAGAGGAGGCGGCCGGAAGTGAAGTACTATTCATATCCGACGAATCCAGGGAGCCGCTCGACGAAGTGGCGAGCTCGTCCTTGAGCGGGCTACATGGTTATATTCGGCGTTAGAAGACACCGTATGCGACAAGTAAAAATCATGAGTTATTCCGAATCCGGACACTTACGATCTCGCCAGGGCTTGGCCCTTAATGGCTACCTCCTCGTCGTTGTCGACGTTGGTGGAGAAGTCCGGAGGAAGGGTCCTTCCTTTCTGACCCTCCGGCCTCCCGGTCGGGGCGGCCTTCCTTTTCTCTTCTTCCCGGGGATAGGCTTTTTTCGTCCTCCTCGCTCGGGGAGAGGATTCTGCTTGAATCGGACAAGACTGGCGCCGGAGCCCTTCGAGTTTCCGTGGCCTGCTTCTTGGCCTTCTTCTCCGGCACCACGTGAGGTGCCGGAACCAGCAGCCCCGTCAAGCGGGCGTCCGCTGGGTCTTCTGGCAAAGGAGTCGGATAGTTAATCTGTCCGGACGTCTTCAGCCAGTCCTGTCAAAGGTTAGGGAGTTTTAGATCCCGCATAGAGTCAAACTATGAAAAAAGAGTCCCATAAAGGGTGAAATAACTTACCTCGCTGGCTTGACGCTGAGCTGAATCCGCGATCTTGGTGGCAGATGCGGGAGCTTCGGGCGCCTTTGAACAACACCTTCCGTGCATCTTCGCACGTAGTGTCAAGAGCCGGCTCAAGGTCCGGTCTGTGCCGGATCAAACTCCCACAAATGGAAGGCCCGTTGTTGGCACGGGAGAATCCGCGGATGAGCATAACTGGACTACGTTGACAAGCTTGAGCTTCTTGTCCACCAGGTTTTGACGCAGTTTGGTGTCCGGTCAGCTCTTCCGAATCACCCCACGTCAGGCCCGTCTCTTTCCATGATGTGAGCCGTGTGGGGAAGCCAGATCTGAATTCGGGGGCCGCCGCCCATTTGGGGTCGCGCGGCTCGGTGAAATAGAACCACCCCGATTGCCACCCATTTATGGTCTCCACGAAGGAGCCCTCAAGCCATGTAACCTTGGGCATCTTGTTCGCCATGGCGCCCAAGACTCCGCTTGTCGGCTCCCCCACTATCTTCGGCTTGACGCTAAAGGTCTTCAACCATAAACGAAGTGGGGCTGGATGCAGAGGAAAGTTTCGCATTACACGATAAACGTCGAGATATTGAGGATGAAGTTTGGGGCCAGATCGTGGAAATCCAGGCCGTAGTAGAACATGAGCCCCCAGACAAATGGGTGAAGTGGAAAACCTAGTCCGCGGAGGAAGTGGGTGAGGAACACCACCCTCTCATGGGGCCTAGGGGTGGGGACGAGCTGCCCTTGTTGGGGAGTCGACACGCGATGTCGCCGGACAAGTATCCGCTTCCTCGGCCTTCGATGTGCCCTCCGTGGACGGAGGAGGCCATCCACTTGCCTCCCGCCCGGACATGGCCGGAGAAGGTTGAGGAAGGATGTGCGGACTTGGGCGCTGGAGCTCGAAAAGTGCGAGGGAATGGATGACCAAAGTAGGAAGAAGGCGAGGTGAAAAGGTGGATCTTTATCCCTTATATGGACGGACGAAGCTATGCGTCCCCACCAGCCCGGTAAAACTCGCTTATCTCCCAAGCGCCAGTAAATTGATGGCGCGGTGGGGTTACCCACGTCCGTATTGATGAGAATCCCGGAATAAGGGGGACACGATATCTGCTTTGACAAGACGTGCCAAGGAAACCGCCTCACTAAACGCACTGAGGTGGTACAGTAAAGACGATTCTAACGAAGACTTGGCCGTGGCATGATGGCACGCTGCGGAATACGTCAGCAGATTGATTTTGTGTAAATATTATTCTGTCTACGGTGTTATGTGGAAATTATTTTGCAGATCCGGACACTATCCTTGTGTTTAAAACCTTCTATGAAGTATTCGGAGGAGGAACCCGCCTTGCAATGACGAAGACAATGTGCGCGCCGGACTCGTCATCATTGAAGCCTGGTTCAGGGGCCACTCAGGGAGTTCTGGACTAGGGGGTGTCAGGATAACCGAACTATCATCTTTGGCCGGACTCCTGGACTATGAAGATACAAGATTGAAGACTCCGTCCCGTGTCCGTATAGGACTTTCCTTGGCGTGGAAGGCAAGCTTGGCGATATGGATATGTAGATTTCCTACCATTGTAACCGACTTTGTGTAACCCTAACCCTATTCGGTGTCTATATAAACTGAAGGGTTTTAGTCAGGGCGGTCCCGGACCCCCTACCTATATAACCCTAACCCGAATCTTGCACACTCCCGGGCGGTCCTCCCGGTGGTCGAGAGGGTGGCAGGGACGAAGGGAGTCGCGCATGGTAGCCTTGGCGCGGACGGGCAGCTTTCTGGAGGTTTGGGGGTTTGGGCTATGGGGCTTCTCGATCGACGCGGAGAGGGTGGGTGGCTCTGCACGGTTGAGGGGAGAAGGATGGAAGCATGGGAGGGGTTTGGGGGCCTCGGTCTTGGCCGGATTTCACCAGAGTGTGGCGGCGGCCAAACCTGTCGCGGACGAGGAAGATGGCCCTCATTCGCCGATTGCGGGCTACGTGGGGCTCTAGGGGGGTGGCTTGAGGCTGCCTGAGTGCTGGGACGAGCTCGGGGTCCCCTTTCATAGTGCAATGAGGTCGGTTCCGCGGCGGCAGTGGATAGGGACGCCGGTGAACCGCCGTTCTGTAACTACGGGCGACGTGGAGGTGGTTGGAGCTGGTTGGCGCACTCCGACGAACTCCACACTGCTCAAGGGCTGAGCTGGCCTTGGCGTGTGTCGCCGGGCGTCGTCGCCTGTGGCAGAGGTTGTCGGGCGGCGGTGGCGGCATGCGGTGGTGATGCTGCAGCGCCAGAGGGGGGGGCCAGGGTGGCTCTCTGCTGGCGAGGGAGGAGTCGGGACCTTTGGATGTGAGTGGAAGGGGCCAGAGCAGGTGCGGGGGAAGGCGGCAGCGGGACGCTGGGCGCCGGGCGACAAGACGCAGTAAAACGCGCTCAAGGCGCGCTGCAGCACGCACGCCGACGTGCTCGACAAAATGCCAGGTGACCTAGAGTGCTTGAGCGAGGCTGGCAAATAACCGGACTAGGTTAGAGTCTGCAAGAAAGTTAGTGGACAAACTGGTTTGTCCAGAGGTGCAAGGTCATAGTGCAAAGGCAACAATCATGTCAAAACTGCCCATGCACTCATGGTGTTCGACAAAAGGCCAATGGCATCTTGGCAACTCTTGGGGTGGCCAAATATTCTAGATCAAAGTCTCTTTAGATGTAGGAGAGGATGGCAAGGTTAGTTGGCCAAATCTAGAAACTTGTTAGTGTAAGTTTTGCAAAACTCCAGCTCGGGATGTATGAAAAGGGTATAATATCATGTACCAAAAATGCTCCAATGAGTCCAACCTCCTGGACTTAAGGGTTTGGTAGGGTGGTCTACAATCAGGAGAAAGAATCAAGGGAAAAAGAGCAAGCAAAAATATGGTTGCAGTACAAATCACCAAGTTGAACCAGAATGCAAATGAGGATGATTCACTCAAATTTTTCAAAGAGCATGAATGGGTTTTTGCATAAATATGAATAATATACTCCTATTAACACCCCATAATTTTGGTGGAAGTTTTAAAGAAATATTTAATTAGGTTGTAGTGCAAAATTGCCCACTGGACCAGATTTGAAAATTTGATGTAGAGCTCAAAATATCCAAAGAATGAAATATATTTTTGCATAAAAGTGATTTAAAAACATCACATGACATCCACATGACATCACAAAACATCACATAACATTATTGGATTTATAAAAGGGTTGCAGTTCAAATGGGACCCTAAAACTTATGAAAAACCCTTTTAGAGGAATAAAGCTCAGGAAAAATAATTATATAAATAATCCTACTGATAAAAGAATTGTTTTATTTGAGAGTGTAAATAAGTCCAATAATGTTTGAAAAGTTTTTACTTGGGGTAAAAACCTCATAAAAATAATGAAAAGAATGGTTCTGAAATCAACAGGAAATCCAGAAAATAAATGTTTAAGTTTCCTAGCAAAATTTTAATAAATAAAACATGGTTAAATTTTTGGGGTGTCACAACACTACCCCCCTTAAGAAAAATCTCATCCTCGAGATTCGTTAAGAGTTGTTTTCGAAAATATCATTCCTGTTAGTTGAAACCAAAAGGTTTACTCATAGTACAAACCTTGTGTCGTCAAGGTTGGTTTTTGGCAGCTACGTCCGGGGTTAAAAATGCAATCGAACATCGACATACTCATTCATGGCTACTATTTAAAATAGGGCGCACAAGCAACAACATTTAATTACGGCGATATAGGGTCACACAATTACAAGGCGAGGACATGCTAAGACTTGGTACTACTCGAGCGACTCTAGTCTACCTCGTTAATATCTAAGCGGCTGTAGGGTCGGGGTAGGGATGATGACCATTCCGGGGAGCGTTGGCCACAATCCCGTTGGAATGTGTTCCCAAAAGGCGACGAAGCACTTCTGGGACCATCAAGGTATTATGGTCGATGGCTGGGGCAGACCTCAAGGACTCGATCGGTTGTCGAACAAAGACGACCGGGCTGTCGGTGCCGGGCTCCTCTTCTCCTCTTGGCCGGGCTCATGGGTCAGTTCTCCACGAGCTGCGATCAAATCAAGGGTGATTTGATCGAACAGTCCCTCTAGTACACTTACATAGCGTAACAGATGCAATAATGCAGGATCCGTCTCGTGGTCTCCGTTGGCAACTTGGGGTGGTCTACCATATCCATCACGGCTGGGGTAGTAGTAGAACGAGCGGCAGTTGACTCTGGGCGACAAGTGCCGGAGTTGAACTATAGCCTCTCGAGCAGCTAGTTGGATGGCTTGTGGCTCAAAGGAAGTTGTCCTTCCGGTGAACCTGTAGGGGCGTTCTGGCGATAGACCCCTACCGTAGACGTGCATAGTGGCGCAGAATTGATGGCTCTCACCGCTCATGGGTCCTTTGTACACAACATATTCTGGGGGCTCTTCTAACGCGAAGGCACGGCGGGTGAGGTTTGCTAGCACAGTCACAGAACCTCCAAGGTTGGTTGCCGTGGTCTCATTGTGAACAATGGGTCCTGGCATTTTAGCTTGGTTTGGGCAGAGGCTGTGCTTTGCTGGGTTGGGGCTAGCGTGCCCTTTATAGAAAAAAAGGACGGAGTCTTCCTTCGCACGCTTGCGAATGAGATAATTTTGGTGTCGGTCATCGGTAGCGTGATCGGCTGTGCTAGGGTCGATAGGTTGGGCTACGTTGCCAAAAGGTGTCGATCCTTTGTGTGGCTATCTTACACAAGAAGCTTGGCCGGGGTTAGGTTAAGGCCTGGTGGGTTGGTTTACCTAGGTTTTTTTTGACCTGGCTAAGATAGGATTAGCCAATGGTCAGCCTGGCTCTGATACCAAGTTTGTCAGGACCGGATTTTCGGGATATTAGTTTCCAGAAAATGGCCCTTGTGCTCACCAGCCCCAGGATTACTGTTAGCTGATGAGGCATCAACTTGATACGTAAATTCCAAGAAAAATACATAATATGTAGTACAAGACCATTACGGCCTATGAGTACAACAAATGGTTTCTAGTGGTTGATGGCGGAAGCGGTTTGTGGATCATCAGTGTCTATGGGACTCCATTTCCCACAGGAACAACTGACCAAGTTAACTCCTATCTTCGCGAGGCTGCTATCACCGTTGCTTAGGTTCCGGGGCTGTCATCTCAACGCTCCTCTCCAAGCAAGAAATCTGGCCAAAATAATAGCCAGGGACAAGCCAGTGAGTACTTTTGAATGTACTAGCAAACATTATGAACACGGGTATAATGTAACAACCAATAATCATACTCTAAAATATTCTATGCTCACAACGTCCGTCATAAAAAAAATATCCCTGATACATGCAAGCAGGTCATTTATATAAAACATAATTATGCAATCAGAGAGTAAAAATAAAATGCACCGATCGGGTGTCTAAAGCGACGCCTCGAAAGGATAATAATATAAGGCATGCCTCAGTCGGGCGTCTGCGGGACACCACATACATGGCTTATAAAGTAAATAAATAATGAGCATGCCACAGTCGGGCATCTGAGCGACACCACATAAAGGGCTCATAAAGTAAACAATAAGAATGCCACAGTCGGGTGTCTGAGCGACACCACATAAAGGGCTTATAAGAAAACAATCACAGTGAATATCCAGGAGGTAGAACCGTCCCAGGGATACTCAATAATCCCAGTAATATGGTGGGTTAGTCCATAATAATAATAATCACAATCATCATAATCAACACAAGTCACAGGTCATGATCCATGTTCTGGTTTAGCAGTTTCTCCTCCGAAGACCGACACTTGACCCAACCCAGACTGTAGTCCTTAACCATGGGCACGGCTATTCGAATAGATTTAACCTCTGCAGAGGGTGTAGTCTTTACCCACGAGTAACGGATTCCTTTAGTCCATTGGGACTAATTCCGTCTACGGTCTTTTAATTGAAAACACAGCTGACTTGCACACACGAGCTTAACTTACCGGTGTCTGGAATCACCCACGACACCTGTCAAGCAAAAACTCTAAGTGGGGAGGCTACAACCTCGCGTAGCATGGGATCAAATTTATATCGGCTCAGCTCTAAGGGTGCCCCTCTCGGTTCCAACCGGAAATACCCATGCCCCGGACGGTGGCCAGCCTACCGGCTGCGATCGGTATCTTCCACCATGGCCTCTCCAGACGGTGTGTGCTAGAAAGGGGTTGACAACTTATCGAACTGCACCCTACCTGCTGTAGGGACAAGTGATAGTATGAAACAAGTATGGAGTTCTTTGGAACAAGACTCGATCTATGGACGACTCAGGAGGTTTAAGTATTCCCTGCATGATTAGCTTAACGAATATATTTCATCCAACAGACAGGATCACCACTCATCATTCCCCATCATGCCATACCGGACACACTCGTCTCGACGAGGAACTAGGGACAAGCTCAGGTCTACCCAAGACAGATACTTTCCCGTTTTCCTTCCGGTAGGCACGAAGGGAATACGAGGATGATCACTATCACAAGCATGTCCATTTCCAACAACAAGGAATTCCCAATATGCATTCATGCAAATGATCGCGTCACCACATAAAATAATGAGTTCTCCGTATTAAGGTGGTGTTATAATTGTGTCAACCAACACACAAAATATTATGCCAGGGTTCAAAATGCTTGCCTTCAAGGGTATGCAAGTGGGGTGTGCCTTTTGAAAGTTGACTTCTTCTTCAAAAACCTATTTTCGAAAATATTCAAATTAACACATACTTTAAAAACAGTACAAAAAAGTTTCTTGCAAAATTTTCAAATAAATATGAAAATAAACTAGACAATATTTGGGAAACAACAGAAAAAGAATCAAGTCATTTGGATTTATATCTAAAAAGTTATAGCCTGTCAAAGTTTAGTCAACTTTCTGTTTTTAAAATAAAACTGAAAAAAAGAAAAACGTTTCGAAAAGGGTACACGTCGAAGACGTACTTTGGGAATACGCCTCCACTTAAAACACGTGGTGGCGGGGCTGGGTCACTGACAGTGGGTCCAACAGCCCCATTGGTCAGGTTTAATTAGTCCCCCGCCTTCTTACTCCTCTGTCCGAGCCGAGGCGGGGGCTCCAGTGATCGACGCCGGCGAACGGCGGCTCCTCGCGGGGCTCTGAGGGCGGGGATGGATCCGCCACTCCCGGGCGGTCCTCCCGGTGGTCGAGAGGGTGGCGGGGACGAAGGGAGTCGCTGGCGGTGAGCCTTGCGGCGGACGGCAGCTTAGGGAGGTTTGGGGGTTTGGGTTATGGTGTTTCCCGATCGACGCTGAGAGGGTGGGTGGCTCCGCACGGTTGAGGGGAGAAGGATGGAAGCACGAGAGGGGTTTGGGGGCCTCGGTCTTGGCCGGATTTCACGGAGTGTGGCGGCGCCGAACCTGTCGGGGACGAGGAAGATGGCCGTCATTAGCGATTCTTTGGCTACTGAGGGGGGCTCTAGGGGTGGCTTGAGGCTGCCTGAGTGCTGGGACGAGCTTGGGGTCCCCTTTTATAGTGCAACGAGGTCGGTTCCGCGGCGGCAGTGGATAGGGACGCCGGCGAACCGCCGTTCTGTAGCTAGGGGCGACGTGCAGGTGGTTGGAGCTGGTCGGCGCACTCCGACGAACTCCACACTGCTCAAGGGGCGAGCTAGCGCGCGTGTGTGGCTCGGGCGGCGCCGTCGAGGGCAGAGGTTGTCGGGGCGGCGGTGGCGGCATGCGGTGGTGATGCTGTGGTGTGCCAGGAGGGGGTGCCAGGGTGGCTCTGCGGCGAGGGAGGGGTCGGGACACGGGCTGCGAGTGGAAGGGGCCAGAACGGGTGCGGGGGAGGCGCCCGTGACGCTGGCGGCTCGAAGACGCTGCAGACAAAGCAGCGCTCTGGCGCGCAGCACGCACGACGTGCTCGACAAAATGCCGGGGTGACCTAGAGTGCTTGACCGAGGCTGGCAAATAACCGGACTATGTTAGAGTCTGCAAGAAAGTTAGTGGACAAACTGGTTTGTCCAGAGGTGCAAGGTCACAGTGCAAAGGCAAAAATCATGTCAAAACTGCCCATGCACTCAAGGTGTTCGACATAATGCCAATGGCATCTAGGCAACTCTTGGGGTGGCCAAATATTCCAGATCAAAGTCTCTTTAGATGTAGGAGAGGATGGCAAGGTTAGTTGGCCAAATCTAGAAACTTGTTAGTGTAAGTTTTGCAAAACTCCAGTTCTGGACAGAAGGAAAAGGGTATAATATCATGTACCAAAAATGCTCCAATGAGTCCAACCTCCTGGACTTAAGGGTTTGGTAGGGTGGTCTACAATCACGAGAAAGAATCAAGGGAAAAAGAGCAAGCAAAATATGGTTGCAGTACAAATCACCAAGTTGAACCAGAATGCAAATGAGGATGATTCACTCAAATTTTTCAGAGAGCATCAATGGGTTTTTGCATAAATATGAATAATATACTCCTATTAACACCCCATAATTTTGGTGGATGTTTTAAAGAAATATTTAATTAGGTTGTAGTGCAAAATTGCCCACTGGACCAGATTTGAAAATTTGATGTAGAGCTCAAAATATCCAAAGAATGAAATATATTTTTGCATAAAAGTGATTTAAAAACATCACATGACATCCCCAAATTTTGGTGGGATTTTTAAATGAATTTATTAAAGGGTTGCAGTTCAAATGGGACCCTAAAACTTATGAAAAACCCTTTTAGAGGAATAAAGCTCAAGAAAAATAATTATATAAATAATCCTACTGATAAAAGAATTGTTTTATTTGAGAGGGTAAATAAGTCCAATAATGTTTGAAAAGTTTTTACTTGGGGTAAAAACCTCATAAAAATAAAGAAAAGAATGGTTCTGAAATCAACAGGAAATCCAGAAAATAAAAGTTTAAGTTTCCTGGCAAAATTTTAATAAATAAATTATGGTTAAATTTTTGGGGTGTCACATCTTTTCCAAATGTCAAGTATCATTTCCTTAGACCATGAGATTGTGCAACTCCTGGATACCGTAGGAGTGCTTTGGTTGTGCCAAACGTCACAACGTAACCGGGTGACTATAAAGGTCCACTACGGGTATCTCCGAAAGTGTCTGTTGGGTTGACACGAATCGAGACTGGGATTTGTCACTCCATATGACGGAGAGGTATCTCTGGGCCCACTCGGTAATGCATCATCATAATGAGGTCAAGGTGACCAAGAGTCTGGTCACGGGATCATGCATTACGATGCGAGTAAAGTGACTTGCGATAACGAGATTAAATGAGGTATTGGGATACCGACGATCGAATCTCGGGCAAGTAACGTACCGATTGACAAAGGGAATTGTATACGGGATTGAGTAAATCCTCGACATCGTGGTTCATCCGATGAGATCATCAAGGAGCATGTGGGAGCCAACATGGGTATCCAGATCCCGCTGCTGGTTATTAACCAGAGAGGCGTCTCGGTCATGTCTGCATGTCTCCCGAACCCGTAGGGTCTACACACTTAAGGTTCGGTGACACTAGGGTTGTAGAGATTTGAGTATGCAGTAAACCGAAAGTTGTTCGAGTCCGGATGAGATCCGGACATCACGAGGAGTTCGGAATGGTCCGGAGGTAAATAATTATATATAGGAAGTCAGGTTTGACCGCCATCGGGAAAGTTTGGAGTCACCGGTATTGTCTGGGACCATCGGAAGGTCCCGGGGTCCACCGGGTGGGGCCACCTATCCTGGAGGGCCCCATGGGCTGAAGTGGAGGGGAACCAGCCTGGTGGGCTGGTGCGCCCTTGGCCCCCTGCGCCTAGGGTTGGGAAACCCTAGGGGTGGGGGCGCCCACACGGCTTGGGGGCAAGCCACCCCTTGGCCGCCCCCCCTTGGAGGTCTCATCTCCTAGGGCCGGCGCCCCCCTAGGGGCCCTATATAAAGAGGGGGGGGAGGGCAGCCGCACCCATGCTCTTGGCGCCTCCCTTCCCCGTTGCTACACCTCTCCCTCTCGCAGAAGCTTGGCGAAGCCCTGCCGAGATCGCTGTTGCATCCACCACCACGCCGTCGTGATGCTTGATCTCCATCAACCTCTCCGCCCCCTTGCTGGATCAAGAAGGAGGAGACGTCCTCCCCAACCATATGTGTGTTGAACGCGGAGGTCATCCGTTGCTCAAAGACTAGGATCATCGGTGATTTGGATCACGAATAGTACGACTCCCTCAACCCCGTTCTCTTGAACGCTTCCGCTCGCGACCTACAGGGGTATGTAGATGCACTCCTCTCTCTCGTTGCTAGATGAACTCATAGATTGATCTTGGTGAAAGCGTAGAAAAATTTTATTTTCTGCAACGTTCCACAACAGTGGCATCATGAGCTAGGTCTATGGGTAGTTCTCTTTGCACGAGTAGAACACAATTTGTTGTGGGCATAGATGTTGTCAACTTTCTTGCCGCTACTAGTCTTATTTTGCTTCAGTGGTATTGTGGGATGAAGCGGCCCGGACCGACCTTACACGTGCACGCTTACGTGAGACAAAGTTCCACCGAATGACATGCACTAGTTGCATAAGGTGGCTAGCGGGTGTCTGTCTCTCCCACTTTAGTTGGAGCGGATTCGATGAAAAGGGTCCTTATGAAGGGTAAATAGAAGTTGGCAAATCACGTTTTGGCTTTTACATAGGTAAGAAAACGTTCTTGCTAGAACCCTATTGCAGCCACGTAAAACATGCAACAACAATTAGAGTACGTCTAACTTGTTTTTGCAGCATGTGATTGTGATGTGATATGGCCAAAAGTTGTGATGAATGATGAATGATATATATGTGATGTATGAGATCATGTTCTTGTAATAGGAATCACGACTTGCATGTCGATGAGTATGACAACGGCAGGAGCCATAGGAGTTGTCTTAATTATTGTATGACCTGCGTGTCATTGACTCAACGCCATGTAATTACTTTACTTTATTGCTAAACCGTTAGCCATAGTAGTAGAAGTAATAGTTGGCGAGCAACCCCATGGAGACACGATGATGGAGATCATGATGATGGAGATCATGGTGTCATGCCGGTGACGAAGATGATCATGGAGCCCCAAGATGGAGATCAAAGGAGCAATATGATATTGGCCATATCATGTCACTATTTGATTGCATGTGATGTTTATCATGTTTTTGCATCTTGTTTACTTAGAACGACGGTAGTAAATAAGATGATCCCTCATAATAATTTCAAGAAAGTGTTCCCCTAAGCGTGCACCGCTATGGAAGGTTCGTTGTTTCAAGCACCACGTGATGATCGGGTGTGATAGATTCTAACGTTTGAATACAACAGGTGTAAGCCAGATTTACACTTAATACACTTAGGTTGACTTGACGAGCCTAGCATGTACGAGACATGGCCTCGGAACACGTAAGAACGAAAGGTCGAGCATGAGTTGTATAGAAGATACGATCAACATGAAGATGTTCACTGACGTTGACTAGTCCGTCTCACGTGATGATCGCACACGGCCTAGTTGACTCAGATCATGTTTCACTTAGATGACTAGAGGGATGTCTATCTGAGTGGGAGTTCATTGAATAATTTGATTAGATGAACTTAATTATCATGAACTTAGTCTAAAATCTTTACAATATGTCTTGTAGATCAAATGGCCCACGTTACCCTCAACTACAACGTTCCTAGAGAAAAACCAAGCTGAAAGATGATGGCAGCAACTATAATGGATCGGGTCCTAACACGAGGATCATCCTCATAGCTCCCAAGAAAGATTATGTCCTAGAAGCACCGCTAGGTGAAGCACCCATCGAGAGAACCAAGACGTTATGAACGCTTGGCAGTCTCGTCCGATGATTACTCCCTCGTTCGGTGCGGCGTGCTTTACTGACTTAGAACCGGGGCTCCAAAAGCGCTTTTGAGCAACACGGAGCATATGAGATGTTCAAGAGCTGAAAATGGTTTTCCAAGCTCATGCCCGGTCGAGAGATATGAAGTCTCCGACAAGTTATTCAGTTGTAAGATGGAGGAAAATAGTTACAAGTGAGCACATACTCAAAATATGCAGGTTGCACAACCGCTTGACTCACCGGGAGTTAATCTCCCGGATGACGCGTGATTATGTGAGAATCCTCCGCCGCTTCCACCGAGCTACAAGAGCTTTGTGATGAACTTCAATATGCAGGGATGGAAAAGACCATTCCTGAGGTATATTCAATGCTGAAATCAGCGGAGGTAGAGATCAAGAAAGAACATCAAGTGTTGATGGTGAATAAAACCACTAAGTTCAAGAAAGGCAAGGGTAAGAAGAACATCAAGAAGGACGGCAAGGGAGTTGCCGCGCCCGGTAAGCCAGTTGCCGGGAAGAAGTCAAAGAATGGACCCAAGCTTGAGACTGAGTGCTTTTATTGCAAGGGAAGTGGTCACTGGAAGCGGAACTGCCCCAAGTACTTAGCGGACAAGAAGGCCGGCAACACCAAAAGTATATGTGATATACATGTAATTGATGTGTACCTTACCAGTACTCGTAGTAGCTCCTGGGTATTTGATACCGGTGCCGTTGCTCATATTTGTAACTCAAAGCAGGAGCTGCGGAATAAGCGGAGACCGGCGAAGGACGAGGTGACGATCTTGGCGTCGGGAATGGTTCCAAGGTTGATGTGATCGCGCCGGCACGCTACCTCTACATTTACCTCACGGGATTAGTTTTAAACCTCAATAATTGTTATTTAGTGCCAAGTTTGAGCATGAACATTGTATCTGGATCTCGTTTAATACGAGATGGCTACTCATTTAAATCCGAGAATAATGGTTGTTCTATTTATATGAGAGATATGTTTTATGGTCATGACCCGATGGTCAATGATTTATTCTTAATGAATCTCGAACGTGATGTTACACATATTCATAGTGTGAATACCAAAAGATGTAAAGTTGATAACGATAGTCCCACATACTTGTGGCAATCGCCGCCTTTGGTCACATTGGTGTCAAGCGCATGAAGAAGCTCCATGCCGATGGACTTTAGAGTCTCTCGATTATGAATCATTTGACACATGCGAACCATGCCTTATGGGAAAAATGACCAAGACTCCGTTCTCGAACAATGGAGCGAGCAACCAACTTATTGGAAATCATACATACCGATGTGTGCGGTCCAATGAGCATTGAGGCTCATGGAGGATATCGTTATGTTCTCACTCTCACTGATGACTTGAGTAGATATGGGTATGTCTACTTGATGAAACACAAGTCTGAGACCTTTGAAAAGTTCAAGGAATTTCAGAATGAGGTAGAGAATCAACGCGACCGAAAGATAAAGTTCCTACGATCAGATCATGGAGGAGAATATTTAAGTCACGAATTTGGTACGCACTTAAGGAAATGTGGAATCGTTTCGCAACTCACGCCGCCTGGAACACCTTAGCGTAACGGTGTGTCCGAACGTCGTAATCGCACTTTATTGGATATGGTACGATCTATGATGTCTCTTACCGATTTATCGCTATCTTTTTGGGGATACGCTCTAGAGACAGCTACATTCAGATTAAATAGGGCACCGTCTAAATCCGTTGAGACGACACCGTATGAATTATGGTTTGGGAAGAAACCTAAGTCGTCGCTTTCTAAAAGTTTGGGGATGCGATGCTTATGTCAAGAAACTTCAACCTGAAAAGCTCGAACCCAAGTCGGAAAAATGCGTCTTCATAGGATACCCTATGGAAACCATTGGGTATACCTTCTACCTCGAATCCGAAGGCAAGATCTTTGTTGCCAAGAACGGGTCCTTCCCGGAGAAAGAGTTTCTCTCGAGAGAAGTAAGTGGGAGGAAAGTGGAACTTGATGAAGTACTACCTCTTGAACCGGTGAGTAGCGCAGCTCAGGAAGATGTTCCTGTGGTGCCAGCACCAACTGAAGAGGAAATTAATGATGATGATAAAGGTACTTCAGATCAAGTTAGTATTGAACTTCTTAGGTCCATGAGGACACGTTCCACACCAGAGTGGTATGGCAACCCTGTCTTGGAAATCATGTTGTTAGACAACAGTGAACCTTCGAACTATGAAGAAGCGACGGTGGGCCCAGATTCCAACAAATGGCTTGAAGCCATGCAATCCGAAATAGGATCCATGTATGAAAACAAAGTATGGACTTTGACAGACTTGCCCGATGATCGGCGAGCGATAGAAAACAAATGGATCTTTAAGAAGAAGACAGACGCGGATGGTAACGTTGCCATCTATAAAGCTCGACTTGTCGCTAAGGGTTATCGACAAGTTCAAGGGGTTGACTGCGATGAGACATTCTCTCCCGTAGTGAAGCTAAAGTCCGTCCGAATCATGTTAGCAATTGCTACATACTATGATTATGAGATATGGCAAATGGACGTCAAAACGGCATTCCTTAACGGCCACCTTAAGGAAGAACTGTATATGATGCAGCCGGAAGGTTTTGTCGACCCTGAGAATGCTAACAAGGTATGCAAGCTCCGGTGATCCATTTATGGGCTAGTGCAAGCATCTTGAGTTGGAACATTCGCTTTGATGAGATGATCAAAGCGTTTGGGTTTATGCAGACTTATGGAGAAGCCTGCGTTTACAAGAAAGTGAGTGGGAGCTCTGTAGCATTTCTCATATTATATGTAGATGACATACTTTTGATGGGAAATGATATAGAACTCTTGGACAGCATTAAGGCCTACTTGAATAAGTGTTTTTCAACGAAGGACCTTGGAGAAGCTGCTTATATATTAGGCATCAAGATCTATAGAGATAGATCGAGACGCCTCATAGGTCTTTCACAAAGCACATACCTTGATAAGATATTGAAGAAGTTCAATATGGATCAGTCTAAGAAGGGGTTCTTGCGTGTGTTGCAAGGTGTGAAATTGAGCTCAGCTCAATGTCCGACCACGACAGAAGAAATAGAAGAGATGAGTGTCATCCCTATGCCTCAGCCATAGGGTCTATTATGTATGCCATGCCGTGTACCGCACTGATGTAAACCTTACCGTAAGTTTGGTAGGAAGGTACCAAAGTAATCCCAGCAAGGAACACTGGACAGCGGTCAAGAATATCCTGAAGTACCTGAAAAGGACTAAGGACATGTTTCTCGTGTATGGAGGTGACAAAGAGCTCGTCGTAAAGGGTTACCTCGACGCTAGCTTCGACACAAATCTGGATGACTCTAAGTCACAAACCGGATACGTGTATATTTTGAATGGTGGGGCAATAAGCTGGTGCAGTTGCAAGCAAAGCGTCGTGGCGGGATCTACATGTGAAGCAGAGTACATGGCAGCCTCGGAGGCAGCACATGAAGCAATCTAGGTGAAGGAGTTCATCACCGACCTAGGAGTCATACCCAATGCGTCGGGGCCAATCAAACTCTTCTGTGACAACACTGGAGCTATTGCACTTGCCAAGGAGCCCAAGTTTCACAAGAAGACCGAGCACATCAAGTTGCCGCTCAACTCCATTCATGAAAATGTTCAAGATGGAGACATAGATATTTGTAAAGTACATACGGACCTGAATGTAGCAGATCCGTTGACTAAACCTCTCCCTAGAGCAAAACATGATCAACACCGTAATTCCATGGGTGTTCGATTCATCACAATGTAACTAGATTATTGAACTCTAGTGCAAGTGGGAGACTGTTGGAAATATGCCCTAGAGGCAATAATAAAATGGTTATTATTATATTTCTTTGTTCATGATAATTGTCTGTTATTCATGCTATAATTGTGTTATCCGGAAATCGTAATACACGTGTGAATACATAGACCACAACAAGTCCTAGTGAGCCTCTAGTTTACTAGCTCGTTGATCAACATATAGTCATGGTTTCCTGACTATGGGCATTGGATGTCATTGATAACGGGATCACATCATTAGGAGAATGATGTGATGGACATGAACCAATCCTAAGCATAGCTCAAAGATCGTGTAGTTTGTTTAGCTAGAGCTTTTCCAAATGTCAAGTATCATTTCCTTAGACCATGAGATTGTGCAACTCCCGGATACCGTAGGAGTTCTTTGGGTGTGCCAAACGTCACAACGTAACTGGGTGACTATAAAGGTCCACTACGGGTATTTCCGAAAGTGTCTATTGGGTTGGCACGAATCGAGACTGGGATTTGTCACTCTGTATGACGGAGAGGTATCTCTGGGCCCACTCGGTAATGCATCATCATAATGAGCTCAAGGTGACCAAGAGTCTGGTCACGGGATCATGCATTACGGTACGAGTAAAGTCACTTGCGGGTAACGAGATTAAACGAGGTATTGGGATACCGACGATCGAGTGTCAGGCAAGTAACGTACCGATTGACAAAGGGAATTGTATACGGGATTGAGTAAATCCTCGACATCGTGGTTCATCCGATGAGATCATCGAGGAGCATGTGGGAGGCAACATGGGTATCCAGATCCCGCTGTTGGTTATTGACCGAGAGGCGTCTCGGTCATGTTCGCATGTCTCCCGAACCAGAGGGTCTACACACTTAAGGTCTTGGTGACGCTAGGGTTGTTGAGATATGAGTATGCAGTAAACCGAAAGTTGTTCGAGTCCCGGATGAGATCCCGAACGCCACGAGGAGTTCGAGAATGGTCTGTGAGGTAAAGAATTATATATAGGAAGTCAGGTTTCGCCATCGGGAAAGTTTCGGAGTCAATGCAGATCGCATCGGGACCACCGGAAGGGTCCTGGGGTCCACCGGTGGGGCCACCTATCCCGGAGGGCCCCATGGGCTGAAGTGGAGGGGAACCAGCCTGGTGGGCTGGTGCACCGCCTTGGGCCCCCTCGCCTAGGGGTTGGGAAACCCTAGGGGTGGGGCGCCCACCGGCTTGGGGGCAAGCCACCCCTTGGCCGCCGCCCTTCTTGGAGATCTCATCTCCTAGGGCGGCGCCCCAGGGCCCTATATAAAGAGGGGGAGGGAGGCAGCCGCACGCATGCTCTTGGCGCCTCCTTCCCCTTGCTACACCTCTCCCTCTCGCAGAAGCTTGGCGAAGCCTGTTTGAGGAGTCCCGGATTAGGGGTGTCCTGGACAGCGGACCATCATCACGGCCGGACTCCAAGACTATGAAGATACAAGATTGAAGACTTCGTCCCGTGTCCGGATGGGACTTTCCTTGGCGTGGAAGGCAAGCTTGGCGTCTGGATATGTAGATCTCCTACCATTGTAACCGACTACTGTAACCCTAACCTATCCGGTGTCTATATAAACAGGAGGGTTTTAGTCCGTAGGGAGGACAACAATCATACCATAGGCTAGCTTCTAGGGTTTAGCCTCCTTGATCTCGTGGTAGATCTACTCTTGTACTACCCATATCATCAATATTAATCAAGCAGGAGTAGGGTATTACCTCCATCGAGAGGACCCGAACACGGGTAAAAACATCGTGTCCCTTGTCTCCTGTTACCATCCGCCTAGACGCGCGATTCGGGACCCCTACCCGATATCCGCCGGTTTGACACCGACATTGGTGCTTTCATTGAGAGTTCCTGCAATGTCGCCACCGATAGGCCCGATGGCTCCTTCGATCATCAACAATGATGCGGTCCAGGTGAGACTTTTCTCCCGGACAGATCTTCCGTGGTTCGGGCGGCTTTTGCCGCGGGCCAATTCGCTTGGCCATCCGGAGCAGATCGAAGCTACGCCCGGCCATCAGGTCAGATTTGGAAGTTTGAATTATACGGCCGATATCCGCGGAGACTCGATCTTCGATGTTCAAGCCGTAGCCAAGCGTGCCGCACTGTCTCGACGGGTATGATCTAGCTCTGCAGCGAAGCGATTGCCACAGGAGCCGCACCAAGATCCGCTCGACCCTTAATCCGGAGCCGGATTCCCCGATCGAGAACGAGTGGTTGGACACCGCCGGGGCAACAATCTCTACGGCGATCGAGCGAACTCCATCCTCGTCTTTGCGAAGACCCGACCTGTGGTGCGAACTCCTCTCCGGACTCCGAACCCTCATGCGCCCCGCTAATCGAACCCGATTGGGCGCGGTCATGGAGTTCACGCGGACATCTTTTTCAAAGACTCGCCCTTGGGCGACATCCTGAATTCACTAAAGTCTCTCTCTTTATCCGGAGAGCCCTGGCCGGACTACGGTCCAGGAAGGTTGGGATGCGACGATGAGGAAATTCAACGCCCACCCACCACCCACTTCGTAGCCACTGTCGAAAGTTTACACGACGTGCTCGACTTTGACTCCGAAGACATCGACGGTATGGACGACGATGTAGGAGACAACAATGAGCCAGCACCTCTAGGGTGCTGGACAGCCACCTCGTCTCATGATGTATACATGGTGGATACACCTAAAGGAAATGAAGACGAGGAACAACGGGATGCTACGAAGGATAAATCCCTCGAAAAGCAGCCAAAACGGCAACGTAAACGCCGAACAAAGTCCCGCCTCAACAAAGACCCAGCCATAGAGCAGGGCGAACCGGTGGACAACGAACAAGCTATCGAGCAATCGTCCGAACAAGACAACTTGGATAAACAATCTGTCCCCTGAAAACAACAGTCCGGACGATCCGATGCGGACAAACTATTGGAGCAAAATGACCTCCAGATAAGGCTAAATGCATGCTGCAGCCTGAAAAAAGCGAAGCGGAAGCTCAAAACAGCGGAAGATGCACTCGGGATCGATGGAGCAAAGTATTCAGCAAGAACAGAAATGCACGGCAGCGATTGCGAACAAAGAGCTACCCGAAAAGAAAGCTACGCGAGAATTCTACGAGGAGGCCTTAGAGCCCCACAATTAAAAAGCAAGAAGGCCACCCGGTCGGATGGACGACCTCACGTCAAAAATAGAGCGGCGAATGGGGCCAAGACACAAGCCAATATGCGATCCGCATAAGGATTCACATCAAAAGGATGGCCCAATTAGGTCCATCTATGGGCCAAGAAAGCATGCTCGTCAAAGCAATGCAATCGCCAAAATTCAAGATCACGGCACACCAAAATATAGGGGTGCCGCACACCCCTATGTTTCACCGATGAGGTGCCGGATCATGAATTTCGGTGGATTCAAACCCGTAAACATAGAGGCATACGACGGAACATCAGACCCTGGAGTCTGGATTGAGGATTACATCCTCCACATACACATGGCTAGAGGAGATGATCTCCACGACATAAAATACTTACCCCTTAAACTCAAAGGGCCAGCTCGGCATTGGATTAAGAGCCTCCCCAAAAATACCATTGGAAGCTGGGAAGAGCTCGAGGATGCATTTCGGGCAAATTTTCAGGGGACTTATGTCCGCCCTCAGGATGAGCGATCTAAGTCACATAACTCAACAGCCCGGAGAGTCAGCCGAAATTCGGAACATGTTCCTTACTAATAAGAACCAAATAGTCGACGGTCCGGACGCCGAATCCTTAGCAGCTTTCAAACACAACGTCCGAGTCGAATGGCTCGCCAGACACCTCGGCCAAGAAAAGCCAAGAACAATGGCTGCACTAACACGCCTCATGACCCGCTTTTATGCTGGAGAGGATAGCTGGCTAGCAAGATGCAGCACCAGCGACCCAAGTACATCCGAAATCAGGGATGGTAATGGGAAACCATGGTGCAACAAGGACCAGCGCCGGATTAAAAGGAACAGTCCTAAGAGCACGACAGTCAACGCCGGATTCAAAAGCTCACGGCAGAACAACAAAAAACTGCCCTTAAGGACAATAGCGATGAGCTATCCAACTTCAACAAAATCTGGACAAGATATGTCAAATACACAGTACTTCTGGAGGATCGCTAACCATACCCACCGAAATTGTTGGGTCTTCAAACAGTCCGCAGATGAACACGAACACAAGGGCTCGACACACCAAGTGAAGATGACGACGAGCACCACAAGCGAGCCCCGGAAAACAAAAGACTTTCCCACAAGAGGTTAAAATAGTAAACTCACTTCACGTGATCAAAGGAAAACAGAGCGGCACCCACTAAAAGGCGCGCACACTCGCTGTCAAAACCAATCACCTTCGACCATCAGGACTATTCCGAAAATATCCAGAACGTAGGATGGACTGCCCTGATATTGGATCCTATAATCGACGGACTCCAATTTACACGAGTCCTCATGGATGGCGGCAGTGACATAAACCTGATATATCAGGACACAATCCGCAGGATGGGGATAAACCCAACCAAAATTCACCGTAGCAACACCTCCTTTAAAGGAGTAATGCCAGGCCCATATGCCCATTGTATGGGCTCCATACTACTAGAAGTTGTGTTCGGTTCATCCGGCAACTTCCGTCGCGAAAGGTTACTCTTCCATATCGCCCGCTTAAAAGTAGCCATCAAGCACTATTGGGACGCAAAGCTTTACGCCGCTTTAACGCAATACCGCATTATGCATCTCTAACACTTAAAATGCCCGGTCCACGCGGCATCATCTCGTTAAAAGGAAGTATTAAGTGTTACTCGAGCATGGAAGAACGGAGACCGCCTTGACAGCCCCACAGCTATCCGGCTCGCTAGGCAAAGAACCTGAATCGGTCATTCAAACTCCGGACACGGCTAGACGAGTCCGGCGCCTTACTAGCGCACACCCCCATACGAGGGGCTACATGCGCGGATAACAAGAGACAATAAAGCTCAACTTTTTCTTCGAACCATACTCTGTTTATTTAATATTAAGTACATATTTTGCACGATCTTTTTTCTTTTAAACTAAGTTCCTCTCTTTTACAGATGAACAACGTGCTACACCCGTCCAGGATACGGCACAACGGAGACACAGGCGCAGACGTGCAGTAGGGACCCGTTGCAAGGATTCTTTTCAGATTAAGACCATGTGTAAACCTTTTTTACTGTCTCTTGTTGATATACATCCCCCGGTTCCTTACTATAACTGAGGAGGAGGCTGGCGTTTTGGCATTGGCCGCACCATAATTTTTATGGCGTGCATTCGGACATCGTGGGCTTAGGGCATTATTCTGCCCATTTTCATAAAGACCGAATACCTTAGGGAGTATTCGGCGTCTCGAGTTAGGCCTTATATGCATCAGCTCTGGATCATGTCTTTGGTCAAATGTTGGGTTGCCCGGCTCCTGTGTTTTGCTGCCTTACGTTCCATTTTCACGGCTAACGCGGCACCAGGAGAACTACTGCGATTGTGCCCCGGTTCGGCCGGGCGAGCACCTCAGTAGAGAAAGCCGAAAACTGACTGTCATGATATAGCGAGAGACTAGTCAACCACTCGATGACTCACTGGAATGTTTAGGATTCCTCCGCATTAACGAAGGACCGGTTTTCGGTCACATACGCACTTCAATTCGGGAGAGTGCGTATTCTGTGGGCTATATCGTAGCCCCACCCTCGAACTCCTATGGCTAAGTGAAAGTGATAAAGCATTATAGTCCGGTTGCTCGGTTTGCTACGCTATCACCTCCTTAACAGGACCAAGACGTTGGATTAAGTGTGAAAAGCGCTTTCTTTAGAAACACCCCGCACTATGTGCGTGGGGGCTAAAGCCAAGGACTGCCATCTTTCGTGTTATATACACATATACATAAACGGCAGACAGGGAGTAGTTTACTACTTGAACGCACAAGTATAAAAAGCTCTTATATTATATTGAAACATTGTTTTCACAAATCATACATGTCATCTAAAACATAATATCCTTCGAGCACTGCGTCTCTATTAAACGAGCGCCCAGTAGGACTTCTTCAAAGTAGTGCTCGGCAGGTACTCGGCTTCCGTCCGAGTCTTGGGATGCAACATCGGTGGCCTTCATCTCCGCCAAAGATGTCTTGACACGGGCAAGAGCCATCCGCGGCTCCTCAATACGCGCCGATCGCTTCATTTCGCCGATACGCTGGTACCGCACCAAGGAACCGCTGCACTAAACAAAAATAGCTCTTCTACTGGGATCCGCCCGCCACAAGTGAGTCAGGACATGCTTCATGGCAAAGCCGGACAACCGATTCAGCTCGGCCCATTCGGCCAACCGATCGGTCAGCGATAGAGGACGCTCCGGACTATGGAATTGAGACCAATATAGCTCTTCCCTTCTGTGCCCCTTCTGGCCCCGGAAGTGCTCAACCGCGTCCGCAGCGCTCGCCGCCAAGTCCAGATAAGCATCCTCCGAACTCCACAACTTATCCAATTGAGCATTCTTTGGATCTGTGTATTTTCTTCGCAGCAGAAACGATTTTCCAGCCGCAATTGCCCGGCCTGACTCAGCTCCTCCTTGGCAGCTCTCAAAGCCGCTTAGGCATTCTTGGATTCGGCGGCGGCCCTTTTTAGGCCCTCTTGTTCCGCTTGACGTTCTTTTTCAAGAACCTCGCAGCGATCGGGTAGTATTCCTTAACTTTTGGCCATATCGGCCATTTCCTCTTCTTGGGCAAAGGAGCAGCCCGCTCGCTTCTAGCTCTTCGGCTGCCTTTAAAGCAGCATTATTGATCAATTCGGGCTTGCTCTTTTGCTCGGCGAAGTTCCGCCCGCAGCTCCTCCACGGCAAAGGGCACCATCTGCATTAAGCATACGAATAGTAAGACATGGGCCAGCCCCTTACCGTGTGTCCGCATAGAAGTCGCATACCTTGTGACTCGTCAAACCATTTATTGACCAAATAGCGATGTCCGTGATCCGCCTCGGCCAAGTCGCCGCTTTAGTTCGGCATATTCATCGATCCGGCTGGCCTCCGGACGCCTCGCCACCTGTTTAGGGGCGGCTATATGTTATAATCGAGACTTTGATCCTCAAGACGTTGTCAATTTTGACAACATACCGAGTCTCGTGGGCTACTACCTATACAGGCCCATTTTATATGCATAATCGCCGAGAAGGTACATCATTTTTATGCATCTCAAACCCCTTGATAAAATTCGACGGCTTCATGCAATCCGCTCTCCGCGGATGCAATTCTTTCAATTACCGTACCCATTAGAGCACGGTGATCATCTGAAATAGCCGCTCGCCCGAGCAGATCCTTCAACTCCTCCAACCGCACACCACTTGGCGCCGGACCTTCCGGCCCCGCCGGACTTGGGGAAACCCTCCGCGACGACACCTCCGGGTCGTCCGCTTCACATGAGGGTGCGACAAGTGGAGGCGTTGGCTTCCATCATCTCCTAAGAAGATCCTCAAGACGAGCTCTCACTGAGAAGGGCTGAGGTCCGAACTACAAGGTACAATTTAGGTTATCTTCATGAATAAATACAGGATGTTCCTTATTTACAAGACCCTTCTTTTTACTTACGGCTCATTGGAGGGCTGATCCCCTTGGGGAAATAATGCGGCTGGGTTACTTCGGTAGCGGGACTCTTTGTCAAAATTCCTTTCCCTCTTCGAGGCCTTGACCTCCGGATCTTCCGGCGGTCCTTCTTCTCTCCTCGGAAGGTGGGACTCTTAATCCCTCCTTCCTTGATGACCTCCTTCAGAGAGGCAGCTTGCTTCCCCCCCTTCTTCGCTTTCTTCAAAGGGCGCGACCTTCAACATCTTGGTCAAGATGGGATCCGCGTGGTCTCCGGAGGGAGCCGGACACCTTATTAACTTTGCCTTGGCTATCCATTCCTGTTCAAGAAACGGCTCCTTTAAAGGGCATATATATAAAATAAATGAATGAACAGCTTGTCCGTTACGGGACTACTTACTTGAGTATCCGGGCGATTGCAGCTTAGTCCTCAAGGCCCTCGGTCAAGTCCGGACACTTCTCTTGTGATCCAAGAACAGCTTTATACATCTCCATGGGCGTCGTGCCCATAAAGTTTTGGAGAGCTCGTGGTCCCTCCAGATTGAATTCCCACAAAGTGAGGGGGCGACGCTTGCAGGTCAAGGCGTCGGATCACCATAACTCGCGCCATCGCAACCAGGTTGATTCCCTTTCCGGAGGTCTCGAATACGGCCCCGCAGCAAGGGAACATCCTTGGACGGCCCCACCGAGCCCCTTGTTGACCCATGATGCCAGCCGCTGTGGTGGACCCGAAAGGAAGGCGTGGAGCGCCGCCCATTTGGTGCCCCGAGCGGTGATATAAAACCACTCCGTTGCCACAAACCAAGCTCCTCTTGAAAAGAGCCCTCGGCCACGGAGCATCAAAGACATTTGCTTATGACCGCCCCTCCAGACTCGCTTGTTGCCCTCGATCATCTTTGGCTCCACCTTGAAGGTCTTGAGCCACGATCCAAAGTGGGGGGTAATATGGAGGAAGGCCTCACATACGACAACGAATGACGAGATATGGAGGATGGACTCCGGATTCAAGTCATGGAAATCGAGCCCATAATAAAGCATGAGCCCCCGCACAAAGGGATCCGTCGGGAAGCCTAAACCCCGAACGAAGTGGGACACGAACACCACGTTCTCGCCGGGCTCAGGTGTGGGAATGACCTGCCCTAGAGCAGGCAGCCTATGCGAGATCTCGCCGGTTAGATACTCAGCGCCGCGCAGCCTTTAGCACATCTTCTTCTCGTGACGGAGGAAGACATCCATCGGCCAGGTTGGTCGGATCCGGACATCGTTGAAAGTCCGAAGCGCCAATCAAGCTTTGAGTGTTGGAACTCAAGCGCGAGGCGAACTCGATGGAGGGTGTAAAAGAAGAGGGCCTTGGTCTCATTATAAAGAGGTTGAATACCAAGAGCCCACCCGTGGTCGATTAGGACTTGCCTTTGATAGAGGAGGCAGGCCAACGGGCACGGTTGGGTTACCCACGTCCGTATTGATGAGAATCCCGGAATAAGGGGGCACGATCTATGCTTTGATAAGACGTGCCAAGGAAAATGCCTCACTAAACACGCTGAGGTGGAAACAGTAAAAATGATTCATATAAAGGCATGGCCGTGGTGTGATGTCACGCTGCGGAATACGTCAGCAGATCTGTGCAACAATTATTCTCTCTACGATGTCATGTGGAACTAGTTTTGCAGAGCCAGACACTATCCTTGTGTTCAAAACCTTCTATGAAGTATTCGGAGGAGGAACCCGCCTTGCAATGCCGAAGACAATATGCGCGCTGCACTGGCCGTCATAGAAGCCTGGTTCAGGGCTACCGAGGAGTCCGGACTAGGGGTGTCCGGATAGCCGGACTATCGTCACGGCCGACTCCAAGACTATGAAGATACAAGATTGAAGACTTCGACCCGTGTCCGGATGGGACTTTCCTTGGCGTGGAAGGCAAGCTTGGCGATACGGATATGTAGATCTCCTACCATTGTAACCGACTCTGTGTAACCCTAACATATCCGGTGTCTATATAAACAGGAGGGTTTTAGTCCGTAGGGAGGACAACAATCATACCATAGGCTAGCTTCTAGGGTTTAGCCTCCTTGATCTCGTGGTAGATCTACTCTTGTACTACCCATATCATCAATATTAATCAAGCAGAGTAGGGTATTACCTCCATCGAGAGGGCCCGAACCTGGGTAAAAACATCGTGTCCCTTGTCTCCTGTTACCATCCGCCTAGACGCACAGTTCGGGACCCCCTACCCGAGATCCGCCGGTTTTGACACCGACACCTGCCGAGATCACTGCTGCATCCACCACCACGCCGTCGTGCTGCTGGATCTCCATCAACCTCACCTCCCCCCTTGCTGGATCAAGAAGGAGGAGACGTCTGCCCCAACCGTACGTGTGTTGAACGCGGAGGTGCTGTCCGTTCAGCACTAGGATCATCGGTGATTTGGATCATGACGAGTACGACTCCCTCAACCCCGTTCTCTTGAACGCTTCCGCTCGCGATCTACAAGGGTATGTAGATGCACTCCTCTCTCGTTGCTAGATGAACTCATAGGGTTGATCTTGGTGAAAGCGAGAAAATTTTATTTTCCCAAACGCTCCCCAACAAAGATCCGGGAAATTTCATGTCATCCACGACCATGGTACCTCAAGTACCGGTAAGCACACGATCACTATCTTTCCCTAGACGACACTCAACATAGAGTCCACTCGATTGGCAAGTAACCCCGTGCCCAACATTTCACATCTTAAAATTGTGGAGCCTCGCTCCCATTTTCATCACATACCACAAGCACGGGTACCAACGGTGCCCGGTGCCTGTGGAAGACAGTCATGGCCGCCCTACCTGGCACGACCCCGTCCCGAGAGAGAGCACCAACTCTCCCCCGTCACTAGTAATGCGGCTCCAAGCTAGTATCGGCATAGGTAATCAATAATGCCCTTTCCCATACAAGGGTAGAGTGGTTGTGCATGTAAGGTTGGGACAGTCGACAAATCTTAAATATAATCCGTTTTCAAAAACAACACGCACACTTGCCTCGGTACACCACTTCATCATCAAGTTGTTACCCATCTCATTATCTCCCTCGGGCATAAGTGGCACCCGACGGGGTTTTCGGAAAAGTATTTTGAAAATACTTTGTCTCCATGACCATGCATATTCCCGTCCCTCTTTGCGTAGCAACTACTCTAGCATCCTTTATACTCCCACCGGCATAACCCTCATAAGGAGGTAGGGTCATGCACCATGCAAGTATCAACGAGGAAGTAACAGTGGCAAACCACCCCATGTGGTCACCTCATCATCATGTCACTGATGCCAGCAATAAAAGTGCTATAAGACATGAATAAAAAGGGTTTCATAGACATGGTCAAAGGGCTGCTTGCCTAGTTCATCAGAGTCTTCAAGTCTTCTGGTCCTTCTCCAAGTACTCCGTCTACTTCGGCCAACTAACGCCAAGAATAATCATAATAAGCAACACAACAAGGCAAAACTAAAAGTGCTCTAAAAATATGAAGTTGACTTTTCTAGGATACCTCTAGTCATATGAGGAATGACCAAAGTGATTTCAATGGAATTGGATAAGTGGATATTCTGTAACATTTCAATATGATGGAATCAATGGATTTAATGGATCTGCAACTTGTCCATAGAATGCCTTTTTATAAAAATGAGTAAAAGTACCCACTAAATCATGCATGATTTTAGAAACATTTAGAAACTGGTTTCACTGGATTTGGAGTTGAAATGAATATTCTATGGATTTTTGAAGATGGTTTAGGAGTACAAATGACCTATTTGTTACATCGAGGTGAGACTAGGCAGTGTAAAAATGTTCACTATGGCTCATTAAATAGGTACTGATTTATGGAGTCACCTAAAATTTGAATCGTAGGATTTGGACTATAAATGAGGTCTTCGGAAAAGTTTGAATCTTGCTGAAAAAGAAAGAGCAAATGAAAATACCTAATGGGCCAAAATCCATGCAGCGCACAAGACCGGGCAAGATTTAATGGCGGCCTTGGCCGACTGGGCCCGGCCGGGCCACGGCCTGGGCGGCTGTGGCTACGTCGAAGGCATAATCCGAGCTGGGCGTGTCTTTCGCGGGCAAGCGGCAGGCGCAGAAGCCGTCTTCACTTAAACCCCGCGGGCCCGGGCGCTGACTCACTGACGCAGGTGGCCTGCCCAAGACGCCTCCGGTCGTCTTCAACCTCGGCGGCTGGCCGACGACTCCGGCGATGATTGCCGGCGACCCCGACCTCCTCCCACGGTGCTCGGCCCACCGGTGTACTCAGGGAGCCAAGACGCATCCATCCGTTGGTGGCACGGTCGCTGAGGAGTACGGGGTCGAGCAGGGCATTGGTCGCGGCGGACGAGGCCGAAGGTGATGGTGGCATCGGCGCTATGGGGTACTGGAGTAGAGGAAGAAGAGGGGGAAGGTTCCTCCGTGGCCTGGGGGTTTTGCTGACGGAGAAAGGAGGGGAGGAGGAGGCCTCATTCGCGGGAATTTGAGAGGAGGCCGGTGGCTCGGCTTCGGCCATGGAGGAGCAAGAAGGGCTCGGGGGGACGAATGGGTAGGCCTGGGGAGCGTACGGGAAAGAAAGAGAGCCAAAGGAGTAGCGAGGGGGCGAGGTGCACAGCAGGGCCGTGCACCGGCGAGGCCGTAGCCGTCGCTAGAGGCCACGGGATGGCTTGGCTTCGAGTCGGGGGTCTTCCTGGGCGTGGTCTACGACTAGGGAAAGAGAGAGGGAGAGAGGAGCGAGCGCGAGGTGGGCTGTGGACGCTGGGCGATCGGGCGGTGCGGGTGGCGCTCGGGCACGCGCCGCAGGGGCGAGAGGAGGGCGCGGGAGCAAGTGGGAGACCTGCTGGCATGATGTGGACGCCGAGGCGCGTCGACTGGCACGCTCGGGCGGCCTGAGGTTGACGGGAGCGTGGTGTCAACGGTCGGGAGCACGGTAGCATGCTCCAGAGCGCGTCTTTGGTCGGCATGTGCGGCTTTTTCCCGCGTCCTCGCGTGGCCACTTGCGTCAGGGGGCTCTGGGAGGGAGTAAACAAAGTGTAAATGGCATTGGATCCCTTGGATGGCACTGGAGTGAGAAGGAGATGTGAGAAAGGATAGAAGTGCTGCTGTCCAGAGAGGGAAATGAGGGTTTTCACCCCCCCCCCCCCAATAATTGAGCTGGGGGCTGGCAGGACTTATTGGAGGTAGAAGAGAGTCAGGAGCAGCTGTGGTACAAAGTTGAGCCCATGGAGATTAGTGGAAGAGGTCAAAAATGAAATTTTGGTAAAGTGGCAGAAGGTGTTTGATGCTTGTTTGGTTAATCAAATGATCTCCATTTGGTATGAGACTCCACAGGGTGAAATTTCACATATAATTAGGTCCTTCAACCAATTTTGAGCTCATTTGGGCAAAGTTGCCAATGCAACTTTTGTAAACCCTATAAATTAGCAGAAATGGACTTTTCAAGATGTAGTCATGCAAATCTATTCTCCTTGATGCACCACTTAGTGTAGTGTCATCATTTGAGGTTCTGAACATGTCCACAAAAGTTGAGATCAAAAGGAGAAAGTTGGCAATGTAGAGGTTTTCAAATTTGGTTCTGGGTAGAGAGGGTTATGGGGCACTTTGATCAAGATAACATTCTCTCCAACTTGTGCCATTTGGTCTAGGTGCATTAGAACACCATTTTAGCATGTGCACCAAGTTTGAGAGCATTTGGACATGTTTTACAGTGCAAAGTTGTTCAAACTTGAAAAAGGACATAAGTGGTTTTGAGAGGGTTCCATGGGGTTATACTATTCTCCATGACATGAGACTTGGCAAGATCATCAAACATGTCATATGCGACGTGCTAGAATTTTCTTGGAATTTTTGGGGAATATTTCCTTTGTAAATATTTCAAAAGCTTGAAATATCCAGAAATGGTTTTTGAGGGATTTGACCAATATTTTGAACATGCCCATGTTTTGAAACTCTTATATATGGACAACATATGTCCACTGAGTTTCCCTAGGTTTTTCCCAAATATTGTTAGAGCATTAAAATAATTTTAACCTATTAAAAACCATTGCTAGCCTAAAGAAATATCCTTTAAATAAAATAGGAAAATAACTTTTAAAATTATATTTTTGTGGTTTCTGGGTGTCCTATATCTAATAGGAGTCAAATATATTTTTTAAAGGTTTTTACTGCCCTTAATTAAGTACTTGCGGTGCAAACCTCAATTCAGGGGTTTATGGAAAACTAATTTTTGACAATACTATTTGGCCAAATTATTTTTGTAAGAAATTATTTTTATGTCCTATACACATGGCATGATCATTGGTTCAATAGTTTGGAGCAAGGAGATGAAGTATAGGAGTTGGAGGATTTATTTGATTTTTAGAGCACTTGCAAACAATGCATAAAAAATCCAATCAAGGCAAGGTCCAAAACACTCAAAAGTTTTTGTCAAACCACATTTTATCATGATTGTTAGCTTAAGTGTAGTGGCCTGAAAATCAGGGTGTGACACACTCTCTCTCTCTACTCACCGCTAGTCACAGATCCAGCCGGATCCTCTCTGCCGGGGAAGGTGAGAGGGTGCAATGTTCACGCGGTCGTCCTCGGCGACGGCTCTTACCCACTGCCGGCACGTCCCGATCAGCGTGCCTTCCCGTTCTCTCCCAAGCATCGCTGGCAAGGGAGGGCCTCCCACCCCTTCTTCCTCGGCCGTAGTGTGGGCAGATCCGGCCTCCGCCGCCTAATCGATGTCTACTACACAAACTTCTTCTTGTAGACGTTGTTGGGCCTCCAAGTGCGAGAGGTTTGTAGGACAAGAGCAAATTTCCTCAAGTGGCTGACCTAAGGTTTATCCATCCGTGGAGGGTAGGTTGAAGATGGTCTCTCTCAAGCAACCCTCGCAACCAAATAACAAAGAGTCTCTTGTGTCCCCAACACACCCAATACAATGGTAAATTGTATAGGTGCACTAGTTCGGTAAGAGATGGTGATACAAGTGCAATATGGATGGTAGATATAGGTTTTTGTAATCTGAAAATATAAAAACAGCAAGGTAGGAAGCGATAAAAGTGAGTGCAAACGGTATTGCAATGCTAGGAAACAAGGCCTTGGGTTCATACTTTCACTAGTGCAAGTTCTCTCAACAATAATAACATAATTGGATCATATAACTATCCCTCAACATGCAACAAAGAGTCAATCAGAAGTCACTAATAGTGGAGAACAAAGAAGAGATTATTGTAGGGTAGAAAACCACCTCAAAGTTATTCTTCTGGATCGGTCTATTCAAGAGTTCGTACTAGAATAACACCTTAAGACACAAATCAACCAAAACCCTAATGTCACCTAGATACTCCAATGTCACCTCAAGTATCCATGGGTATGATTATACGATATGCATCACACAATCTCATATTCATCTATTCAAACCAACACAAAGTACTTCAAAGAGTGCCGCAAAGTTTCTACCGGGTAGTCAAGATGAAAACGTCTGCCAACCCCTATGCATAAGTTCACAAGGTTACAGAACCTGCAAGTTGATCCCCAAAACATACATCAAGTAGATCACGTGAATATCCCATTGTCACCACAGATAAGCACATGCGAGACATACATCAAGTGTTCTCAAATCCTTAAAGACTCAATCCGATAAGATAATTTCGAAGGGAAAACTCAATCCATTACAAGAGAGTAGAGGGGGAGAAACATCATAAGATCCAACTATAATAGCAAAGCTCGCGATACATCAAGATCGTGCGACATCAAGAACACGCGTGTGAGAGGGAGATCAAACACATAGCTACTGGTACATACCCTCAGCTCCGAGGGTGAACTACTCCCTCCTTGTCATGGAGAGCGCCGGGATGATGAAGATGGCCGCCGGTGAGGGATCCCCCCTCTGGCAGGGTGCCGGAACAGGGTCCCGATTGGTTTTTGGTGGCTACAGAGGCTTGTGGCGGCGGAACTCCCGATCTATTCTGTTCTCCGATGGTTTTAGGGTATATGGATATATATATAGGTGAAAGAAGTCGGTAAGGGGAGCCAAGTGGGGCCCACGAGGGTGGAGGGCGTGCCCAGGGGGGTGGGCGCGCCCCCCTACCTCGTGATCTCCTTGTTGATTCCCTGACGTGCACTCCAAGTCTCCTGGATTGCTTCCGTTCCAAAAATAACTTTCCCGAAGGTTTCATTCCGTTTGGACTCCGTTTGATATTCCTTTTCTGCGAAACACTGAAAGAAGGGAAAAAACTGAAACTGGCACTGGGCTCTGGGTCAATATGTTAGTCCCAAAAGTAATATAAAAGTGCATAATAAATCCCATACACATCCAAGATGGATAATCTAATAGCATGAATACTTCATAAATTATAGATACGTTGGAGACGTATCAGCGTCCCCAAGCTTAATTCCTGCTCGTCCTCGAGTAGGTAAATAATAAAAGAAAGAATTTATGAAGTGTGAATGCTAGCAGGTGCACAAGTTTGACTAATGATAACTTCAATCACCTTTTCTAGCATCATTATATATCATAACAGTATCTCAACTCATAAAGCTTCTCATGATCAAGTAACAAGCTATTCACATGTTAAAGTATAGATCATAAACTTTCTTGAAAACTAACAGACCGTGTTATCGGTCATCAAACAATTACAATTCATCTTATTTTCAGGAAGAGTCTATGTCAGAGCTTTAATTTAGCAAACCCCACATACTCAACTATCATATAGTCTTTCACAATTGCTAACACTCACGCGATATTTATGGGTCCAAAGTTTTAATCAGACACAGAGAAAGATAGGGGCTTATAGATTCGCCTCCCAGCCTTTTACGTCAAGGGTAATGTCATTAATAATAGTTCATGATGCCTTACATCCAATTGGATATATATATCAGAATCTTTCCAACACAAGGCGCTTGCCAAAGGATAAAATGTATTATGGAAAGGTGAAGATCACCATGACTCTTGCATAAGGTAAAAGACAATACTAAAACATAGGCCCTTCGCAGAGGGAAGTAGAGGTTGCCATGCTCTTTTATAGTTGGATTCACAAAATCTTAATGTGAGGGAACATCACTTTATATTTCCACTTGTGATAGGGACCTTTATTATGCAGTCCTTCGCTTTTCTTTCTTCCATATCACAATGATCGTATAAAGCTTACTTTCTCCACACTAAAAGATCATACATATTTAGAGAGCAATTTTTATTGCATGCATCGATGAAAACTTACTTGAAAGATCTTACTCAATCCATAGGTAGGTATGGTGGACTCTCATGGCAATACTAGTTTAAGGGATGTTTGGAAGCACAAGTAGTATCTCTACTTGGTGCAAAGAATTTGGCTAGCATGAGGGGGAAAGAAAAGCTCAACGTGTTGGGCGATCCATGACAATATACTTTATTTCGGATATAAGAAAACATAACCCATTACATTGTCTTCCTTGTCCAACATCAACCTTTTAGCATGTCATATTTTAATGAGTGCTCACAATTGCAGAAGATGTCCAAGATAGTATATTTATATGTGAAATCTCTCTTCCTTCAATATTCTTTCATGAATTGTTCAAGTGACCAATACACACCTCTACTTCTTATATGTGAAGGCATTACTCCCCATGGGAAAGGCATATGAAACATATATGATTTCAGATTTATGACATTCAAATCATTCAACCATTTACTCATAGGATATAAGTGAAGCACACGAGTAAATGACATACTACTCCAAAAATATATGAGTGAAGATCAATGAGTAGTTAAATAATTATTTAGCAATGTGAAGACTCTATCACATTTAAGAATTTCAGATCTTGGTATTTTATTCAAACAGAAAGCAAAGCTAAAGAAAATAAAATGACGCTCCAAGCAAAACACATATCATGTGGTGAATAAAAATATAGCTCCAAGTAAAGTTACCGATGAACGAAGACGAAAGAGGGGATGCCATCCGGGGCATCCCCAAGCTTAGGCTCTTGGTTGTCCTTGAATATTACCTTGGGGTGCCTTGGGCATCCCAATATTAGGCTCTTGCCACTCCTTATTCCATCGTCCATCGAATCTTTACACAAAACTTGAAAACTTCACAACACAAAACTTAACAGAAAACACGTAAGCTCCGTTAGCGAAAGAAAAGAAAACACCACTTAAAAGTACTGTAATAAACTCATTCTTTATTTATATTGGTGTTAAACCTACTGTATTCCAACTTCTCTATGGTTCATAAACTATTTTACTAGCCAAAGATTCATCAAAATAAGCAAGCAACACAATGAAAACAGAATCTGTCAAAAAGAGAACAGTCTGTAGTAATATGTATCAAACGTATACTTCTGGAACTCCAAAAATTCTAAAAT
The DNA here is from genome assembly GCA_021605145.1 of Aegilops bicornis. Classification (NCBI taxonomy): domain Eukaryota; kingdom Viridiplantae; phylum Streptophyta; class Magnoliopsida; order Poales; family Poaceae; genus Aegilops; species Aegilops bicornis. The sequence goes on along the minus strand of CM038671.1, from coordinate 334,145,993 downwards.
AAATTTTTGGACCTGAGGAATTTGTCTAATAATCATCTGCAAAAAAAATCAACTAAATAGCACTTTCCAGTAAAAAGTTGAAGCTAATCTCATGGCGCTAAAGTTTCTATTTTTTACAGCATGATAATAAAGACTTCACCCAAGTCTTACCAAAGGTTCTACTTGGTACAAACACTAATTAAAACATAAAACCACATCTAAACAGAAGCTAGATGGATTATTTATTCCTAAACAGAACCAAAGAGCAAGAAACTGAAATAAAATTGGGTTGCCTCCCAACAAGCACTATCGTTTAACGCCCCTAGCTAGGCATGATGATTTCAATGATGCTGACCTAAAAGATAAGAATTGAAACATAAAGAGAGCATCATGAAGAATATGACTAGCACATTTAAGTCTAACCCACTTCACGTGCATAGGGATTTTGTGAGCAAATAACTTATGAGAACAATAATCAACTAGCATAGGAAGGCAAAACAAGCATAACTTCAAAACTTTAAGCACATAGAGATGAAACTTGATATTATTGCAATTCCTACAAGCATATGTTATTCCCTCATAATAATTTTCAGTAGCATGATGAATTAATTAAACAATATAACCAGCACCTAAAGCATTCTTTTCATGATCTACTTGCATAGAATTTTTATTACTCTCCACATAAGCAAGATTCTTCTCATGAATAATAGTGGGAGCAAGCTCAACAAAATAATTATCATGTGAGGCATAATCCAATTGAAAACTAAAATCATGATGACAAGTTTCATGGTTAGCATACAAGTCATCACAATAATCATCATAGATAGCAACTTTGTTCTCATAATCAATTGGAACCTCTTCCGAAATAGTGGATTCATCACTAAAAAAAGTCATGACCTCTCCAAATCCACTTTCATAGTTATCACAATAAGATTCAACATCCTCCAAAATAGTGGGATCATTACTTCATAAAGTTGACACTCTTCCAAACCCACTTTCATCAATATAATCATCATAAATAGGAGTCATGCTATCATCATAATAAATTTGCTCATCAAAACTTGGGGGACAAAAAATATCATCTTCGTCAAACATAGCTTCCCCAAGCTTGTGGCTTTGCATATCATTAGCATCATGGGTATTCAAAGAATTCTTACTAACAACATTGCAATCATGCTCATCATTCACATATTTTATGCCAAGCATTCTATGTAATTCTTCTTCTAGTACTTGAGCACAATTTTCCTTCCCATCATTTTCACGAAAGACATTAAAAGATGAAGCATATGAGGCAACCTTAATTCCATTTTTTGTAGTTTTCTTTTATAAACTAAACTAGTGATAAGACAAGAAACTAAAAGATTCGATTGCAAGATCTAAAGATATACCTTCAAGCACTCACCTCAAGAACGGCGCCAGAAAAGAGCTTGATGTCTACTACACAACCTTCTTCTTGTAGAAGTTGTTGGGACTCCAAGTTCAGAGGTTTGTAGGACAGTAGAAAGTTTCCCTCAAGTGGATGACCTAAGGTTTATCAATCCGTGGGAGGCATAGGTTGAAGATGGTCTCTCCTAAGCAACCCTGCAACCAAATAACAAAGAGTCTCTTGTGTCCCCAACACACCCAATACAATGGTAAATTGTATAGGTGCACTAGTTCGGCGAAGAGATGGTGATACAAGTGCAATATGGATGGTAGATATAAGTTTTTGTAATCTGAAAATATAAAAACAGCAAGGTAGCAAGCGATAAAAGTGAGTGTAAACGGTATTGCAATGCTAGGAAACAAGGCCTAGGGTTCATACTTTCACTAGTGCAAGTTCTCTCAACAATAATAGCATAATTGGATCATATAACTATCCCTCAACATGCAAGAAAGAGTCACTCCAAAGACACTAATAGCGGAGAACAAACGAAGAGATTATTGTAGGGTACGAAACCACCTCAAAGTTATTCTTTCGGATCAATCTATTCAAGAGTTCGTACTAGAATAACACCTTAAGACACAAATCAACCAAAACCCTAATGTCACCTAGATACTCCAATGTCACCTCAAGTATCCATGGGTATGATTATACGATATGCATCACACAATCTCAGATCCATCTATTCAAACCAACACAAAGTACTTCAAAGAGTGCCCCAAAGTTTCTACCAGAGAGTCAAGACGAAAACGTGTGCCAACCCCTATGCATAAGTTCACAAGGTTACAGAACTCGCAAGTTGATCACCAAAACATACATCAAGTGGATCACGTGAATATCCCATTGTCACCACAGATAAGCACATGCGAGACATACATCAAGTATTCTTAAGTCCTTAAAGACTCAATCCGATAAGATAACTTCGAAGGGAAAACTCAATCCATTACAAGAGAGTAGAGGGGGCGAAACATCATAAGATCCAACTATAGTAGCAAAGCTCGCGATACATCAAGATCGCGCGATATCAAGAATGCACGCGAGAGAGATCAAACACATAGCTACTGGTACATACCCTCAGCCCCGAGGGTGAACTACTCTCTCCTCGTCATGGAGAGTGCCGGGATGATGAATATGGCCGCCGGTGAGGGATCCCCACTTCGGCAGGTGCGAAACAGGGTCCCGATTGGTTTTGGTGGCTCTGAGAGGTTTCATGACATGGAACTCTCGATCTATTATGTTCTATGATTGTTTTAGGGTATATGGATATATATAGGCGAAAGAAGTCGGTAAGGGGAGCCACGAGGGGCCCACGAGGGTGGAGGGCGCGCCCAGGGGAATGGGTGCACCCCCCTACCTCGTGCTGTCCTCGTAGATTCCCTAACGTGCACTCCAAGTCTCCTGGATTGCTTCCGTTCCAAAAATAACTTTCTCGAAGGTTTCATTCCGTTTGGACTCTGTTTGATATTCCTTTTCTGCGAAACACTGAAACAAGGGAAAAAACAGAAACGGGCACTGGGCTCTGGGTCAATAGGTTAGTTGCAAAAGTAATATAAAAGTGCATAATAAAGCCCATAAACATCCAAGATGGATAATATAATAGCATGAATACTTCATAAATTACAGATACGTTGGAGACGTATCACCCACCTAGAGATATCCCGATGACCCTCAGGTATAACTTCCTTCGAAACCGGCCTTGCTCTACTTCCCGAGCTCCTGACGTCGCTGCATTTCTATCTTTCACTATTTCTCAGGCCCCCTCGTGTAGATAGGATCGATCGGCTGTTCGAAAACCACCTAATTTTTTTACTTTTATGAGGTAAAACTAGTTCATGCACTCGAATCTAGTATTACTTGGTTCAAACAAGGAAGAAAGGGGGTGGGGTGGGGGAAGATTTGTTACGTGAATCTTGGACTTGGTCGAAAGAGGAAATAATGGGGTGAAAAGTAGCAGACCCGGCTATCGAATCGGTCTCTAGGTCTAATAGGGAAATAAAGTGAAAGCAGTACAAACTCAATATAAACTCGATCTATTGGTTGAAAAAGGAAAGAAAGTGGGGACTGGGGGACAAGTCAACAGAGTAAGTCCAACAATAGATTTGCTAGCCTCACACAGTATAAGGTGGCTATATACCGAACAAAAATGGGACCAACCCAGATATCTTCTTCTGATGTTTGTTGCCCCGAGCTGCTCTTATGTAATGCCACTGGTAAAATGTAGCAGTCACTCTGTTAAAAGTAAGAACAGGTTAAACCAATGTTGTTTTCAATGTAATGCCTCCAGTAATATGAATCAATGGCACTTTTTTTCATGTCGTGCTAAATTTCCCATTAAGATAAGTTGCTTATTTTCGTTAGAATTGCAACTGTCCTGGTCCGCCTACTCTCCAGGAGCTTCACGACCAACCTTGATGTTGCTCAATTTTATTGCAACTAATGAAGAAGAAGCTCTGTGGGTTTCGTTTTACGGTGGAAATGGAACCGGGCCGGAGCCCTTTTCTTAAAAAAAAAGAAGAAGAAGAAGCTGCTAGCTCATGGGACATTGCTTCATTTTAGGTGAACTGCACCAAAAGGTCTCAGAATTGAATCATCCATGTTGGTGGTGGTGTCATCCCTTCTACGATGGCGTTGACTGCAGATATGGTTCCCATCATGAGGTATGTTCCTTTTGGTCCGACCATTTGCCAAAGATCCTGCATGTTGACCTGCTCTTGTGCTCTTGTTTTGGCATTGCCATGATAAAACAAAGAATGTTATTATTTTGCACCTTAATCTAGTGGCACTATTAATTTGAGGCAATGTTTTGGCACCGCTTAGTGCCACTTGTTTTTTATATATATCGAAGAGGGGTTTCCCTCGATTTCATTAAAGAAACCCAACCATAGAGAACCATTATCGGAAAACATCTCAGTGTAAACGGTAGTTATGCAACTACTACTAGAATGGACTGAGTACTAGCAGGAGACAAGTTCGCCACATAAGCTAGGCAGGTAGGGGAATGCAGGACCAGCTCGAACAGGTTTTGATTACAACCCAAATGCTACCACAGAAACATGAGGGGGAAGATAGGGACTGAAAGAGCCAGCTTTAGCATCCCAATCTAAGCACCCTCGGACTTCATCCTTGCGACGCACGGTACACCTCGTTTGTCACCTTCTCGCCCCTAGTGTCACTGACAAAATGAAGTAATAATACAGTTAAAATAAAGCGAGTGTTCTCTCTATCATTTCATTTCCAATGTAGATAAAGAAAGGGCTTCTCTTTGTTAATTTATGTTTCATCAACTAGTCCCATTGTTGATCTGCAGAAAATAGAGATTTAAATGTCTCAAGGCCCCTCCTTGTACTATCGTTGTACACTAATGTTCATCACTCGCAGAAGGTGTATCGGGGAGACTTGGGTCGATTTCCAGTATGATATAATATTTTCTTCTGTTTATTAGTGTATGTTTCATGAACTAGTGGCACTATAATGTAATCACGCCTTTTCATTATCTGTGCAAACAGGGTTATTCAGCTGCATTTTGGTGGAACTGCACAAATGTACAGATGGAACCGGCATATATGCAGAGTGCGAGGTGCCAAGTAAAAATTACCGACACCAACCCTGCTCCATCTAAGCATTGGCATCCACCACCATTAGTGGGATGTGGCGCCCTTGTGGACGGATCTTTCTCGGCAGCAAATCCTCTAACCAAATACTGGTAGCTTAGACTTAAAAAAATACTAGTAGCTTACATTGGCAGTTTTCTAGGGGTGTACTCTTTTCTGGAAGAAGCACCAATCTATTTTTCTTTATTTGTACACAATGTCACAACTTTGACCCAAAGGAGCAGAGATATTTTAGCGTGATTGGTGTAGTACTCGGAGACTGATTGTAAGCATGATTTTTATTAGTTGTCACACTGATTGTAAGCATGAGCAGATGGAAGATTAGGTCAGTGCGAAGTTTACCTTAAACCCTACCGATGTCGTTGAAACGAGGCGAGCATCGAGGGAACCGTGGAGAACGGCGGGGAAGCGACGTCACGCCATCCGGCCTCCTCTTGCGGTGGGAGAACGAATACTCCTGTGGCTCCGGCTGGCTCTGCACCCTCACGAACAGCACACCGTACTCTATCGATTTATTATCCTCTGGGTGCTCGACCTTCGACCTGTACGCCTACCACCTCTCGCACGACTTTCGCCTCGGGCGAATCGCCTCGCTCCATCGCCCGGAAGGAGATACTCGAAGGATCGTGGGCGTGACTCCTGCCGAGGAGTACATCGCCGCCCTCATCGCCGTCGTCTCGCTCTTTCACATACATTGCCACGTGGCCCTCACCGTCCTCGAAATCTCCCACTCATTGTCAAACCAAGTAAGGATCTCCTTCAACCTGGCTAACTTTTCCTGGTCGCCATCGGTGATCTGCCTGATTCGCTGTTGCATCCCTCCATAGATGTCCTTACGAGTGGTGCGGTGCTAGCTTTGGAAGATGGGAGGAGAGGCGGTGGTCTTGCAATAGAGAAGAGGGAGAGGCGAGACGGTGGTTTTCGAATGGAGATGATGGAGGGGAGAGGGGGTGGTTTTGAAATGGAGAAGAGGGAGATGCGTGATGGTGGTTTTGGAATGGAGATGATGGAGAGGAGAGGTTCCCCTACCTTTCGGTTGCTGACAGGTGGGCTATGTCAGGGGATCCTCGTCCGAGGAGAGAGGAGGTGGTTTTGCAATGGAAAAGAGGGAGAGGCAAGACAGTGGTTTTGCAATGGAGATGATGAAGAGGAGAGGAGGTTGTTTTGCAATGGAGAAGAGGGAGAGGAGCGTGCGGCAGTGATTTAGGATTGGACGAGAGGGCCGGCCCGCTGTGACTGGATCAAAATCAAAATTAATTTACCCTTCAATTAAGAAAGCGACCCCACATTAACTAGTCTCCCTTTTATTCAGGGTCATAATTGACCATGATTTTCACAAATAAAATATATGTTTATATGTTGCAAAAATAATATAATTTGAAAGTACATTCAGATACGAACCAAACGATACAATTTTTGGTGACATGCATTCACATTTTGCTTGTCAAATACAGTACGTGGTCAAACTTTGACCCAAAATATGCAAAACAAAAAAATACTTCCAAGACCAGCGCCGCTCTTCCGCTCTTCTCCTCTTAAACCACCGCCGCTCCTCTCCTGTTCCAATCTAAATCCAGCGCCGCTCCTCTCCTCTTCCATTTCAAAACCACCGCCCCTCCTCTCCTGTTCCAATCCAAAACCAGCGTCGCTCCTCTCCCGTTCTAAACCAAAACCAGCGCTACTCCTCTCCTCTTCCATTAAAAAACCACCGCCGGTGAGTGAAGGTGCTGTGGAGAAGTACATCAATGGCGGAGTACAACCGATACGTGAGGGTCGTAGACGGCGACCCTGTGAAGCTAGCTAGGATGTTGGAGATACAGTCTTGGTTTGACAACAAGGACCAACTAGCGGCAACGGCAACATCCATGGCCAAATATCTGCAACAGAGCGAAAAGGCGGTGATACTCCCAGAGGGAGTCATGCGGGAGTACATAGACCTGCTCCTCTGGGCCATGGAGCAAACATATCCACCAAATCCGATCATGAGGGAGTGGTGGTGGGAGTATCGATCCCAGATGGAGCATCCACCAGAGATTGAAGGATCGAGCATCTACAGGGTGCCGTTTGTGAGGGTGTCGTGCGGGCGAGCGGTGGAGTCTTCGTCGACCGAACCCAAGCGCAAGAGGAGAAAAACAGTTGGCCCAACGACGCTTTCCCGCCATCCTCTCCCTCGCCGTTCACATCGTCTCACGGGGCGGCTATCTGCCGCCGAGGAATAGGAGGGATTGCACCCCCCAGACCAATAGTCGGGCAGGTTGTGAATTGTCAGGAGGAGCTTAGGGTTGTTAGTATTTGCAGGTTGTGAATTGTGTTTTGTGTTGTGTATTTTGAGAGTACTTTCAGATATGAATGTCTTTTGAATTTCAGATTTGCAGTATTGAGCATATGAAGTGTTTTATGAATTCTAGAGATTTATTTTTAGCACTTAAACAAATGTAGTTTCATAGGAGTATAAAAGTGGAACAATGTGATTCCAGAGAGAAAGCGCAAGTTTCAGTTTGATATGAAACTCCAAGTTGATTCAGATAAGAAACCGCAACTTTCAGAGGCGAGCATTTATATTAACACAGCCTTTTCAAACAGTGTTAACATCATGCTGGAAGTTTTATTCATGGTCGAAAACTAGAACTACCAGCCGATTAACATCATCTTGATCAACATTCATGCATAGCACATCTTCATATGATGCGGTCAAAAGATATGCTATTTTAAAGATGCCCACACAATGTCGAAGTGTGCGAAAAACAGAGAAAAGCGAGGGACGAAGTTTTGGCAAGTGTTGGACGTGCTGTGCGTAGATGACAATTGGGACCCACATGTCAATAAAGGCGAGGCAAAAATTTTGGAGATATTTTCTCCGCAGGTGGAATCAAACCCGGTAAGCAATTTGTCTGGTAGTGTCACTTTCGGCCACTAGGCTAGTTCAGTTGTTTTGTTACTAATTAGGCACTTCCTCGTGTGGTCGGATCTCCTCCTGCGCCTTTGTGGCTCGCCACGCGTCATTGTCTGCCGTTGTGAACATGCTTGAACAAACGAGAGGAATCTGGGAGGACTCTACGTGGAGAGGCGCATTGGGACCCACAGTGTCTATGGCCAGACGCAAGCTAGTGCCTCATCAAAAAATACTTCCTCCTAATGCTATACTGACGTTGGGGCCCACGGGTTTGTCAACATAGTTACATTTTTTAGGTGCTTCAACATAGTTACTATAGGAGATAAATTCACAACGAAGCCGGGGAGCTGGCAGTTATCATTTATTATCACTGGGGCAGCAAGTATCAGCTGGGTTTTGGGCTGCCCCGTCTAGGCTTTGTTTATTAACATGCACAGCCCACGACCTCGGATGGGAGGTCCATAGGCATGTTTGTATTTTCTTGAGGGCCGTCATGTATCAACCGGCCTATCGACCTCCCATCCGAGGATTTATTTTTCCTGGAACATCGGCAGCCCAATTTATGTATTTTTTTGAAGAAAACACAGAGGTATGTTCTATTTTTCTATATAAGAATAGGAACGCCTGGTCCAACTTATGTTTCCCTTCTAACTATATTATATATATTTAAATTATTTTATATGTTATTATATATTATTATTATTGTCATCATATATTTAATGTGATACTTACATATGTAAGAAAACAATATCCCACATCTTATTAACTTATAAAAAATTCTTAACAATAAAATCCTGGATTTTTTTTTTTGGCAAACGAAAATCCTGGTGATTGTGTACAAAAGCTTGGTAAGATTTAAGGACCAATGTAATAATAAATCACTTATTATTTAAATATATATATATATATAACAAAATGCTCAGCCCCTGTTTATTTTTTGATAACATTGCTGCGCCCACCCCAACATTATAATTAGAATAAGCCCAGCAAAATCATGTATTTCGAGAAAGTGCAAATGGCCTGTAATTTTTTTAGGAAAAACATAAATGGGCCGCGTGGACGCCACATTATTTGTTCACCCAGCCCAGCTAATGGACTCTAATTCAAAAAAAAAGATCAAATGGACTGTAAATTCTACCCCGCGATAAAAAGATTGTAAATTCTGAAAAAATGGGTTGAATTCGTGCCACATTTTTTGAGGCTGAAATGTGGGCCAATAGGTCGAAGCCAATGCAAGTCATTGTTAACTTAGTCAACAAATGATTGTGACATCGTTAGCCGTTGGATTTACATCCCACGACCGGCATCCATCTTCAATCTCTCGTCTTCTTCCTCCAGCGCCGCCGGGACCACCTGCTCCCGCCTCCTGCTGCTAGCGGCTCGCTTAGCATGCTTCGCTATGGAGCGCTACTCCACCGCTGGCCGTGCCATCCCTCCACCCTCCACACCTCCTGTTCTTCTCCATCGATTGTCGAACCACACCGCACTGTAACCGATTAACCTCGTACACCTCGTCTGCGACTCTACTCCCGCGTCTTCCCATCTCCGGCTCGTTGCTGTCCGGGGCCTCCCCATCGTCCACCACCTTGGAAGCGCTCGGCACGGACTGGTCAATGTGGTCAACGAATGACACCATTGGAAGTAGACTGTGCGTGGAGAGGCTGACAGCTGGGTCCACGGCCGCACGCAAGGAAATGCCTCCTTATTACACGCAAAATAATGATTCCTCCACCTGACAGCTGGGACCCACCGGAAGGGCCTCAGATTTCGAAAAAACGTTCCCACCGGCCGAGGTAGGACCCACCAGCTATATCTTCGCACGCAAGGAAGTGCCTCCTTATTATGCACAAAAATTGAATACCCCCTGCTAGGTGGGACCCACAATAGTGGGAGGCTGACTTGTGGGCCAACTAAGTTGACGGGGACGGAGGGCTTTGTCAACTTAGTCAATATGAACGATTCTAGCTTCAAAGGACCGTGACGATGTCCATCCAACGGCCGTAGTGCTTCTTCAACCTCTGGTCTTCTTGCTCCAGCCGCCCAAAGCAGCGCCGGTCGAGCCTCGTGCACCTGCCACCCATGGCCGGCTGTGATGTCGCGGAGGCCTCACCGCCCCTACTACTCCCACCGCTGGCCAGGACATCCCTCTACTCACCCACACCTCCTGTTATTCTGCGGCGACGGAAGCCTCACACCGCAGCGAACCAGTGAACCCTCATACTCCTCTACGCGTGGGAATCCACTGCTGCGTCTTCCCCGGCTCCGCGTCGTCCCCTTCCTAGGCCTCGGTGTTGTCCACCGCCCTGGTGCTCTCGGCGCGGCGTGGTCAACGTGGTCAAGGAACAGCTTCCATCCGACGTGGACTGTACGTGGAGAGGTGACCTGGCTCCATGGCCGCAAAGAAGGAAGTGCCTCCTTATTAAGCAGAAAATAATGATTCCTCCACCTGACAGCAGGGACCCACAAGATGGGCAACCGTATTTCGCAAAAAAACATTTCCCCCTGACTACTGGGACCTACCAGTGACATCTTCGCACGCAAGGAAGTGCGTGCAGGCAAAACAAACGATTCGCCCCCTTGACTGCTGGGACCCACCTGGCAAGTGCGTGCGTGCGTGCACGCAAGGAAGTGCTTGGCAGTCGGGACCCACCTGGTCGAAGCATATGTAGCATTGTCATTCTAGTCGCAAGCGCACGCATATAATCGGGTCGATGTAGAGGCGCACGTGTCGTAGTAGAGGCGCCGCGACGTAGCATGTACCTGCGTATGTACGCAGCTGTGGTGCAAGAAAGTAAATCTGACCACATACGCATATTACCGGTAGGGGTCTCGAACACCTACTGCGCGCATACATACGGCCAGGGCTCGTGTACATGGCTAGGTCGGAGCGGAGAAACTGCGTCGATAAATGCCGTGTTCATGGGGAGGCAACGGAATGCGTCGTGTTCATCGGGAGGCAATGGAACGCGTGGGAGGCAACCGGCTTGGACGGAACAGCCGATGGAAACGAGGCCTGGCGTACCGCAGAACAGAGGAAACGGCCATGTGTTCGACCGACCACGTTCGAAACGGGATCCTGTTCGCCAGGGAGAAGTGCAGCGTACCGCCAAAGCGGAGGAAACGGACCTCCTATGGTCGAAACGGGGTCCTGTTGATTGGGAGGGTGTGGCGATCGCAAAAGCGGAGGAAGCAGACTTGTGTTAGAGCGCCACGATCAAAGCGGGGTCCTGTTCATCGGGATGGGTGTGGCATACCGCAAAAAGCGGACTCCACGGGATACTGTTCATCTCCACCGTCGACCCTCCAGCCTCCACGGGCTCTGTTCATCCACCGTCGACCTCCTGCAGCCTCCACCGCGATTGTTCATCCACGGGCTCATGTTCATTCAGCCTCCACCGCGCCTCTACCCACCGGCCATCGCTCAACCAGCCCTCCCCACGGCTCTGTTCAACCACCCCTCCACGGGCTCTGGTCATCATGCCCTCCACCGCCTACTATTCATCCTGCCTTCCACGGGGTGGTCCTGTTCATCCCGCCCTCCACGGGTCCTGTTCATCCAGCCCCAACCGACTCGATCGATCGGGTCCTGTTCATCCAGAGGCAACACCACGGGTCCTGTTCATCCACCCCCACCGGAACTGTTCATCCAAACCCCCAAAGAACGCCACTGCTCGCCCGTCGAGGCAGCATCGATCGGCTTCAGTTAGCAGCATTAGCGAAGGAATCGCTCGATCGGGTTCAGTTAACAGCCATCGATTGATCGCTCGGGTTCAGTAACACGTAGCCTGCAGTCAAGCGCCGGGTTGATTAGATCCCAACGCCTCGCTCGGGTTCGATTAGAGCCCAACGCCTCGCTTCGGGTTGAGTTAGAGCCCAACGCCTCGCACTGCAGCGTATGCGTTAATGCGAGAAAGCAGCGCATTGCTGGCCCCGACCACCCATCGTAGGGAACACCTCGTTTTTTTCCTCGCCCTCGCTTCTACCACGGTTTTTTCCATCATGGACGGCCCAAAGAATGTCATGCAGCTGCGTTTCCGGCCCGACCAGGATGAAAAGCCCATTTACTGTCATGATTTTTTGTCATAGAAGTAGGACTCCACCACATCTATGATGATGCCGTGTTTTGTCACAATTATTGTCATAGAAGTGTCATAAGTATGACAGGAAAAAAATTTGTTCGGCCCAAAATGTCACAGATGTGTCTTTTTTTTGTAGTGCTTGTTTTGGAACTTCGCTTCCATAGATCATTTTCGAGAATCTTACAAAGGTCATCCCGTCAATTTGTGTTGCACCTTTTTATTCTCGGGCATCCACGAGTGCGAGGTATCTATACACCAATCAGTTCTAAATCTCAGTCAGATATGATGGTTGGAACATATTTCCAAGAGTTATAACAATGGTCTTCAAATTGCCCGGTAAGGTGATATCATGCCTAGCACACCTGGCTGGAGGACATATTGTTATAGTTTCCTTTTTAGCAAGCTTAGCGATTCTTCCATGAGCAAAACGTAAGACTTATTTTATAAGTTGTTCCTGATGAATCCTTGTGTATGCAAAGTCTGACCTTTGCTTGAAGACCATATCAACGCTATCTTGAAGGATGTATGTGGTACTCCTATCGTCAATAAGAACATTTGAAGCACAATGCTAAATTTTCCTTATCAATAATCGAAACACCTTTGTATGGGTAATGTCATGAAATTTCTCTCCTCTTACCTAATGGGTTTTCTATGTTATATCCTGTCATGGATATCATGTCGTGCTTGTCCTTGGGAAGGATATACCCCTGAAATATGTGTTTAAATACATTTCCCTTCAATTGTTTTGTTTAATCTGATAAACAGAATTTCCTTTCCATTTTTTTGTTTAACCTTTCTGTGATCAATATGACATAAGCAATAATATCTCCCTGCTTATGTAAACACCATGGTGTACAACTGGGTCAGTAAGACCCTGTTACTATTGTTAATGATCTTCCGGTAACCACCGATGGACGATAACTTTGCCTATTGGTCTGCCTAGTTTCGGCGAGCAGGAAAATGGTTCTCTTCGTCCCTCGCCCTTGGTACCGATGTTGTTGCCGACATAAATGACAATCTATCCTCTGACATGCCTTGCTTACGTGATCACGCAAGACGTCATCGCCCTTACTACTTTTGACCCACATGGTGGGCCCATAACCCACAGTTCCACAGGATCGAAACCTGACTCTCCTGTACACCCTGTTGTCAAAGTTATTCCTCGCGCTTGACTTCTTATGTAATTCCCGTGCCACCTGCCAAGTGATCTATTCTGGTATCAGACGCAATACTTATTCTCGTTGCTCTGAACCCCCTTCACCTACTGATTAGGCCATCCAACGATTGTATGCCCATTGGAAACTTCTCATGGTACCGTCTTACTTTAATCTCGATATTTTCTTAAGTATCTATTCGAGAGTTACTTTCTACCACATTCACTGAGTTATGTGCCAGATAGTCAACCTTGTAAGGTCCGTTCTTCCAAAGTTACCCCTTGTCCTTTCGTAAGTACAATGAAATTTACGAAGAAAGGATGATGACTTCATCATGATGACCTGAAGCAGAGTAATGAAGACATCAATGTAATGGATCGACCTCTTCGAGAAGAGCAACCAAGACCGGGAAGATTTGTTAGAATTTCATAACCAGACCCCTTTCCACATTGTTCCACCTCTTAAATCTCGGGACGAGATTTCTTGTAGTGGAGGAGAATTATGACGCCCGGATAATTAAGCTACTATGAACCTATGTTAAGCATGCCACGTCACCTCGGTTACTGATGAAAATCTCGCGTTAGTTCAAAACGGTTCAAATCTGAATATTGAATTAAAGTCAAACAATAAAAGTTTTCAACTGTCAAATCTAAAATTTTCAAATTGTAGCAAATAAATCATAGATGGTTATGGCGGTGAAACCACATTGTTATGAAATGTTTAAATACTCCAAATTAAATATATAGAACAGCAGCCAAAACCAATAATTAAATGCCTTTTATAAAGTATAAAATATTAAACTAATTCTTTTGGGTGCCCAAGATATAGTGGCATTAGAATAAGTAGTGATACTATTTTAGGAACTAAGATCATAATTATAAAAACTAAAATAGAGAGAAACTAAAATAAAACAGAAAAGGAACAATTAAGAAAAACAAAATGCCAAAAAAACAGATAAAAGGAGAACACCCCCTCTCGCGGGGCCACGGCCTAGATGGCCTCGAGGCCAACACGGCCAATGCCCAGCCGGCCGGCCCAACCGGCTCCACACTCCCGATAAGCCCCCCGATGGGAAACCCTAATCCCGTCGTACCCACTCCCCCACACACTCCCCACGTCCCTCCTTCCCCTTCCCTCGATCTAGATCTGGATCGGGGATGAAGCCCATTCGATGCTGTCCCCCATCGCCCCTGGCACCACCCGCCGGGGCCCCTCGCCGCTCGTCTAGGCCATCGCCGCCATCCACCCCGACGGCTGCTCCCCGCACCCCGGACGCCGGCGCCCATCTCCGGCGCTGCCTCGCCCCCGTCACCGATCCCCGCCACCCGGAGTTCAACGGGCCTTCGCCTCGCCGTCCTCTCCGTCGTCGCTGTCATCCCCATCTTCCTCCCCGAGTTCCACCGCCCGTACCCTCGGCTACCGCATGAGGCCCTCCTCCTTCGCTGCCCCGCCAAGACCGGCGCGCTTATCGCCGCAGACACACATCGCAGCACGCCACCCATGCCATACTCGCCCGGACCTCTCACCCGCCTCCACTTGTTTACCCGCACTCGCCGCTTCGCCTCGCCGGCCGCTTCGCCGTGACGTTGTTGTTGCTCGATTCACTAACTTCGCAGACAAGACGCTTAAGCCGCTCAAGGCCATCTTACTTTGGCCGGGCGAAGCCGCCGCCGCCGAAGCTCACTCTTAACACCGACGCCGCTGCCCGCCTCGCCACTTTCGCCGATGTAGCCGCTTTGCTGCGCTCCGTCATGCCGCGCCGCTTACTATCTTTGTTGTTGTTGTTGCAGCTGCTTCATCGCTTAGCGCCACGCCGATGCCGGCGCCGCTTTGCCGCTGCCTCAAGGCCGAGCTAAGGCTTCGCCAGAAGTGACTTTTGCACCCGTTAACGCCAAGACGTAACCCACTCACGCCCGCTTCATATGGCCCCCCAAAATATCGACTAGTGGGCCACTGCCCCAAAACGAAAAAGAAAACTATGATAATAATATTAATTAATTAAAGAATTAATTAACCTAATTAATCCTATTAATTAACCTATTTAGTTAACTAATTAAACCTAATCAATCTGCAAATAAACTGACTATTGTTAATTTGTTAGCAGGCTATGACGAACGGGACCCGTGCGTCAGTTTGACAGGGTCAACTGGGCCCTCTGGCCCCACATGTCATGCACATGCACACCATGTTGGGTACACTGATGTTTACCCATAGCATTTAGCTAGTTAATTTTCAAATTAATAATAACTCTAGAAATTGAATAAAACTTTGAAAATTAATATAAAATAATCCGTAACTCGGATGAAAATACTTTGTACGTGAAAGTTGCTCAGAACCACGAGCCGAAGCTGGATACGTAGCCCGTTTATTTGCCACACATCCCTAGCATAGCAAACACGCAACTTTCTCCCTCCGGTTCATCTGTCCGAAAACGCGAAACACCGGGGATACTTTCCCGGATGTTTCCCCTTCACGGTAGATCACCTCCTCTTTGCGTTAGGGGCACACTGTCACCGTTACTTGTCATGTCATGCATCATTATGCATCTATTTGTATTGTATTCATTGTTTCTTCCCCCTCTTCTCTCCGGTAGACTACGAGACTGATGCCGCTGCTGGTATCCCGATCGACTACGTTGTTGACGACTCCTTCTTGCCAGAGCAATCAGGCAAGCCCCCACCCCCCTTGATCAACCTGATATTGCCTATTCCTTCTCTCTATTGCTTGCATTAGAGTAGTGTAGCATGTTACTGCTTTCGGTTAATCTTATTCTGCTGCATAGCCTGTCATTATTGCTTCAATTGTTGATACCTTTACCTGCTATCCTAAATGCTTAGTATAGGATGCTAGTATTCCATAAGTGGACCTACACTCTTGTTCGTCTGCCATGCTGTACTACTGGGCCGTGATCACTTCGGGAGGTGATCATGGGCATATACTATATACTTTTTACTGTTACATTACTTATGATATTGTTCGGAGATGGGGGCTAAAGGGGCAGGTGGTTCCACCCAGGTAGTGGTGGGCCTAGGTTCCCGACGGCCCCCGACTATTACTTTGTGGTGGAGCGACAAGGCAGGTTGAGACCACCTAGGTGAGAGGTGGGCCTGGCCATGGTCGGCATCCGTAGTTAATTCAAAATAACACGCTTAACAAGATCTTGGTATTTGATCTGAGTCTGGCCACTAGCCTATACGCACTAACCAACTACGCGGAACAGTTATGGGCACTCGACATCGTGGTATCAGCCGAAGCCTTCTTGATGTCAGTAACTGAGCGGCACGCGCCAGGTTGGACCGCGTAACGCAACTTCCTTTGTAATGGAGGTTGCTAGGACTGCTCACCGGCCGCCCACGCAACATGCAGGTGTGCAATGGGCAATGGGCCCAGACCCCTGCGCGCATAGGATTTAGACCGGCGTGCTGACTTCTCTGTTGTGCCTAGGTAGGGCTGCGACGTGTTGATCTTCCGAGGACGGGCATGACCCAGGAAAGTGTGTCCTACTAGAGGGATCGAGTGTGTTGGGTTATGTGGTGCACCCCTGCAGGGAATTTTATCTATTCGAATAGCCGTGTACCTCGTTAAAAGGATGACCTGGAGTTGTACCTTGACCTTATGACAGCTAGAACTAGATACTTAATTAAACACACCCTTTCAAGTGCTAGATACAACTCGGTGATCACTCTCTCACAGGGCGACGAGGAGGGGATCGTCGGGTAGGATTATGCTACGCGATGATACTTGGTTAACTTACCATCTACTCTCTTCTACATGCTGCAAGATGGCGGCTGCTGCCAGCGTAGTCTTGACAGGGACTAGCTATCCCCCTCTTATTCCGGCATTCTACGCTCAGTCCAATCGATATCCCCTTTACTGGGTGATACCCATGCATATGTAGGGTAGATCCTTGCTTGCGAGTACTTTGGATGAGTACTCACGGTTGCTTTTCTCCCTCTTTTCCCCCTTTCCATTCTTCTCAGTTGTCGCAACCAGATGTTGGAGCCCAGGAGCCAGACGCCACCGTCGATGATGACCCCTACGACACCGAGGGTGCCTACTACTATGTTCGCATCACGACGACCAGGAGTAGTTTAGGAGGATCCTGTGCAGAGGCATCGCCTCTTTTCGATCTCAGTATCGGTGTTTGCTAGCCATCTTATGGCAACTTGTTTTAACTTATGTATGTACTCGAGATATTGTTGCTTCACGACTCGTCTATGATCGAGCACTTGTATTCGAGCCCTTGAGGCCCCTGGCTTGTATTATGATGCTTGTATGACTTATTTTATTTTTAGAGTTGTGTTGTGATATCTTCCCGTGAGTCCCTGATCTTAATCGTATAGGTTTGCGTGTATGATTAGTGTATGATTGAATCGGGGGCATCACAGTGACATACAAAAACAACAACTAGTTGGCTTATCTATATAATTAGAAGAATAGAAGCTTTTCAAGAGATCATCCTTCAGAGTAATTATGAATAAAGATGAAGCATTAAACAGTTACCTTAAGAATCACAATGTGATTCTACCTTTTCATAATATTTGTACGCAACTTTTTTTACCACTCTTTACTTCTCCTGAGATGTAATGATGTAAACTGCTTCAGGTGGTAATCCTGCCAAAAATGTTAGGTCAATGTTGCAAAGAGAGCCTTGAGCCACACTCATGTACGAATAATGATTAGATAATGTAAGGTAGGCATCCCATAATTCCACCAAAAACATATGAAAATAATTCTACAATCTACAAATGATTATGATATACTCGTAGAAGAACTTAGAGATGTTCCTGAAGCAAGATCCCACCTTCTGCCATTGGACTTTGGATAATATAATGCCATGTATTTATAGTCTTCACTTCTTTGATGCGAAGCAAGAAGCACGAAGAGTGGGCATGGCCAAGCCGCAAATAGGCTGTAGCCTGGCCACAGGTGGCGTAGGAACATGCTGATAACCACGAATAGCAGTAGCAACAATCAGCTCAACTCACCTCACTCTGTAAAAGAAAAATCACACCTACAATGGAAGCAAAATAAGTACGTCACCATCAGTCCAACACCAAACCAATGCACACTTATATATGCGGACCATCTATTTTGATGTGTTCACTGGAATAATGTACAGTCTGGTAGAAAGTAATGGTTGAAAATAAGGCAGCATAATATTCTCTAGCTTAGTATACAAAGGAAAATGAAAAGATCATTATGACAGACATGGGAAAGATTTCAGATTGGTTCTATATTGGTGCTCGGAAAGCCACTATCTAGCTTAGAAATTCATTTTACTTTTGATAACATCATCAATTTTATCTCAATTTTCTCAAGTGAATAACAGTTTCTTATTGTCACCAACTACACAAAATGAAATGTGAATAAAAGGTTGCCATAAGATTTGAGGGAGAATACCTCCAAGGAAGTTGGACCCCTACTCTTAAATGGCTTGATGTTGTCCTTATAATTAGCATACTTGACATAATGATCACGCATAGGTGAAAAAGGTCTACTAACACAAATTTCAAAACTGTGCCTTGTTCAACACATCAGAATAGGAGTGAGAATCAGGATAGCTAAGAACCAAATCCTGAAAGCAATTATTTTCATGAGAATGAGCAAAAGCGTGCACACATGCATATCATAAACATTGTTGAACAGCAAATCAAGCTACTGATTTCCATCATATGGCATCTCGAAAAAATCATAGGTAGCTATGTACTACATATATCCTAATCGACGTCCAACCAACGAAGTCACATCACATTAAACACATAATAATCTTTATCCACTTGGACATACATATCAAGATCAAAGTCTGCTCACCATGGGTGGCTGGAGTCACGTGTCTAAGCAGTGATTGCCAATGTGTGGCCACCAGCCGACTACCGCTACAGCTTCCATTCCTTGTCTCCCTGTTCACATGTACCAAGCAGAAGCATACATATCTATCTATCAAGAATGGATTGTAATCAAGAAGCAAGCAATATACATGCGTAGATGTGTAACAAGAAGTGAGTATGACATGAAAATCAGGGAGTAACAGATCTTTGTTCTCTTCTCCGATCTCTCTCTATATGGAATAGTAGTATAGCACAAAAGAGCAGCAAATATAACAAAAGCAGAGTAGACTCGGCAAGGCAACATACCTCTATAGAGGAAGACTAATATCTTTTTCTTAACTCAGATATAAAACAGCAATGAAGTGTATTACTACCTTTTCTTATGAATACAAATATTGTACACTAAATAGTAGATTAAATTACTGTGGTCATTATCTACATTATATGGTAGAGCGAGCATATATTTATATATACAAGAGACATATATTTGCAAGTGTTTATTACTGTCAACACCTAGCTAAGCTAAAATAAGTAGACCTAAAATAAAATTCGAGATGGGCGTATATCACAACAAAGATGTACAAAAACTTCCCATAAGAAAAAGAACTACAAAAAGTTCATTGTGTACCTTCGGTGTGTATACACCAGTACTTCTATCAGTGACCCAGAGTAAAGATTAGGCTTCACCTTTGCTATATTAGTGTAGAATACAAATAACTAAGGACAAATAGAAAGACTACCAACAAATGGTGTTTATCCTGCTCTTTCTTCGTGCAGAACGTCTAGGTGCATAAACATGTGTTCAAAGTATCTACTTTTTTCTTCTGTTAGCATATAGGAAAATTGAATAGACATATACAAACAGAAGAACCAAACAAATCTATCTAAGATGACCGAAAATGGTTGTTTACTAATTACTACCAAGTTGCACCAAGATGATTTGAAATGTAAATCAAAGGGATCTGAATTCTGAAGCTAGTTATCGCCTAAAAGTGGAATATGAGTAGCACATTGTGTGCAATAGCCATAGGGGTCTATCCCCCTCTCCCTCATGTGACCAGCTAATCATATTGGATAATGCAAAGTCAATTAGACAATGAATTAAACTTTTTTCTTACATGTAGTGCTTCATGCAATCTACCGGTATTGTGCCAACTCCGGTTGAATCTCTCCCGCCCACTGCCTCCTTTATGTCGTTATAGCCGTGCAAAGTAAATTCCATCTCTAATCTTGGCACTCTGGGACTAACTTAATTCATATCCACGTGATGGCCTCTTTCTGCTATATTGAAACAATCTAGAAAATTGACCTCGCATATGGGGATTCATGGACTATTCATGTTATCATGTAATAGATTAGAAAAGGTAAATTCCATCCATAACCAGGGCTGCAGTCTTGGCAACCGAGGACACCTGTATGGCGCTCAACCTTCTCTCCAAATCCTTCTCCACTGGGTCGCCAGGCATGTCAGACGATCCACCCCATCGCCCATCATGAGTTTGATGACGGGGAGCGTGAGATGGCAAGCCCATAGGACGCGCTTGACGGCAGGGCTGAGCAGGATGCTAGTCGATCGCTCAGCGTAGCACCGTCCATAGGTCTGATGAACCATCAAGCTGGTGAAGCTCGGAAGGGAGGCTGGGAAGGTGAAGAGCAAGGGCTTGGACACTGGCGGAGCTCAGAAGGGAGGCTGGGAAGGTGAAGGGAGGCAGGACCGTCGCAAAGACGGAGGCAGCGATGAGCGGAGTGAGAGGGCGCGACGATAGGCTATAGCGGCGGCGGCGGCGGATCCGCACCAGCGAGTGGGGGTAGGGCGATGGCGGGCTGTAGCGAGGGCGGTGGCAGCGGCGGATACGGTCGTGAGAAGGAGAGTATAGAGCATAGAGACAACTTTTTTATCACTTACGCTCGGGCTGTTAGGATGGCGGGTTGATTCCCATAAACTCTTAGGATATGCAAAATTACCGCGACGGTGAACCCGACAGACTCAACGCATGCTTTATTTGTTGGCGTTCTGGGAACAGGGGTCCCCAGACTTGCCTGCCTGCGGCCTGTGGCATGGCTCGAGGGGAGGCCCAGCACGGCCCATCTTCATCAGCACAAGCTCAAGACCCTCGCGAGGGGCCAAGCCTCGCGGGGCCGACGACATGGAGCTTCCTCAGGCATGACCTCGTCAGGCTGGCTCGTGAGGAGGCGGAGAGATCAGGGCGGGGTACCTCACGAGGTGCCTGTGACGTAAGCCATGACGACCGAGGGCGCCAGGCGGGCGCCAGCCCGCGTAGTGTCCTCCTTTCCTCTTTGGTGCAAAGGGAGCAAGCGCAGGCGAGAGCATCAAGCAAAGGCATCCGTTTCGGTGCAACAAGACCAAGACCGTTGCAACGGCAGGGAGGAAGTCATTGTGGGGCCCAAGCCGGCATCACCACCAGAGCCTTTGACAGGCGAGGACCAACTTTAGTCAGGATAAGTGTACCAGATGTTCCCCTTCAAAATGCCAATTGTTGGCGCCCTTCCCGCTCAATATTTGGGGAGAGGCCCAGGGCCTTTGCCTATAAATAGGACTAGCCACCCACATGAGAGGAGGAGGAGCATCATCTAGAAATCCAGAGAGAGAGCGACTGAACTCCCCCTAGCAGTTCATCGCACCGGCCAAGAACAGACCCTCGCGAGGCTGTTCTTCCTTGTATTGTTCATCATCATCAGCCCAAGAGGCAATCCACCACACCACAAACTAGAGTAGGGTATTACACCACAATGGTGGCCCGAACTAGTATAAACCCTGTGTCTCTTGCGGTTGTTCTTTTCGTAGCTTAGATCCTAGCGAGGCGGCGAGGTGCAGGTAGGTAGAGGGTGAGATCTCCGCGCGCACCCCAGTGTTCGAACCTAGTGGGTCTGCAGGAACCCGAAATCCGACATTTGGCGCACCGGTAGGGTGCGCGGAATTGCCTTTCCGCCGCTCGCTGTTCTCCGCCGACCATCGCATCCATGTTCCGACGCTCGTCGGGCCCGCTACGAAAGTGCCGAGCCGCTCTCGCTTCCCGCAGACGCTTCAGACGGCCCCTGTGCTGCAGCCGCCCTTCGCTGCTCTGTCAGCCGCCGCTGCCGCCACCGACCCGATCAGGGAACGAGCAACTAGCATCGCCCCAAAGATCCATCCGCGTGAGGCGAGCGGCCATCAAGCTACTCCCTCACTCGCTTCGGCTGGTTCTTCATTCCCGCTGACTCGGCGCCCATGGAAGCTCGAGATGCGCCATCGGGTGGCAAACGAGCCCCTGCGCTACGCCGATCGACGCGTCACGAAGAGTGGCTTGACCGTCCGCCGAGCTCATCCAGCGCAGGGGGCTCTCCGCCCGTCTGGTCCCTGCACAGCGCCCGCCTGCGTGGCGATGAAACTCGGGCGGCTCAGCCGCCTCCCCCTCAAGAAGGCGCCCTGGCCCCAAAGCGCGTGGCCCCTGGGTGGAACCCACTCCGTCCAGTGCCAGCGCGGCAAGAGCAGAGCTGCCAAGAGGTCCCTCGCTCACAAGAAGTTGCCCGAGTGCTCCTCGCCAGGCTAAATCACGACCACGCTCCTGCTCCAAAGACGCCAAGACCTCGCTGCTCCCACCTGCAGCGCATGGGGACCCGCAGGACCAAGCTTTTCGTCACCCGAGGCCTCCCGTACACAGCAGGGCCGCGCCTTCACCACCGAAGGCGCAGCGTAGCGTGGCCCGGCAAGTTCAAGCCAAACCTGCCTCCTCACTACGACGGCACGGCCGACCCTGCAGTGTTCCTCGGCTCTCTTAGCTGGACATCGGCCGCCAACGGGACGAGAAGGTCATGGCGAATCGGTTTCCCATGGCACTCAAGGACGGGCCCGACACGGCTCTGAACACAGCTATCGGCACGATCTCCTCCTCGACGAGATGCGCACTCGCTTCATCGCCAACTTCCAAGGTACTCGTGGATCGGCCACTGCCGTGAGCGACATGCGCCGCATCAAGCAGCAACCAGGGGAGACCCTGCAGAAGTAAATCCAGCGCTTCAACAACGCATGCCTCAAGATTCCCAAGGTGACCGAAGAGGCCATCATCTCAGGCTTCTCCGACGGTGTGCGCGACGTCAAGATGAAGGAGGAGCTGGTGATGCATGAAGACCTGTTCACTTCCTTGGAGCTGTTCAACTTGGCGACCAAGTGCGCCAGGGCTGAGGAAGGGCGTCTTTCCCTCCTTGAGCTGCCAGCCGTAGACCCAGAAGAGAAGAAACCCAAGGCCAAGGATGTGAAGCGCAAGGGGGCTGCCGTGCTCGCGGCAGAACCAGACACCAAGCGGGGCAGAGATCAGCCCGAGTCTTCCAAGGGCAGCCGGTACTGTGTGTACCACGACCTCCACACCCATAACACAAACGAATGTCAAGAGCTCCGAGCCGTGCGAGAAGGGAGGATCGGCCGACGCCCCGACCGCAACGACCGAGGCTATGGCCGAGGAGGAGGAAGGAACACATGACGCTGGGAGGACCGCAGCCCTCACCAAGGGTGGCGCGACCGACCTCGTGAGGATCGTGGCGAGGATCAGCCTCACGAGGGAGGCTGGAGGATCAGCTTCGCGAGGATCGCCCGCAAGGAAACGCAGGCCTCCCTCCTCTGCCGCCACAGCCAAGGAGAAACGAGGACCATCATCAGGACGAGGGGGTTGGGGGCTTCTAGGAGCTTGTAGCGATCGCTTGCATCTGGGCGGAGCTCAAGCTGACCTCTCAACGCATCTTCAAGCAGTACACCCGCGAAGTGAACGCAGTCCTCCCCAAGCTCGAAGCCACACGCCCTCTCAGATGGTTGGCGTGCGCCATCACGTTCAGATCAGCGGATCAGCTCAAGTCTTGGCACACGGCACAGGGTCCTCCCGATGCTTTGTTCCCCAATCATCAGCAACGTGCAAGTCACCAGGACCCTCATCGATGGTGGGGCAGGGCTCAACGTCCTGTCCGTAGAGACGTTCAACAACCTCCAAGTGCCTTACAATCAGCTTCAGCCGACCAAGCCATTCTCCGGAGTCACCGATGGCTCCACGGTTCCGATTGGTCAGGTCCGCCTCCCTATCACCTTCGGGGCGCACGACAACTACCGCACCGAGCTCATCGACTTCGACGTCGCCCACATTTGCCTGCCATACAACGCCATCCTCGGGTACCCAGCGCCAAATTAAAGTTCATGGCCGTGACTCATCACGGCTACAACGTCCCTCAAGATGCCGTGAAGCGGGCGGAGTCATCACGGTGCCCTCGCGAAGAGAGAGACACGATGTGCTCCTGGGCGAGCTTTCAAGCCGCATCACTTTGGAAGACCCGGATCGCGGAAGCAGGAGGCTCCCTGAGAGCGCCCCCAAGAAGAAGAAGACATCGCCAGACCCGACCCCTCAGGAGGCAGGCCCCTCAGGGTCCGCACCTGCTCAGGGGGCACCTCCTTCTGTTGCATAGGAAGGCGCGTCCGACGCCCTCCTCGGGCAAGGCTTGGGGGCTCCCTCCTGGAGGGCCACCGACCTTGCTAAGGTCACGAGGGAGGCGCTCGGGCACCAGCTTGGGCGTGTTTCAGCACGCTTCCCACAGGAAGGAGCAAGGCAAGGAGGGCCAAACCCTCGGGAGTTCGGCTACCGATCACGCAGGAGTTGCAAGAGTCAAGAGTCATGAGCGGCAGCCACCGCTTACCCGCCGTAGCTCCCCATCCAGGTGAGGATGGCGGGCTGCGCGTCTGTCTCGACATCCCAGGGCTCAACCGAGCCGCCTCTCAGGAGCGCTTCTGGCCCTCACGCGTGGGGCGCTACGAAGGCCCGCCCCACAGCTACGTTCGCATGCCATACGCTTTTGAACGCAGTGCGCCACGTACCAGGCGCCTCATGGGGGCATCTGGAGGCTCAAGAGGCCAGGCGTTCGCAGTCTGGCGGAGATGGAGATGGTCACGAGGAGCCACCAGCGCCTCCGGAGCCTCCCGAGGCTCCTGGGCACAGGGGCTCGTGAGGATCGGCATCCGCAGCCCACGTAAGTCTGCTACTTCAACACCCTTCGTCTTCAAAGATTATCAGTGACATCCTTGAGTTTCATTTCGGTGGGAGGGCCCCAGGCTGCATTATTCCCAGGCCGCGTGGGTCCGTCCTGCGCGCGTGTATACCTTTTACTTCATGTTCCTAGCTTACTTTGTTGGGCGCCCTCGGGCTGCATCATCCCAAGCCATTGCGTGGCGAGACCCAGCCGATGTTCCGCCTACCTGCATCTATCTAAATGAACTAGCTTCTTCGTGATTAACATGCTTGACCTAGTTGCCGCTCAATCGACACCAACCGATGGACCTGCTCATCAACGGCACGACGCTATGCGCATGGGTCCGTCCCTGCATCGCCGACAAACCTGAATGGCTGAGCTCGCCGCTGCAGCTCGCGACGCCACCTCGTCAGGCCTTCAGTGCCTCATCACCCCTCCAAAGCAACCAACGGCTGACTGTCGCTTGTCATAGAGGACTCTTGTTCTTCTTATGGTGGGCCTGTAGGATCACTTCAACGAGCAGCGCCAGGCGAGGCCCTCGCGGCGTCTTCTTCACTCTCGCCACACAACCGCTTGCACGTTAAAGGGGGGTTCACGAAGCTTCGCGACTCATGGGCTCCTCTGGCTCTCCAGCCTCACCCTCTGGCCTTGACCACGGCATCCCGACTGCATACCAGCGACGGCTGAGACCCGCTCGAGGGCCAGGACCCGAGGACATAGAGCAGAAAGGGGAGCAAAGGCGAGAGGTGAGAGGCACGCGGGGACCTCTCCAGGCAACCCCTGGCCTGCCGATGTGCAGACCTAGCGTCGCACCAGGAAGCGGTTCCTGATTCTCGAGATAAGTCACCCTCCGGAAACACTAGCTACCGCAGCACCGTCCCCGCACCCAATGCAATCACGTGTTAGCAACGTCGCTCTCCTTTCTCACCGAACGATGGATGCTTGAGCGCTAAAGAACAGACCCTCGCGAGGCTGTTCCTCCTTGTATTGTTCATCATCATCAGACCAAGAGGCAATCCACCACACCACAAACTAGAGTAGGGTATTACACCACAATGGTGGCCCGAACTAGTATAAACCCTGTGTCTCTTGCGTTGTTCTTTTCGTAGCTTAGATCCTAGCGAGGCGGCGAGGTGCAGGTAGGTAGAGGGCGAGATCTCCGCGCGCACCCCAGTGTTCGAACCTAGAGGGTCTGCCGGAACCCAAAATCCGACATTATTATTAGGGAAAGAAATGGCAAGCCATTTTCCTAATTTCAAAAAAAAAATATGACAGTCACAGCCGAGTTGAAACCCAGATTATAAACTGTACAAAAGCATGAGGGTTAGTTGTTCATCAGGTTTAGACAAAACCCAGATTGAAAAGGGCAACAACATCTAACTCCAGCATGATCTTTGGTAGTCACAGTCAAATGGATCGTTCAGGTCCATAGAATGAACATCCTGGGTCATAAAATTTACTGGATTATGACCACAAGATGTTGTAAACAGAAGCCCGACACGTTCAAAAGCCCTTTTGTCCACCTGAAACTCCTTTTTTTTGCTCTTCGACATACCCATCCGTCAAAGCCATGCTGCTGATAAACTTAAGCCTGATGGACAATATAACCCCGCATTCAGCAGGAAGAATGTTACAAAGTGTTTGCATGTTTGGCTACATATCGTTCCAGCGTTATTGTCTTCAATTAAATGTCATGAGAAGTGAGAAAATCCTAGTTCTTATGAATCCACCGATTGGTTATAACGTTCTTACCCCGTAATGTTGCCTAAATAGACATGAAGATTGAAAACAGTGCGGGCTTCCATTGACAACTGAATGGTTAATTCTAGTACACTATATACGGGCTTCCAATGTGCGTGAAATTATCACCTTTATATACAACTTCTCCAGACATGGAAAGCACTGCAGCAAGCCAATAATCTTGTTCTGATCAAAACTATTCATATGGATATATAAGATCTTGACAGAATCAAGCACCATTGATAGGCTATCCATGGACAAACTCTTCGTTGATCATAGAACATAATATTAGTCCAAAATGTGTACTCCAAGATGATATAGAACTTATGCACAGAAATTTAAAATGCAGCTTATGATTACAAGTGTAGATGATAATATACAATACCTGAAGATCTGTGGAGCCAAACACCATCTTGAAATGAGCACATAGATCATGTATTACACCCAAGGTCTCTAGTTTAGGCGCGGAGACGACAGTTATTTCCGACGGTGAATAACAAGAATCAAGGATCAACCTTTGAAGTGAAGGGGCATCTTCGATGATGAGTTGCCTTATGTCAAAAGAAATTCCAATTCCTACAAGGTTAGGCGACTTTATTTGGAGACAACCGATTCTAACTGTGAACACAAGCAACAAGCACTCTGGGGCAGGGCAACTGGAATGGATGATGTTGTGCAATGAGGCCTCCGACATCCGAACCCGCACAAGTGAAAGTTTTTTGAGAAATGGGAGTCGCAGGTTTAGTACCAGTTTGTCTGGTAGGTTGCGAAGTGCAAAGTTGGCGGTGTGGAGAGAGGAGGAAAACCGAGAGATGTACATCGCTGCTGAGGGCACAAGTACATGGTGTTCGGTATGTCGTATTTGATTTCTTGGGGAATAGTAGAACTCAAGCAGCTATAGTTTTGTGAATTGAGGGGATTTCAGGCATGCGTCCACCATGCAGGGCATGCTCAGGTAGCATGCCGGGATGTAGAGGCTTTGAACGGAGCCCTTTTGGGAGGAGATGATGGCTCCGTGGAGTTCAAAATCATTAAAGAGAGATAGCTGACTAAAGTCGAGATTAAGGGGCGTGGTGCACCATAGAGGGTGCCACCGAGTTGAGAGTACTTGGGTGCGGCTGCAATCTTTGGTGGGGAGAAGCAAGATGATCTCCCCAAGGATGGCGTCCGGGAGATCGCTGATGCAGTCCAACCGAGATTCTACGGGTTCCTGGGATCTGGTGGGGGCGGGCTCGCCGCTTCTCTCCGCACTGTCAGGTGCAGGATCTACAACAAGCATCACCTCTAGCGGGAGCCTCGTCTTCTTGGCGCTGGGGTTAGCCGACTCCATTTTCCTCGAGGGCGTCGCGTTAAGCTCATACATTTGAGCAGAGTAGCGATTGCCGAGCGTAGTTGTAGTGCGAGTGAAGAAGAAGGGGAGCTGGGGTTTTCTGTAGTAGTGAGGAAGAATGGGAGCTGGGGTTTTCTATAGGAGTGAGGTCAGGAATTTGGAGGTACGAGTGGAGTGAGCTGACTTGAGGTGGGTGGGAGTGAGGAGGAATAAGAGCAGCCATGTTGTTTTGAGGGGCGGTGTGCTGGGTAGCACCTCTCATTAAGTAAATGTATGGGCGATAGGGGGTCCTTCCTACACAAACGATAAACCGTCGGGGATAGGGAGCGAAGATCCATGTACAGTACTCCTACTCATTTGTGTTCACACTGCCATCGCAGTCGGTGTTCTGTGGTGCTACGTTTACGATGCGCGACCCATCACAAATGGTTCACTATTATAGAACGTGTATGATAAGCATACAATCACACACATTCACTTTTCCCAAACCGTATGCGATAACTAATTAAGAAGATTAGCTAATCGTCATACGAGTGTTGGACAGGATTACAAAACGTTGGATCGTCGTAACATCGTCGTCCACGAGAACTATCGCACACGCTATTCTGTGGTGCAACGCTTGTGATGCATACTTCATCAGAAACAGTTCATGGTTGCAAATCGTGTACGATAAGGCAACTAACAC
This sequence comes from Aegilops bicornis, assembly GCA_021605145.1. Lineage (NCBI taxonomy): Eukaryota > Viridiplantae > Streptophyta > Magnoliopsida > Poales > Poaceae > Aegilops > Aegilops bicornis. The sequence continues at coordinate 334,117,265 of CM038671.1, read as the reverse complement.
AAACGTTTAGTTTGCCCGCACCGTTTGTGATATTGTCTAACATCGCACACGCTTTGCAAACGGCAACTGTGTGCATGCTTGCACACGTTTCCTCTCTGTGAACCGTGTCAGATTATGGTGTATATCGCAAACGTTTGTGTTTTACCAACCGTGTGTGCCGTAAATGACCTGGAGGGCATAATTTCATGGTAATTTAATTGTTGCTATTTCAAATTGTACCGGATTTGGATTGGAATTTGAATGTATGTTGTAGCTTTGTTCATATCCATCAGGTTCAAACAACCAATGCATTATTCGATTCATAGGTACGTATGTTCAAGAGTTACATAAAAACCAAATAAAGAATGATCAACCATAGTTGTATACTTGTAATATTAAAGACGGTAAAGAAAGTGGCGAAATACATTCTGGTTGCTGAACAAGGTTAAGCGTAATGACCATATGGTGCCCTCCTCCAGGCAGAAGGCACGCATGACTCTAGTCCAACCCCTTGTGATGGTCGACCGCCCATCCTTCACGATCTTCATGAAAGCATCTAGATAATGATCATGTTTTGATAGAAATACTTTAAACTTAGCATGCCCACAAATCATATAGTTTGAGAGGTAATATTGAGTAAACTGCTTTGGCAACCGCTGCAAAGGAAAAAGATTCAGACATTGTCATCTAACACAACTCATTACGGGCAGTAAAAAGAAAGCTGCAGAGTTCTTACTTACCATCCTGCAGTTCGCTTTTGTCTTGGATAAAGTGTAAACAAATAGTTTAGTTGTCATCTTTTGACCCATTTTACTAACAATCTTTATCAGCTTCCTCACTTGATGCTGGTTCATCGATATCTCATTGCCCCATACGTAGAAAGGGTCGAAGCGCGGATCTTTACCAATGACATATGTACCTAAAAGCACCAAGTTAATATTAGAAGGTAAATAGCAATTGCACAATGATGTAGTACAACACACTTTTATAATATCTTATAACATCCAATATACTCATATATTAGATGAATTAACATCTTATATTATGGGTCGGAAGGAGTTTATTGCATTCTTACAAATTATTGGATGATTAACAGTTGCTGTATCCATGGGTTAGAGTTAGTTTGAGCTAGGTCGGGCTCAAATAGCCCTAAAGTATATCCAAACATGAGGGCTAGTTTGAGGTAGTTGCATCTAACCCACCGAAAAAATATCCAACCCAAGAGGTGATAATTGGAGCTAGTTCTCCTAGTGCATTTATTGTCAATCTAACCCTATTATCCAAACACCTCTTTGGATGAAGTTAGTTCAGGGTTAGTCATGAGCTAGAAAGTAACTCTAACCTCTAGCTATGTTGAGTATCCAAACAGGGCTGTGTTGTTGTTGTTGCTGCTGCTCTTCTGCATATATATAGACATCATTAGAACATTAAGGTAACACTCTTACTTGTTGCTATGTAGCCTAGGATTGCATATTTAGACATTAAGTATAGAGCATGTTGCTATGTAGCCTCAAATATATTACATATGGCCCTAGTTAACCTAATGATAAATGGGTTACAGATATATTCAGTTAAAAGTCTGATTCACCGATTAGTCCCTTATCAGCAGCCTATATATAGTACTGACTACTCACATCACGAGCAGGTGAGTATATATAAGCCATGGGATGAAACTAACCTCGTTAAAAACAATGATCATTCCCAAAATTGTCACTGTAGGTACATCAAGAGGCATGTTAAGCACAACAAAGCTAAACATCAACCAAAATGATCCATGGAAACAAAATAATCTCCAAAAGATAGCTTGATGTGGGAGTTTAAGCACGCTAGTAAAGCAAAACAAGTGGTAAGGTGTGTTAAGCACAGCAGGCCTAACATTTAACAACAAGCATACATAGTCATTCAAAGCTGGTATTGTCTTGGGTCTAAGTACACTTGGTTATTGTTAAATAAAAATGGAAATATGTGTTAACTACAAGATGCACGACAACCAAATCTAGTCATCCATAGTGGTATTATTGAAATCGGAAATGTGATGAATTTGAATCACAGTTCATACTTACCATCGCGCCCTCCTTGCCGTCCACTTGGGGCTGGCCGGATCCGCCCTCGCCCTCTCCCGTGAGGCTCGCCATACGCCTGCGAGCCACGCGCCCGGATCCAGATCCAGATTGAGCCCTAGGGTTGACTTCGAATTTCCTCCAAGTCTTTTATTCTTTGCATTCTGAAGCCCTGTTCAACATGCCATATCTCCTCATCCGTATGTCCATTTTGCATGCACGATAAATCGAAATGTTTACTAGGATGTGCTCTTCATTTTGTTCCATTGTGCCGTGCTCGTTTGAGTCCATCTTGACGCCCTAATCATTGATGAAAGAGTGCTATAAAATGTTTCTTGCTGTTACTTAGCAGATTTTAAGGATTTGTCATTTTTATTGCATTTGATGTGTGCATCTTATGGGCATGAGCTCTACATGTGTTTTGTACTATGCCATGCCATCTTTACAGAGGTGGTTGCCATGTATTTTGGTGATGTATATGGTGACTAGCACAAGCATGCAAACTAGGCTCCGTGATGTTGCTGTTTTCAGGGACTTGGGATTTTGCTGTCATTGTTCTGCTGTTATTTTTATGTCATGTATCCATGTTGCTACAGTGGGATCCTTGCTTCTTTTGAGTATGTTCAGTAAGGATGTTTTGAACATATTGATGTGCTATATCCAGCCATTCCCTTTTTGGCAATTATGGAGTGCCATAGCATGACTCAATCTTGCTCTACTTTTGCTATAAAATGTTCCTGTTAGATTGTTTACATGTTATTCAATTTTGCCAAGGTTGTTGCTAGTGATCCATGCATGCTATGAACTTGTTATTTCCATGATTAGCTACATGAACATGTCTTATTGCTGATGCTATGCTTATCTTGTAATGCAATGCTTTTTGATGAGTGAATCGAGCTCGCAAAGATGTCTTCATAATGCTGTTTATGCCATGCTCTGTTTTTCTGCCAAGTCCGAAATCTGTAACGAAACTTACTATGTTTACATGGGTGCCATCATATTTTCTGCGCCTTTTTGGCTCATGGTCAGTAAGGGTCTTTTTTTTATGCTTTGACATGATTCGTGCCATGCCTTTCTTTGCTATGTTGTTTGCTTGCTCCAAACATGGCTAACTGATGTTATTTCTGGCATGTTAGTATTTTGCACTTTTGCCATGCTTGTTTGAACCTGCTCTGATGTGATTTAGCCGTAGCTCAGTGTTCATCTTTTCTCAAGCATTTTGAGTACATCACTGCCATTTTCTTTGTTGTTATGTTGGAGTAAAGTAGCTTAGTTTCTTGTTGCACGCTAAGTGGCATTATGCTGTTAATCACAGAAATTGTGCCATCCTTGTTTTGCTTGTCATTTGCAAACCGTGCATCCGATTCCGGTGATCTCCATATCGATTTCAACCGAAATCATCTCATCTTTCCACCGGCATACTTGGTTTTCCAAGTTGATGCCTTATTCATCTTTTCCCTTTCGGAGCGCGCATATGCATTGCATATCACATCCCGCATATCATGCCATGTTTTGCATCATGTTGCTTGTGCATTGCATCGTGGTTGATAGTTGTTCTTTTCTTGTGTTCTTGCTTTGGTTAGAGCCGAGAGGCAGTCGTGAGCAGCAGTAACCTATTGAGAACGCTTTACGAGGATCAAGCTTTCGACAACTCGAGAACTTTTGAGGCAAGATGACCATACCTCGAAATCACTTCTATCTTTGCTTGCTAGTTATAAGCTCTTTTGCTATGCCACGATACCTACCACTTGCTATATCATGCCTCCCACATTGCCATGTCAAGCCTCTAACCCACCTTTTCCTAGAAAACCGTTGTTTGGCTAAGTTACCGCTTTTGCTCAGCCCCTCTTATAGCGTTGATAGTTGCAGGTGAAGTTGAAGTTGGTTCCATGTTGGAACATGGATATTTTGGGATATCACAATATGTCTTATTTAATTAATGCATCTATATACTTGGTAAAGGGTGGAAGGTTCGCCTTATGCAGTGTTTTGTTCCACTCTTGGCGCCTCTAGTTTAAAATCATCTTGGTGTTATGTTCCTTGATTTTGCGTTCCTTACGCGGTTGGGTGATTTATGGGACCCCCTTGACAGTTCGCCTTGAATAAAACTCCTCCAACAAGGCCCAACCTTGGTTTTACCATTTTCCACCTAAGCCTTTTTCCCTTGGGTTTCGCGGACCCAAGGGTCAGTGCTCTTCTGAGCGTTGGTCCGAACCGAGCAACCTGCGGGGCCACCTCGGGGAAACTCGAGGCCTAATTTTACTCGTAGCTTGACTTATCCGGTGTGCTTACACGGAGAGCGAGATCGTGTGACTCCCTGCTCAGGACTTATCGGCACATCAGGCGACTTTGCTGGTCTTGTTTTACCATTGTCGAAATGTCTTGTAACTAGGATTCCTCGTCGATCGGGTCTTCTGGGAGAAGGAATATCCTTAGACGTTGGCCGTGAGAGCTTGTGATGGGCTAAGTTGGGACACCCCTGCAGGGTATTATCTTTCGAAAGCCGTGCCCGCGGTTATGTGGCAGATGGGAATTTGTTAATGTCCGGTTGTAGAGAACTTGACACTTGACTTAATTAAAATACATTAACCGCGTGTGTAGCCGTGATGGTCTCTTTTTGGCGGAGCCTGGGAAGTGAACACGGTTTGGGTTATGTATGAACGTAAGTAGCTTCAGGATCACTTCTTGATCACTTCTAGCTTCGCAACCGTGCATTGCTTCTCTTCTCGCTCTCATTTGCGTATGTTAGCCACCATATTTGCTTACTGCTTGCTGCAGCTCCACCTCATTACCCCATCCTTCCTATAAGCTTAAATAGTCTTGATCTCGCTGGTGTGAGATTGTTGAGTCCCCGTGTCGGGGATATAACTATTTGTGTAAGCCGCCCAGGAGGGGCCGGGTTACGTAAAGTGATTACCAGACGGAAGCCCAAGTCCAAGCATGAAGATGGCGTCTCAACCAAGGGACTTAAGGCCCACAAAGCGACTTAAGGCCCGTTGTAAAACCACCATAATGGCAAGACTTGTATCATAAGGTAGATTTAACTAGTCACCGAGGCGGACATCGCTTTATGAGCCGGTCGGGACTTCGTAAGCCCGCAGGCGTCAACCCGTGTATATAAGGGAGACGACACATTGGCGGCTAAAGCAAGAAACAACCAATCGAGAACCGGGCATAGCGTATCTCGCCTCCCCGGTCATCGAAACCTCAAGCAATACCAACCAAACTAGACGTAGGCTTTACCTCCACCGTAAGGGGCCGAACTAGTATAAACCTCTCGTGTCCTTTGTCCCGATTAACCCCTTTAAGCTTCCTAGTAGCGATGGCTCCACGACTAAGTCCTTGCAAGAGGACATCTGCCGTGACAATTCCACGACAGTTAGCGCCCACTGTGGGGCTAGCGCACGGTGCATTTGAGTTCTTGAAGGGCAGCTCAAGGGATACGCAGTGGGCCGGATGATCAAGAGTCGTCGCGGCAAGATCTACATCGACAACGAAGGCTGGGGCCCCGAGGCCGACTCAATTGAGTACGGGTACCGGGTCCCTTTAAGCGGAATCCACGTTTTCATCGGCCGGATTGGTGAGCCGGGGCCTGAGCCGGACGTCTGCACCGACCTCGTCGAGACGGCTCAGCGTGCGAAATCCGCCCGAGCTCAACCCGGCATGAAGCATGTCTTTGTGGGCTGCATCCACGGAGAAGAGCTTTCTGGAGGACCTGAAGATGGTGGTGAGACGGCCGTCCACTCTGATGGTGATTCGTCCAGCCGGTTCAACAGATTCTACGTATCAAGTTCAAGATGGGGTGCTCGGGGCTGTTAAGTTGGCTTGATATTCGGACCCACATGTGCCAATTGGTGGCAGGAGTCTTTATGGTGGGGACTCAACCCGGACAGAACTCTACAGCCTTGGCTGCAATTCATCGCCAAGGTTAGGAGGCGGTCGGGCGGGAGGCCCAGGCGCCCACGGCTCAGTCTTGATGGATCTTATGGACAAGTTAACGGCCCTGTTAACCACCACTATTATTCCTGCAAATCTAGATGAACATAACGCGGAGGTGGCAAAGGTGCGTGAGGAGATAGCCCTCGCCAAAGAGGCCTTGGAGGCTGAGGACACCGGAGTTAGAGTGCGGGCGGCGGCTTTGGATGCTCGGCAGCGCGGCGACTCGGTCGAGGCTTTCGGCTTCACAACATGAGTCTAAATCGTCTAATGAGGTGATGAGAAGGAGACATCGAAGACCAGTCCGTCACGCCTCCGGTTTACGATCCTCGGAATCTCTTCACGACACCCGGAGCTGGTCCTAGCAATCCGCCCGAAGCCAATCAATTTATGACACCCGGAGCAGGAGGGCCAGCTGTCACGCCCAATATGCGACCCTATCCAAAAGGAACTCGAAGGTCCCACCAAGGATAGACCCGCATATTGAAACGCTTTTTGCAAGGTGGATATCATTACATCAACATTACATAATAGATGGGGTTACATACAAGAGGCATACAATGCCACAAGAATACATCTACAACATCATCATACATAAGATCATCATCCGACTACGGATGAAGCACAAGCGAAACTCAAGCGACATCCACCCTGCTAGCCCAGCTGCCGACCGGAACCTATCCCCGATCAAGAAGAAGCGAAGAAGAACTCCAAACAAGCAAACATCGATCTCAAGGCGTCATGATCGCCATAAACCTGTACCTACAATTGGTGTAGTAATCTGTGAGCCACGAGGACTCAGCAATCCCATTACCATGGGTATCAAGACTAGCAAATCTAAATGGGAAAGGAAGGGGTAAAGTGGTGAGGTTGCAGGAGCGACTAAGCATATATGGTGGCTAACATACGCAAATAAGAGCGAGAAGAGAGGCAAAGGAACGGTGGTCAACTAGTAATGATCAAGAAGTGATCCTGAACTCCTACTTACGTCAGACATAACCCAGAAACCGTGTTCTCGTCTCGATCAACCCCGAAAAGAGACACTCACGATTACGCTTTTACGGTTGGTGTATATTTTAGAAGAGTTTACTTCAAGTTTACTACAACAGGACATTAACAAATTCCCATCTGCCACATAACACGGGCACGGCTTTCGAAAGTTCAAAACCCTGCAGGGTGTACCAACTTAGCCCATGATAAGCTCTCGCGATCAGCGAAGGATATTCCTTCTCCCGGAAGACCGGTGGATCTGGAATCCGGCTACAAGACATTTCGCGGTAATAAAACAAGACCAACCAAAACCGCCCGATGTCTTGAAACCAAATCCCGATAGGAGCTGCACATATCGTTCTCGGGAGGCACATCGGATGAGGCAGACGTCGGGTTGGCATAGACCTCGATTGCCAGGCGCCGGACATCGCTGGTTTGGGCGACAGACTTGGAGAAGCTCTTGGCGGGGGTAAAATAAAGATGACCCTCGGGAGCGCGACTCCCAAGGGAAAAAAAGGCTAGGTGAGGCAAATGGTAAAACCAAGGTTGGGTCTTGCTGGAGGAGTCTTATTCATGTGGCTGTCAAGGGGGTCCCATAAATCACCCGACCGTGTTAGGGACGCAAAATCGGGAACATAATACCGATATGAGCGGAAACTAGGGCGGCAAGAGTGGAACAAAACACCGGGCATAAGGCCGAGCCTTCCACCCTTTACCAAGTATATAGATGCATTAATGATATAAGAGATATTGTGATATCCCAACATAAACATAAACGTAAACCAACATGGAGCAATCTTCATCTTCACCTGCAACTAGCAACACTATAAGAGGGGCTGGGCAAAAGCGGTAACATGGCCAAACAACGGTTTGCTAGGAAGGGTGACAAAGGTTAGAGGTTCATGGCAATTTGGGAGGCTTGAGCAAAGAAGTGGTAGGTAACGCTTGACATAGCGATAGAACAGAAGCAACTAGCATAGCAATGATAGTAATGAGATCCAAGGTGATGGTCATCTTGCCTGAAATCCGCAAGGAAGAAGAACGAGTCCATGAAGAAGACGAAGCCACGAAGTCGAGACCAAGCGTGAGATTTAGAGCGAATCCTCACGATCGCAACGAAACGGGAACTATCGAGAAGAAGCACACAACATGGTAAACACACCACACATGAAGAAGGCATGATGCTCAACCAAGTATGATGCAGGACAAGCCTACATGAAGCTACTCATGGCAAAAGATGATGCCTACAAGACCAACTCATCAAAGCAAGTTTAAATGAGGCCGGAAACAACATAGAACAATTCCGTTAAGTCCTCATATGCAAATTTCGAAATTGGTCCAGATCTGAATAACTTTATGTTCAAGTTGTTAAACAGCAAGTTAAGATGCACCACGATGATCTACACGAAATTCTAGTCAAGTTACATATAAAATTCATTAGATTAAGACTCGGCCTAGAAGATATGAGCAAAACAAGTTAAACATGACATCGATGCAAAATGCATAAAAACATCAAACAAACACCTCAAAACAAGGATGCAACATGATAATATGAAACTACATGCAAAACTAAGCAAGTTTCATATAGAGCACACTCAAAACGGAGCAACGGTACAACACATACACACCATACAAATATAAAGGACAAAACTGTCGAAAACAGCAACTAGGCATATTGCAAGCATCAAAACAACATGCTACAGCATCTCAACGTGAAAACAAAAGGCATGGGCATGATATACAGGTAAAGCATTACAAAGCATGAACAGTGAGCTATCTCCAGAAATAACTAGAACATGCTCAAAAAGACATGGCAAGATTGCATATAATAACAGGTTCACAGACTTAGCAGAATTCACAGGACATGGCAGAAATAACATCAGGTTGCAATGTTTAGAGCTATCAAACAACATGTTGCCGCAAGCTATCATGTCAAACAAGAGCACGGGAAGAATCTACTCAAAGCATATAACAAAAGTCCTTTACTGACCCTGAGCCAAAAGGGCACAGAAAATACAGTTACAAGCATGTGAACATAGCAAAAACATAAACAGATTCAGACTTGGTGAAAAACTGGAGCATGGCAAAACAGATAACAAGTAGGCATGTTAACGAGCTCGACGCACTCACTACGAGGAATTGCATGACAAAATAAGCAAACACCCAGCAACTAGACATGGCATAGAAGCTAGTCATGGCAAGAACAACAACATAGCATGCTTGGATAAACTACAACAACCTTGGCAAAATTGCATAACATGTAAACAATCTGCCAGGAACATTTTATAGCAAAAGTAGAGCTCGATTGAGTCAAGCTAGGTTGATCCATAAATGCAAATAGAGGCATGGATGGATAGAGCATAACCATATCAACAAAACATCCCTACTGATCATACTCCAAAGAGGCATGGATCTCACTGTAGCAACATGATTACATGGCATCACAATAACAGCAGAACAAGGGCTGAAATCAGCAACATCACGAAGCCTAGTTAGCATGCTTGTTCTAGTCATCACATAGATCACAAAAATACATGGTATACACCCCTGTAAAGATGGCATGGCATACTTCAAAACACATGTAGACATCAACCTCATAGGATGCACGCATCAACCATGGCAAAATGACAAAACATCAAGTTATAACAGTTTCAGCAGGTTAACATCATATAGCACTTTTGCAACGATGATTCAGGCATCAAGATGAACTCAAATGAACATGATGCAATGGAATGAAATGAAGTACTCGTTGAGTCGAACAATTTGACATGCTACACGCCTAAAACGGAGCCACGGATGCAGAGTTATGATGCGACGAACATGACATGATTATGCAAAAAATATTTCGGGACTTGTAGAATTGACCTTGCACGGAAATCGAGGCACATCGGAGATGTGGCGGAGAGGAGGGAGATGGCGTGAGGCCAGGCTGCAGGGATGCCGAAGAGGGTCGGGGGCCAGGTCGGCTTGCCGGACCCTACGGATCCGGCGCCGAAGCAGCCAGGTGGCCAGGGGTCGGCCCGCCTACGTGAGAAGGCGAAGGCCAATGGGGTGCAGCCGCTACATGGCGCGAGGCGCAAGGGAAGGCGCGTCACACGGAGGCGGCGGTCGCGGACCCGGGCGGACGGGCGGAGGAGGGCGCTAAAGGCGGGCGCTACTTCATGGCGGTGCTTGCCGGCTGAGCAGGGGCCGGGCGGCGCTTAGGCAACAAGAGCGCTGGTCAAGGCCGGGTTGCTACCGGGCGCGCGACGGCGGGTAGGAGGCCGGAGGCCACGTGGCGCGCGCTGGCTGGACGGGCGGCTGGCTGAGTGGCGGCCTCGATTGGTCAGGCTGACGTGGCGGCGTGGTGGTGACCGTCGTGGCGGATGGATGGACATGTCCTATGCGGGAGGAGGAAAATGGCTAGGGGTTTGGAGTGCGCAAAAATTAGGGAGGGCACATATATATAGGTAGAGGGAGCTAGGAGACTCCAAAGAGGAGCGGTTTTCGCCCTACGATCGTGATCGAACGGCAAAGAGAGCATGGAGGGAGTTCTTTGGGTTTAGGCGGTTGGAAGGGTGTTGGGCTGCAACAAAAGAGGGCTTCTGGTTGCAGGTTAACCGTTGGAGTATCAAACGGACTCCAAATGGCACGAAACTTGACAGGCGGTCTACCGGTGGTGTCCCAAGGCCGCTTGACAATCCTCGGGCCATTCCGAGAAAGTTTAATACCAGCACATGAAAAGAGGAAAAAGGGGGCGCCGGGAGACATAGGAGTGCCAGATTGGAAAACGGACAACGGGGAAAATGCTCGGATGCATAAGACGAATACGAATGTGAAATGAGATGCACATGATGACATGATATGAAATGCAGATGATGACATGGCAAAGTGCAACACGCAAGCACATGACATGGCAAAGACAACGAACAACCTCGCGAGACACCAGGCGCGCGCCGGATGGGGCGTTACACAAATTTCGGCGTCGGGAGATGCCTCCTCATATGAACATGGTGCCGCCACGTTATGTGCCCGTCTGGGAGGGTCACTTTTCCAACCCCATGGAGAATTTAGTCGCAGCATCGGTAGCGTCTGGCGGCTCTTCGATTGGGCGGTGATGATCCAACGACGGTGGAGACCGGAGGATCGGGGAACTTGTCCAGACGGCCACAACGGCACAAAGAGACCTATTCTTCTGACGGGGGCGAGATTCATTCCAGTCCCGACCTTGGATAGCACCTCGTCCAAGCCGGAGTCCGAAAGTTACGGCGAGCACATGGAGTCGAAAGCTTTATCAAGCAATGCCCAAAGATCGTAGCCAACCCGGTGGCTATAACCCGGTCTTGAGATCGATTGCGTCGGGAGGAGGATGACGTCGCGAATCAATTAGCGGCTCGGCGGGCGGCATATGATGGTCTCCCGGAGTATCCAACGACTTACATTGGAGCAGGGTAGCCACTAGAACCGGTGGTCTCCCTTATGCAGTGCTTGGCTCTGCGAGATGTGCGTCTGCCCAAGGATTTCAAGGGGCCTCGGAAGGTGCCGAATTACGGCCGACTTACGGTAGGGGCTTGGATTGAATGTTACGAGATGTCCATGGAGTTATTGTAAGTAAATCGTGACGGCAATGGCTAAGTACTTCACCATGATGTTAGATGCAACTGCCCGGTCTTGGTTGAAAAGTTTGCCACCCAATTCCATCAGTCCATGGGCAGAGCTAAAGGCCAGGTTTATCCAGAACTTTAAGGATACTTGCAAGCAATCTATGTCCATTGTGGACTTGACCAATTATGGCGGGAGGAGGGTGAGTCCACAACTCATTGGAGTGCTGTTGGGTCAAGGAAATAATACACTCATACGATAAGATGAATTGACTCTATGGGTACTTATGCTCCATCGAAATTATCGCTTTGAGCCGTTGAAGCGTAAGTAGGCGCCTTAAGCATGATTGCAATGACATGGGTACCACTGATGGTGGCTTTGGTTAAATATGCCGAATTACGATACTCACAAGCGATCCCGCGTCCCGAGGAGGAAAAAGGCAGCAAAGGAAAGAAGAACGGACAATGGAAAGAATTCGGTGACATCACCCGGTAAATCAAGGTGGCAACAAGCGTAAGCGGAGAGGTAACCGGCGTTTGTGGCCAATGCTAATGCCCAAGGTAATAACAAGAAGCGTAAGGGAGAGCACCCCCTCGATCACGGTGGCTCGGTCCATCTCTTGAGCAGCTTCACGAATGAGCCTTGTCCAAGACACGGTACTGGAAAATCCTGCCACCCACTTATGGAAGGACTACGTGATCATGAAGGCTTTCAAGAATTCAAACATGTTTGATGGAAATCACGGATCGGCGGCGGTTCGAGGCTCGCGCGGCTTTCATGGCGGCGGCGGTTCAAATTCGATTTTGGAAATAATCAGCGTGATGCAGTCGGGGAGGGCAGGAAGCGATAGCGATCGGGTTACGAGCCAGCAAAGCAGTTGAGCATTGAAAGCGATTACCATGTGTTTACCACTAGCTTATGCAAAGCGTGACCGGAAGGTTCGTAAGAGGGCTGTAAATTGGTTGAGCGGCGATTCCTCGTTATTTGAGATGGTCGAAACAACCCATCGTTTGGAGCGAGAGAGGATCACCGACCACGCGTTGATAATCCGGGTCGAGTTGGCCTTGGTGGTGGCCCCTCGGGTTGGTGGATATAAATTCACTAAGGTGCTCATGGGCGGAGGAAGCGACATCAATATTCTCTATTATGAGACCTTTAAATCGCATGGGTCCGACCGATAAGGACACGAGGGCGTCTAACACTTTATTTTCATGGGGTGGTACACGGTAAGTCGGCATATCTAGTTGGAAAGATCGAGTGGAAGTGGCTTTTGGAGCGAATATGATGCAGGCTGAAGGCGGCGTTTGAGGTAGTCAAAATCGGGGAGCCCATATCACGCTCTGTTTGGACAGCGGCTTATGCCAAGTTTATGGCACGGCCGTGTTATGTTTATCTGCAGCTCAAGATCTTGCAGGGTTACAAGGGACCATCACTTTGTGCACGGGAGTCGAAGGTGGCTTTGGAGTCTGCGAGGAAAGCGTCTGACTTATCTTGAATCTGTTTGTCTTTGAAGAGGGCTGAAGTTTTATCAAACTAATGTTGACGGCAGACATGACCTCTTTGAAGAAGCCAACCACGAGCAAGACTACGGCGTTGAAATTTAAGTCGACGTAGAGACAAAAGCTGGTTGATTTCACTGGGCGACTCTTCCAAGCGATTCGAGCATCGGTACCAATTTGGATCCCAAATAGGAAAGCGCTCATCGAGTTCATCCGTGAGAACCGGGACATCTTTGCATGGAAACCTTTTGACATGCGGGTGTCCAGGAAGAACTGTTGAGCACACTCTTAATATTGATCCAAAGTATAAGCCGGTCGAGCGGTTTCTCCGGCGATTCAATGAGGAAAGGCGCAAGGCTATAGGAGAGGAGGTCGCTCGGCTCTTAGCGGCGGGTTCATCGTGGAAGTTTTTCACCCGGAGTGGTTGGCTAACCCGGTGCTTGTGCTAAAAGAACGGCACTTGGCGGATGTGTGTGGACTACGGACTTAAATAAAGCTTGTCGGCTGATCCCTTTGCTACGCCCGCATTGATCAAATCATCGATGCCACGGCGGGTTGCGGCGGTTGAGTTTTTGGATGCTTACTCTGGTTATCATCGAGATCAAGATGGCGGTTAAGGACCATGAGAAGGCGGTGTTCATTACTCCGTTTGGAGCCTTACGCTATGTGTCTATGCCGTTTGGGCTCAAGAGTGCCCAGGCGACTTATCGGCGGTGTGTGCGAGAATTGTCTCCACAATCAGATTAGGCGCAATGTTCATGCCTCGTGGATGACATTGTGGTGAAGTCGAAGAGAAGGAAACCTTGATCTCCGACTTAAAGGAAACCTTTCATAATCTCCAAGTCTACAAGATGATGCTTAACCTTGGGACAAGTGTGTATTTGGTGTACTGAGGGCAAACTTTTGGGATTCTGGTCTCAAGCAGGCAAGGCTGAAGCTAACCGAGAAGATCAAGGCGATTACCTCTCACGGCTAAACGGTGTGCATCAATGATGTACAACGACTAGCGAATCGCGTTCTTTGCTTTTAAGCCGATTCATAAGCGGCTAGGGAGAAGGCTCTACTTCGTATCGAGATGATGAAGAAAACAGGCGCTTTTATGCAGAGTAAGGCTCTTGATGCTTGCCTTTGAAGATTTAAAGAGACAATTGTACGAGCCGCCGGTTCTCGTGGCTCCAATTGATAAAGAGCCACTTTGCTATTGTATGTTCTTGCTAACTCACGTCTTTGTTAGTGTGGCCATTGTGGTGGGCGTAAGGAGGCGGCAAGGAGCATCCAGTTCAGCGGCCGGTATATTACATCGATGAGGTACTCATAGAATCCAAGCAAAGGTATCCGCATTGGCGTAAACTTGTTTATGGGGTGTTCATGGCGGGAAGCTAAAGCGGTATTTCTGGGTCATCCTATAAGCGTGGTAAGTTCAGCCCCTTGGGAGACACATCATCCAAAATAGGGAAGCCACGGGGCCGGGTTGCCAAGTGGGCCATCGAGCTTGGGCCTCACGGTTTGAAGTATATGCCACGCATACGACTATCAAGTCTCAAGCCCTAGTGTACTTTATCAATGATTGGGCCGGAATTGCGAGCACCGGAGGAGAAGCCGGATAACACATATTGAACTATTCATTTCGATTGGTCGAGGCGGTTGGAAGGCTCGAAATTTGAGTCATTTTAACTTCCCCGAGGTGACAAATTTTGTTATGTTCTCCGGCTTATGTTTCCTGTACTAACAATGCGGTGAATCTGAGGCTTTACTCCATGGCCTCCGGGTGGCCAAAGAGATGAATTTGAGCGGGTAAGATGTTTGGGCGATTCGAGACCTCGTCGCTGAGCAGGTGTCGAGCACGTGGGATTCTAGGGATCCTTATGGCGGCTTATCGTCGCGAAGTCGATCACGGTGGTGGGCACTTCAAAGGTTATCAAGTAGAGCACATTGATCGGAGGAAGAATGAGGCGGCGGATGCTCTAAGCCGGTAGGGGTCTCGGCGTAAGCCGGTGCCGCCTAATACTTTCCTTGACATTTTGCATAACCCTTCTATCGAGAGTGCCCTCTGAAGGAAGAGCTTGCGATGCAGACCGGGAGGCGCAGCTGGTAGCAGCTCTCCATGCCATCCCGGATTGGGCGGTCCCATATTTGGCCTATATGACCGGGAGAGTTACACGAGGATGAGACCTTGGCAAGACAAATCATCGAGCGATCCAAATCCATGACAATTGTTCATGGCGAGTTGCATCACCGCTAGCGTCCTTTGGGGCGTTTCAACGTTGTGTATCATCTCTGAAGGTCGGGAGATGCCATTGAGATTCATGAAGGTGATTGCGGTCATCATGCGGTTCAAAATCTCTGGTAGCCAAGGCTTTTCGTCATGGTTTTTATTGGTCGACGGCTCATCGCGTCTGATGCGGAGGATCTGGTCGACAAATGTGACGGATGTCAAAAATTCTCACGACGAGCTCATGTGCGGCTCAAGAATTGAGGATGATTACGATTACTTGGCCGTTTGCGATGGGGGCTTGATATGGTTGGACCTTTCAAAGGTCTAAGGATAAGAAGACACACACTGTTGGTAGCAGTGGATAAATTCACCAAGTGGGTTGAAGCAGAGCCGGTCAGTAAGTGTGATGCAGCCACGGCGGTTCAGTTCATCAAAAAGGTGATATTTCGTTTTGGTTTTCCACACAGCATCATAACTGACAATGTCACTAATCTCCAAGGGTGCCATGGAAGAATTACATCGGCGAGAACATATCCGGCTTGATGTTTGGTTGTTGCTCATCCTCAATCCAATGGTCAGCGAGAGAGCTAATCGGAGATCACGAAGGTATCAAGCCCGGCTCTTAGTTCCCTTGCGAGAGAACTCCGGGTTGTGGGGTGGAGGAGTTACACTACATGCTATGGAGCATCAAAACAACGCCTAACAGATCTCTTGGTTATACACCTTTCTTCATGGTGTATGCGGAGGCGGGCGGTTACGCCTATTGATATCCGGCATGATTCACCACAGGTGGCGGCTTACGTTGAGGCCGATAATCGTAAAGCTTCGTCGAGGATGCACTTGACTTATTGGATGAAGAGCGAGACTTGGCAATAGCCCGCTCGAGGATTTATCGACAAGACTGCGCCATTATCATATCATAGCCCGGGTCGAAGCGGAACTTTCGGGAAGGCGATTTAGTGCTCCGGCTCATCGAGGATCAATCGATATGCACAAGCTGTCCCTCCTTGGGAAGGACCTTTTGTGGTCGACAAGAATCTCAACAACGGGTCATATTACCTCATCGATGTTCGAGAGCACAAAGACTCACGTAAGTCGGAGGAAGAGACCCGCCGATGCGTGGAACATAAGCGCATCTCCGGCCCTACTATACTTGAGCATGGCTCTCGGAGTATATTTGTTTTCTTTTTAACAATGTATATATTATATAAAGTAATAAAGCAGGACCTCTATCCTTTTTTCACCCTCAAAAGTGTATATGTCTTTTGTGGGTGGTGGGAAACAACCAATAGGGACGGATCATATCTGAATCCGGCTCTACCTTTGGTCAGAGCTTATGATCATATCAGAATCTAGCCATGGTCACTTGGGGCTTCCTGTTCAAACATAGGTCGTATTGAAGCAAAGAGAACATAGGCTGTCGATACCCACTTGATCGGCATACTTGCCAAACCTACTTGGGGGCTTCTTGATCATATTTGAATCACGACTTAACCCCTTTAGGAGTGCAGCGTGGATCGTATACAAATCAGCGTCTTTAAACAAATCCTATGGTCACTTGGGGACTTCCTGTTCAAACATAGGTCGTATTCGAACCAAAGAGAACATAGCTGTCGATACCCACTTGATCGGCATCGCCAAGCCACTGGGGGGCTATATGATTGTATTCGAATCTTAGCTTAACCCCTTTGGAATGGTTTACTGGTCGTATTCGAATCAGAAGCCTGTAAAGTATTTTGATAATCCTGAAACCTTGTGGAAAGCATTAGGAGATGTTTTTGTCTTGCTGGTTTAATATTCGTCACCCCGGGTTGTTATGTGCCGGGTGAACATTATATGTGCCGGGAGGAGTATCAAGGGGTCACAGGATATGGCAAGCAAAATATAAAACACCAAGGAAAATATACAGCCATGGCGGCTTGCGGAAAATATTGAGCGATCAGAACATGCACGAAGGCATGACAAGCATTGGTAAGCTTCTTTCTACCCTAGTACAAGACTCCCCGAGTCGGAATAGATGAAGCATTGTTTTTTGGCCAAACACCTGGCGATTTACTCCTTTGGTGGACTCGACGACTCCGGGTTATCCTTCTCCACCTGTTCGTCTGCTCCTTTGTCCTAGAAGGTTGACGAGGTCCAGTCAATGCCGCCTAATGCTTCAAATTCAGCTTCATCATCTATTAAACTGGCCGGGTCAACTTCAGGAGCAAAGGTATGCTTACGAGTGGGAGGGATCAGGCTGACATCATTATAATGCGGAGTTGGAATCCTCCGGTTCTCGTGGTCATAACCGGTTGATACTTACGTAAAGATCAATATCGTTGCCGATGATGGTGGCCCGCAGGCGTCTGACTCTCACACAGGTGGTGAAATGCGATTCATTGAATGCAGAGCCGTCCTCCTTCAAGCTAGGATATCCAAGAGCAACATCGGCTAAGTCTAGCTCGGAACCAACGCTTTGGCCCGGCTTAAAGCGGCTATGGCCCGGCTCTACCGGATGCCCGCCTTAACTCTGAATCCGTTGAGGTAACAACGCAAGCCGTTTGAGCACATCCTGCGGGGAGATAAGGAGTATCATTTGATAAAGCCACAATGGCCAAAGCACGTTGTGACACGATTGTCTGTTGTTCCACTAGAGTGTACACCGCTTTAAGCTTGATCGACATAATACGCCTTGAGTTGGTTCTCCACAGGACTGTGTTTATACATATAAGATTAAGCAGGAGATAATCTCTGAAATAGTTATCAAATAAATCATGGTGATGTTCAAAAGTTACACATAGTAACTTACCGAAAATTCTTGAGACCATTTGGGATATCTAGTGTTTTAAAGCGGACGATTCGTGATTTAGCTTGACAAGAGCTGTACTGTTGTCTCGGCCCGTGTCGAGAAGTGAAGATTTTTCTTCCGCGAGGCCTTTTCTCAGCGTCAAAATCCTTCTTCAACTTTTCTTGCTCGGAGATGCTTTGAATCACGAATTTGGAGTCGGCTTTTTGCATCTCAAGGGTTTGGGCCGCCCGGAAATTTGGGCTTTAATTGACAATTTCCAATTCAAATTGTTGGTGGAGACACCTAATAACGCCGGGTTACAAGTAAGGTTATGGTAAGGTATGTTGAAGTCTCAAGCACCTTACAAGTAAAGATACTTGACACTTGGGGGCTAATGTATGTTGCAAATTTAAAAGCCTTATGTCATAACCAGGTTCAGTAAATTCTTCTTGAGCTGGATAAATTAACAGGTATAGCAGATTTCTAAAGTCTACAGCATATTTTGTTCAATAAGCCATAGACTTGGGGGCTGGTACAATATGTAAGATGCAGGTAAACACTATAAGTAATACCTCAGATTTGTGTTGTATTTGTTTCACCATGTCAATTTCCAGGTCGCGGCTGTTATGCACTTGATTCAGATAGCCTGAGACGATATCGCCAATGCTTAAGTGGGCATAATCAGCAATGTCCTGATGGGTCTTCCGTCTTTTGACAAGTTCTTCCTTAGCGGTACATCTGGCAAGAACAGTAGGCCGCCCCGGTTCAACATACTGGCTCTTCATGAATTCAACTTCCGGCTCTGCCGTCCGGACCGGGCTAGGAATTTCCGGCTTATCGGAGCTATTAAGAGTGTCTTCTTGAGGCGGGTCGGAAGATGGTGTCAGAATTTCATGGGCCGGCTCAAGAGGAGGTTGATGAGTAGAAGAATCAGGGGCAGTGGTTCCGGGTTCCGGCCCCGTTGCTACCAGGTCTTCAACCGGCTTGTTCTTTTTTGCCTTCTTACTGGGCTTTACCTGTACACTGTGGACAAAACAAAGGGATGAGTACAAGACATGAGTAAGGCAAAGCATGAGGGTAACAAAGGTACATTACCCAGGCGATCTTGAAGGCGGCATGTTGGATTGCATAGACTCGCCGGAGGAAGTGAGAGGTATCACGATAATTGGAGTCGGATGAATTGAGAGGTCAAGGCGAATTAAACCCGCCAAAGGATAAGCGAGCATAAGCGGAGATGACCTCGATTCGGCCTTCACTGCTCACATCGGGTAAGCGAAAGAGAGCTCTACATCTTTACTTGTCGGGTTTGCCTCGGCTCTCGGTGTTGTTGCTTCAAAAGAAATTGAGGATCTTGATAAGCAATTTCATGTGAAAATCTTACTTTCGGGTCACCCTTCGGATCTTTTGCTTTGGCAAAGGCTCTGGAAGTCGGAGGAGATTATAGTTACCTCTTCATTGGTTGCTTTCATTGTTCCCGTATCCTCTTGAAGGGATAAAATGTCAGACGGTGATAAAAAGGGACTTAAGAAAATTTCAAGATTACCTCTTCCTCATCTGAAGAGCTATCCTCCAATCTGAGTAAGTCGTAGGCTGGGTTTCTTCTTCTTTGAGGTTCCTATCTTGGCGGCTTTTCTTTCAGCCTTCTTGGTAAATCACAGCTTGTTTAGCAACTTCATGATCATATTTGGCTTTCCAGAAGTCATCACCGGCCTGTGGAAAAGGTTAAAGATTTATCAGTATCAAGAAAGGTAAAATGTATCTGTAAACATTTGTTACGATTAATAACTTACCGCGAGGCCGGGTTATTCTTGTAAAATGGAAGCAAGCCAAAGGCGTTGCTTGTCTCGATGCCCTCCTTGATGATCGGGTTGTAGCATCCACCACGTCATCTGGTAAGTCGTCGAGGCTATGGCGTAGCGGATCGATCTTTTCTCGATATAAGTACACATTAAGCGGAATGGCGGCTTAATGGAAGTATCGTAAGTGACCCGGACTTCGGACGAGATCTATGCCGTTTAAGCCATTCCCAAGAGAGCTTTTATTTTCTTGATGGTGGAATTGAGAGCCGCAGCGTTCAAGGGTTGTCGACTTATGCGGTAGTGGATGGTTAGACTCAAGGCGCTTGGTATGAAAGCGAGCGAGAGGCTTTTCATCAGCGGAGAAGTGTCTGACAGGTAGAACCACGTCTGGTTCCAAGATTTGGGGTGACTTCGGCAACTTCGGCATAAGGAAAAAGCGATCTCTCCGTCGCTAGATTGAGATGCCGCCAAGCTCAAGACTGGGCCCGTTAGCGCGTTCATTTTGCGGTTCATGTAAAAAGTTCCACTGAACAAAAGCGGACTTGGCTCCTCTCGGTACACCTCGCAGAAGACTTGAAAATTGCAGATATTTTACATGGAATTGGGTCCAGATGTCTTGAGGTCTAAGGTCAAAGAAATTTAAAACCTCTCTGAAGAACTTTGAACCGGAGGAGCAAATCCACAGCTCATATGGTGCTGTAAAATTATTACTTCCCGCTTTGGGGTGAGGCTTTTCTTGAGATGGGTCAGAGCACGGTAAGACATGACATCCTTTTTGGCAGATGCGGACTTTACAAATTCAGCTAGTTTGCTATTGGTAACTATGGATGGAACCCAATTGCAGAGATTCTGAGGGGCCTTGGTAGCCTTAGGAGGCATCACAACAATTGGCCTATGGAAAAACAAGAAGATCCGGTTCAAATTTAACTTGGGAGAAAAAATCTTAATTATGTAAAGTGGCGGCTTAATGAGGGGACTAATGATATAAGGATGACTGTGCAACAATATTTAAGCCGCTACAAGTATCAAGTGCAATTCAAAAATTAGGATCATGAGGAGCAATTAAGGTTACATGTCATTTATTTAAGCGGATATTCCATTTGTTGTGTTCTAGAGCATTTATCAGATGAGGTTTTTTCCGGGTGGTAAAAGCAAGTTTCACAGCTAGCAGTTATTATTCTAGATCAAAATATTGCTCTGAAAGAAAAATTTCCTAGACCTAAAATGGTGCGGAGAAGTTCATACGTTCTGCTGAGGATTCCTACAAAGAATGAAGATCTGCTACTACTAAAAATGGATGTGGAACAACAACCGCACGAGATTTACGCTATTGCTGGATCAAACGAGCTACGACAGAGGAAAGTGCGAGCAACTAGGAGGAACGATGGCTATGCGAGAAAGAACATACTAGCCCTAGCATAGATCTATGGCGCGAAAAGGGGAAACACTTACTGCGGAAGATCTGCGGAGGAGGAAAGCTGCCGTTCTCTGGGTCAAGTTCGTGTCGATGATGGCCAAGCTAAGCGATTTAAGACGAGATGCGTTAATGGCGGCAATGGCGGAGCTCCAAAGTGACAGATGGGGCGAGAGGAAGAAGATGCGAAACGGGAAGAATGAAAGAAGACCTAGTCGGGTCTATTTATAAGAGAGGATTGACCGAGAGGGCGCGGAAAATGAGGAGATAACATTTATTATCCAGCGGCTCTGGCGCCTCGATTTTCGAGATGGTCAGTAAAGACAGAGATTCATTGAATAAAAATAAGTTTTATTGAAGATGACGTCATGATGATTTAACCCAGATCCAGATGATGACGTCACGGCGGGTTAAAGCTCTTAAATGCGAGAACAAAAAGCTGCGGGGCGGTACATAAGGTATTTTAAGATTGACATGAACAGGTTCAAATCAATCGGGGCCTAATGTCGGGATATAACTATTTGTGTAAGCCGCCGGGGCGGGCCGGGTTACGTAAAGTGATTACAGACGGAAGCCCAAGTCCAAGCATGAAGATGGCGTCTCAACCAAGGGACTTAAGGCCCACAGCGACTTAAGGCCCGTTGTAGTAAACCGCCATAATGGCAAGACTTGTATCATAAGGTAGATTTAACTAGTCACCGGGCGGACCTTTGTTTATGAGCCGGTAGGGACTCTGTAAGCCCTTGAGCGTCAAACCCGTGTATATAAGGGGCGACCTGTTGGCGGCTTAGGGCAAGAAACAACCAATCGAGAACCGGGCATGGCGTATCTCGCTCCACGGTCATCGAAACCTCAAGCAATACCAACCAAACTAGGCGTAGGCTTTACCTTCACCGTAAGGGGCGAACTAGTATAAACCTCTCGTGTCCTTTGTCCCGATTAACCCCTTTAAGCTTCCTAGTAGCGATGGCTCCCCGACTAAGTCCTTGCAAGAGGACATCTGCCGTGACAATTCCACGACACCCCGTGACTCACAGATTCTACCAAAAGCAGTTGCGAGTGCCGGCGATGTCGGTGCAGGATATGACCGAAAGCTCAAGTGGGAGTTCGACGAGGAGCGTGGTCGTTACTATGTTTCGTTTCGATGATCGATAGTGGAGCCAGTTGGGACGATCGGGGATCTAGCATTTGGGGTTGTCTTCTTTTATTTTGGTTCCGTTGTCGGACCTTGATTGTACTCTGAATGATATATGTTTAATTTATGTATTGTGTGAAGTGGCGATTGTAAGCCAACTCTCTTTATCCCATTCTTGTTCATTACACATGATTGTGTGAAGATGACCCTTCTTGCGACAAAACCTACAATGCGGTTATGCCTCTAAGTCATGCCTCGACACGTGAGAGATATAGCGCGCATCATTAGGGCGATACAAGTTAGTGTCAGAGCCATCCCCGACTTAGGAGCCCCCTGCTTGATCGAATCGCTGGCGTTGTTGAGTCTAGAAAAAAATGTTTTGAGTCTTAGGATTATATATATCGGAGAGTATGATTCTTTTTACTCCTCAGCCCTTTCGTCGCTCTGTGAGGCCCCCTGACGTAGAAGTTTTGACTCTCCTCTCCTCAAATTTCACTAAAAAAAATTAGGATCACGCGGGTATCTTGGAATCGTTCTGGTGGTTTTGTGGCGAGAACATTGTTCTTGGTGCCTCGACATTTAGGGGTTATGGCGGTGTCCGGGGAGTTGAGCTACGAGGTGTTGTCGTCACAATTTTATCGTTGCAGTTCTAGAATACTGAGTTTGGCCGACATCGAAAATCTCTTTTATGCAGTTGTTGGTGAGATCACCTCGGCGCCACCAGTGCAGGCGGGAGTTTGGGAGTATTGCCATAACTAGTATAGCGGATGCTTTTCAAAGGTTGAGGTAAATGATTTCCGAAGGTTTCTTTGTTATGTGTTGAAGGATGGATACAGCTGGATCTAGGTATTGTTAGTTTGGGTGAGATATATTGTGTCCCCTGTATCCCCAACACCTGATTGCATAACCAGAAAGTTTCGGGAGTTTATAAGTGGGAATTCAAGTAGCTTATAGGATATCTTTCCGACAGATGTATGATATGAGATTGGGGTTCGACGTCTAGTGGTCCGCCTATCCACTGTTGGTTTTAAAGTGGTCTCGTGATGTCTTAATGAGTCCTTGGCTATGCTGACTCGGGGACACTTCGTATGTCATGTGCAGTGCCTTGTACATGATGGTGCTGTACGATCGAGCCCGTGTGGGCCCCGCCACGAAAACTTCGGACGAAATCTCTATCATATGTTTGTTCCGGCTTATTCTGCAAGCCAATCCTTTGTTTTGTTTTGAGTTGTGGTATTCGAGTTGCTTCCAAGTCAAATGTTGATTCCATACCTTTTCTTAGTGGCTTCTCAACTTATGGAAGTGTGATGATTTACTTTGGAATTCATTCGTTCATCCTCGTTCGAATGTTTATTGTGAAGACTATGTGTCGCAATTTCGATCCGTTGATTCAACTTGCCTATCTGTCTATCTAGATGCTAACAGATGTCACCCTCTTCAGGATGGCGCCGCCAACACGTCAGAATCCGGAATGCAATGATGGGAGTCAGGCGAACCCTCCACCTCCACCTCCGCCTCCGGAGGCATGGCAAGCTGTCATGGTAGCCACCAACGCCAATGCTCAGATGATTTTGCAACTCTTGCAAGAACGCACCCAAAGGCAAGGCAACCAAGGAAATCAAGGCCAAGGCAACAATCAGCCTCACTTCGCTACCCTCAACCAGTTCCTTGCAAATCAGCTGAAGTCTTTCAGCTTCTGTGCCGAGGCCACTGATGTCGATGATTGGCTCGTGGACATCAACAAGCAGTTTGAATGTAGCAATGTCAGACCTGAGGACTTTGTCAAGTTTGCTTCGTTTCAACTCAAGGATCAAGCTGCCGAGTGGTATCAACAATACAAAGATTCCAAAGGAGGTCGTGTGATTACAGGATGATTTACGCGAGACTTCAAAGCTCACCACATTCCACAAAGTGTTGTTGAGAGCAAGCGTGAGGAGTTCCGCAATCTCAAGCAAGGCAACATGTCTGTGTATCAATACAATACTCAGTTCCAGAAACTCGCTCGCTTCGCTAAGCAAGACGTCCCTGATGAAAAGAGCATGATTTATCAATTCAGAGGTGGCCTTAGAGAAGATCTACAATTAGCTCTCGTGCTTTTTGAGCCGAAAAAGTATGATGAATTCTACAACATGGCACTGAAATAAGAAGCTGCTCAGCTCAAGTGTGAGGCATCTAAGAAGAGAGTCAGGGACGCAGTTCAGTCTTCTTCTTCCTCACTAGTGGCATCTAAGCAACAGAATTTCTGGTTGCCTCCTCCTCCGTTCGATCGGCCTTACGGCGAGAAGAACAAAGGTGGCCATGGATCTTCCCACCCACCCAACCACGGCTATCAGAACAAGTCTCAGAATCAAACTCCAAGGTCTAATGCTCCTTATCATCGTCCTCTCTCAGAGGTGACTTGCAACAAATGTCAGCAAAAAGGACACTATGCGAACAAGTGCTTCAACCAAAGGCGCCTTCCGCCTCCTCCTCCTGTGAGACCTTACAGCAATGCAGTGGTCAAGCATAATCCCAAGCATGCTAAGGTCAACATGATGAACGCAGCTCAGGCGGAGGATTCTTCAGAAGTGATCATGGGTAATCTCCCTGTTAATGATATTCCTGCAAAAGTCTTATTTGATACTGGTGCTTCGCATTGTTTCATGTCAAGACCGTTTTTTGCCAAGCATGATTTTACTTCTTATCATTGGGGTAGACCCATGGCTGTCGTTTCTCCGGGTAAATGTTTGACCTCTAGTTTGGTGGCTCTGGATGTTTCCATCAAGATGGGCGACTATAGATTTCTGTCTTCGCCAATTGTCCTTGGTGACTCGGATATTGATCTAATTCTCAGGATGGACTGGCTTTCTAAGCACAAGGCTCAACTTGATTGTGCCGCCAGGGAAATTCAATTGACACACTCTTCTGAGGATGTTATCATCTATGCCGCTCGTGATGAAACCATTCGGTTGTTTTCTCTCAATGAGAAGGGCGAGTTGGATGCTATCTCTCAAATTCCAGTCGTTTGTGAGTACCAAGATGTCTTTCCAGAAGAGCTTTCGGGTATGCCTCCTCACCGGCCAGTTGAATTCGTCATCGATCTCGAGCCTGGCACTGAACCCTTTTGCAAGCGTCCATACAAGCTTGTACCAAAAGAGTTGAAAGAATTGAAGAAACAACTCGATGAACAAGAGCGCCTGGTGCGATCGGACCGAAGTTCATCTCCGATGGGGTTGTGGTGTTCTTTTTGTCCAGAAGAAGGATGGCACGGACCGGCTCTGCGTCGATTACCGTCCATTGAACAAGAAGACAATAAAGAACAAGTATCCACTTCCCAACATCAATGAGCTTTTCGAGCAACTTAAAGGTGCTAAAGTATTCTCCAAGCTTGACCTTCGTATGGGTTATCATCAGATTCGCATTCGTGAACAAGATATTCCCAAGACAGCATTCAGAACAAGCTTTGGTTCTTATGAATATCTTTGTCATGTCTTTCGGCCTTGTCAATGCTCCTCCAACATTCTCTCGAATGATGAACTTCATCTTCAACCCCTACACCAATGAATTCGTCTTGGTGTATCTCGATGATATCTTGGTCTTCTCCAAGAATAAGAAGGATCATGCCAAACATTTGCGATTGGTGCTCGACAAGCTCAGAGAGTATCAATTCTATGCGAAGTTTTCCAAATGTGAGTTTTGGCTTGATGAAGTTCTTTACCTTGGTCATATCATCTCCGCCAAGGGCATTGCGATTAATCCAGAAGGTGTCTGCGGTTGTCAATTGTGAACCTCCTCGAATGTTAAGCGACTTAGCGATTTTCTTGGACTTGCAAGCTATTGCCGAAGATTCGTTGAGAATTTCTCAAAGATTGCAAAGCCTCTTTCCAACCTACTCCAGAAGCATGCGAAGTATGTCTGGACTCCTGAGTGTGATGTTGCTTTCAACACTCTCAAGGAGAAGCTTGTCACAGACTCATCTTGACTCCTCCCCGACGAATCCAAGCCATTCAAGTGTTACGTGATGCTTCTCTTCAAGGTCTCGGTGCTGTGTTAATGCAAGAGAAGAAAGTTGTGGCCTATACCTCGTCAGTTGAAGCCCAACGAAAAGAACTACCCCACTCATGATCTTGAGTTGGCGGCAGTTGTCCATGCATTAATAACATGGAGACATCTCTTGTTGGGAAGGAAAGTGGACATTTTCACCGATCACAAGAGTCTCAAGTACATCTTCAATCAACCCAACCTCAACCTCGAGCAAACTCGGCCAGGTCCAAATGATTCAAGAGTATAATCCGAGTATTGAATATACTCCAGGCAAGGCCAATGTGATTGCAGATGCTTTGAGCAGGAAGGCTTACTGCAACAGCTTAATCCTCAAGCCCTTCCAACCGGATCTTTGCGAAGCTTTCCATAACCGAGATCTCCAAGTTGTTCCTCAAGGCTTTCTTGCCAACCTCCTAGTCTCTCCTACTTTAGAAGATCATATTCGTGAGGCACAACTCCTGGATACCATGGTGAAGAAGGTGAAACGTGGTATTGACAAGGGCATTCCCAAATACAAGTGCTATCGCATTGATGATAGAGACACTTTATTCTTCGAGGACCGGATTGTGGTTCCTAAAGGTGATCTAAGGAAGGTCATAATGAACGAGGCGCACAATTCTCTTCTATCCATTCATCCTGGAAGAAAGAAGATGTACCATGACCTCAAGCAGTCGTTTTGGTGGACTCGAATGAAGCGACAAATTGCTCAATTCGTGAATGAGTGTGATGTCTGCAGAAGGGTGAAAGCAGAAAACCAATGACCAGCTAGTCTCCTCCAACCTCTTGCTATTCTAGAATGGAAGTTTGATCTTATTGAAATGGACTTCGTGAATGGATTTCCTAAGTCCAAGCATGGAAATGATGCTATCTTCGTTGTCATCGACAAGCTTACTAAAGTGGCTCATTTTCTTCCTATCAAAGAATCCATCACTGAGCTGACTCGGCACATTTATACACCGCCAGGATTGTCTCTTTGCACGGCATTCCACAATTGATATCTTCAGATCGTGCAAGCATCTTCACTTCTAAGTTCTGGGACTCCTTCCAGAAGGCCATGGGCAGCAACATTCGCTTCAGCAGAGCTTTCCATCCTCAAACTAGTGGCCAAGTCGAGCGAGTTAACCAAATTCTCGAAGATATGCTCAGGGCTTGTGTCATCTCTTTCGGCATGAAGTGGGAGGATTGTCTTCCATATGCCGGGTTCTCCTACAACAACAGCTTCCAAGCGAGTTCGGGCAAGGCCCCATTCGAGATTCTTTATGGCAGAAAGTGTCGTACTCCCCTAAATTGGTCATAGACTGGTGAACGCCAACTTCTTGGCAACGACTTGATCACAGAGGCTGAAGAAATGTGTAAAGTCATCCGTGAAAATCTCAAAGCCGCGCAATCGCGTCAAAAGAGTTACTATGATAGCAAACACCGTGATTTGGCTTTCGAGATCGGAGACCATGTCTACCTCCGCGTCTCTCCAATGAAAGGCACTCGTCGCTTCGGTATCAAAGGGAAGCTTGCCCCTAGATACGTGGATCCTTTCAAGATCATTGGCAAAAGAGGTGACCTCGCCTATCAACTTGAGCTTCCCTCCAACTTTGCAAACATGCACGATGTGTTCCACATGTCACAACTTTCATGAAGTGCTTCAAGACGCTTTGGCGCACCATCAACTTCAAGAGATTGATCTCCAAGAAGATTTGTCTTATCATGAGCATCCCGTTGCTATTCTTGAAGAAACTGAGCGCAAGACTCGCAACAAGTCCATCAAATTCCTGAAAGTGAAGTGGTCACACCATTTCGACCGAGAAGTCACCTGGGAGCGCGAGGACCACCTCCGTTCCGAATATCCGGAGTTCTTTCAGTCCTAGATTTCGGGACGAGATCCTCTCGTAGTGGTGGAGTGTTGTAACACCCCGAATGGAATTTGCCATATTTGTAACTCCAACTCTTGCCATTTTCGGCTATGTGTTATGATATTTCCTCCGCGGTTGGGTTTTGTCTTCATTTTGCATTTTGTTCATGTCATGCATTTCATACCATGTCATCATGTGCATCTCATTTGCATACGTGTTAGTCTCATGCATCCGAGCATTTTCCCGATTGTCCGTTTTGGTAATCCGGCACTCCTACGTCCTCCGGCGCCCCTTTTGACTCTTTTAGGTAATGCGGGTGTTAAACTTTCTCGGAATGGACCGAGATGTGCCAAGCGGCCTTGGTACACCACCGGTAGACCGCCTGTCAAGTTTCGTGCCATTTGGAGTCCGTTTGATACTCCAACGGTTAACCGGGGAATCGTAAAAGCCTCATGTGTGTTGCAGCCCAACACCCCTCCAAAACGGCTCAATAACCCATCCAAACCCCTTCTATGTCCTCCGTCGTCGGATCACGATCGTGTGGGCGAAAACCGCACTCCAATTGGAGCCTCCTAGCTCCCTCTACCTATAAAAACACCTCCCCCTCCGGATTTTCGGGCAAACCCTGGACGATTTTCCCTCCGCGCCGCCGGACACGTCCGGACGACGCCGGACAAATCCCGCCGCCGTTCCGCGCCAATCGCGGCTCGCCACGTGGCAAGCGCCGCCGCCGCTGGCTGGCGAAGCCAGCGGCCCGCCCATCGCCGTCCGCGCCTCGCGTCGCGCCCGCCGCCACCACGCCACCACGTCGCATCGTCTCCTCCGCTGCTCGCCGACGCCGGGCGACCCCACCACCCGGCGTCGCCTCGCGCTCGGTCGGCCGCACCGCGACTTCCCGCGCCGGCGCCTCGCGCGCCGCCTTTTCCCGACTCGGCGTGCCGCGCGGCGCCCTCGCCGTCCCGCCGCCCGGGCTGGCGGATCCGCCCCTCTCCCTCTCCGGCGAGCACTCCGGCGAGCTCGCGCCGCCGCCTCGTGAACCGCTCCCCCGGATTCAGATCCAGATCGAGCCCTAGGGTTGACTTCGAATTTCCTCAGTCTTTTATTCTTTGCATTTTCAAGCCCTGTTCAACATGCCATATCTCTTCATCTGTAGATCCGTTTTGCATCCATGATACATCGAAATGTTCATTAGGATGTTCTCTTCATTTTGCTCCATTGTGCCATGCTCGTTTGTGTCCATCTTGACGCCCTAATCATTGATGAAAGAGTGCTATAAAATGTTTCCTGCTGTTACTTATCAGATTTTAAGGATTTTTCATTTTTATTGCATTTGATGTGTGCATGTTATGGGCATGAGCTCTACATGTGTTTTGGACTATGCCATGCCATCTTTACAGAGGTGCTTCCCATGTATTTTGGTGATCTATGTGGTGACTAGCACAAGAATGCAAACTAGGCTCCGTGATGTTGCTGTTTTTAGGGACTTGGGATTTTGCTAAGTCATTGTTCTGCTATTATTTTTATGCCATGTGTCCATGTTACTACAGTGAGATCCTTGCTTCTTTTGAGTATGTTTAGTAAGGATGTTTCAGACATATTAATGTGCTCTATCCATCAATTCGCTTTTTGGCAATTATGGAGTGCCATAGCATTACCCAATCTTGGTCGACTTTCGCTATAAAATGTTCCCGGCAGATTGTTTACATGTTATTCAATTTTGCCAAGGTTGTTGCTAGTGATCCATGCATGCTATGAACTTGTTCTTGCAATTATTAGCTTTCTGAACATGTCTTCTTGCTGATGCTATGCTTATCCTGTCATGCAATGCTTTGTGATGAGCGAATCAAGCTCGCAAAGATGCCTTCATAATGCTGCTTATGCCATGCTCTGTTTTTCTGTTAAGTCTGAAATCTGTAACGAAACTTGCTATGTTTACATGGGTTCCATCATATTTTCTTTTCCATTTTGGCTCATGGTCAGTAAGGGTCTTTTGTTCTATGCTTTGCGTTGATTCGTTCCATGCCTTTCTTTGCTATTTTATGTTCCTGTAGCGTGTTGTTTGCTTGCTCCAAACATGGCTACCTGATGTTCTTTCTCGCATGTCAGTATTTTCACTAAGTCTGTGAATCTGATATCTTTTGCACTTTTGCCATGCTTGTTTGAACCTACTCTGATGTGATTTAGCCGTAGCTCAGTGTTCAGATTTTGTCAAGCATCTTCAGCACATCACTTCCGTCTGCTTTGTTGTTATGTTGGAGTTAAGTAGCTTAGTTTCCTGTTGCATTCTAAGTGGCATCATGCTGTTAATCACAGAAATTGTGCATCCTTGTTTTGCTTGTCATTTGCAAACCGTGCATCCGATTCCGGTGATCTCTATATTGATTTCAACCAAAATCATCTCATCTTTCCAGCGGCATACTTGGTTTGACAAGTTGATACCTTATTCATCTTTTCCCTTCCGGAGCGCGCATATGCATTGCATATCACATCCCGCATATCAAGCCATGTTTTGCATCATGTTGCTTGTGCATTGCATCGTGGTTGATAGTTGTCCTTTGCTTGTGTTCTTGCTTTGGGTAGAGCCGGGAGACGAGTACGTGAATGAGGAACCTGTTGAGAAAGCTTACGAGGATCAAGCTTTCGACAACTCTGAGAACTTTGCAGGCAAGATGACCATACCCTCGAAATCACTTCTATCTTTGCTTGCTAGTTGCTCGCTCTTTTGCTATGCCACGATACCTACCACTTGCTATATCATGCCTCCCACATTCCCATGTCAAGCCTCTAACCCACCTTTTCCTAGCAAACCGTTGTTTGGCTAAGTTACCGCTTTTGCTCAGCCCCTCTTATAGCGTTGTTAGTTGCAGGTGAAGTTGAAGTTGGTTCCATGTTGGAACATGGATATTTTGGGATATCACAATATCTCTTATTTATTTAATGCATCTATATACTTGGTAAAGGGTGGAAGGCTCGGCCTTATGCCTGGTGTTTTGTTCCACTCTTGCCGCCCTAGTTTCCGTCATACCGGTGTTATCTTCCTTGATTTTGCGTTCCTTACGCAGTTGGGTGATTTATGGGACCCCCTTGACAGTTCGCCTTGAATAAAACTCCTCCAGCAAGGCCCAACCTTGGTTTTACCATTTGCGACGTAAGCCTTTTTCCCTTGGGTTTCGCGGACTCACGGGTCATCTTTATTTTAAACCCCCCGGCGGTGCTCCTCACGGCGTTGGTCGAACCGAAAACCTCTTGGGGGGCCACCTCGGGGAAACTCGGGGCCTGGTTTTACTCGTAGCTTGACTTATCCGGTGTGCCCTGAGAACGAGATACATGCGACTCCTATCGGGACTTATCGGCACATCGGGCGGCTTTGCTGGTCTTGTTTTACCATTGTCGAAATGTCTTGTAAGTAGGATTCCGAGTCTGATCGGGTCTTCCTGGGAGAGGAATATCCTTCGTTGACAGTAAGAGCTTGTGATGGGCTAAGTTGGGACACCCCTGCAGGGTATTATCTTCAAAGCCGTGCCCATGATTATGTGGCAGATGGGAATTTGTTAATGTCCGGTTGTAGAGAACTTGACACTTGACTTAA
Source organism: Aegilops bicornis (assembly GCA_021605145.1). Classification (NCBI taxonomy): domain Eukaryota; kingdom Viridiplantae; phylum Streptophyta; class Magnoliopsida; order Poales; family Poaceae; genus Aegilops; species Aegilops bicornis. Next base: position 334,085,428 of record CM038671.1, on the reverse strand, counting down.
TTAAAATACATCAACCGCGTGTGTAGCCATGATGGTCTCTTTTCGGCGGAGCCCGAGAAGTGAACACGGTTTGGGTTATGTATAAACGTAAGTAGTTTCAGGATCACTTCTTGATCACTTCTAGCTTCGCGACCGTGCGTTGCCTCTCTTCTCGCTCTCACTTGCGTATGTTAGCCACCATATTTGCTTAGTGCTTGATGCAGGTCCACCTCATTACCCCATCATTCCTATAAGCTTAAATAGTCTTGATCTCGCGGGTGTGAGATTGCTGAGTCCCCGTGACTCACAGATTCTACCAAAACAGTTGCAGGTGCCGACGATGTCAGTGCAGATGACGCAACCGAGCTCAAGTGGGAGTTCGACGAGGAACGTGGTCGTTACTATGTGTCGTTTCCTGATGATCAGTAGTGGAGCCCAGTTGGGACGATCGGGGATCTAGCATTTGGGGTTGTCTTCTTTTATTTTGGTTCGTAGTCGGACCTTGATTGTACTCTGAATGATATATGTTTAATTTATGTATTGTGTGAAGTGGCGATTGTAAGCCAACTCTCTTTATCCCATTCTTGTTCATTACATGGGATTGTGTGAACATGACCCTTCTTGCGACAAAACCTATAATGCGGTTATGCCTCTAAGTCGTGCCTCGACACGTGAGAGATATAGCCGCATCGTGGCGTTCTGACGGCCACCTTTGGAACTACTCTCAACTCACGGGTAAAAGTCGGGCAGCCCACCTCGTAAGGTAGGCCGCCGGGCCCCAGTGCCAGGTGGTCCGTGGCGGGTCCCTTTGCTTGCCATTGGCGGCGGCGCGTTTCGCGTCGGCGCTCGACGGTGGTTCAAGCATCTTCGTGAGCTCGCTCTCGAAGGACCTGGAGCTGGTCGCAGAGGGTCCGTGGATCGGACGATGCGATGGAGATGTTATCACTAGCGTCGTCGCGACGGGCCGACACCGCTGACGGTTTGGCGAGGAGGAGAGTGCAAGTAGCTCTGGCTCCCGGTCCTCCCGGCTCCGGCATGTGGTGGTTCGATGGAGCGCCGACCGAGAGCCCGCGGTCGTGGATGCGTCTTTGTTCGCGGCAACAGCGAGGCTCGGATGGTGGCCCTCCACTCATCGAGCTTCTCCGCGGCGGGGAGGAAGTCGAGGAAGCGGTTGTCGCGGCAGCGCCAAAACCTGCTGGCGTGGGTGGTGGTGACAGTTGAGTGGATCGCGGCGCGCTTCGACTTGTAACTATGTTAGAAGGAGCTCTATCACGACCCAGCGGCTGCGTGCCATTTTCACCGATGCTTGGCGGCGTGTTGAACTCCTTCGTCTTTGCCGACGACGCACGGGCTCTTCCTTGGCGGTGCCCAGGGTCACCAACATGGTGACGCTGTTCGGCGCGCACACCATGGGAAGAACGCGCAGTGGTCGCCGGTGTATGCGTACTGGAGGTCACCGCGCCGGCCGGAGTAGGCGCAATGACTTCCTCGGAGGGCCCCGCGCCGCCGGCAGGGAGCCCAACTCCGTCTTTGGGTCCGGCGGCGTGGGGCCGATCATGCAGTGCCACGAATGATGCCGCCGCGAGCTCGACTGCACAGGTGGTGCTTTGGTGTTCGCGGGCCGCGGCCCGAGTCCTGATCGCGACCGGTCCGCTGCTCGTCCGCACCGGCACGTGCCGTTCGGCCCCCAACAAGCCGATCGTTGTGGCTGTCTTCTTCTTAGGTGCCATGGCGACGAAGAACCGCTACGCTAATTACCAGACCAGATTCTCACAAACGCGCCCCCTACCTGGCGCGCCAAAGTGTCGGTGGGAATCGACACCTATGGGATCATAAGTATCCCTCCTGCGGTTGCGGGGCGCGGGGTTGAGAGAAGAGCGGGTCTAACAGAGAGCACGCGGTTCGTTTGTCTAGGTTCGGGCCGCGAGGATGCGTAAAACCCTACTCCTGCTTTGGTGGATGTATTCTGAGTTCTTGAACTAGCTACGGAGTGTAACGAGCTCAAAAAAGCCGAAAGGGGCTACCACAGTGGCACACGGGAGGTGGAAAGTGCTACAGCGTCATGAGCTTATCGCTGGCATTACAGGACAAAGCGCATTTAATGCGAGGCTGACATGTCCCTTCACTTTATCGGGGACAGGGGCGAGGTCCGTCCCGTCCGTCGCCGCTCCTCCAAGCTTCGACACGCGCCCTGGCCAGCGATGCATGCGGTGCCATGTAGGCAGGCAGGCGAGGTGGTGCTTGGTGGTGGAGCCTCCACGAAGGGCCGCATGTTGCCACGCAGTGCCTGCCCAACTGGTTGGGTCACTGCATCTTAACAGCGGCGGAGACTTGGCTGGTGCGGGCTCGACGGTGGCCCTGCAGGTGCGCTGGCGAGGGCCTTCTTAGCCGGGTGGCCCGGCAAGGGTCTTGTTGAGTGGCCCGGCAAGGGTCTTGCCGTAACCTTGGCGTCCCCAAAGAAGGATCTTGCCGGGGGTCTTGTGGGATTCTTCGGTGAGGACGGCTGCCTTCGTATCCTCATTTTATCTTAACTATTCTTTGTCTTCACAAATATCTGCATGCCACCACAGAGGTGCCTCCCGAGCCTGTCCCGATGCATTAAATCCGAGTGTTGGTGGGCTCGAGGGTGGCTAGCTAATTTGGCGTGGTGAGCTGCCGGCGATGGTCTTGCCGGGGTCAGCTGAGGCTGCTTAAGACGCCTTGCCGGGGAAACCCGCTTCAATCCATATGATCTTTGTGGCCTTGGTCCATGTCGTTGCTTTGCTTCGTCTTGTGCCTTGGCTTCTCTCGCTCCCCTTTCCCATACTGTTAGGCGCGGCGGTGGCGGGAGGCTCTGACTACCCGTGCACAAGTAAAGGGGTCGAAAGGAGAGCCCCTACTTTTGCACACCGACAAGAAATGATAAAAGGGGTTCGATGGCGATGTAGGATGGAAAATTGTTCACAGCGAGCCAGAGGACATCAGCGGCGGGGCCATGGACTAGATCGACGGCGGTTGAACCCGAGGGGTTGCGGGTGGGCCACTTAACATGTGACATAGCCCGCCTCAGGCCATCGTTGTCGATGACTGCTACCTCTTGAGCTTGCGCTTGTTTTTCCCTTGAAGAGGAAAGGGTGATGCTGCAAAGTAGCGTAAGTACTTCCCTCAGTTCTGAGAACCAAGGTATCAATCTAGTAGGAGACTACACATCAAGCCACCGAATACCTACACAAACAAACACCAACTTGCAACCAACGCGACAAAGGGGTTGTCAATCCCTTGATGGTTATTCGCAAAGTGAGATCTGATAGAGATGGATAAATGGTAAAGTAATATTTTTGGTATTTTTGGTATATGGAACGAAAAGTTAAGCACTTCTACATTGCAAGAAAAACCAATCTAGTTGGCCAAACCAAATCGATAGTTAGAAGAGACTTGCAAAGATATCAAATCATGCAAATAAGAACTCAGAGGAGATTCAAATAATATTCTTAGATAAGCTGATAATAAAGCCACAATTCATTGGATCTCGGCAAACACACCGCAAAAGAGTATTACATCGAATAGATCTCCAAGAAGATCAAGAATAACTTCATATTGAGAATCAAACAGAGAGAAGAAGCCATCTAGCTACTAGGTATGGACCCGTAGGTCTGAAGTAAACTACTCACGCTTCATCGGAGAGGCAATGGTGTTGATGTAGAAGCCCTCCATGATCGATTCCCACTGCGGCAGGATGCCGGAAAAGGCCCCAAGAGGGGATCTCATGGGTACAGAAGGTTGTGGCGGTGGTAAAATGGTTTCGTGGCACCCCTAGATGTTTTTAGGGCATAAGAGTATATATATATAGTAGGAAGAACTAGGTTAGGAGACCTACGAGGGGCCCACAAGGTCGGGGGGCGCCCCACCCCTCGGGCGCGCCCTCCACCCTTGTGGCAGCCTCGAGGCTCCTCTGACTTGCACTCAAAGTCTCCTGGGTGTCTTCTGGTCCAAGAAAAATCATCGCGAAAGTTTATTCCGTTTGGACTCCGTTTGGTATTCGTTTTCTGTGAAACTCTAAAACAAGAAAAAAAACAGAAACTTGCACTGGGCTCTAGGTTAATAGTTAGTCCCAAAAATCATATAAAATAGCATATTAATGCATATAAAACATCCAAAACAGATAATATAATAGCATGGAACTATAAAAAATTATAGATACGTTGGAGACATATCAAGCATCCCCAAGCTTAATTCATGTTCGTGCTCGAGTAGGTAAATGATAAAAACAGAATTTTGACGTGGAATGCTACCTATCATATTTATCCATGTAATTATCTTTTATTGTGTCATGAATGTTCAGATCCACAAGATTCAAAACAAAAGTTTAATATTGACATAAAAACAATAATACTTCAACCATACTAACAAAATAATTATGTCTTCTCAAAATAATATGGGCAAAGAAAGCTTATCCCTACAAAATCATATAGTCTGGCTATGCTCCATCTTCATCCCACAAAATAATTAAATCATGCACAACCCCGATCACAAGCCAAGCAATTGTTTCATACTTTTGATGTTCTCAAACTTTGTCATCTTTCACGCGATACATCGATTGTGAGCCATGGACATAGCACTATAGGTGGAATAGGCGATTGGTTGTGGAGAAGACAAAAGAAGGAGATAGTCTCCCATCAACTAGGCGTATCAACAGGCTATGGAGATGCCCATTAATAGATATCAATGTGAGTGAGTAGGGATTGCCATGCAACGGATGCACTAGAGCTATAAGTTTATGAAAGCTCAAAAAGAAACTAAGTGGGTGTGCATCCAAGTCGCTTGCTCACGAAGACCTAGGGCAATTTGAGGAAGCCCATCATTAGAATATACAAGCCAAGTTCTATAATGAAAAATTCCCACTAGTATATGAAAGTGATATCATAGGAAACTCTCGATCATGAAGATCATGGTGCTACTTTGAAGCACAAGCGTGGCAAAAAGGATAGTAACATTGTCCCTTCTCTCTTTTCTCTCATTTTTTATGTGGGCCTTCTCTCATTTTTTGGCTTCTTTTTTTCTTTGTCCGGAGTCTCATCCCGACTTGTGGCGGTATCATAGTCTCCATCAGCCTTTCCTCACATGGGACAATGCTCTAATAATGAAGATCATCACACTTTTATTTACTTACAACTCAAGAATTAACACTCGATACTTAGAACAAAATATGACTCTATGTGAATGCCTCCGGCGGTGTACCGGGATGTGCAATTGTGGGGACCCCGACTCATAAGTCGTGATCACCGAATGCACGTGTACAGTGATCCCAGAGATCAATGCTCACTGAACACACAGATGGTGAATAACAAGAGTCTTACATCCATACATACCGTCTTACACATATTATGACCATTATGGTCAAGTCTTACATAGATAAAGCCATAAGGGATGAATACCAAATAAACTTAAGCAGCGGAAATCTTCGTCGATAAGTAGAACCCATGCTATCTGCCTTAACCCTACAGGCATTCTGACTGGGAAACGTCCTAGTTCGCATGTTCGTCTCCAAAGAACTCTTCTTCGAACTCCGGTTCTTCCATGCCTGGCCAATTAAATAACCAGTGGCAAGCCAATGAGTACTTTGAATGTACTCGCAAGCAACCCACATTGGAACAAGGCACAATAATGCAAAGATATAGCACTAAGTAGGTAGTTTGCAGAAAGCTAGTTTTTCGTGCAATGACATGATTTGCCAACATGTAAAGTATGCATCATGAGAGTCAGACATCCGTATGAACAAGTTACAGATATCAACATAAGCGGAGTTGGACACCAATCCAACTCGATCATCGTGTCAAGCTATCTGACTTAACCCAATTAGTTTTATCAACACACACACACACGGTTTGTAAAACTCTGGACGTAGTTTAAGCAAAGACCGCCTAATCTGTCCTTGACCGTGGACACGGCTATTCGAATAGTTTTACACTCTGCAGAGGTTGCACACTTTCCCCACAAGATCCGGGAACTTCCGTGTCATCCACGACCATGATACCTCAAGTACCCGGGTAAGCACCCGATCACTATCTTTCCCTAGACGACACTAGCATAGAGTCCACTCGATTGGTAGTAACCCCCGTGCCCAACATTTTATATCTTAAAATTGTGGAGCATCGCTCCCATATTCAGCACATACTGGCACGGGGTACAAAAGGTGTGTCCGGTGCCCCATAAAAATGTTCTTGGCCGCCCTACAGGCACGACCCGCCCCGAGAGAGAGCACCAAGTCTCCCCGTCACTAGTAATGCGGGCTCCAAGCTAGTATCGGCCTAGTTAATCAATAATGCCCTTTCCCATACAAGTGTAGAGTGGTTGCGCATGTAAGGTTGGGACAGTAAACAAATCTTAAATCTAATCCGTTTTCGAAAACCACACACACTTGCCTCGGTACACCACTTCGTCATCAAGTGGTTACCCATCTCATCATCTCCCTCGGGCATAAGTGGCACCCGACGGGGTTTTCGAAAAGTCTTTTGACAATAACTTTGACTCCTTCACCATGCATATACCCGCCCCTTTTTGCGTAGCATCTACTTTAGCATCCTATCTACTCCCCCTGGCATAACCCTCATAAGAAGGTAGGGTCATGCACAATGCAAGTATCAACAAGGAAGTAATGGTGGCAAACCATCAAAGTGGTTACCACCTCATGATGATTCCGTTGCAACAACAATATGGTGCTATATGACATGCATAAAAAGGTTTCATAGACATGGTCAAAGGGCTGCTTGCCTTGGTCTTCAAAGTCTCAAGTCCTTCTCCTTCTTCTTATCCAACTACTTCGTCAAATACGGGATCTATTTGTCGCAAAAGAAATGACGGGAAAATAAGGCAATAGTAAAACAGAAAAACCAAAGTGCTCAGAAAAATGTCAACTTATTTTTGATAAATACTAGGGGGAAATCTAAGAATGGGAAAATTACTAGTTATGGATTTGGAGTTGTAGAATAGGAGAAATGGATTTACAAAGGTATATTTAAATGCTTAAAATCACATTTAAATATTTACAGTGAAGAAAAGGTTGTTGGATTTGAATGAAAGTTGCGCCATTAAATTGGTTGCAATATTTTAGGAAGTTAGGAGTTGGAATTAATTTATTTGGACAAATTTTTTATCCTATGGAATTTTTGGAAAAGTGACAAAAAAGAAAAAGGGGAAGGGGCACTATGCCTGACACAAAAACAGTCATAGCCAAGAAAGGCCCACCTGTAGAGGCGGCCCAACGCACTAGTGCACGCTGCTGGCCAAAGTTTAAACCTGACGGGCGGGGCCCAGGCGACAGCGAGAGAGAGAGGGGCGATGGAGGGGAGAGGCTGACAGTCGGGGCCCGCCTGTCACCCATAACCCTGCGACAGAGGATCAGCGAGCTCACCGGCGATGATGCGGGGCACGGCGAGGTCGGGCGAGGGCACGGCTGGACTCAGCGTCGTGTCGCCATTCGGGTGGAGGTGGTGGATGTCACCGGAGTTGCCTGGTTTGCCGGCGACGAGGAGGCACGGCGGAGGAGCGTCGGGTGGTGGTCGTTCCGGTCGACTCCGGCTGCAAACAAGGCGGGGGAGAGAGGGAAAATGATCAGTGAGCCACGGCGGTTCCAGATCGAGGAAGAGGAGCGGCGGAGAGGGCCTGTACCCTGAGATCGACGGCGACCCGAGGCGGCGGAGCTCGAGCTCGATCTCGAGCTAGGGCTCGTCTGGAGAGGGGTGAGTGGTGTAGGAGGGTGATTAGGGGAGTGAGAGAGCGAGTGGTGAGGAGAGTAGGGCTCGGGGAGGCCCTTAAATAGGTGAACGGCGGTCCACCGAGGACCCGTGCGCCGGCGAGCCTGCTGCGGTTGCTACGGGTCACGGGGGCTCAAATGAGCGTGTCCGGGGCGTTTGTGGAGGTGGTCTACGACCAGGGGAAGGAAGAGAGGGAGCAGGAGGGGCCAGAGGCGACGCGCATGTGAGCAAGACTTCACTGGTGCGCTGAAGGGCCGAGCTGCTGGCGAAATGGGCGAGAGGAGGGAGAAGGAAGAGGGGGACCAGGGTTTAGCGTGCTGCGGACGCCGAGGCGCATCGTCGGGCGTGCTGGGGAGGCCCGAGGTGGCCGGAGGCGGTTGGAAGGGGGCGGCTACAGTCTTGGGAGCAAGATCAGAAGGCGTGCTCAGAGCATGCAAATGGCCGGCATGCCATTTTTTTGGCAAGGTGGTCACGGCCAAGCATGTCTGGTAGCTCTAGGGGGACGTAAAGAAATGGGAGATGGCCTTGGATGCCCTGGGTGGCGATGGGAGAAGAGAGAGGTAGAAGAAGAGGGAGAAATGGGCTATCCAGAGAGAGAAAGTGGGGTTTTACCCATCCAATAATTGAGATGTGGAGTTTCCATTGTTACTGGAGGTGAAAGGGGACTAGGAGGGGCTGTGGTAAATAGTTGAGGCCATGGAGAAGAGTGGAAGTGGTCAAAACAGGGGTTTTAGTAAAATGGCAGAAGGTGTTTGTTGCTGGTTTGGGCAAGAAGATGAACTCCTCTTGTCATGAGGCTTGACAGGGTCAAATGGCATGAGATAATAATAGGTTCCACCAAGGTTGAGTCCATTTGGGCAAAGTTGTCAATGCAACTTTTGTAAACCCTAGAATTTAGCAGAAATAAACTTGTGTAGATCGAGTTGAGCAAATTACTACCCCTTGATGAACCACTTGGTGTAGTGGCCTCACTTGGTCATGCGAACATGCTCACCAAAGTTGGGGTCTAGGAGAGAAAGTTGGTAGTACAAAGTTGTTCAAATTTTATTCTGGTCAGAGAGGGTTTTGGGGCATTTTGGTGAACCAAAATGACTTTAATTGACACGAGGCTTTGCAAGGTGATCACTATATGCATTTGAGACTTGCTGGATTTTCCTTGGATTTTTATGAAAATATTTCCTGTAGAAATATTTCAAATCCTTGAAATGGGCCGAAATGGTTTTGGGAGGTTTTGTCCAATATTTTGAACATGACCATCTGTTGAAACTCTTATATATGGGAAATATATGCCCACTGAGTTTCCCTGATTTTTGTGAAATATTTTCGAAACAATAAAATAATTTTCCCTATTAAAGACCATTTCTGGCCTTAAGAAAAAGCTTTTAAATAAAATAGGAAAATAACTTTTAAAATTATATTTTTGTTGTTTATGGGAATCCTATATCTAATAGGTTTCAAATATACCTTTTGAAATATTTTTCATACCTCAAATCAAGTACTTGGAGTGCAAACCTCAATTCAGGGTTTTTTGGAAAAACTAATTTTTGAAAATACTTTTTGGCCAAATTATTTTTGTAAGAAAATACTATATTTCTCTATACACATGGCATGATCATTGGACAGAAGCTTGGGGCAAGGAGATGAGGTATAGAAGGTGGAGTTGTGTTGACTTTAAAGAGCACTTGAAAACACAGAGAGAAAACCAACTCAAATAAAAAGTCAAATAATGCAAAAGTTTTTGTCAAACCACATTTTATCATGATTTATCATCTTAAGTGTTGTGCCATGAAAATCAGGGTGTGACAGCAATGAATCAAGAGCGACGTGTATAAAAAAGGATGAACAGTGGCTTTGCCACAAATACGATGTCAACTACATGATCATGCAAAGCAATATGGCGATGATGGAGCGTGTCATAATAAACGGAATGGTGGAAAGTTGCATGGCAATATATCTCGGAATGGCTATGGAGATGCCATAATAAGTAGGTATGGTGTTTGCTTTGAGGAAGGATATGTGGTGGGTTTATGGTACCGGCGAAAGTTGCGCAGTACTAGAGAGGCTAGCAATGGCGGAAAGGTGAGAGTGCGTATAATCCATGGACTCAACATTAGTCATAAAGAACTCACATACTTATTGCAAAAATCTATTAGCAATGAAACAAAGTACTACGCGCATGCTCCTAGGGGGATAGATTGGTAAGAAAAGTCCATCGCCCGTCCCTGACCGCCACTCATAAGGAAGACAATCAAAAAATAAATCATGCTCCGACTTCATCACATGACGGTTCACCATACGTGCATGCTACGGGACTCACAAACTTTAACGCAAGTATTTCTCAAATTCACAACTACTTACTAGCATGACTCTAATATCACCATCTTCATACCTCAAAAAATTCATAAGGAATCAGACTTCTCATAATATTCAATGCACTTTATATGAAAGTTTTTATTATATCCCTCTTGGATGCCTATCATATTAGGACTAATTTTATAACCAAAGCAAATTACCATGCTGTCTAGATACTCTCAAAATAATATAAGTGAAGTACGAGAGTTCATCAATTTCTATAAAATAAAACCACCACCGTGCTCTAAAAAGATATAAGTGAAGCACTAGAGCAAATTTTGCCTAGCTCAAAAGATATAAGTGAAGCACATAGAGCATTCTAATAAATCACGATTCATGTGTGTCTCTCTCAAAAGGTGTGTAATAAAGGATGATTGTGGAAAACTAAAAAGAAAAGACTCAATCATACAAGACGCTCCAAGCAAAACACATATCACGTGGTGAATAAAAATATAGCCTCAAGTAAAGTTACCGATAGACGAAGACGAAAGAGGGGATGCCTTCCCGGGGCATCCCCAAGCTTAGGCTTTTTGACATCCTTGGATATTATCTTGGGTTGGGCATACCCAAGCTTAGGCTCTTGCCACTCCTTATTCCATATTCCATCAAACCCTTACCTAAAACTTGAAAACTTCTCAACACAAAACTCCAACAGAAAATCTCGTAAGCTCCGTTAGTATAAGAAAATAAATCACCACTTTTGTTAGTGTTGTGAACTCATTATTTGTTTATACTGGTGTAATATATGCTATATTCCAACTTTTCCATGGTTCATATCCCCTGATACTAGCCATAGATGCATCAAAATACGCAAACAACACGCGAAAAACAGAATCTGTCAAAAACAGAATAGTTTGTAGCAATCTGAATATTCGAATACTTCTGTAACTCCAAATATCCTGAGACAATAGAGAATCCTAGATAATTTGTTTATTAATCTTTTGCAAAAAGAATCAGTATTTTATCATGCTTCTGCTAAGAATAAGAGTTGTTTTCGTGAGCGCAAAAGTTTCTATTTTTCAGCAAGATCAAATTAACTATCACCGTAGGTTATCCCATAGGTATTACTTGGCACAAACACTAACTAAAACACAGAACCACATCTAACCAGAGGCTAGATGATTTATTCAAAGCAAAACAGGACCTAAAAATTAAGAACAAAAATAAAATTGGGTTTCCTCCCAACAAGCGCTATTGTTTAATGCCCCTAGCTAGGCATCAAAACACGAATAGATCTAAGTATTATAATCTTTGGCACGGAATCCATAAGTGGCTATCATAATAGATTCATAAGGCAATTAAATTTTCTTTCTTGGAAAGTGTTACATGCCTTTCCTCACGCAAATTGGAATCTAATGTTTCCTTCTTTCATAACAATAGTTGCACCAAACGTTCTAAGGAAAGGTCTACCAAGAATAATATGACATGTAGGATTGCAATCTATATCAAGAACAATGAAACCTAGGGGAACATAATTCCTATTTGCAATAAGAACATCATTAATTCTTCCCATAGGTTTCTTAATAGTGGAATCCGCAATATGCAAATTTAAGGAACAATCATCAAATTCACGGAAACCTAACACATCTCATAAAGTTTTCGAAATCGTGGAAACACTAGCACCCAAATCACACAAAGCATAGTATTCATAATCTTTAATCTTAATCTTAATAGTAGGTTCCCACTCATCATAAAGTTTTCTAGGAATAGAAACTTCCAAATTAAGCTTTTCTTCATAAGATTGCATCATAGCATCAACGATATGTTTAGTAAAAGCTTTGTTTTGATTATAAGCATGAGGAGAATTCAACAAGGATTGAAACAAGGAAATACAATCAATTAAATAACAATTATAATAATTAAAGTCCTTGAAATCAAAAAATAGTGGGTTGATTGCTATCTAAAGTTTTGACCTCTTCAATCCCACTTTATCAATTTTTGCATCAAGATCTAAAAACTCTGAATCACTGGGACGCCTTCTAACTAAAGTTGACTCATCTCCAGTCCCATCTTTATCAATATTTACATTGGAAAACAAAGATTCAATAGGAGTCACATCAATCACTTTTAGATCTTCATCATTATTTTCACGGAAACTAGAAGAACACGCTTTTTTAAACCAATCTTTCTTAGCACGCATCTTAGCTGTTCTTTCTTTGCATTCATCAATGGAAATTCCCATGGCTTTGAGAGACTCATTGATATCGTGCTTAGGTGGAATATATCTAAGTTTCAAAGAATCAACATCAAGAAAAATTCTATCGACGTTCCTAGCCAAATCATCAATCTTAAGAAATTTTCTTCAATCATAGCATTGAAATTCTTTTGCAAACTAATAAATTCTTTAACACTATTCTCAAATTCATAGGGCATCTTATTATAATTTCTATAACATATTTTGTAGGAATTACCATAATTATTAGAGGAATTACTAGCAAACGGCCTAGGATTAAAATTACCTCTATACGCGTTGTTACCAAATTGTTCCTACCAAAAACATTCACATCCATAGATTCATTATTGTTTTCCATCAAAGTAGACAAAGGCATATCATTAGGATCAATAGGAGCATTCTTGCGGGAGCAGCAATTCGGTGCTCGGGCTCAGCTGCTCCCCAAATCACTATCACTCGTTGGTGCCTCGGGATTGTAGAAAGTTCGCCTAGTGTGTCAGAGCTAGATCGCGCAATATCAAAGATGCGCGGTGTATACGGCGTGGGCCATGTCCGTATGCAGGGCGTCCGTTAGGCACGACTCGCGCGTCGCTCTTGATCCGTGGACCAGCACGTTTCGTATGGGCTGAGCCATGGTCCAGAATTGTTAGTCCAGTACGGAAGGCTTGCGGCCCGGAGGAGGTTGGCGAAACCTCGGCCCCTGCTCTCTGCGGCAGTGGGTGTTACTTCCGGCGGCGCGGCGATGGACGATGCAGGGCTGGAGTTCCTTATGGATCCCATCGACCGGTGAGTTTCACCTATGAAATGATCTTCTTTCAATTGGTTGATTCGATTCTATGTCAGGCGCTGAAATTTCAGCGAAAGATTTCGGTGCTACACGACATCGAAACCCTCTTCCCCATCGCCACCGCCGATCATTGTGGTATGACCTGCAGTTTCCATTTAGGGAGGAATTTGCGGCAGCCTTTAGCATCCGGATCCGGTTCCCCTAGTCTTCTTTGCCGCGCTGCGATGCCCATCCTACCAAGCTCGCGGATTCTATGGCGGGTGCAGTTGCGTGCAAGATGAGGGTGTCCACATCCCTCGTTAGGCTGGCAAAAGTAACTACAACGAGGAATAAATGCTTCTGGACTAGGTCCGTGCAATCCACTAATCATGACAGCACCGGCTGGATTGAAAGGTGATCCCTTAATCAATTATTGATTAATCTTGCTTTCGTTAGTTGTGAGCATGTTCAATCTATTTAACGAGCGATTTACATGCAAACCTGTGTATGCTTCACGATTTTGAGCAGTGCACAATGGCTGGCTGTGGTGATAGAATGTCCAATGAATTATGAAAATTGAAATCTCTCCATGGTAATTTTAGGTTAGGGCTGGTGAGTGCTCCATCAGACAGAACTCCTTGCACATTAAAGATGCATTTGTTGGAGCAATCTATTTGCAAATATGCAGGAGCTGCGAAGAGTGTAAGCAAACCCGAAGCTACGATTGACTTTCAACTAATTCGAGGAGGCCTACGACTTGTATAGCTTGACGCATAAGCGATTGCCATAGGGCGAAAGCGACTATAATGGTTTGTGGGTTGCGGGGAAGCTAGAGGCGGAGAAACTAACGGTCTTGTAGGTGCGATTGCCCCGCATTGATAAGGATGTTGCTTGGCGTCGGCAATAGCTGGTATATAATTGAGCTCGTGAGAACACCAATCATTCGATGTCGCTGACAATGGGGAGAAGGTCCGCTGACCGTCGCACAAATCACATTGATGTTTACACCAAGGATCTAATAAGGTAGTTACGGTGAATGTAATGTGAACCTTGGGTAAGTGTACAACATCATCGCAGTTTTTTGGATCTGTTGAGAAGGTGCTGTTTACAAAGAGGACTTTGAGGAACATATGTGGCCAGATAAGCCATGAGCAGACGGATTATGATGTGAGGAAAACTTTGGAGGTTTTTGCTGACATTCTTGGGAGTGACCCAGACTTCTTATCGATAGCGAGAGCAGGGTAAAGAAGTTGAGAGGTCGACAGCCTCGAAAACTAACCTCGAAGGTTTGGCCACTATCCTCAAAGGTTTGGCCTGTGTATTTAATTTGTACTACTCTGTCCCATAATGTAAGATGTTTTGCAGTTCAATTTAAACTGCAAAAACGTCCTATATTATTGGACGGAGGGAGTAGTTCACAATCAGAATATTTGCACTTCTTACAACATGCTCACTCGTGATATCTCACTGTGTGCAGACCAGAACAAAATGTTGCTGTCTTTTTAATTCTCATTAAAAGAAGCTGATTCATGTTGTATTGACAGGGTCGTGTTGTTAGGAGAACCAATCTGGCAATAGTGTCACGCAAGCAAAGTGTATCCTAGAGCTATGTTCGGGCTGTTCGGGTGAATCCTCATCGAAGGTATACTACGGAGGTTGAGAAGATGAAAAAGTATGTGACAATGCACAACAATGTGGCGGAACGTGAGAAGTGTAGTAGAGTTGTTATGAGGTAACAATCAAGGACGACGATTCTGAATTTGTGTGCGAGTGCGGACAGTTCGAGCATCTGTGGATGCTTTCTTGCCATGTCCTAAGGGTAATATCTGCGGGTTTGCATACATGTAGTATGTTTTGATCATAGTTTGATATATGTTACGATAGTTGGTGTACCATCTTTGACGCATGCATAAGTCTTTCACATGCGGGCATTCGACTCTATACATGCAGGATATGGATGTTGTTAGGATGGGGGACTCTAATTTGAAATGTTTGAGCACATGGCTGGCCCGAAAGCTCTAATGGCGGCGCTAGCAACTGAAGCGTTCGAGCACATGTTGGTGGCCTTTAAACTCTAATGGTGAGTTGTGCACTGCTTGTGAGAGAAGAGGGATGGTCTGGGATTTGAAGGCTGTCGGGATGCGATCACCGCAGTGGTAACTGGAAATGACGAACTTACAGTCTTATCAAATGGTGGTGCAACCCAGAATATAATTTAGGCGGTCCGTGAGTGTGAACGCACTTCGTATGCAGCACCTCTCGAGAAGAAAAAGGGGTGTCGGCAGGGCGACAAATAGCCGTGAGAAAAGACCATGTCACGGTCTGAGCAAGCGGACTAGGTTTTGGAGCCCGACAAATGCAAGAACTGCGGCATGGAGGGGCACTGTCGAAACATGTTCACATGACCACTTGGTGGTGGGCAGACTTAGAAGTGAGGATTTATTTTCATGTGTAATTTGTGGTTTGAGGATTTTCTGGTGTGTACCGTGAGCCATGTTGAACGCTTGTTCTCCCAGTGCTTAAAGTGTGTACCATTGCAAGTTTGTAACATTGAGTGATAGCGGTCTTAGTGTTCTGTAGTACTTTATGCTAACTTGTCAGATCTTAAGATTTGTAAGAGCTAAATGTTATGAGTAATGACTTTGCAGTTTTGCAAAGTATTTTTATGATCATATGAGACCCACATGATTGTTTTCCGTATGGCAGAATGGTGTAGATCCTGCTATGCTGTGCATGAAGTTGTGATAGCACGTGGCACATGAGGTGTAATGAGCTTACAACAGTGTGACTAGGGATTGAGGTGCTCTAGAATTCAAAATTTGCGAAAGTCGTGGGTGTTCTAGTCTTTCTTTGTGGGGATTGTGATGGAAAAGATAAGAGAACGGCTCAAGATGGCACGGAAATAAAGCTGGGCCGTATGCATACGAAGGCTGTTCCGCCTGGGAGGTGTTGACGCCATTGCAATGAATGCCCTCAGGCCCACATTACTTCTATATCTGATACAATCAGAATACAGATGAGAATACAAGTAATGGAGCTGATCCACATGCTAGCAAATGGCTGAGATTTCAGGAGCAGCTGAGCCTGGGCTCAGAAACGAATTTTCCCACTCTTGCTAGCAAACAATTTCATAAGCTCATCCATCTTTCCACTCAAAACATTTATTTCTTCAATTGCATGCACTTTTTTACTAGTGGAAGATCTTTGGGTATGCCATTGAGAATAATTAATCATAATATTATCTAGGAGTTTAGTAGCTTCTCCTAAAGTAATGTCCATAAAAGTGCCTCCCGCGGCCGAATCTAACAGATTTCTAGAAGCAAAATTTAATCCGGCATAAATTTTTTGTATAATCATCCACAAATTCAAACCATGAGTAGGGCAATTTCTAATCATCAATTTCATCCTCTCCCAAGATTGTGCAACATGTTCATGATCAAGTTTCTTAAAATTCATATTATCGTTCCTAAGGGAGATGATCTTAGCGGGAGGGAAATACTTGGAAATAGAAACATCTTTACACTTATTCCATGAATCAATACTATTTTTAGGCAAAGATGAAAACCAAGTTTTAGCGCGATCCCTAAGCGAGAACGGAAATAGCTTCAACTTATCATTGTCCACATCTTTTTACTTTTGCATATCACACAAATCAACGAAATTAAGAAGATGGGATGCGGCATCTTCATTTGGAAGGCCGGAAAATTGATCTTTCATGACAAGATTCAACAAAGCAGTATTAATTTCACAAGATTCCGCATTAGCATCGGGAGCAATCAGAGTACTAATAAGATAATTGTTGTTGGTATTGGAAAAGTCACACAATTTGGTGTTATCTTGAGCCATCATGACAAAGCAAGCAATCCAACACACGAGCACACAAAAAGCAAACAAAGAAGACGAACGGAAGAGGGGCGAATAAAAGGCGAATCTTTTTGAAAATCGTTTTAGAAGTGCGGGAGAGGAAAACAAGAGGCGAATGGCGAATAATGTAATGCGAGAGATGAGAGTTTATGATGGGTACTTGGTATGTCTTGGCTTGGCGTAGATTCCCCCGGCAATGGCGCCAGAAATCCTTTTTGCTACCTCTTGAGCTTGCGTTGGTTTTCCCCTTGAAGAGGAAAGGGTGATGCAGCAAAGTAGCATAAGTATTTCCATCAGTTTTGAGAACCAAGGTATCAATCCAGTAGGAGACTACACAGCAAGCCACCGAATACCTGCACAAACAAACACCAACTTGCAACCAACGGGACAAAGGGGTTGTCAATCCCTTCATGGTTATTCGCAAAGTGAGATCTGATAGAGATGGATAAACGGTAAAGTAATATTTTTGGTATTTTTGGTTTATGGAACGGAAAGTTAAGCACTTCTCCCATTGCAAGAAAAACCAATCTAGTTGGCGAAACCAAATCGATAGTTTGAAGAGACTTGCAAAGATATCAAATCATGCATATAAGAATTAAGAGGAGATTCCAATAATATTCATATATAAGCTGATCATAAATCCACAATTCATCGGATCTCAGCAAACACACCGCAAAAGAGTATTACATCGAATAGATCTTCAAGAACATCGAGGAGAACTTTGTATTGATAATCAAAAAGAGAGAAGAAGCCATCTACACTACAAAAAAAAGACACATCCGTGACATTTTGGGCCGAACGAAATTTTTTTCTGTCATACTTATGACACTTCTATGACGATAATTGTGACAAAACCCGGTATCATCATAGATGTGGTGGGCTCCTACTTCTATGACAAAAAATCATGACAGAAAATGAGCTTTTCGTCCTGGGCGGGCCGGAGACACAGCTGCATGACATTCTTTCGGCCGTCCATGACGGAAAAAACCGTGGTAGAAGCAAGGGCGAGGAAAATATCGGGGTGTTTCCAGTTACGGTGGGTGGTCGGGGCCGTGCGATGCATGGAGGTTTGCGTGTTTCTCTCGTACACGAACGTGCGTGGGTGCGAGGCGTTGGGCTCTAACTGAACCCGATCGAGCGAGGCGTTCGCCTACTGAACCCGAGCGATTGCACTGCAGGCTACGCGTTACTGAACCCGAGCGATCGATCGATGGCTGTTAACTGAACCCGATCGAGCGATTCCTTCGCTACTCCTGCTAACTGAAGTCGATCGATGCTGCCTCTGGATGAACAGTGAGTGTTGCTGGGGGGTTTGGATGAACAGTTCCCGGTGGGGGTGGATGAACAGGACCCCGTGGTGTTGCCTCTGGATGAACAGGACCCCGATCGATCGAGCTGGTTGGGGCTGGATGAACAGGACCCCATGGAGGGCTGGATGAATAGGACCACCCCGTGGAGGGCTCGATGAGCGATGAAGCGGTGGAGGGCTAGATGAACAAGAGCCCGTGGAGGGGTGGTTGAACAGGAGCCCGTGGAGAGGGCTGGTTGAGCGATGGCGGTGGAGTAGCGGCGGTGGAGGCTGGATGAACAGTCGCAGGTGGAGGCTAGAGGAGGTCGATGGCGGATGAATAGTAGCCCGTGGAGGCTAGAGGGGGTCGACGGTGGAGATGAACAGTATCTTGTCGAGTCCCGTTTTGCGGTACGCCACACCCCTCCCGATGAACAGGACCTCTGTTTCGACCGTGGCGCTCCAACACAAGTCCGTTTCCTCCGTTTTGCAAGACGCCACACCCTCCCGATCAACGGGACCCGTTTCGGCCGTAGGAGGTCCGTTTCCTCCGCTTTGCAAAGACGCGGACCCCTCCCAATGAACAGGATCCCGTTTCAAACATGGCCGGTCAAACACAAGGCCGTTTCCACCATTGTGCGGTATGCCAAGCCTCGTTTCCATCGGCTGTTCCGTCCAAGTCGATTGGCTCCCACGCGTTCTGTTGCCTCCCGATGAACACAACGCATTCCGTTGCCTCCCCATGAACACGACGACAACGCAGTTTCTCCGTTCTGACCCAGCCATGTACACGAGCCCTGGCTGTACGTGCGTCGCGGTAAGCGTTCAAGACCCGCCAGTATGCGTACGTGGCGTCAGATTTACTTTCTTGCACCCTGGGCGTTGTACGTACGTGTACATGCTACGTGCGCGCCTCTACTATGACACGTGCGTGCCTCTACATCGACCAGTATGTACGTACACGTTCGTGACCAGAATGACAATGCTATGAACGCTTCGACCAGGTGGGTCCCGGCTGTCAGGCACTTCCTTGCGTGCAAAGATGTAGCTGGTGGGTCCCAGCAATCAGGGGGGCGAATCATTTTTTTTGCTCGGACGCACTTCCTTGCGTGCGAAGATGTAGCTGGTGAGTCCCTGCTGTCAGCTGGAGGAATCATTATTTTCCGCGTACTAAGGAGGCACTTCCTTGCGGCCACCGAGGGACAAATTGTCGGCCTCTCCACGTCTGATACTCTTAGATGGAAGTCGGTCTTTGACCACATTGACCACGTGATACGTCTCCAACGTATCTATAATTTTTGATTGTTCCATGCTATATTATATTCTGTTTTGGATGTTTAATGGGCTTTATTATACACTTTTATATTATTTTTGGGACTAACCTATTAACCAAAGGCCCAGCCCAAATTCCAGTTTTCTTGCCTATTTCAGTGTCTCGAAGGAAAAAGATATCAAACAGAGTCCAAACGGAATGAAACCGTTTGGAACGTGATTTTCAGAAGAAACGTGATCCAGAGGACTTTGAGTCTATGTAAAGCAATCAACGAGGAAGGCACGAGGCAGGGGGCGCGCCCACCTCCCCCAGGCGCGCCCTCCAACCTCGTGGGCCCCTCGTTGCTCCACCGACGTACTTCTTCCTCCTATATATACCCATATACCCTGGAAACATCAGATACGGAGCCAAAACCCTATTTCCACCGCCGCAACCTTCTGTACCCGTGAGATCCCATCTTGGGGCCTTTTCAGCTTCTCACGGAGGGGGGGCATTGATCACGGAGGGCTTCTACATCAACACCATAGCCTCTCCGATGATGTGTGAGTAGTTTACTTCAGACCTTCGGGTCCATAGATATTAGCTAGATGTCTTGTTCTCTCTCTTTGGATCTCAATACAAAGTTCTCCTCGATCTACTTGGAGATCTATTCGATGTAATCTTATTTTGCGGTTTGTTTGCCGAGATCCGATGAATTGTGGGTTTATGATCAAGATTATCTATGAACAATATTTGAATCTCCTCTGAATTCTTTTATGTATGATTGGTTATCTTTGCAAGTCTCTTGAATTATCGGTTTGGTTTGGCCTACTAGATTGATCTTTCTTGCAATGGGACAAGTGCTTAGCTTTGGGTTCAATAATGCGGTGTCCTTTCCCGGATGAGGGCAGCAAGGCACGTATTGTATTGTTGCCATCGAGGATAAAAAGATGGGGTTTATATCATATTGCATGAGTTTATCCCTCTACATCATGTCATCTTACTTAAAGGATTACTACTGTTCTTATGAACTTAATACTCTAGATGCATCTTTGGATAGCGGTCTATGTGTGGAGTAATAGTAGTAGATGAGTAATCGTTTCGGTCTACTTGTTGCGGACGTGATGCCTAAATACATGATCATACCTAGATATTCTCATAACTATGCTCAATTCTATCAATTGCTCGGCGATGAATTCGTTTACCCACCGTAATACTTATGCTCTTGAGAGAAGCCACTAGTGAAACCTATGGCCCGCAGGTCTATCTTCCATCATATTAATCTTCCAACACTTAGCAATTTTTATTGGCGTTTATTTTACTTTGCATCTTTATTTCTCTTTATCATAAAAATACCAAAAATATTATCTTATCATATCTATCAGATCTCACTCTCGTAAGAGACCATGAAGGGATTGACAACCCCTTTATTGCATTGGTTGCGAGGTTCTTATTTGTTTGTGTATGTCGTGGGACTCGGCGTGATCTCCCTCTTGGATTGAACCTTGGTTCTCAAAAACTGAGGGAAATACTTACGCTACTTTACTGCATCACCCTTTCCTCTTCAAGGGAAAACCAACGCAGTGCTCAAGAGGTAGCAAGAAGGATTTCTGGCGCTGTTGCCGGGGAGATTCGCGCCAAGTCAAGTCAAGAAGGATTTCTGGTGTCGTTGCTGAGTCTACACAAGTCAAGACATACCAAGTACCCATCACAAACTCTTATCCCTCGCATTACATTATTTGCCATTTGCCTCTCGTTTTCCTCCCCCACTTCACCCTTGCCGTTTTATTCGCCCTCTCTTTTCCGTTCGCCTCTTTTTCGCTTGCTTCTTGTTTGCTTGTGTGTTGGACTGCTTTCTTGTCACGATGGCTCAAGATAATACTAAATTTTGTGACTTTACCAATACCAACAACAATGATTTTCTTAGGACTCCGATTTCTCCTCTTACCGAAGCTGAATCTTGTGAAATTAATGCTGCTTTTTTGAATCTTGTCGTGAAAGATCAATTCGCCGGCCTTCCTAGTGAAGATGTCGCTACCCATCTAAATAGCTTTGTTGATTTGTGTGATATGCAAAAGAAGAAAGATGTGGACAATGATATTGTTAAATTGAAGCTATTTCCTTTTTCGCTTAGAGATCGTGCTAAAGCTTGGTTTTCGTCTTTGGCTAAAAATAGTATTGATTCATGGATTAAGTGCAAAGATGCTTTTATCTCTAAGTATTTTCCTCCCACTAAAATCATCTCTCTTAAAAACGATATCATGAATTTTAAGCAACTTGATCATGAACATGTTGCACAAGCTTGGGAGAGAATGAAATTAATGACACATAATTGCCCTACACATGGTTTGAATCTTTGGATGATTATGCAAAAAAATTATGCCGGATTGAATTTTGCTTCTAGAAATCTTTTAGATTCGGCCGCGGGAGGCACTTTTATGAAAATCACTTTATGAGAAACTACTAAACTCCTATATAATATTATGGTTAATTATTCTCAATGGCACACGAAAGATCTACTAATAAAAAGGTGCATGCGATAGAAGAAATTAATGTTTTGAGTGGAAAGATGGATGAACTTATGAAATTATTTTCTACTAAAAGTGTTTCTTCTGATTCTAACGATGTGCCTTTGTCTACCTTGATTGAGAATAATAATGAATCTATGGATGTGAATTTTGTTGGTAGGAATAATTTTGGTAACAACGCGTATAGAGGAAACTTAATTCCTCTAATAATTATGGTAATTCCTACAACAATTCTTATGGAAATTTTAATAACATGCCCTCTAAATTTGAGACTAGTGTCAAGGAGTTTATGAATTCACAAAATAATTTCAATGCTTTGCTTGAAGAAAAATTGCTTAAGGTTGATGAATTGGCTAGGAACGTTGATAGAATTTCTCTTGATGTTGATTCTTTGAAACTTAGATCTATTCCACCTAAGCATGATATCAATGAGTCTCTCAAAGCCATGAGAATTTCCATTGATTAGTGCAAAGAAAGGACCGCTAGGATGCGTGCTAAGAAAGATTGCTTTGTGAAAGCGTGTTCTTCTAGTTTCTATGGAAATAAAGATGAAGATCTAAAAGTTATTGATGTGTCTCCTTTTAAATCTTTGTTTTGCAATATGAATCTTGATAATGATGGGACTGGAGATGAGTCACCTTTACCTAGAAGGCGTCCTAAAAATACGGAGTTTTTAGATCTTGATGCAAAAATTGGTAAAAATGGGATTGAAGAGATCAAAACTTTAGATTTTAATGAGCCCACTATTTTGGATTTCAAGGAATTTAATTATGATAATTTCTCTTTAATATATTGTATTTCCTTGTTGCAAACCGTGCTAAATTCTCCTCATGCTTATAGTCAAAATAAAGCTTTTACTAAACATATCGTTGATGCTTTGATGCAATCTTATGAAGAAAAACTTGAGTTGGAAGTTTCTATCCCTAGAAAACTTTATGATGAGTGGGAAACTACTATTAAAATTAAAATTAAAGATCATGAATGCTATGCTTTGTGTGATTTGGGTGCTACTGTTTCCACGATTCCAAAAACTTTGTGTGATTTGCTAGGATTCCGTGAATTTGATGATTGTTCATTAATCTTGCACCTTGCAGATTCCACTATTAAGAAACCTATGGGAAGAATTAATGATGTTCTTATTGTTGCAAATAGGAATTATGTGCCCGTAGATTTCATTGTTCTTGACATAGATTGCAATCCTTTATGTCCTATTATTCTTGGTAGACCTTTCCTTAGAACGATTGGTGCAATTATTGATACGAAGGAAGGGAATATTAGATCCCAATTTCCGTTATGGAAAGGCATGGAACACTTTCCTAGAAAGAAAATAAAATTACCAAATCTATTATGAGAGCCACTTATGGATTGCCTACCAAAGATGGCAATACTTAGATCTATCCTTGCTTTTATGCCTAGCTAGGGGCGTTAAACGATAGCGCTTGTTGGGAGGCAACCCAATTTTATTTTAATTTTTTCTTTTTGCGTCTGTTTACGAATAAATATTTGATCTAGCCTCTGGTTAAATTTCTTTTTATGTTTTAGTTAGTGTTTCTGCCAAGTTAAACCTACAGGATCTTCTTGGATGATAGTTATTTGATCTTGCTGAAATTCTAGAAACTTTCTGTTCACGAAAACAATTGTTAAAAATCACCAGAACATGATAAAATATTGATTCCAATTGCAGTAGATCAATAAACAAATTTTCTAGGTAGTCCTATTTTGGTAGATTTGTTTGAGTTCCATAAGTTTGCCTTAGTTAGATATTACTACAGACTGTTCTGTTTTTGACAGGTTCTGTTTTTCGTGTGTTGTTTGCTTATTTTGATGAATCTATGGCTAGTAAAAGAGTTTATGAACCATAGAGAAGTTGGAATACAGTAGTTTTAACACAAATATAAATAAAGAATGGGTTCAATACAGTACCTTGAAGTGGTGTTTTGTTTTCGTTCGCTAACGGAGCTCACGAGATTTTCTTTTGAGTTTTGTTTCTGTGAAGTTTTGGGTAAATATTTGATGGATTATGGAACAAGGAGTGGCAAGAGCCTAGGCTTGGGGATGCCCATGGTACCCCAAGATAATCTAAGGACACCAAAAAGCCAAAGCTTGGGGATGCCCCGGTAGGCATACCCTCTTTCGTCTTCATCCATCGGTAACTTTACTTGGAGCTATATTTTTATTCACCACATGATATGTGTTTTTCTTGGAGCGTCTTGTATGATTTGAGTCTTTGATTTTTAGTTTACCACAATCATCCTTGCTGTACACACCTTTTGGGAGAGACAAACATGATTGAATTTATTAGAATACTCTATGTGCTTCACTTATATCTTTTTGAGCTATATAGTTTTTGCTCTAGTGCTTCACTTATATCTTTTAGAGCACGGTGGTGGATTTGTTTTATAGAAACTATTGTTATCTCATGCTTCACTTATATTATTTTGAGAGTTCTACAAAAAAAGCATGGTCATTTGCTTTAATCATAAAATTTGGTCCCAATATGATAGGCATCCAAGATTATTAGAAAAAATTCTTATAAGTGTGTTGAATATTATGAGAAGTTTGATGCTTTATAATTGTTTTGAGATATGAAGATGGTGATATTAGAGTCATGCTAGTTGAGTAGTTGTGAATTTGAGGAATACTTGTGTTAAAGTTCGTGATTCCCATAGCATGCACGTATGGTGAACCGTTATGTGATGAAGTCGGAGCATGATTTATTTATTGATTGTCTTCCTTATGAGTGGCGGTCGGGGGACGGCGATGGTCTTTCCTACCAATCTATCCCCTAGGAGCATGCGCGTAATACTTTGCTTTGATAACTTGTAGATTTTTGCAACAAGTATATGAGTTCTTTATGACTAATGTTGAGTCCATGGATTATACGCGCTCTCATCCTTCCACCATTGCTAGACTCTCTAATACCGCGCACTTTTCGCTGGTATCATACACCCACCATATACCTTCCTCAAAACAGCCACCATACCTACCTATCATGGCATTTCCATAGCCATTCCGAGATATACTGCCATGCAACTTACCACCATTCCGTTTACTATGACACGCTCCATCATTGTCATATTGCTTTGCATGATAATGTAGTTGACATCGTATTTGTGGTAAAGCCACCGTTCATAATTGTCCTACATGTCACTCTTGATTCATTGCATATCCCGGTACATCGCCGGAGGCATTCATATAGAGTCATATTTTGTTCTAAGTATTGAGTTGTAATTCTTGAGTTGTAAAGTAAATAAAAGTGTGATGATCATCATTATTAGAGCACTGTCCCATGTGAGGAAAGGATGATGGAGACTATGATCCCCCACAAGTCGGGATGAGACTCTGGACTAAAAAAAAGAGGCCATAAAAAAAGAGAAAAGGCCCAAAGAAAAAAATGAGAGAAAAGAGAGAAGGGACAATGCTACTATCCTTTTACCACACTTGTCCTTCAAAGTAGCACCATGATCTTCATGATAGAGAGTCTCCTATGATATCACTTTCATATACTAGTGGGAATTTTTCATTATATAACTTGGCTTGTATATTCCAATGATGGGCTTCCACAAAATTGCCCTGGGTCTTCGTGAGCAAGCGAGTTGGATGCACACCCACTTAGTTTCTCTTGTTGAGCTTTCATACACTTATAGCTCTAGTGCATCCGTTGCATGGCAATCCCTATTCACTCGCATTGATATCTATTAATGGGCATCTCCATAGCCCGTTGATACGCCTAGTTGATGTGAGACTATCTTCTCCTTTTTTGTCTTCTCCACAACCACCATCCTATTCCACATATAGTGCTATGTCCATGGCTCACGCTCATGTATTGCGTGAAGATTGAAAAAGTTTGAGAACACCAAAAGTATGAAACAATTGCTTGTCTTGTCATCGGGGTTGTGCATGATTTAAATATTTTGTGTGGTGAAGATAGAGCATAGCCAGACTATATGATTTTGTAGGGATACCTTTCTTTTGCCATGTTATTTTGAGAAGACATAATTGCTTAGTTAGTTTGCTTGAAGTATTATTATTTTTATGTCAATATTAAACTTTTGTCCTGAATCTTTCGGATCTGAATATTCATACCACAAATAAGAGAATTACAATGAAAATTATGATAGGTAGCATTCCACATCAAAAATTCTGTTTTTATCATTTACCTACTTGAGGACGAGCAGTAATTAAGCTTGGGGATGCTTGATACGTCTCCAACGTATCTATAATTTTTTATTGTTCCATTCTTTATTATATTCTATTTTGGATGTTTAATGGGCTTTATTATACAGTTTTATATTATTTTTGGGACTAACCTATTAACCGGAGGCCAAGCCCAAATTGTTGTTTTCTTGCCTATTTCAGTGTTTCGAAGGAAAAAGATATCAAACGGAGTCCAAACGGAATGAAACCTTCGGGAACGTGATTTTCGGAACAAACGTGATCCAGAGGACTTTGAGTCTACGTAAAGCAATCAACGAGGAAGGCACGAGGCAGGGGGCGCGCCCACCTCCCCCAGGTGCACCCTCCACCCTCGTGGACCCCCTCGTTGCTCCACCGACGTACTTCTTCCTCCTATATATACCCATATACCCTGGAAACATCAGATACGGAGCCAAAACCCTATTTTCACCGCCGCAACCATCTGTACCCGTGAGATCCCATCTTGGGGCCTTTTGGCGCTCACGAGGGGGCATTAATCACGGAGGGCTTCTACATCAACACCATAGCCTCTCCGATGATGTGTGAGTAGTTTACTTCAGACCTTGGTCCATAGTTATTAGCTAGATGGCTTCTTCTCTCTCTTCGGATCTCAATACAAAGTTCTCCTCGATCTTCTTGGATATCTATTCGATGTAATCTTCTTTTTGCGGTGTGTTTGTCGAGATCCAGATGAATTGTGGGTTTATGATCAAGATTATCTATGAACAATATTTGAATCTCCTCTGAATTCTTTTATGTATGATTGGTTATCTTTGCAAGTCTCTTTGAATTATCAGTTTGGTTTGGCCTATTAGATTGATCTTTCTTGCAATGGGACAAGTGCTTAACTTTGGGTTCAATCTTGCGGTGTCCTTTCCCAGTTACAGCAGGGGCAGCAAGGCACGTACTGTATTGTTGGCATCGAGGATAAATAGATGGGTTTTATATCATATTGCATGAGTTTATCCCTCTACATCATGTCATCTTACTTAAAGCATTACTCTGTTCATATGAACTTAATACTCTAGATGCATGCTGGATAGCGGTTGATGTGTGGAGTAATAGTAGTAGATGCAGAATCATTTTGGTCTACTTGTCGCGGACGTGATGCCTATATACATGATCATACCTAAATATTCTCATAACTATGCTCAATTCTATCAATTGCTCGACAGTAATTCGTTTACCCACCATAATACTTATGCTCTTGAGAGAAGCCACTAGTGAAACCTATGGCCCCCGGGTCTATCTTCCATCATATTACAGCACTTAGCTATTTTTATTGCCGTTTATTTTACTTTGCATCTTTATTTCTCTTTATCATAAAAATACCAAAAATATTATCTTATCATATCTATCAGATCTCACTCTCGTAAGTGACCGTGAAGGGATGGACAACTCCTTTATCGCTTTGGTTGCTAGGTTCTTATTTGTTTGTGTATGCGCATGGGACTCGAGCGTGATCTCCTACTGGATTGATACCTTGGTTCTCAAGAACTAAGGGAAATACTTACGCTACTTTACTACATCACCCTTTCCTCTTCAAGGGAAAACCAACGCAGTGCTCAAGAGGTAGCACCACGCCGCGCCGAGAGCACTAGGGCAGTGGACGACGGTGAGGCCTAGAAAGGGGACGACGCGTAGCCGGGGAAGGCAGCGGTGGAAGCCCTTGGAGAGGAATCTGAGGTTCACTCGTTCGTTGGCGTGAGGCTGCCGTCATGGGAGGGCTGGCCAGCGGTGGGAATAGTGGGGCGGTGAGGCCTCATGACAACCTGACAGCCGACACGGGAGGCGGGGAAGCGAAGCGACACGGCCAAGGCTGCTTTGGGCGGCTAGAGCAAGAAGATCGAGAGGTTGAAGAAGCACGGCGGCCGTTGGATGGATATCCTCACGGTCACGCAGCTAGAATCATTTATATTGACTAAGTTGATAAAGCCGTTGAGTGCTGCGTCAACTTAGTAGGCCTGGTCGACTTTGAAGCAGTGCGCCCAAGATGTCAGGGGGAGTAATCATTTTTTGGGCGGTTGAAGCTAGAATATCCGAGATTGAAGAAGAAGCACGGGATCCATTGGATGGACATCCAACGGCCCTTCTTGCTAGAACCGTGTGTTGACTATAAGTTGACAAAGCCTTGCATACTGGCGTCAACTCTTTTCTTTAGGGACGCCTCAACTTAGTAAGGCCACAAGTGTGTGGCGAGAGAACTTATAGCCCATTCGAGATTTGTAAGAATGTGCAGCCAATTTTGAATTCTAATGGAATTTACTACAGCCCATTTACAGTTTGTTAAAAGTACAGCCCATTTCAACCAACCGTTCAAAACAGAATTCAATAAAATTTCCCACATTTTGATGGGATCCAAAATATTTTTATCCTGAAATTTCTAGTCAGATTAAATAAAGTTTCAATATAAATTTATATTATGTAAAAATCCAATGAAACATTGCGCTCGCAACAATTATTGAAATTAAAAATTTCAATATCCAAAAATAATATTTTATAAAGTAATTACGTGTTTGGTGCATTTTTATAATTCTTGCTTGACTTTTATAATTACATCCCATTTATTATTTCATAAAGCCCATTTTCTTGTTAAGCCTAATGCATCCCTCCTAGGAAAGATTTGCAGCCAATGAGCGGAGAATAACAACTTGACCTCGCCTGGGTATTCCTAAAAAAAGTATAGCTGGGCTAGCCATTTTCAGCTTGACAAAAATTAATATCTGGGCTGGATATCTGGCCTGGGCTAGACGGGCCACAGCCCACCCAGTTAATACCTGCAGCGATGTTTTCGTTGTTGTTCAGAGGAGAAAAATTAATATCTGGGCTAAACATCGCTCAAGAAAAACTCTGCAGTGCTCACATCTCAAAAACACAAATACTGCTCGAGCTGCTTGGTCCCACCTATCGGCCGCTTCTTGTGCAATTCTCTTGTTTATTGACTACATAGGTTGACAATGGTGTGGGACCGTGATGTCAGGAAACCAGGAGGAAGCAAAAAAATTATAGTTTTATATACTAATAAGAGGCACTTGCGTACGTGCGGCTATGGCCCTGATGGGTCCCCACTGTCATCCTCTCCAAGTAAAGTCATCTCCTCATCCTCATGTCTGTTGACCATGTTGACAACGCGAGACGGCGGCGCCACGGCGAGCGCAACAACTCGAAGGACAACGGAGAGGGCCTCGCGGGCCCTACAGATGGTCTGATACAACGTCCGCTGCTCATTCGGGAAGCCAGGATCATAGGGCCACATGTCCGCAACGACATTGTCGTTCGCTTGTTCACCGTTGCTTGTTGAGGAGATGGAGGTTGCTGCACATGTCCTCCTGTGCTGGTAGCTCTTCCGCCATTGGGGCGTCGAAGTGCGGCCGCACCTGCTCTATGGTGAACACGGCATGAACCGGCTTGGACAAAGGGCGCCCGGCTTACGGTCGGAAGCTATGTCCATTGTCTAATTGTCATCGCTCAGCTCAGCGAGCTAGCTTGCGAGCCAGCATGTCCGGCTGCTGGACCGACCCACTGCCAAGCACGAGTCTGACAGCCCTGGCCCACCCAGACCACCTCCCTCGCCCGCGCGCGCTTTCCACCCGAAACGGTCAGTGTCGCCCGCCCTGCTTCCCGGTGCAGGTGATTGCTCCGCCTTCAAATGACACAAGTGTCGTTCGTCCGTCCTTCTGCCGCCCACATTAATGAGACGCGGTTGCCGAGGCAGCTACTCCGGCGCCACACGTCCGTCCCTCCACCGCCCACCATTGCTATACAAACTGCTGCTCCGGCCATAGTCGCAGTCATCCGCATCCGTTCCCTTTCTCCTTAACACACCACTACTGCCCACCATGGCTTCCTCGCGCTCCAACGCTCTTCGGAACGGGTGGACGATGGACCACAAGGAGATGGCAGCCATTGCTGCTGACTGGCTGGCCGGCAGGCAGCCGGAGGACGACAATGTCCCAATGGAGAACATGGTAGTCGACGATCCGGCGCCAACCCCTCCTCTGCGCCATCCTCGCCATCGGCGAGGCCCGTGCCAATATATGGACACGGTGAGGTAGAAGCGTGAGGAGCAGTTCCGGGAGGCGCAGGCCGACGCCGCCTACAACCACCATCTCCTCCAGGAGCACCTGCAGGCGGAGGAGCAGACCACCGCGGAGCGGGCGGAGCGGGAGGCGCTGCACAACTCGTACCGCTCCGCCATGAGGGCCGCCGGTGCCGGGCGGTATAGCATGCGGGTGGCGGAGGCCGCGCCGCCACAAAGAGGGCGCGGCGAAGCGGGCGGGGCGCTGTTTACGAGACCGAGGACGCAGGCAGAGGACAATGCCGGCCCGACGAAGTCCCTCGCTTCTGGGCGTCGACGAGGCCCTGCTCCACCGAGGCCCCGCGGCGCCAACAACGAGGCAGAGGACACCGCCAGCTCCGCCGAGGCCCCACCCTGCCGGCAGCGAGGGGGAGGATTTCCCCCTCTCCGCCGAGGCACCGCCCGTCGGCAACGAGACAAAGGACATCGCCGGCTCCGCCGAGGCCTCGCCCCGCTGCCAACGAGGCCGCCCCACACAGAAAATGAGGAAGAGTAGAACACGGTAGGTCGCCGCCACTCGGGTTAAAGTAAGGCCACCGCTGCTGCCCTCCGGTTGAAGCCAAGCTAGGCGGGTTGACAATTGACGGCTGGTTAGCTTCTTGGCGGCGACGTGGAGTCGGAGAGTGTTGGAGAAGGACGCTACTTCTACTTAATTGCTAGTGCAGATAGCTGACTGACACGTGGGCCGAACAGGCAACTGCACCTGCAGTTAAGTCACTGAAGCTTGTGTTCGGCTCAGCTGAACACAGGTGGGTAGCTTCGGTTAATTAATTATACCTCCAGCGCACCCCTTTTTAGTTGAAGAATGTATGAAATGTAATGAAATCCGGCATGTTTATATGAAATCTGACAGTGTATGAATGAATTTATTTCGATTAGTTCAATTCTTGTATCATCGGCATTGGATGAACATGCAAAACAATACGATACTAGCATTATTCGGGGTGATCACCTCGTTTGCAGCGATTTCACATGTACTCCCTCCGGTCCTTTACAGTGCGCATACAAGTTTTGTCTGCGGTCAAAGTATCTCTACTTTGACCAATCTTATAGAAAAGAGTATGCACTTCCACAATGTGCTAAGTAAAAGGAACAAAAGGAGTACAAAGAGTTTGAGCAGCTTTTAGCATTCTGTACATTGCAATCAAACACACAGGCTCGGCAATTCATAGAGAACATTCAAAACAATCGATGATTATGCACCTCGGCGATTCACATGTCAGAGCCAATATTTACTTCACAACTAAAGAATAAAGAAAAAATGGATCGACGCTGCTGACAACAATGGGCGTCCCATTCGAAAATATCAAACGCATGTCTTCTTGCTAAAATCAATGAGCAAAATTTGACAAGGTTGTCCCATTCCAAAATATCAAATGCCTATGATTGTGGAATGGGCAGGGTTTGCCATCAGTTCGGACATTGACATGGCACCTCGTGCTAAATAAACCAGCTGTTCTTTTGTGCAGTTCCACCAAAATCAACCAAATTTGGCGTAGCTTGTATGATTTCGCCCTTATATGTTGCAGCGCCTTGAACTTATCGGCACCTCCTTTCTTGTGGTGGAAATGAATGATTTGATATATTCATGAACATTTTGTGCAGTTCCGTTGAAATCAAGCTAAGCACCCTGTTTGCACAAATACAAAAAGTGATTAGTATAAAGCAAACTGTACTATGAATTGACAGTTTAAACAGGCACCTACATGGTCCATGTAGAGCACACTTTTAGATAAATGGAACTCACCGGAAAGAATCCTAGAACAACATTGTACTCGCGCATCACAACAAGAAAATGGAGATTTGTCAGTCATACGAGCTGAAGTTAGTTTGGTCTTGTGGGGAGTAATGTAACCATCCTTCAACTTCTCCTTCTAATGAGAAGATAGAGCAGGGCTTCTTCATCTGGCATAATCGGAACTAGTCACTTCACGTACTCCATATTCTTCTTCGGAGGAGGATGATCCTGTTGTGCAAAGACAAGAGGACAACTAAATGCTAGCATCCTGTTTGCTCGAAAAAGGAAAGAATATATTTAAAACAGCACGGATGAAGCACTTCTCAAGGACAATACCACTTTTTCATGACGGTATGTAAGCGGTAGCACAACACCAATAGAGATGACAAAGCTCAATCATATGGATGAAATCGGTGGTAGTACCAACCTTTGTCGGGAAGCTTATTGTGTAGAGCATACAGATGAAGCACTTCTCCGGAACCATACTGTTGCTATCTCTTGTGGTGGCCATCTTGACTATATACTCCTCAATTAGTTTAATGTTTCCAACATCTTCTTGTGCAGCTCCACTTAAATATATGGTATCTTCAAAGAAGATCCCTGTTTGCACAAGTAGAGATAATTACGTATTACATTAAGAGTGGCATCAAATCAGTGGCAAAATAATTGCTCGTTCCAGCCATAGCAATAAATTAAGATGCAAAACTATATCATTACTTGTGTCATCACAGTTCGGTGCTTCATTCTGACAGGGAGTTGATTTTTGTTTTTCTTCCGCTTGTTCTTTCCCTTCATCACTTGGTTCAATAACAGACAAGCTTCGCCCTCAATGTAAGATTTGGCATGTCAACTAGGTTGCACAAGTATAGCACTAAACAATGACATTAATTTCTTGATGAAAGTGGCAAAATACAGGCCAACAGTTGTGAAATATCCTTATCTTACCTCAATGGGATATTAGATGCACATACAGATTGGAAGTCTTGTCTCCATCTAAAATCAAGCAACATTACCGTACAAGTAGCACAACATATGAAAGCACACTGCAGAATCATGTGAAAGAAGGCTAGTACAAACCTCTCATGACGCGGAATTCAAACAACTCACAAGAAGAAGATCTAAACCAAATTTGCCAACACGGATAGGAAGTAAGATCTCCTCTTGTGCAGTTCCACTAAGATCAAGCAATCAAGCAACGTTGTCGGTGTGACATTTTGGTTGAACTACACAAAACACTCTTAAAATAAAAGTGTTTTGTGCAGTGCAACAAAAGTTCACAATGACAACGAGGTGAAGTAGATAACCCTGTTTACATGGAGGTGCAAAGGAAACAACTAGTGCTGAATAACGGTGGATGACACAGAAGCCAACAAAAAGAAGCATCTACCTTATCTAAATGGGAAAGAAAGCAAGACAGTAGCATTTCTCAAACGGTGGCATTGATTAATATTAATAGAGAGATTATATTAACAATAAAATTCGTTAAACATGTAATTTGCTTTTAACTGTGGCATTGCATCAATTTTCCAGCGGCATTATTAGAGGGTGTTTGTTTACAGGGACATTTTGGTGGAGGGACTAAAAAACTCCGTGTCAGTCCCATTTAAACCAAATAGGAGGGACTTTTAGGGACTAAAAGTGGGCATTTGGGACTAAAGAAAGAAGACCCCGAGGGAGAGTCTTTTTGGGACTTTTTCCAACAGTTACCCCTGCCACGCATGCACCTTGTCGCTATTAGTTCATTACTAGGGGTAACATGGTCTTTTAGCATGTCATTTAATAACCTCTAGTCCATGTTTAGTCCCGGGAACCAAGCAGGCAGGGACTATGCAGTTTTTAACCAAACAAGGCCTTAGATTAACAACAGCTAAAGAGTTGCACGGCACAGTGGACGCACCAGCACCATGTGCATCTACTGATGTACTGGGGGTGATGCACGGTTCGTTGCAACAAAGAACAAACAACCAAGGAGCATATTTGTGTTGGTCCCAGTTTTGTTATATTTAGACACCTTTCCCTATGTGAGCGCAGCAAATCTAGTCCTGCTCAAACTCTGACCTTGTCCCCCAAAACAAAAGATCGATTCGTTACAAATATGTGCGTACACGTTTGTCATTGTTTTCCTTTTACCGACCAATGTAGGTCTGGATAGCGATCATTACTAGTACTTTCCCCCTTCCTTTCCTCTTTGAACCACGTCCTAGATTTATGCTGTACAACTTTCCCCACTACTTTCCCCCATTCCTTTCCTCTTTGAACCACGTCTTAGATTCATGCGATAGAACTTTCCCCACTACTTTCCCCCTTCCTTTCCTTTTTGAACCATGTCCTAGATTCATGCTATACAACTTTTCCCACTACTTTCCCCCATTCATTTCCTCTTTGAACCACGTCCTAGATTCATGGTATACAACTTTCCCCACTACTGTCCTGTTTGATCCAACACCTAGATTCGAGTGCAGAAGTGGAAAAAGCCCACATGTAGCTAGAGCAATGCATGTGGAATAAGTAAATTATACCTTAAGGTTCTTGGGGTGTGGTTCGGTGGGTGACCGGATGCCGTTCGGCCCACACTATGTACGGCGGCGAAGAAGAAGGGGTCGGAGGCCCTCCTGCGCCGCCGCTGGGTGAAAGTGAACAGCTGCGCTGGTAGTGGATTCCCTCCTCCTTGTGGCCCGGCGGCGTTAAGCCTTAAATCCCTTCCCGTGGACGGATCCTGCCGGCTCTTTGACCAGCAGTGAGGGGAGAGAGAGAGGCCAATGAAGTCTTGTTTAGATATGGAGAGGGTGAGAGAGGGTGAGAGAGTGTGAAGAGAGCAACTATAGGTAGACCAGCAGTGA
Source organism: Aegilops bicornis (assembly GCA_021605145.1). Taxonomy (NCBI): domain Eukaryota; kingdom Viridiplantae; phylum Streptophyta; class Magnoliopsida; order Poales; family Poaceae; genus Aegilops; species Aegilops bicornis. The sequence goes on along the minus strand of CM038671.1, from coordinate 334,050,640 downwards.
GGGAAGAGAGAGTGGCCAGCGAAGTCTTGTTTAGATCTGGAGAGGGTGAGAGAGTGTGAAGAGAGCAACTACAGGCGTTGAGGCTCCAGCGTGTATATATATACTGGAGAGAGTGTGAAGAGTGCAAACCCTAGAAAACAAGCGCCGAGGCTGCAGCTGATCGTATAGCTCCGTATCCATCCATTTAGACTAGTCAAAGAATCCTCCTGGCACGAATTATGCTCAAGTGTAGTTATCGAACCTGAGACCTCAAGTTTGATGAGCGAACAGGCTAACCAGCTACACAACCCTCCTGTTATGTTCAATCAGAGGAAAATAACCTTTTATACATTCCTGCATTCGTGTGACAAGCATGCCGTGTTTTTTGTGTGTGGGAGTCATTGGGATTTAAATCATAATCGTTTCATGTGGCTTTGGTGGTAAGACTATCCATAGTGGTGCAGAAATAGTGCAGCCTTACTCACCTTACCTCTCTCCACGTAGTACGTTGGGTCCCACAAGTCAGAGGGTGAAAGAAACAAATTAATAAGAAAAGTTAAAAGCGCCAGCGGTGTATCTTATCTCACACATCTCTCTACTGCTCGGGAACACTGTCCAATTGATCCCTCTGTTCGCTCACGTACTATTTTAAGTGAATCCTTATTATAACATGCACACAATTTTGGGCACTTGTATTCAACCTAAGTCAGTGTGCCACCGTATCTCAGACGACTCCCTCCGTCTAGGTGTAATAAGTCATGTTAGAAGGTGCAGCGGGACCAAGGTGCAAGCAGATTGGAGGAGAAGGAGAAACTTGACCGGTCATTCCTCCAATCAAAGACCTGATTTATGTCTCTAAACGCAACAATTAATCCAAACAACTAAGGGATGTCGTTTTAGCTACCATGCAGGGCCACGTATTAACTCTCATGCAAGCCAACTTTGATTTCTTGACTAATCAACGCGTAGTTGCGCTCCATGCATTGGGTTTCCGGGGGATATAACAAGGCAGAGTAAGGGCATCTCCAATAGCTGTAAGATAGGTGTTGGTAAATTTGCCACCTGGGACATAGTGATGATGTGGCATGTAATAAAGGTGGAGAGAGAGCAAAGTTGTATGTAGAATAACCAACAAACTTTGCACAAGCTCCAATGTGAAATAGAGATCAATAACATTTATTTTTTCATCATCTATTTGATAGTTTAGATACAACCTATTGGAGTAGTTGTATGATAGGTTGTTGGTTGATGACATGGACATTTTACCAACAAGACTAACATACAATCTATTGGAGATGCCCTAAAGAGCGTTTGGTTACATTGCTTAGGCTGGTCATAGTGGTGAGTAACTTGGACTAGTAACATGCATATGTTACTAGTCTATGTTACTACTACGCGAAGTTTGCCGTCGGTAGCGAGCCGATCTGGCTCTCCTGAGCTAGCAAGGTTTTTCTAGCCCACCCAAGCTAGTTGGCCCACAAAATCTAACATATTTTAACAGTTCCAAACACCTAACCTTGCCCGGCTATGCTATAAGCTGTTCTTGCTAAGGATCCAAACGCTCCCTAAGTAACAACGCTCGATAGCAACGAGGCCAGGAGGGGATTGAGATCACGAAGTTAATGGACGACGCCTAAACATTTTGGGAATATCTGATTTCCGTAAGATGACTTAACACCTAGGCGGAGGACTACTACTCCTCGCCTAGCTTTGATGGAATATTCATCACCTCTTCTCTTCTTATGCATTACTCCATTTGTATCTCACTTCACGTGGCTTCCTTTTCATACGATTTTCCTATTCTATGAGCGTGTGTGTGCGTGCGTATGCATCGTGTGTGTGTGTGTGTGTGTTTAACAACTTGTGTGTGTTAGAGAGAGCGACAGATCGACCTACTCCTACAAAGAGATGGTGTGTAGTGTATGATTTTATCCGCGAGAGTCAGTGCATCCTCTCGTTTTCGAGCGTCCGGTAGGGACAGGTGGATAGCTGCCACGCCCGCTCCTGACCAGCCTGGCCCACCCAAAAGCCCCTCCATCGCTCGCGCGCGCTTCCCGCCCGAACGGTCAAAGCCGCTCCAAAGAATTGGTGTCGCATTCATGCCGGGGCAGAGCAGACGCGACCTCTCACTGGTGCCTGCGTTTAAGGGAGAAGTGGATTCAAGAGTGATGGTTGCTTCATCCATCCAACTGACTACCGGGTCTATGTGATTTGACGGCTCATTGGTCATTATTACTAAGGTGGTAGGACTGCTGGATGTCCCACGCTTTCGGCGAAAGGAGGTACTTTTAGATTACAATTTTCTCCATTCTTACGGTGGAGGAGTGCAAGAGCAGTGTAAACACGCAGGCTCAATGATTACATGGCCCACCTCACACTATCACCATATTTTCTGGACACCGTGCGACACCTAACTCTTTACATAGTACTCCCTTCATTCCTAAATATAAGTCTTTGTAGAGATTCCACTAGGTGGACTACATACTGAGAACAAAATGAATGAATCTACACTTAAAATGCATGTATATACACCGTATGTGGTTCATGGTGAAATCTCTACAAAGACTTATATTTAGGAGCGGAGGAAGTACTAGTATAGTGCATCTTGTAATTTATTAGCGAGATAGTACAATGCTATGAAGCTTCCAGCTTCTGTTACATGTATCTTGTGTCCAAGGTTGTCCATTGCAACATTTCATCAAATACAAAGGAGACTAACATGCATGCTATTGCATCTCAATGATTGACAGATCATAGCAAATATCGGTTCCTCAAAAAGATCATAGAAAATATCTACTCCCTCTGTTCCAAAATAAGTGTCTCAACTTTATGAAGGGGGTGTTTGTTTCCAGGGACTTTTTAGTGTAGGGACGAGAAAGAGTCCATCTTAGAGACTTTTTAACCAAACATGAGGGACTACTAGGGACTAAAACTTACTTTTGGGACTTAATGAAGAAGACTCTCAAGGACAGTCTTTTTGGGACTTTTCCAACAATGACCCTCCCTGCACCCATTGCCCCGCCGCCCCATGGTGTTGTTTGGTTGTTATTTTTCTATATACTAGGGGTAACATTGTCATTCAATAACCTCTAGGGAGGGACTAGGGACTTTTTAGTCCCTGAAAACAAACATGGAGGGATTTTTTAGTTGGGACTAGAAAAAGTCCTAGCACTTATGAACCAAACAGGGCCTCAAAATGGACTACATACGGAGCAAAATGAGTGAATCTACACTCTAAAATATGTCTATATACATCAGTGTTTGGAGTATGTACTAGTAGTTCATATTGAAATCTACTAAAGGACATATATATTCCAAACAATATGATAATCTCTCTAACCAAGGTAGTAGAGACGAGGAGTAAACGGAGGGAGTAGTAAAATTTTCTCCTCGTCCTGCGAGCCATCACGCGCGTGGGCGAGGGAGCGGGCGTAAGGCGTACAGTACTACTACTAGTAAGCAAGCTTCACCTCATCCTGCGAGCCACTGCGCCCGTGGGCGGGGAGGCAACATACTAAGCAAGATTCTCCTTGTTCTGTGAGTTGACGGGACACATCAAAAGTACTCCAGTGTATAGAGCCTTGCCTCTAAGGTAGGGCCCACATAGTTTCCCTCTTTTTTAACATAACGCGTCAAGTCGCAATTTGGTTGTTCACTGGTGGTAGACAATCCTCCATCCATCAAGTGGACAACCAGTACACGTGTCAAATTACCACGTGGGCTGCCTTTTCGTACAGAAATGAGCTCCACCGTGTTCCCGCGCGGGTGTGGTCGGGGAAGAGACGGGAGTATGTGCGCCGTGCGTGCACCTTTTCTCTTCGTGCACGTCTCCCACCTACGTGGGTGTGTGTGAGAGAGATACAAACCAAGACAAATGGCTTGTGCGTTCGTGAGTGTTTTTTGTTTTCTTTGAGGGGGGGGGGTTGATTTTGTGAATGTATTTGTGGGAATATGTGTCGATGACATCTCAAACAAAATTTTGCATGCAATGTGTGTGAAATGGAGGCCTATCCATATCATATATAGAGGGCCGTGCGATCCACAAGAAGAGAGAGAGAGGGGTCATAGATATCGATAGAGTCGAGGAGAGGATCAAGTGGGTGGGTGCGAGATCGATGAAGAGAGCCATCGAAATTGTGTGTGCGTGCAAGTCAAAGATATAGGGCGTGACCCACGGAACGTCGGAGGGCACAGGTCAAGTTTGTATGTGCTGGGGAGACATGACTAGAGCGCTCGATGTATCGGTGTGTGTGTGTGTGTGTGTGGAGGGGTGGGGAGGGGGTAGGCAGAGGCCTAACTATAGAGGTAGAACGACTCGTATATGTGTTGAGAAGGAGAGACCCAGATATGTCTTGAGGGAGATCGGTCGACATACATACATAACTGAAGGACGGGAAATAGGATGGGACAAAGAGAGAGAGAGAGGAGAGAGAGAGGGAGGGAGAGGGGTAGAGTGTTGGATGGGTGATGGAGTTGCTTCTCGAAGATGGTGGGAGAGGCCTACTAGACAAACTGAGGGTGGAACTGCAATATTATCAATAAGAGTGGGGATGTGTTTCTGTGTGTGCCTGTGCATGATAGATCTATCGGAATGCATCCATGGATGATGAAGGGGAACCATGTGTTTGGTAAGCAAACCTAACTAGATCGGTAGATCAATTGTTGTTTGTCGGAGGAAGGGAGAGACACAACTAATGAGGTAGATCGGTCGATGCATGGGGAAAACGAGTTATAAGGACCTAGCTAGCTATATGTATAGCGGGAGATCGGTCGGTGTACGTCCATTTGTTAGAGGTAAATAAGGCCCGGCGAGATGGATAGACAGAGAGAATGGAGCTAGGAGGTGGTGCGAGAGGCCCAACTACTAGCTAGATAGGGGGAGGAGTGTGCGGTTGTGAGATCGATGAAAAGAGGGGCGAGAGTTTACATGTGTGTGGGACCGTACGAGAGACACGTTGCAAGGACACATAAAGGAGGAGATTGAAGGTGCGTGTGTATGTTGTAGGCAGACATCGCTGGAGAGGTTTATCAATCGATGTGTGTCGGAATGGAGTTGTGGAGACGGTGGGAAAACGACCTAACGAAAAAAATGAATGTGCGCGAGGGATAGATTGCTGAGGGAGGGGGAGGGCGAGGAGGGCGTGTGCATGCACGAGAGAAAGTTAGTGGTAGCTACAAAGGTTAGAGGATTGTGTGGGTGTAAGAGACTAACAAAGATCATAATTTGATATGAAAGTGGATTCATATATTTGAATAGGAGATCATAGTGTTTTAAACATATGCATGCATTAATATAGTGGTGATACACATGTTGTGGTTTTGCACATGTTATACCATAATGTGATAATGCATGGCGTTTGCAGCTCACAGCTAAATGTCGAACAATCTAAACCACACTATACATCAAACAATCGCACATCTTATTTGAATTTGTGATAATGTGTGGCGTTTGCAGCTTACAACTAAATATCAAACAATCTAAACAATACTATATATCAAACATTCTCACATTTTATTTGAATTTGTGGTAATGTGTGGTGTTTGCAACTCACATCTAAATACTTGTAGGCGTAGGGGGCGGGGCACCATACATAATGTGATAAACACATTATACATATGAAACATGGTTTAGATTATGAAGATCTAGCTAGATCTTGAAATGTACTGTGATTTGAAATCAACATAAAGTGGATTCAAAAAATCGAGTTCGAGTTCATATAGTACACATAGTTCATATGTAACTCGAGACTAATCATGTGGTGTGTTGTGAAGATAATACACAAACGATGGTTTAACTTGACAATAATGATGATTGTAGATCTTATTAAAATAGAGAAACAAATTCAAATTCTTTGACTTCACAACAATCATTATTGTAGATCTTATTCAAATAGAGAAACAAATTCAAATTTAGTTCATATTGAAGCGGTAGTATATACGTTTGGAATGCACTAAAACGTTCATTTGAGTAGTAGGTTGCATGCATTATACACGTAGCGAAATATTTTAATTGAACATAACATGAATTCAAAGTTTTGAATGACATTTGTAGTGCGAATTGATTTGGTACAGTACACGTTAGGCTTGTCCAGAAATTTCAACTCGCGCCTTGTTAGCCCGAAATATTTAAGATATATCTTTATCTCGTTGTGCTCCGACAACACCCTCCATCTCAAACCGCGCCTTGCTATTCCAAAATTACAATGCGCGCGAAAACTCCCACCTCCTGTGAAATCCCGACACGTGAAATGCCCGTGATACCCCTAAACCGAAAGAACCGCCTAAAATCAGTGGGGGTACTTTCGTAACTTACCCCACATTTCGGACAAGCGCGTCCCTAAGCCATGGTTCCCCATCCCATCTGCCCACCCATTCATACACCGAGGCCGGGAAAACCCTCGAAGCCCCACACCCTCCTCCGTCCGCCACCCAGCCGGAGCCTCTTTCCCGACGACGTCGTCCATAGCAACACCTCGACGTCCCTCATCCATCGTATCGGATGAGGATCCGTCATCGATCTGGTCATCCCGCCGGTTCAGCCACCCTGTCCTCCACCTCCAAGGAGTTGCCCCGATGTTCCCCTCGTCTTTCACGCCACCTCCATTCCCACACCGCCGTCTTCACCTGCACTACTGGAAGGGCATCATCATCATCGTTTCCTCGGATGAAGCTGCGGCCAAATCGGCGCCACCAAAGAGGTTGTACACTAATCGCCGCATTTTCTTCTTGATTCAATCTCACGGAGCTGCCGGCGCTCAGTCCTGAGCCGACACGGCGCGGCTCCATCCATGGCGGAGTCGCCGGCCACTTCCTCGACGGTGTTGCTCCCTCGGCGGCGTCCACATCAAGAGGAGCTGCCGCTTTAGCTCTCGCCGCGCTGCTGCTCTGCTCTTGCTCTTGGTCCCCGCCTGTTCGCTCTTGCTCTTGCTCTTGCTCGCCGCTTCTCTTGCTCTTGCTCTTGCTTGCGATGCTACTCCGATTTAGCTATGATACGTCTCCAACGTATCTATAATTCATGAAGTATTCATGCTATTATATTATAGGTTTTGGATGTTTATGGGCTTTACTAAACACTTTTATATTATATTTGGGACTAACCTATTAACCGGAGGCCCAGCCCAAATTGTTGTTTTCTTGCCTATTTCAGTGTTTCGAAGAAAAGGAATATCAAAGGGAGTCCAAACGGAATGAAACCTTCGGGAGAGTTAGTTTTGGAATGGAAGCAATCCAGGAGACTTGGAGTAGACGTCAGGGAAGCTCCGAGGAAGGCACGAGGCAGGGAGGCGCGCCCTACCCCCCTGGGCGCGCCCCCACCCTCGTGGCTCCCCTGACCAACTTTTTTCGCCTATATATATCCATATATCGTAAAAACATCGGGGAACACAATAGATCGGGAGTTCCGCCGCCGCAAGCCTCTGTAGACACCAAAAACCAATCGGGACCCTGTTCTGGCACCCTGCCAGAGGGGGAATCCCTCTCCGGTGGCCATCTTCATCATCCCGGCACTCTCCATGATGAGGAGGGAGTAGTTAACCCTCGGGGCTGAGCGTATGTCCAGTAGCTATGTGTTTGATCTCTCTCTCTCTCTCTCTCTCTCTCTCTCTCTCGTGTTCTTGAGGTGGTACGATCTTGATGTATCGCGAGCTTTGCTATTATAGTTGGATATTATGATGTTTCTCCCCCTCTATCTCTTGTAATGGATTGTGTTTTCCCTTTGAAGTTATCTTATCGGATTGAATCTTTAAGGATTTGAGAACACTTGATGTATGTCTTGCATGTACTTATCTGTGGTGACAATGGGATATTCACGTGATCTACTTGATGTATGTTTTGGTGATCAACTTGCGGGTTCAGTGACCTTGTGAACTTATGCATAGCGGTTGGCACACGTTTTCGTCTGGACTCTCCGGTAGAAACTTTGGGGCACTCTTTGAAGTACTTTGTGTTAGTTTGAATAGATGAATCTGAGATTGTGTGATGCCTATCGTATAATCATACCCATGGATATTTGAGGTGACATTGGAGTATCTAGGTGACATTAGGGTTTGGTTGATTTGTGTCTTAAGGTGTTATTCTAGTACGAACTCTTGAATAGATCGATCAGAAAGAATAACTTTGAGGTGGTTTTGTACCCTGCCATAATCTCTTCATTTGTTCTCCACTATTAGTGACTTTGGAGTGACTCTTTGTTACATGTTGAGGGATAGTTATATGATCCAACTATGTTATTATTGTTGAGAGAACTTGCACTAGTAAAAGTATGAACCCTAGGCTTTGTTTCCTAGCATTGCAATACCGTTTGTGCTCACTTTTATCATTAGTTACCTTGCTGTTTTTATATTTTGAGATTACAAAAACCTATATCTACCATCCATATTGCACTTGTATCACCATCTCTTCGGAACTAGTGCACCTATACAATTTACCATTGTATTGGGTGTGTTGGGGACACAAGAGACTCTTTGTTATTTGGTTGCAGGGTTGTTTGAGAGAGACCATCTTCAACCTACGCCTCCCAAGGATTAATAAACCTTAGGTCATCCACTTGAGGGAAATTTGCTACTGTCCTACAAACCTCTGCACTAGGAGGCCCAATAACGTCTACAAGAAGAAGGTTGCATAGTGGACATCAAGCTCTTTTCTGGCGCCGTTGCCGGGGAGGTGAGGGCTTGAAGATATATCTTTAGATCTTGCAATCGAAGCTTTTAGTTTCTTGTTTTATCACTAGTTTAGTCTATAAAAGAAAACTACAAAAAAATGGAATTAAGGTTGCCTCATATGCTTCATCTTTTTATTGTCTTTCGTGAAAATGATGGGAAGGAAAATTGTGCTCAAGTACTAGAAGAAGAATTACATAGAATGCTTGGCATAAAATATGTGAATGATGAGCATGATTGCGATGTTGTTAGTATGAATTCTTTGAATACCCATGATGCTAATGACATGCAAAGCCACAAGCTTGGGGATGCTATGTTTGATGAAGATGATATGTTTAGTCCCCCAAGTTTTGATGAGCAAATTTATTATGATGAAAGCATGCCTCCTATTTATGATGATTATTGTGATGACACGTATGCTATAAAAAATAAATATAACCATGAAACTTGTCATCATGATTTTATTTTTCAATTGGATTATGTTTCACATGATAGTTATTTTGTTGAGTTTTCTCCCCCTACTATTAATGAGAAGAATTTTGCTTATGTGGAGAGTAGTAAAATTCTATGCTTGTAGATCATGAAAATAATGCTTTAGGTGCTGGTTATATTGTTGAATTCATTCATGATGCTACTGAAAATTATTATGAGGGAGGAATATATGCTTGTAAAAATTGCAATAATATCAAGTTTCCTCTCTATGTGCTTAAAGTTTTGAAGTTATGCTTGTTATGCCTTCCTATGCTAGTTGATTATTGTTCCCATAAGTTGTTTGCTCACAAAATCCCTATGCATAGGAAGTGGGTTAGACTTAAATGTGCTAGTCATATTCTTCATGATGCTCTCTTTATGTCTCAATTCTTATCTTTTATGTGAGCATCGTTGAAATCATCATGCCTAGCTAGGGGCGTTAAACGTAAGCGCTTGTTGGGAGGCAACCAAATTTTATTTTTTTTCCTTGCTTTTTGTTCGTGTTTAGTAATAAATAAACCATCTAGCCTCTGGTTAGATGCTGTTTTATGTTTTAATTAGTGTTTGTGACAAGTTAGACCTATAGGATCTTCTTGGATGATAATTATTTGATCTTGCTGAAAAAGACAGAAACTTTCTGTTCACGAAAATAATTGTTAAAAATCACCCGAAAGAGATAAAATACTGATTCCAATTTCAGTAGTTCAATAATCAAATTATCTAGGTCTTCCTATTTTGGCAGATTTTTCTGGGTTCCAGAAGTTTTCGTTTGATGCAGATTACTACAGACTGTTCTGTTTTTGACAGATTCTGTCTTCTATGTGTTGTTTGCTTATTTTGATGAATCTATGAGTAGTATTGGAGGGTATGAACCATAGAGAAGTTGGAATAAAGTATATATTACACCAATATGAATTTACAATGAGTTCACAACAGTAACAAAAGTGGTGATTTATTTTCTTATATTAACGGAGCTTACGAATTTTCTGTTGAGTTTTGTGTTGTGAAGTTTTCAAGTTTTGGGTAAAGATTCGACGGACTATGGAATAAGGAGTGGCAAGAGCCTAAGCTTGGGGATTCCCAAGGCACCCCAAGGTAATATTCAAGGATAACCAAGAGCCTAAACTTGGGGATGCCCCGGATGGCATCCCCTCTTTTGTCTTCGTTCATCGGTAACTTTACTTGGAGCTATATTTTTATTCACCACATGATATGTGTTTTGCTTGGAGTGTCATTTAATTTTTGTTAGTATTTGCTTGTCGTTATTTAGAATAATGTGTTGCATCTCTACGTTCAATAAAAATGCCAAGGATAGCCTTTACCATGCTTATTTTGCAAGTATACACGTTGCTGTTTCAAAACAGAAAGTTTATCGCTGTTGCAAAAATTCCCTAGAAAAGCCAGAATATGATAAAATGTTGAAACTTTTTGCATATTGAGCTTTGATAAATTTTCTACAGTGTGGTAAAATTTCATAATGTTTAGATTAGGGAAGTATGATGAATTTTGCATTCTTCTGATCGTCCCGATTAGGGCAGATTGCTGTTATGTGTGCATTGTTTACATATGTTTGCTTCTTTAATGATTCTATTTGAGGATAGGATTATTAAATATGCAGAGGCATTTAGTATGCAATGTTGAATAATAATTTTAGTGATTTGCTACAGTAGAGTATGATAAGGTTTTTGCCTTGGTTTATACTAACTTATCTCACAAGTCCTTGTTGAGTTTTGTGTGGATGAAGCTTTTGAGATTTAGGGAGAACGTGATATGAGAGGAATTAAGGAGACACAAAAGCTCAAGCTTGGGGATGCCCAAGGAATCCCAAGATAATATTTCAAGAAGTCTCAAGCGTCTAAGCTTGGGGATGCCCCTGTTGGCATCCCACCTTTCTTCTTCGACAACTATCGGTTAGTATCGGTTGATCCTAAGTTTTTGCTTCTTCACGTGATGTTTGCTATCCTTGAAATGTCGTTTTATTTTGTTTTTCTATCCCAAGATCTGAAATTATTAAATGAGAGAGAGTCTTCACATAGCTACATAATTATTTAACTACTCATTGATCTTCACTTATATCTTTTTGGAGTAGTTTGTCATTTACTCGTGTGATTCATTTATATCATATGAGTAAATGTTTGAATGATTTGAATATCATAAATATGAAATTATATATGTTTCATATGCTTATCCCATGGGGAGTAATGCCTTCACATATAAGAAGTAGAGGTGGTAAATTTTTTGAAGGTTAGGAAACATTGTATTGGTCACTTGAACAATTCATGAAAGAATATTGAAGGAAGAGACATTTCACATATAAATATACTATCTTGGACATCTTCTATGATTGTGAGCCCCATTAATTATTTTCAAACCTGAGCAAATTAGCTGAAGTTGGGCAAGGAAGACAACATAATGAGTTATGCTTGGGTATATTTGTATAGAAGTTATATTGTTATGGATCCTCTAATATGTGGTGCTTGCTATTTAGAATCATTTGCTAGCCAAAATATCTGTACTAAGCGGGAATACTGCTTGTGCATCCAAATTCCTTGAACCAAGTTTATTCCATGAGTGTCCACCATATCTACCTATATGCGGTATTTACCTGCCGTTCCAAGTAAATTTGCATGTGCCAAACTCTAAACCTTCAAATAATAATCTGTTTTGCATGCCTGAATCACTCAAGTAGCGACTAGGGGCTATCAGTATCTTCCATGATAGGTGGGTTATTCTCACGATGAGTGGACTTCGCTTATCATTCACGAGAAAATGGCTGGTAACTGGGATGCCCAGTCCTATGATCAAAAGATCAAAAACAAATTCACAATTAATTTAAACAAACTCCCCCAAGATTGTTGATAGTTGGACGGCACCCGTTGTTTCGGACAAGCCATGGAGTGTGATTGTTGGTGGAGGGGGAGTAAAATCTTTACCTTTCTATTTGGGAACAACCTATAATGTATCTAGTATGGAAGATATTTGGAACTCTTGGTCGTTATGTTGACAATGAAAGCATACCTCTCAAAATTATTTTCATCTCTGTTTTAGCTTCGAGCTCTGGCACCTCTGCAAATCCCTGCTTCCCTCTGTGAAGGACCTATCTTTTACTTTTATGCAAGAGTCAGTAGTATTCCTTCTCATTCCAACCTACTCTTTAGTTGGCAAGCATCATGTGGTGGAGAAAGATCTAAGCATATATGGCCATTCAAATATATTTGATCATGAATTATTATTGCTGACATTACCCTTGAGGTAAAAGGTTGGGAGGCAAAACATTAAGCCCCTATCTTTCATTGTGTTCAATGGATGCTATTTGTTCTAAAAATATGCTTTGAGTGGTAGCAATCATGGAAGACTATATGATAGTTGAGTATGTTGGATTTGCTAAATCAAAGCTCTAACATAGACCCTTCCTGAAAATAAGATGAATTGCAATTGTTTGATGACTAAGAACGGTTTGTTAGTTTTCAAGAAAGTTTATGATTTATACTTTAACATGTGAATAGTTTGTTACTTGATCATGAGAAGTTTTATGAGTTGAGCTACTATTATGATATATAATGATGGTAGAAAAGGTGATTGAAACTATCATTGATCAAACTTGTGCACCTGCTAGCATTCACACTTCATAAATTATTTCTTTTATCATTTATCTACTCGAGGACGAGCAGGGATTAAGCTTGGGGATGTTGATACGTCTCCAACGTATCTAAAATTTATGAAGTATTCATGCTATTATATTATATGTTTTGGATGTTTATGGGCTTTACTAAACAATTATATATTATTTTTGGGACTAACCTATTAACCGGAGGCCTAGCACAAATTGTTGTTTTCTTGCCTATTTCAGTGTTTCGAAGAAAAGGAATATCAAACGGAATGAATCCTTCGGGAGAGTTATTTTTGGAACGGAAGCAATCCAGGAGACTTGGAGTAGACGTCAGGGAAGCTTCAAGGAAGCCACGAGGCAGGGAGGCACGCCCTACCCCCCTGGGCGCGCCCCCCACCCTCATGGGCCCCTCGTGGCTCCCTTGACCTACTTCTTTTGCCTATATATATCCATATACCCTAAAAACATCGGGGAACACAATAGATCGGGAGTTCCGCCGCCGCAAGCCTCTGTAGTCACCAAAAACCAATCGGGACCCTGTTAGGCACGCCGAGGGGGGGAATCCCTCTCCGATGGCCATCTTCATCATCCCGGCGCTCTCCATGACGAGGAGGGAGTAGTTCACCCTCGGGGCTGAGGGTATGTACCAGTAGCTATGTGTTTGATCTCTCTCCCGTGTTCTTGAGGTGGTATGATCTTGATGTATCGCGAGCTTTGCTATTATAGTTCGATCTTATGATGTTTCTCCCCCTCTATCTCTTGTAATGGATCGAGTTTTCCCTTTGAAGTTATCTTATCGGATTGAGTCTTTAAGGATTTGAGAACACTTGATGTATGTCTTGCATGTGCTTATCTGTGGTGACAATGGGATATTCACGTGATATACTTGATGTATGTTTTGGTGATCAACTTGCGGGTTCGATGACCTTGTGAACTTATGCATAGGGGTTGGCACACGTTTTCGTGTTGACTCTCCGGTAGAAACTTTGGGGCACTCTTTGAAGTACTTTGTGTTGGTTTGAATAGATGAATTTGAGATTGTGTGATGCATATTGTATAATCATACCCATGGATACTTGAGGTGACATTGGAGTATCTAGGTGACATTAGGGTTTTTATTGATTTGTGTCTTAAGGTGTTATTCTAGTACAAACTCTTGAATAGATCGATCAAAAATAATAACTTTGAGGTGGTTTCGTACCCTACCATAATCTCTTCGTTTGTTCTCCGTTATTAGTGAGTTTGGAGTGACTCTTTGTTGCATGTTGAGGGATAGTTATATGATCCAACTATGTTATTATTGTTGAGAGAACTTGCATTAGTGAAAGTATGAACCCTAGGCCTTGTTTCCTAGCATTGCAATACCGTCTGTGCTCACTTTTATCATTAGTTACCTTGTCGTTTTTATATTTTCAGATTACAAAAACCTATATCTACCATCCATATTGCACTTATACAATTTACCATTGTATTGCGTATGTTGGGGACACAAGAGAATCTTTGTTATTTGGTTGTAGGGTTGTTTGAGAGAGACCATCTTCAACCTACGCCTCCCATGGATTGATAAACCTTAGGTCATCCACTTGAGGGAAATTTGCTACTGTCCTACAAATCTCTGCACTTGGAGGACCAACAATGTCTACAAGAAGAAGGTTGCGTAGTAGACATCAAGCTACACGTCACTCGACTGAATCGACTTTTGGGTCATCCGATTTTCAGGGGGTGGGGGGTTCGCCAGAGTTAAGGAAGAACCAGCCGCCGCTGGGCGGGGGGCTCTACGGAGAGGTACCCCACTATCTTTCTTTGGGTTCTGGGTGGGGGCGGTGGTCGCCGGCAGTGGTGGGGCGGTGGTGTGGGGATCGCTGGAGAAAAAGCTCAGCACGGGGGGGGGGGGGGGGGCTAGAGGGATAGCCGGGGCGGCGGCGGACCGGCGGTGGGAGTGTTTTCGAGGCGGGCGGGGCGGCGGGGGGGCAGCTGTTTTGGCGGTGGTGGCGGGCGGCACAGGGGGTGGAGGTTGAAGATGAACTGCGGGCCCTTGATTTCGTATCCAACGGCTGCAAAATCGACTGACTAGATATGAAAATGGGAGTCGACTAACGTGTAGCCTCACCTCTAGTGCGTTCAGTTTCGACAGTAAAATTCAGTTTCGACAGCAAAATTCAGTTTCGACAGTTAAATTCAGTTTCTATAGTTAAGTTCGGAGATGAATGGCTGATTTATTTTACATCTAGCACTTTGTGGTTATGTATTTTACGTCATCTATTGGAGACGCTATTAGAATTCCACTCAGGTTAACGTTGTCTCTCTTGTCCTGCTTCAGGCTCGGCGTCGTACAACTCACCGGAGCTGCTCCAATGACGAAACCCTCCATAACAGCAGAGCAAAGTACCTGGGCTCCATCTCCGGATGCCTAAGATCTTCTTCCTCCTCCTCGACAGCCAAGTCAGCCGGAGCATCCTCACCGGCCAACCCAATCACGCTGAGATTGACATGGCTTCGCCAAAGAGGTTGTACACTTGTTGCATCTCTTTTTTACTCTACATGTTATATATATTCTCCACTGAGCACACGGAGTAACGGGAAATATGATTATTTTACCCTACTATATGACAAGCAGTAAGGTACCAGGCAACTTAGCTATCCATCATGGACTCTCTTGAACGCCATCATTATTTATCTCTGCATGTTTGAGCTGTGCATTTGTCGATGGCCCTGGGAGCTGAGCTAGTAGGGTAGTGGCCTGGGTCCAAAGTAATAGAAGTAGCACAAAAACATTTTTTTAGTGTAGGCTTTTCCTTGCTCAAGCCTGCCTATTAGAATCACCAGTGCTTGAAAGGAAAAGTGAATGAAAAACATAGGAATTGGAAAGTTTCCTATGGTTCTACTTTTCATGAATTTGGTGCAAAGGAATGGAGCAAAGGAAAAATGTAGGATTTGTTCCTTTAGTGTCTCCTTGAGAGAAAAAACCGTAGGAATTTTAATTTCCACTTGTCCTCCTTTTCAAATTCCTATGCATGAAGCACAAGACTAAGAGATAGTAGCATAATAGCATTATAACCGTACATTTTCTTGTGGTTTGACTTAATCTCACCATGCTTCTTTGCATCCTATGATCTTATAATTCTTGTGAATCAAACACCCAGATTGGCAGAAATCCTGTGTTTTTAAATTCTCTGTTTTGCACGTGCATTCCTATCCTATTCCTGTCTATTTCCTATCCCTGCATTGTTAGAATCCTCAAATTCAAACAAGCCCTTACACAATTACTTCTGTTACAGATATGTGTAAAAAAACCTTGTGTGGTTTGTCCTGCTCCTGCGGTGTTGTGTTCCACTCCAGCTCAGCTGCTCCAACGACGGAAGGGTTCACCACAGCAGGGATCCACTCTCCAGACTGTCTTTCGCCGCCTCAGATCTTCTTCCCTTGGCCGCAGCTACGACAAGCATTACCATCATCAATCGAAAGCGAGATGACTTTGAGGACTACATGGGTCCGCAAGAGAGGTCGCACTCTTCCGTGTCCGCTACGTTATGCATCGGTTAATATGATGACATGCTACTTTATCGTCGTGTTCACCTATTAGACTCGAGTCGAGTCCAAACTTATGCTTTGAAACTTGAGTTTTTAAATGGTTGTGGGGTACATATTGGGGTAGCAATCAATACTATCTGTCTACTATCCGGTTAATCTGGTGTCTACTATGAGTTTCATGTTGGGTGCAAACAAACATTAAAGGAGCCATTATCTGTATTTTTAACTAAAGCTATTATCTGCCTGCTATCATTGGTTTTGGGTCTATCCACAGTTTGCTACCATCACTCTGGATTTGTGCATGCACTCCTTACATAATTTCACTATGTTTTATTCCTATGCATGTCGGTTATTGTACACAATGGAACTGAACATGTAGAGCAAAAGAGACGAGCCTTGTGTGGCAAGAAAATTTCATGCAGACGTCGCTCCATGGTGGGCGCAAAGGCAGCCCCCCATCCACCCATTTCGGATCATAATCAAGAGGAAGATAGCTGTTCTGAGGGGGATTCAGAAGCAGAAGACCACTCCTATTTACCCCACGAGGTCTTCGCTCTAACTTGGCATGCTGATGTTGGTAATATCATGCCTATGGTGCCTTGCATTGCTTACTGTATACATCAAATATGTCATCTGCTTAGTTTAGACATGCTTTGTGTCAATGCCATCTGTTTAGTTTCTTTATCATATATGTGAATCATGCAATGCCATCTTGTTTAGCCAGGCATCGTATATGTGAATTTTGCAATGCCACCCTGGTTAGTCAGTCATCTTATATGTGAATTATATCATGACATCATTTTTTTTATTACGTGTTAAATTTGTCAACAGTTTTAGTACATTCAATTACTCTTCCTGTGCATCAGCCATTCGGCACGTTTATGGAAAAATCTGGAGTGGAAACAAGGTTTTCAGAGCAGACAATGCTATCTCACGAAGTGCATGTCTTGCTGGTTACAGATAGCTCCTCAGAGGAGGATTCAGAGACAGATGACCAGTCCTATGCCCCCCCCCGAGGTGCATGCTCTAACTTGGCAGGGTTATGTTGCTCATATCGTGCGTATGGTATCTTGCATTGCTATGTCATTCGCTTAGTTTAGACATGCTTTGTGTGAATGTCGCTGCTTAGTGTCTAATTACCATATATGTGAATTATGCAATGCCATCTTGTTGCAAGACATTATATATGTGAATTATGCAATGCTATCTTGTTGCAATGCATTATATATGTGAATTATGCAATGCCATGTTGTTTAGCCAAGCGTCATATATGAGAATTATATCATGCCATCCTTTTTTTGTATTTCTCATTGCTTTTGTCGACAATGTTTGTATATTCAACTGCTCTTCCTGTGCATCGGCAATTTGAGTAGGTGATGGAGAAATCTAGAGTGAAAGCAAGGTCTTCAGAGCAGACAATGCTATCTGCTGAAGCAGAAATCTTGCTGGTTACAGATAGCTCTTCAGAGGAGGATTCAGAGGAAGATGACCAGTCCTATTATCCCCCTGAGGTGTATGCTCAAACTTGGCAGGGTTATATTACTCATATCATGCATATGTTGTATTGCAATGCTTAGTTTTTACATCATATACACGATATTGAATGCCATCTCCTTAGTCGACACATCATATATGCGATTGCCCTCTACTCACTTCCTTAGTATATAAATCATATATCTGAATTATATCATGCCATGATGCTTACATAGACAACATGTATCTGAATTATGGCATGCCAACCCATTTTCTAAAGACATAATATAGTTATATCATCTTGTCATGTTTACATAGTCATCATATTTTGAATTATGTCATTCTATTAGTGAATGATATCATGCCATCATGTTTCCATTGACGGCATGTTTGTGATTTATGGCATGCCAACCACTTTAATAGACACATCGTATAGTTATATCATGTCATTCTATTTACATAGTCATCATATTTTGAAGTATGTCATTCTATCCTGTTTAGTGAGCCATCATACATGTGAAATTGTGTCATGCTATCCTATCCAATTAGCCATCATATATGTGAAATTATATCCTGCTATTCTATTTGGTTAGACAACATAAATGTGAATTATTTCATGCCCCTGCTTTTCTTCCCTACTATCCATTGCACTGTCTATCTTACAATGTACGTACATTCAATTACTTTTCTTGTTTATCAGCCATTTCAATTGGAGGGGTGATGGCAGTATCTATGGGAGTAAAACACGGTCTTGAAAAGATCGTGCTACCTGTCGATGGAGATAGAACCACGGTTGTATTTGCCCAAGAACCAGCCACACCACACATAACCCAGACTCACGCAGATTGTACCCCTACCCAGTTGGACAGATAACCAGCCACACCACTTCTAACCTCAACCCCAGTAGATAGTAACCCAGTTCCCGTTGACACAGCACCGTCTCCACCACACAGCACCCAAACACGAGCAGTTAGTAAGGCAACTGCAGTGCCTAAAGCACAAGGACCACCACTCCGAACCCCAAGTCAACGCTTAAAGCAGAAGAAGAATTGTTCTCAGGTCAGGTTCCGTAGCTATGGTTCATAATACTTTGCTCTTGCATCACTATATTTACTCATACCAACTAATTTCAAATTTGAAGGATGCAATTGAAACTCCAATGGCGCAACAGATATTTTTTAAACCTGTTTCTTTAACGTCTTTGCTGTTGAAACTTGCTCTATGTTGATTTTAGTTTCAATTGAATAAATAGTTATGTTCTCATGCCATGCATGTTACAAGTGTTGTTATTCTTTGTGTAGTTTCCCACACTTATACTCTGTCTATGGTGCTTTGTCTTAAATATATATGATTCGAACTATATCTATCTTGATTTGGCAACATAAACTAGAATGATATAGACCATACAATGACCATACTACATAGATATATGTTTGTTTCATGATGTTATCCTGTCCACCTTACTACTGAACTGGTTTACCAAAATGAGTTTCATATACTACATTGTAAACATGTGATGTGTTTGTTTGTTTCTCTTTTAGAACGCGGATAAAATATCGGAGAAGAGTACCCCGTTATGCAATGGTAAAGGAAGTAATGCAGATAAGGTTCAAGATAGTGAGACATCCCTGTTGGTCTCCAAGAAAGCTGATAAAAACTATATTGAAGACACTGAGACAACCCCAAAGTCCTATCTTGATGTAGTGTTCGAGTTACTGGCTACTACTACTGGCACCAGCTCTTGAACTTCATTGCTGAATCAGTTCGGCTTCTTGAGTCTCAACTTCAAGTTGAAAGCCATCGATCGAGATGTTATGCGACGAAGTCAAGGACCGAGGAAGTCCTGCAGAATTCATATGCATACTTTACGGTGCAACGACAAGTCTTTGGAGGATTTAAGCGCCAAACAAGAGAAAGTTGATAAGCTTACTAAGCATCTTGCCAGCATTATGGGTACCCAGGATATTATTTCTTGAGCTCTTCTGAAGTGGTTTCAGTTCTGGACTTGTTTTGCTGCGGCGTTTATATGCTACTCTAGCCCACTGCTTGAGTGTCTGCCGCCAGTAATGGTCGTTAGCTTCCGCAGCGACGTCGGGCAAAGAGACCGCGTACACCTCTTTTGGGCCAGTCGCTCCTGGAGCTCCACGGGAAGCGTAGCCAGGCTTTGGTTGCGACGCTCTGGAGTGGGGGATGGGGATGGGGATCTATGGGAAAGGGGGCGTTTGGCAGTCGTCATCTAAGAAACTCAGGGTGGCCTGGGTATGGAGATCGGTGGGTAAGCTGCACGGGAAAACCGGCAGATGTTGACAATGGAGGCCTTGCGGCGGCGGGGACCTTGCTAGGGTTTCAAGCAAGGGAGGGGGTGTCTGATTTCTACTATGCAACCTTCTTCTTGTAGACTCGTGTTGGGCCTCCAAGCGCAGAGTTTTGTAGGACAGTAGCAAATTTCCCTCAAGTGGATGACGTAAGGTTTATCAATCCGTGGGAGGCATAGGATGAAGTGTTGGGGAATGTAGCATGCAATTTAAAAAAAATTCCTACGATCACGCAAGATCTATCTAGGAGATGCATAGCAATGAGAGGGGGAGAGTGTGTCCATGTACCCTCATAGACCGAAAGCGGAAGCATTAGGTTAACGCGGTTGATGTAGTCGAATGTCTTCACGATCCAGCTGATCTAGTACCGAACGTACGACACCACCGAGTTCAGCACATGTTTAGCTCGATAACGTCCCTCGAACTCTTGATCCAGCAGAGGGTCAAGGGAGAGTTCTGTTAGCACGACAGCGTGGTGAAGGTGATGGTGATGTGATCCGCGCAGGGCTTCGCCTAAGCACTACGACGCTATGACCAGAGGAGTAAACTGTGGAGGGGGGCGCTACACACAACTAAGAGAACAATTGATGTGGTATGGGGTGCCCCTGCCCCCGTATATAAAGGAGGGGAGGAGGAGGCGGCCGGCCAAGAGGGGCGTGCCATGGGGGGAGTCCTACTAGGACTCCACTCCTAGTAGGATTCGCCCCCCCCCCCCTTTCCTTTCTTCATCGGAGGGGAAAAGGAAGGAGTGGGAGAGGGATGCGGAAAGAGGGAAAGGGGGGCGGTGCCTGCTCCCCAAGTCCTATTCGGACACCCATGGGGGGCGCGGCCACCCCTTGTGGGTTGTCCCCTCTCTCTCTCGTGGCCCATGAGGCCCATGACTTCCCCCGGGGGGTTCCGGTAACACCTCGGTACTTCGGTAAAATACCAGAACCACTCGAAACCATTCCGATGTCCGAATACCACCTTCCAATATATCAATTTTTACCTGTCGGCTATTTAGATACTCCTCATCATGTCCGTGATCTCATGCGGGACCCTGAACAAACTTCGGTCACCAAAGCACATAACTCATAATACAAATCGTCATCGAACGTTAAGTGTGCGGACCCTACGGGTTCGAGAACTATGTAGACATGACCTAGACACATCTCCGGTCAATAACCAACATCGAAACCTGGATGCTCATATTGGTTCCTACATATTCTACGAAGATCTTTATCGGTCAAACTGCAATAACAACATACGTTATTCCCTTTGTCATCGGTATGTTATTTGCCCGAGATTCGATCGTGGGTATCATCATACCTAGTTCAATCTCGTTACCGGCAAGTATCTTTACTCGTTTCGTAATGCATCATCCTGCAACTAACTCATTAGTCACAATGCTTGCAAGGCTTATAGTGATGTGCATTACCGAGAGGGCCCAGAGATACCTCTTGATACGTCCATTTTGCATCATGCTCTTATATCGATATGTATTGCATTATGGGCTGTTATTACACGTTATGTCACAATACTTATGCCTATTCTCTCTTATTTTACAAGGTTTACAAGAAGAGGGAGAATGCCGGCAGCTGGAATTCTGGGCTGGAAAAGGAGCAACTATTAGAGACCTATTCTGCACAGCTCCAAAAGTCCTGAAACTTCACAGAGGCACGTTTTGGAATTTATAAAAAATACTCGCGAAAGAATCCACCAGAGGGGGCCCACACCCTATCCACGAGGGTGGGGGCGCGCCCTACCCCCTGGGCACGCCCCCTGCCTCGTGGCCCCCTTGGCAGGCCTCCGGTGACAATCTTCTACTATATGAAGTCTTTTACCCTGAAAAAAACCATAAGAAAGCTTTCGGGAAGAAATTCCGCCGCCACGAGGCAAAACCTTGGCTGAACCAATCTAGGACTCCGGTTGAGCTGTTCTGCCGGGGAAACTTTCCTCCGGGAGGGGAAAATCATCGCCATCGTCATCACCAACGATCCTCTCATCGGAAGGGGGTCAATCTCCATCAACATCTTCACCAGCACCATCTCCTCTCAAACCCTAGTTCATCTCTTGTATCCAATCTTTGTCCCAAAGCCTCAGATTGGTACCTGTGGGTTGCTAGTAGTGTTGATTACTCCTTGTAGTTGATGCTAGTTGGTTTATTTGGTGGAAGATCATATGTTCAGATCCTTTTTGCATATCAATACCCCTCTGATTATGAACATGAATATTGTTTGTGAGTAGTTACTTTTGTTCCTGAGGACATGGGAGAAGTCTTGCTACAAGTAGTCATGTGAATTAGGTATTCGTTCGATATTTTGATGAGATGTATGTTGTCTCTCCTCTAGTGGTGTTATGTGAACGTCGCTTACTCGTCGTAAGAATCGTGCAACATGAGACGTTGCAGCCACAGAGGGTCGTTACATTGAATGTACTGGCAAATTCACACCATAGGATAATGATGAATAATAGCTATCTCTACATGCATATTTGGCTGGTGGAAAAGCTCTATGGTTATAATGTTTTTGCGAAAAGCCAATTTTCCCTACTACAAAGGAATACATTTTATTTAACTAGAAAGTTTGTGGAAAATATTGAGAAGGTTCCTCCAACTCAATCCCAAATTAATAATCATCAACCCAACAAATTAATTAAGTAGAGTGATGAGATCAACATGATAATCCAAGAACCAGATACTCAAGATGTCCATAACTGGGGACACGGCTAATCATGATTAGTATGTACACTCTGCAGAGGTTTGTGCACTTTTCCCCACAAGACTCGATCTCCTCCGTTGGATTTTCTCGCACTACATGGTGTTTGAGAAACGGATGACCGAGACACAGTCTTTCAGACGCATTAACTCTTTAATCTGGGCGGACCGGTACACCTACAATCTCACTACATCTGCTAGTCCACCTCTTCGAGAGCTCACGCAACTTACTCAACTATGCCAGAGCCCATAATGGCTTGTGTCTGCACACGGAAGTTTCTAGCATGAATAATCTTATGATCCCTTTGAGCCTGGGTGGCATTCCATAGGGTGATCACACGGGTCCTCCGGGATCCCCTTCGGCAAGCACTGGGTTCTCCAGGTGCCCGAGAAAACCACTGGGTGCTCCAGGGTGCCCCAACCATTCCACCCAGATGTGTATTAAAGTAGCCACCTTAAGTTAACCATTTAATAATAACTCTCACATCTGTCATGAATTCTCTCAAACCAATCCACGTCTACGAGCATAGCATAGATGTATAAGCATAACGTAGTAGTAACTCCCAGGGTTTCAATGCAGGACAATAGGTTCCTACCTCATCAACTACTTCCCAACCCACATGTTATCAAATCCTAACCATCAAAACTGGGTATGAAAGGGATATGATCAAAGTGTGAACTTGCCTCGTACTGTTGATGAAGATGATTCGCACTCATAACTCCTGATAGTTCTATTCGTCACACTCCGGTCAATCTAGCATGAGCAAGCAATAGTAACCACACATAAGCAATCAAGCAAAAGAATCGATGAAAAGATCTCAGAAAACTTCGAAAACAGACAAATAACTCTTGCAACATAATACAATTTCTAACAATACCAAAATTAGGTGGATTTGGTCTTATCAGAAAGTTTAGGTCAAGAGCTTTGATTTGCAAACAGAATCAACTCAAACGGAGTTATAAGACTTAAGTTATGATCAAAAGAAGTTCAAATACAAATCTGTTTGATTTAAAATTTAAAAAATTCAAAAACATGTTTAAGTTATTTATCTGGATATAGGGGATCGTAACGAACAAGTGGGCGTTGTTTCATCTAATTCCGACTAACGAGCAAAAAGTAGTGATCGTTTTAAGACTAGGGACTAATCTGTAAAAAAACACTACAGATAGGTCCCTGGCAGAAATTAAAAAGAAAAAGAAAATTTCTACCGAACAAACATTCGCTATGAAACCCTAACGAACGAAAACATTCGCTAGATCTACCTAAACAGAGAACGATCGTTACCTAACTAAACTAATAAAAACCAGGTTTTTTAAACAAAAACCGAATCTTGAACGAAACCGGATCGGGGTTCGGTTTATACCGGTCCACGACGGTTCGGCGAAGAAAACCGACGACGGCGGCGATGAACTCCAGCGACGGCGGGGCAGCGAAGGCAGCCGCGGCATGAAGCGGCGAGGCGGCCAAGGAGGGCGACGGCGGATTCAAGGGCGGCGGCGGCCTTGAGATGCAGCAGCGGTAGCGGCGAGGAGGAGGAACAGGGCTCGGGGGCTCCGGTATTTAAAGGCAAGGGGGGCGGACGGCGGCTTGGGCGAGGGGCTCCGAGGCCGTGGAGGCACCGGACTCCGTTGGGAGTCCCACTCGGGCACGCGAGGAAGAAGGCGGCGCGGGCGACTTGGGCCGGCTGGGCTGGCCGAGGCCCAGTTCGGTCGGCCCGAAGATTTTTTTTTAATTTTTTTCCAGACAAAAAAATAATAAAAATAAAATAAATAAAAAATATTATATAGGCATATAATATATCAAAATTTTCAGAAAAAGATTTCCTACAACATGAACATTTTTTTAGAGTCAAATAAAATATACAAAAATTTAAATAATTCAAACAGTGCTAATGCTACAATAAAACCCAATAAATATCATTTTAAAAAATCAAAATGATTTCAAATTTATTTCTCTCCAATTTTCTGATGTAGGGAATCATTTTACCCTAATTTCTGTATATTTTATTTTTGGAGAAAAATAATTTGAATAAAAATCCAAATAACTCCAAATTGAAAATAATTTCAGAATGACTTTAAATTTGTTCCTTTTAAACTTCCAACTCATATTATATATGTTTGAAGAAGTCATTTTATCTACTCTCATGAAAATCATTGAGTTGCTTAAAGTTAATGAATTTGAAATATTTTCAAATAAGATTCAAATCTTTTCAAATCCCTTTTCATTTATTTAAAATGGAAGAAGTCATGTTATTTTCTCTCTAGGGTTTTGTGATGAAAATAATTTCAATTCAAGGAGATCAAAAATGCAAGGTGAAAGTTTTGGGAAAGTCATTTTATTCCCTCTTATTTAACTTTCAAAAGTTTCAATTTCACTCAATTTCACACAATCAATCAAACAATCAATCATAACTATCTATTTAATATAACATTCCAAAATTTAGAATTTTGGGATGTTACATAGGTTTACCTTAATACTTCTCTTGTAGTTGCGGATGCTTGCAATAGGGGTTATTCATAAGTGGGATGCTTGTCCAAGGAAGGACAGCACCCAAGCATCGGTCCACCCTGCCGGATGTGGGGTTCCGGCAAACCTTTAAGGTTCGAACACTGGGGTGCGCGCGAAGTCTTTCCCTCCTATCGATCTACGCCCTAGCTCGTTAAGATCTCGCGGAAGAACTCGACGAACTCGCAGCACAGAAAGACACGAGGTTTATACTGGTTCGGGCCACTGTTGTGGTGTAATACCCTACTCCAGTGTGGTGGTGGATTGCCTCTAGGGCTGATGATGAACAGTACAAGGGAATAACTTGACCTCCACGAGGTTGAGGTGTTCTTGTGGGTAGGCTCTCGATCGGGTTGGATCAAGCTAGTGAGATGCCCTTTCTATGGTGGCTAGCTCTACTTATATAGGCCCTGGTCCTCTTCCCAAATGTTGAGCGGGAAGGGAGCCAACAACGGCAGGCAAATTTGAAGGGGGATAGCAAGTACAAGCTATCCTGACAAAAGTGGTCTTCGCCTGCGAAAAGCTCTGGTGGTGACGCCGTCTTGGGCTCCATGATGACCTCCGTCTCGCCGTCCTCCTGGTCTTGGTCTTGTTGCACCGATATAGCAAACTTTGCCTCATGCCTCGATACCCTTCGCTTGAGCTAGCCTCCTTAGCACCAAAGAGGAAATAAGGATGCTGCGCGCGCTGGCGCCCGCCTGGTGCCCGCCTTGTGTCGTTCGTCATGGCTCACGTCACGAGAGCCTCGTGAGGTTTGCCCCGCCTTGCTATCTCCGCTCCTCGTGAGCCTGCCTGGCTAGGCCACTCCAGAGGAGGTCTTGCGTCGTCCACCTCGCGAGGTTTGGACCCTCGCGAGGGTCTTGGATGCCTTGTTAATGAAGATGGGTCGTACGGCCT
Organism: Aegilops bicornis; assembly: GCA_021605145.1. NCBI lineage: Eukaryota > Viridiplantae > Streptophyta > Magnoliopsida > Poales > Poaceae > Aegilops > Aegilops bicornis. Next base: position 334,024,506 of record CM038671.1, on the reverse strand, counting down.
GCTGGCTTAGCCACGCGGCAGGCTGCAGGCAGGAAAGTCTGGGGACCCCCGTTCCCAGAACGCCGATAGTAGCCCCCGGGCCCAAGGTGCGCTCGGGCTTGGCTTCACGGCGAAGCCAAGGGTCATGTTCGGAGCACCGCGGGCGCCAAAAGCCTGCAGACTCGGTTGATGCGTGGCGGTTGATTGGACGTGGGCGTCTCCACTTCCCCACGCTGCCTCGGTAACTGCTTGACCTGACAAAATGTTGGCGCGGGCAGTTCTTGCCCTCACTGCTTCTTCATCGCCTCACCCCAGATCCCCTTTCTCGCTCTTCGCCGCCACTACCTCCAAATCTGCTCCAACCTTGCTCTGCATCTGTCGCCCATGGCGCCACGCTAGGTCAAGACTTCCTCGGCACCGGCTTGGTACGAGCCCGCTCTTGAAGCCCCCACCGTCACAGTGAAGAGCCTCGCCTCCGTGCATCTACTGACGGCGGGGGAGAGCAACGAGTGGGGGAAGAAGGAGCTTCGGCTCGCCTCCGACGAGCCGGAGCCTGAGGGGAGCACCTTCTTCCCTTTCTTCTCGAGCAGCGTCACCGTTGGGTTGGTCCCCCGTTTCTCCGATTTCTTTTATGAAGTCCTCGACCACTACGGTCTGCAGGCGTTGCATCTCCATCCCAACTCTGTCCTCCTCCTGTCCATCTTCGCCTATTACTGTGAAGCGTACCTAGGCGTGATGCCGTCTGTGGCGCTTCTGCGCCATTTCTTCGTCCTCTGTGTCAGCGAAAGGCACATCTTCGGATGCGCTAATTTCATCGCATGCGGCGAGGCCAACTCGATCTCGAGCACTGGAAACAGGGCTGACAACATTCGATCCAAATGGGTCATGATGGGCGCCAAGCACGCCGACCCAAGGCCCAACAGCTGTGCCCCCTTCCAATAGGGGGTGGCCCAAGGCAGAGCTTGTCGATGAGCGGGCATCGTTAGTGTTGGGAAAGATGGTGACCGACTTGAAGCCGGGCAACGCAAGGGCTGCCAAGGTAACGGGGGCGATGCTCCTGAGGGAGTTCTTGACGCTGCGGGCCGTCCCACTCCAGCGCGCGCGCGTCCCCTATGGGATCTTGAAGAAGAGGGAAAGAAGACCCGCCTGAGGCAGGGGGACCTTCCTGGCGATGAATTGGATGCCGTCCTGCACCTCATAGTCAGGGACAACCAAGAGTACCCGCCTAGCGCCTTCTTTCCCTTGTTCCAACGCAGGGACCGGGAGGAATTTGTCGCCTCCTGGCCGACTTTTGATGCGCGCGGGCTGGTGCCGCCGAAGCTTCCAGGAGCTCCTCTGGCACAGAAACCAGTGGAGGTGTCTTCTGACGAGTCCCGCGGAGAGGGGGAATAGGAGGTGGACTTGGAGAAGACTCTGGAAGAGGTGGGGGAGACTTCCCCTCCGAGCAAGGCCGAGATTCTCCGCGCCCTTCCTGGTGATGCCGAGGCCGATGCCTACCAAGGGGAGAGGGAGCAACCTCTCGTCCTGACGAGGGGTAGGTCATCGTTGGTGGCCTGTGGTGCCGCCTCCACCCCGACACCTCCTGGGGCTGGATCCGGTTCTGCCTCCGCACCGCCTGGCGCCGCCGGTGCCCGAACACTTGCTCCTCAGGTCCCGAAGCTGTCAGGCTTCAAGCTCCCCAAGCAGAAGTATGTTGCAGTGGATCAGTAAGTGTCTTAAGCTTTGCCTCGCCCTTGTTTGTACTCGTCATTTCCTGATGCTCGCCCTTGGTCGATCAGGGAGTCAGGCCCCATGGCCCCGCTGGCTCCGGAGGTGCCGGTACTTGGCGCGGCTGATGAGGTCCCAGCTGCTTCGGAACCCGTGGTCTCCCACGTTCTGGTGACGAAGTCGCCTCCTCCCACCGCTGCGCCTCCACTCCCAGGTTCTTCTGCCCCTGATGCTGTTCTTGAGTGTGCTCTTTCAGAGATGACTTAGCTGCAGGCAGATCTCCTGAGAGCGGACCCATGTCTTGTGGCCGGGCGCCTGGAGCTGGCCTCAGGCCGGCTCCACTCCGACTCGGCTGTTCGCGTGGCGCTGGGCCAGGCTGCTGCGGCTTCCGAGAAGGAGAAGCAGAGTGCCGCCAACACCGCAGCCGACCGTGAGATGGCGCAGAAAGACGCCGAGGCCACCTGTGACCGCTGCCGGGCGCTTGAGGACGAGTTGTAGAGTCTGCGCGACAAGCACGCCGAAGAAGCACGCTGCCGCCAAGCGAAGGAGGAGGAGGTGAAGGCCCAGGAGGACGCCGTGAAGAACCGCGATGCCGAGCTGGCGGAGTTGGAGAAAACGCAGGCCGCCAAGCGGAGCCGGTTGGAACGGCTGGAGCGGAAGGAGAAGGTGAGGGACGCCGATCTTGACGGCAAGGCGCGTGTCATGGCCGAAGATCGCGCGGCCTTCGCCGACCTAGAGGAGAGGTCTCGCAAGGCGTTGAAGACGCTCTACAAGCACGGCCTGGAGAAGTCGCTGGCCACCGATGAGGACGGCCCCGATCGGCTGCTTCCTCTCTTGGTGAAGGCGCTTGAGGAGGTCGTTGATGGCCTTGGACCCATGGCGGAGGTAAAAGCTCGCGTCCAGTCCTCGGCTGCGCTGACTCGCGTCGTCAGCCACCTACACCTTCGTGACCCCAACGCTTGTCTTGACGAGCTGGTGGAGCCTGTAGCTAAAGATCAGTGCGAGGCCGCCGCCGCGGCCGTGCAAGGTCAGGTGGAGGCCTTGCTAAAGAAGTTTTGCGGCTTTCTCTCCGCTCATCTGTCCGGAGATGTCGCCGATCCTGCAGCTGGTGGTGAAGGTGAAGACAAAATTGCCAACGGGGGAGCACCTTCCGCAGGCGACGGCGATGTCTAGAGGTGACCCGCGGCTATTGTTCCCGTTCCGTTCCTGCGACATGTATCAGGCCTCGTGGAGGCGTTTAGACTTTTCATTTGGTATTGTGAGGACAATATGCTTGTAATATTTGCTTCGAGATTTTGCGATTCCCTTCCTATTTGCTTTGTGTTCTACGTCGGAGAGCCTGGCCCCGTGCATACCTCAACCGCCATTGGGCCGACCGAAGACCAGGACGGACCAAGGAGTGAGGGGCTACGTGACCAGTTAGGCTCCTGAGTCGCGATGCTCGGGAGTCCCCCTTGACGTGCAAACAACTTATAGGGAGAGTTCGCGAGGGTAGACTAATGTTCTACGTCGGCAGAGCCCGGCCCCGCACATACCTCAACCGCCATTGGGCCGACCAGAGACCAGGAAGGACAAAGGAGTGAGGGGCTACGTGACCAGTTAGGCTCCTGAGTCGCGATGCTCAGGAGTCCCCCTTGACATGCAAACAATTTCCATACCTGCCCTCGCCGAGGCCTCGGGAAGGGTGCGCGACGCCCAAGTCCGGGAGACCTGGTTGGGTGGCAGGCGCTCGGGCGTTACCCGAGCGCAGCCCCCGTGCCCAGCCCCCTTGCATGGCTCTCCCGAGGGGAGGCGTTGCGGTGAGGCTGGACGCTGAGCTCTGTGCTCCCTGAGGTTGGCACGACCGTGGGGTCAGCCTCAGTTGTTTATCACCAGTGCGGAGCATAGTGCTTCCGCTTGTGCACGGGCATAGCCGCTCCTCGGCAGTGTCGACAGCCAGCGCGGAGCATGGTGCTTCCACTTGTGCGTGGGATGGGGGGCCCTCCTGGAGGAGCCCCCGGGGCGTGTACAGCCCCGCCCTGACACGTGGGTTGCACGACAGGGCTGTGAGGTGCATCTGGGCACTCGTGAGCCAGCCCGGAACTCACAAGGGCCTACCTCAAGGTGGGTTGCGCCTGGTCTTGAGCCTTGGTGACTGTGTGTTCCTGCAAGGCGGTTAGATGCAAGCACTCTACGTCCTCAGGTCCCGTCCCTCGAGCGAGCACAGCCACCGCTGGTATGCCGGGTCGCGATGCCGTGGTCAAGGCCAGGGGGTGAGGGCTGGAGAGCCAGTAAGAGCTCCTGAGTCGCGATGCTCAGGAGCCCCCCTTTTAACGCGCAAGCGAATTGCATAGGATGAACAGACCCGTGGTGGGCGGCGATCGAGCAGGCGATAGCCGTGGGCAGGCTAAGCATGGAGAGCAATTCAACTTGGATAAATGCAGGAAGATACGTGCCACCGGGTCCGGCCCGAGCGGCTTGGGGATGATGCAGCCCAAGGGGCGCCCCCAGCAAAGTATGCTAAAGACATAAGCAAAAGGGATACATGCCACAGGGACGGACCCATGCGGCCTGGAAATAATGCAGCCCGAGGGGTGCTCCCAGCTAAACGAGCTTGAAAGATGTCACCTGGTTCTGTAGACGAAGTAGAGTTGGTGCAGCTGAAGGCGTGCGTCGAAGGAGTGGCTCCTCACGAACCACCGGGGCCCTGAACCTCGGGAGGCTCTGGGGGCTCGGGAGGTTCCCTGAAGACCATCTCCATCTCCTCCATGACGGCGTGGTACCTGGCCTCCTGAGCCGCCAGGACACGCCGCATGTTGCACTGATGGGCTGACGCCATGCTCGGCAAGCCGAAGGGCATGCGAACATAGTTGTGTGGAGGGCCCTCGCAGCGGCCCACACGCGAAGGCCAGAAATGCTCCTGGGATGAGGCCCAGTTGAGCCCTGGGACGTCGATGCAGACACGCAGCCCAGCATCCTCGCCAGTATGGGGAGCTGCACCTTGTGAACCGCGGTCGCCACACATGGCTCTTGCGTCTTGCAGTTCCTGGGTGGTCTTGGTGATGAACTCCAGGGTGGTGGGCACTCCTTGCCCCGTGCTCTCCTGAGGAACGTGTGCCGCGAAGCACGCTTCCAGGTGGTGCCCAAGCGCCTCCGTCGTGAGGTTGGCAAGGTCTGAGGCCCTCCAGAAGAGAGCCCCCGAGCCCTGCCCGAGGAGGGCGCCGGGCGCGCTTTCCTATGCGATGGAGGGAGGCGCCCCTGGGACGGGCGCTGATCCTGATGAGGCTCCTGCCGCGTCGCCATCCTCCTGAGGTCCTGCGCGGCGCAGCTGCTTCTTCTTGGGGATGGCCTCCGGAGGGCCCTCGCTTCTACTGTCGGGGTTGTCGATTGCTGCGGCTTGAAAGGCGCACTCAAGGGAGCACACCGCATCCCTCTCTTCACATGGGACCGTGATGATCCCTCTGCTTCCTGGCATCTTCAGAACGTTGTAGCCGTGATGGGTGACCGCCATGAACTTGGCCAGGGCTGGATACCCGAGGATGGCATTGTACGGCAGGCGGATGTGCGCGACGTCGAAGTCGATGAGCTCGGTGCGGTAGTTCTTGCGCTCCCCGAAGGTGACAGGCAGGCGGACCTGCCCTATCGGTGTGGTGGAACCGTCGGTCACTCCTGAGAAAGGCTTGGTGGGCTGGAGCTGTTCATATGATACTTGGAGGTTGTCAAACGTGTCGACGAACAGAACGTTGAGCCCTGCGCCATCGTCGATGAGGGTCTTGGTAATCTGCACATTGCTGATGACTGGGGAACACAGCATAGGAAGGGCGCCAGTGGTGGCTGCACTTGAGCTGATCTGTCGAGTTGAAAGTGATGGCGCATTGGGACCACTTGAGCGAGCGCGTGGCCTCAAGCTTGGGGAGCACCACATTCACCTCGTGAGCAAACTGTTTGAAGATGCGCTGAGAGGCTGGGGCCTGGGCACCACCCAAGATGCAGGCGATCGCACGCGGCTCCTGGAAGCCCCCAGCCCCCTCGTCCTCGTGGTGGTCGTCGTTCCTTCTTGGTGGCGGCAGCGGGGGAAGACCGGTGTTGCCTTGGGGGCGATCCCCATGAGGCGGGTCGCTCCAGACGCCCTCGCGAGGTTGGTCGTGTCAGCGATCCTCACGAGGCCGGTCGCACCACTCCTGGCGCGGGCCACGGTCGTCCCAACGTTCGCCTCCATGTTCTCCTCCGCGGCCGTAGCACCAGTAGCTGCGCTCGGGGCGTCGACCGAAGCGTCCTTCTCGTATGGCTCTGAGCTCTTGACAGTCGATGCTATTGTGGGTGTTCAGGTTGTGGAAGGCACAGAACGGTCGGCTGTTCTTGGAAGACTCGGGCTGATCTCTGCCCCGCTTGGTGTCGGGCTCCGCTGCGAGCACAGCTGCCTCCTTGCGCTTCACGTCCTTGGCCTTGGTTTTCTTCTCCTCCGCGCCCACGGCTGCAGCTCAAGGAGAGAGAGAGGCGCCCCTCCTCAGCTCTTGCGCACTTGGTCGCCAGGTTGAACAACTCCTTGGAGGTGCAGAGCTCCTTATGGATGGCGAGCTCTTCCTTCATCTTGACGTCACGGACGCCGTCTGAGAACGCGTAGATGATGGCTTCGTTCGTGACCTTGGGGATCTTGAGGCGGGTGTTGTTGAAGCGCTGGATGTACTTCTGGAGGGTCTCTCCTGGTTGTTGCTTGATGCAGCGTAGATCACCCGCGGCCAGCGGGCGGTCACGAGTGCCCTGGAAGTTGGCGACGAAGCGGTCGCGCATTTCGTCCCAGGAGGAGATCGGGCCGTGCTGCAGGTTCAGGAGCCAGGAGCGGGCTCCATCCTTGAGAGCCATGGGAAACCAGTTCGCCATGACTTTTTCGTCGCCGTTGGCCACTTCGATGCTCAGCTCATAGAGCTGCAGGAACTCCGCGGGGTCGGCGGTACCGTCGTAGCGAGGAGGCATATCCGGCTTGAACTTGCCCGGCCAGGCGACGCTACGCAGCTCAGCGATGAAGGCGCGGCAGCCAGCCGTGGTTGTCGGGGCCCGCTTCGGAGATGGAGCTTGTTCTTGAGAAGGTCCACGCTACGCCACTGCGGCCGGTGCGCGGTCTTGACGAGGTGGCACGGGGAGCACAGGTGCAACTTCTCCCGGCCGCGGGATTTCTTAGCAGCTTCTCTCTTCACGCATGGGTGCCGGGCATGGTGGATCACGCCGCGGAGCCGCGCGCCTTGGTGCCAAGGCACTGTCTTGGGGCAGAGGTGGTGGAGGCACGCCATGAGCCTCGTTGCCCGCGGTTGGTTGAGGGGGAGGTAGAGAGAGAGACGGCGCCGGGGAGCCCCCTACGGTGCGGACGAGCTCAGCGACGCGGTTGAGCCACTCCTCATAGAGGTCATCGACGAGGTGGTAGCGCAGCAGTTTGTTCGCCGCAAGGAGCACAGCCCGCGCCTCCATGGGAGCGCGGCGCGTGTGAGACGAAGAACCGGCAGGGGTCAGCGATGGACTGGCGGTGCGGCCGTCCTGCCGCACCGAAGGATGCAGCGAGGATGCCTGCTGCTCGTTCCCCGTCGGGCCGGTGGCTGCGTTGGCGGCGGGTGACGGAGAACGACGAGGTGGCCCGCCGACGGGAGCCGTCTGAGCAACACGGGCGGTGAGGGCAGCCTGACGCTCAGCTCAAGCACGGCGAGCATCCTCCATGGAGACGACGGACCGACGGACCCACAACTAATGGAAGGGAAGCTACGGCGCACCCCTACCTGGCGCGCCAAATGTCGGATGTGGGGTTCCCGCAAACCCTTAAGGTTCGAACACTTGGGTGTGTGCGAAGTATTTCCCTCCTACCGATCTACGCCCTAGCTCGCTAAGATCTCGCGGGCGAACTCGACAAACTCGCAGCACAGAAAGACATGAGGTTATACTGGTTCGGGCCACCGTTGTGGTGTAATACCCTACTCCAGTGTGGTGGTGGTGGATTGCCACTAGGGCTGATGATGAACAGTACAAGGGAAGAACAACCTCCTGAGGTTGAGGTGTTCTTGTGGGTAGGCTCTCGATCGGCTTGGATCAAGCTAAGATGAGATGCCCTTTCTATGGTGGCTAGCCCTACTTATATAAGCCCTGGTCCTCTTCCCAAATGTTGAGCGGGAAGGGAGCCAACAAAGGCGGGGAAATTTGAAGGGGGACAACTAGTACAAGCTATCCTGACAAAATCGGTCTTCGCCTACAAAAAGCTCTGGTGGTGACGCCGTCTTGGGCTCCATGATGACCTCCGTCTCGCCGTCCTCCGAACCCGTAGGGTCTACACACTTAAGGTTCGGTGACGCTAGGGTTATTAGGAGACTTGTATGTGATTACCGAATGTGGTTCGGAGTCCCGGATGAGATCCCGGACGTCATGAGGAGTTCCGGAATGGTCCGGAGGTAAAGATTTATATATGGGAAGTTGTCAAACGGACACCGGAAAGTTTCGGGGTCATATCGGTATTGTACCGGGGCCACCAGAGAGGTTCCGGGGGTCCACCGGGAGGGGCCACCCCTCTCGGAGGGCCTCATGGGCCACAAGGGGCAGGGAACCAGCCCCTGGAGGGCTGGGCGCGCCCCCCCTTGGGCCCATGCGCCTAGGGTTGGGGGGAACCCTAGTGGGGGCGCCCCCCGTTGCTTGGGGGCAAGCCCCTCCTCGCCGCCCCCCTCTAGATCTCATCTAGAGGGGCCGGCCCCCCTTGCCCCTTCCCCTATAAATAGAGGGGCGAGGGGAGGGCTGCAACACACTTCCAAGGCGCATCCCCTCCCCTCCGCAACACCTCTCCTCCTCCGCGTGTGCTTGGCGAAGCCCTGTCGGAGTACTGCCTCTCCACCAACACCACGCCGTCGTGCTGCTGCTGGAGCCATCTTCCTCAACCTCTCCTTCCCTCTTGCTGGATCAAGAAGGAGGACATGTCATCCACTCCGTACGTGTGTTGAACGCGGAGGTGCCGTCTGTTCGGCACTTGGTCATCGGTGATTTGGATCACGACGAGTACGACTCCATCATCCATGTTCTAGTGAACGCTTCCGCTCGCGATCTACAAGTGGTATGTAGATGCAATCTCTCTCCCATGACTCGTTGCTTAGATGAACTCATAGATGGATCTTGGTGAAACCGTAGGAAAAATTTTAATTTTCTGCAACGTTCCCCAACGGTGGCATCATGAGCTAGGTCTATGCGTAGTTCTCTATTGCACGAGTAGAACACAATTTTGTTGTGGGCGTAGATCTTGTCAACTTGCTTGCCGCTACTAGTCTTTTCTTGCTTCAGCGGTATTGTGGGATGAAGCGGCCCAGACCGACCTTACACGTACGCTTACGTGAGACAGGTTCCACCGAATCGACATGCACTAGTTGCATAAGGTGGCTAGCGGTGTCTGTCTCTCCTACTTTAGTTGGAGCGGATTAGATGAAAAGGGTCCTTATGAAGGGTAAATAGAAGTTGACAAAATCACGTTGTGGTTATTCGTAGGTAAGAAAAGCGTTCTTGCTAGAACCCAATTGCAGCCACGTAAAAGATGCAACAACAATTAGAGGACGCCTAACTTGTTTTTGCAGCAATTGTCATGTGATGTGATATGGCGAGAAGTTGTGATGAATGATGAATGATATATTGTGATGTATGAGATCATGTTCTTGTAATAGGAATCACGACTTGCATGTCGATGAGTATGACAACCGGCAGGAGCCATAGGAGTTGTCTTAATTATTGTATGACCTGTGTGTCATTGATTCAACGCCATGTAAATTACTTTACTTTATTGCTAAACGTGTTAGCCATAGTAGTAGAAGTAATAGTTGGCGAGCAACTTCATGGAGACACGATGATGGAGATCATGATGATGGAGATCATGGTGTCATGCCGGTGACAAGATGATCATGGAGCCTCAAGATCAAGATCAAAGGAGCTATATGATATTGGCCATATCATGTCACTACTTTATATAATTGCATGTGATGTTTATTATGTTTATGAATCTTGTTTACTTAGAACGACGGTAGTAAATAAGATGATCCCTTAGAATAATTTCAAGAAAGTGTTCCCCTAACTGCACCGTTGCTAAAGTTCATCGTTTCGAAGCACCACGTGATGATCGGGTGTGATATATCCTTACGTTCACATACAACGGGTGTAAGACAATTTTACACATGCATAAACACTTAGGGTTAACTTGACGAGCCTAGCATGTACAGACATGACCTCGGAACACAAGAGACCGAAAGGTCGAACATGAGTCGTATGGAAGATACGATCAACATGGAGATGTTCACCGACGATGACTAGTCCGTCTCACGTGATGATCGGACACGGCCTAGTCGACTCGGATCATGTAACACTTAGATGACTAGAGGGATGTCAAATCTGAGTGGGAGTTCATTAAATAATTTGATTAGATGAACTTAATTATCATGAACTTAGTCTAAAGTCTTTGCAAAATATGTCTTGTAGATCAAATGGCCAACGCTCATGTCAACATGAACTTCAACGCGTTCCTAGAGAAAACCAAGCTGAAAGATGATGGCAGCAACTATTTGGACTGGGTCCGGAACCTGAGGATCATCCTCATAGCAGCCAAGAAACAATATGTCCTAGAAGCACCGCTAGGTGATGCACCCATCCTGCAGAACCAAGACATTATGAATGCTTGGCAGTCTCGTCTTGATGATTACTCCCTCGTTCGGCGGCATGCTTTACAGCTTAGAACCGGGGATCCAAAAGCGTTTTGAGCAACACGGAGCATATGAGATGTTCGAGGAGCTGAAAATGGTTTTCCAAGCTCATGCCCGGTCGAGAGATATGAAGTCTCCGACAAGTTCTATAGTTGTAAGATGGAGGAAAACAGTTCTGTCAGTGAGCACATACTCAAAATGTCTGGGTTGCACAACCGCCTGTCCCAGCTGGACATTAACCTCCCGGACGAGGCGGTCATTGATAGAATTCTTCAGTCGCTCCCACCAAGCTACAAGAGCTTTGTGATGAACTACAATACGCAGGGGATGGTGAAGACCATTCCTGAAGTATTCTCAATGTTGAAGTCAACAGAGGTTGAAATCAAGAAAGAACATCAAGTGTTGATGGTCAATAAAACCACTAAGTTCAATAAGGGCAAGGGTAAGAAGAACTTCAAGAAGGACGGCAAAGATGTTGTCGGCGCTTGCGGTAAGCAAGTTCTTGGGAAGAAGTCAAAGAATGGACCCAAGCCCGAGACAGAGTGCTTTTATTGCAAAGGGAAGGGCCAATCGGAAGCGGAACTGCCCCAAATACTTAGCGGACAAGAAGGCCAAGCAACACTAAAGGTATATTTGATATACATGTAATTGATGTGTACCTTACCAAGACTCGTAGTAACTCCTGGGTATTTGATACCGTGTCGTTGCTCATATTTGTAACTCACAGTAGGAGCTACGGAATAAACGGAGACTGGCGAAGGGCGAGGTGACGATCTTGGCGTCGGGAATGGTTCCAAGGTCGATGTGATCGCCGTCGGCACGCTACCTCTACATTTACCTACGAGATTAGTTTTGAACCTCAATAATTGTTATTAAGTGCCAAGTTTGAGCATGAACATTATATCAGGATCTCGTTTAATGCGAGATGGCTACTCATTTAAATCCGAGAATAATGGTTGTTCTATTTATATGAGAGATATGTTTTATGGTCATGCTCCGATGGTCAATGGTTTATTCTTATTGAATCTCGAGCATAATATTACACATATTCATAGTGTGAATACCAAAAGATGTAAAGTTGATAACGATAGTCCCACATACTTGTGGCACTGCCGCCTTGGTCATCTTGGTATCAAGCGCATGAAGAAGCTCCATTCTGATGGACTTTTAGAGTCTCTCGATTATGAATCATTTGACACATGCGAACCATGCCTCATGGGCAAAATGACCAAGACTCCGTTCTCCGGAACAATGGAGCGAGCAACCAACTTATTGGAAATCATACATACCGATGTATGCGGTCCAATGAGCGTTATGGCTCGTGGAGGATATCGTTATGTTCTCACTCTCACGCATTTACGACTTAAGTAGATATGGGTATGTCTAATTGATGAAACACAAGTGCGAGACCTTTGAAAAGTTCAAGGAATTTCAGAATGAGGTAGAGAATCAACGTGACCAAAAAATAAAGTTCTTACGATCAGATCATGGAGGAGAATATTTAAGTGACGAATTTGGTACACACTTAAGGAAATATGGAATCGTTTCACAACTCACGCCGCCTGGAACACCTCAGCGTAACGGTGTGTCCGAACGTCGTAATCGCACTCTATTGGATATGGTGCGATCTATGATGTCTCTTACCAATTTACCGCTATCATTTTGGGGATACGCACTAGAGACAGCTACATTCACTTTAAATAGGGCACCCTCTAAATCCGTTGAGACGACACCGTATGAATTATGGTTTGGAAAGAAACCTAAGCTGTCGTTTCTAAAAGTTTGGGGATGCGATGCTTACGTCAAGAAACTTCAACCTGAAAAGCTCGAACCCAAGTCGGAAAAATGCGTCTTCATAGGATGCCCTAAGGAAACCATTGGGTATACCTTCTACCTTAGATCCGAAGGCAAGATCTTTGTTGCCAAGAACGGATCCTTTCGGAAAAAAGTTTCTCTCGAAAGGAGTAAGTGGGAGGAAAGTAGAACTTCGATGAAGTACTACCTCTTGAACCGGAAAGTAGTGCAGCTCGGAAAATGTTCCTGTGGTGCCTACACCTACCTCTTGGAGAGGAAATTAATGATGATGATCAAGGTACTTCGGATCAAGTTGCTCTGAACTTCAGAGGGTCCACAAGGACACGTTCCACACCAGAGTGGTATGGCAACCTGTCCCGGAAATCATGTTGTTGGACAACGGTGAACCTTCGAACTATGAAGAAGCGATGGCGGCCCGGATTCCAACAAATGGCTTGAAGCCATGCAATCCGAGATAGGATCCATGTATGAAAACAAAGTATGGACTTTGACAGACTTGCCCGATGATCAGCGAGCGATATAAAACAAATGGATCTTTAAGAAGAAGACGGACGCGGATGGTAATGTCACCATCTATAAAGCTCGACTTGTCGCTAAGGGTTATCGGCAAGTTCAAGGGATTGACTACGATGAGACTTTCTCTCCCGTAGCGAAGCTTAAGTCCGTCCGAATCATGTTAGCAATTGGCGCATACTATGATTATGAGATATGGCAGATGGACGTCAAAACAGCGTTCCTTAACGGTTATCTTAAGGAAGAGCTGTATATGATGCAGCCGGAAGGTTTTGTCGATCCTAAGAATGCTAACAAAGTATGCAAGCTCCAGCGATCCATTTATGGGCTGGTGCAAGCATCTCGGAGTTGGAACATTCACTTTGATGAGATGATCAAAGCATTTGGGTTTAGGCAGACTTATGGAGAAGCCTGCATTTACAAGAAAGTGAGTGGGAGCTCTGTAGCATTTCTCATATTATATGTAGATGACATACTTTTGATGGGAAATGATATAGAACTCTTGGACAGCATTAAGGCCTACTTGAATAAAAGTTTTTCAATGAAGGACCTTGGAGAAGCTGCTTATATATTAGGCATCAAGATCTATAGAGATAGATCGAGACGCCTCATAGGTCTTTCACAAAGCACATACCTTGATAAGATTTTGAAGAAGTTCAAAATGGATCAGTCCAAGAAAGGGTTCTTGCCTGTCTTGCAAGGTGTGAGATTGAGCTCGGCTCAATGCCCGACCACGGCAAAAGATAAAGAAGAGATGAGCGTCATCCCCTATGCCCCGCCATAGGATCTATTATGTATGCCATGCTGTGTACCAGGACCTGATGTAAACCTTGTCGTAAGTTTGGTAGGAAGGTACCAAAGTAATCCCGCAAGGAACATTGGACAGCGGTCAAGAATATCCTGAAGTACACGAAAAGGACAAAGGACATGTTTCTCGTTTATGGAGGTGACGAAGAGCTCGTCAGAAGGGTTATGTCGATGCTAGCCCGATACGCATCGAGATGACTCTAAGTCACAAACCGGATACTTGTATATGTTGAATGGTGGAGCAGTAAGCTGGTGCAGCTGCAAGCAGAGCGTCGTGGCGGGATCTACATGTGAAGCGGAGTACATGGCAGCCTCGGAGGCAGCACATGAAGCAATATGGTTGAAGGAGTTCATCACCGACCTAGGAGTCATACCCAATGCATCGGGGCCGATCAAACTCTTCTGTGACAACACTGGAGCGATTGCGCTTGCCAAGGAGCCCAGGTTTCACAAGAAGACCAGGCACATCAAGCGTCGCTTCAACTCCATCCGTGAAAATTGTCAAGATGGAGACATAGAAATTTGCAAAGTGCATACGGATCTGAATATCGCAGATCCGTTGACTAAACCTCTTCCGCGGGCAAAACATGATCAACACCAGAACTCTATGGGTGTTCGATTCATCACAATGTAACTAGATTATTGACTCTAGTGCAAGTGGGAGACTGTTGGAAATATGCCCTAGAGGCAATAATAAAGGATTATTATTATATTTTCTTGTTCATGATAATTGTCTTTTATTCATGCTATAATTGTATTATCCGAAAATCGTAATACACGTGTGAATACATAGACCACAATATGTCCCTAGTGAGCCTCTAGTTGACTAGCTCGTTGATCAATAGATAGTCATGGTTTCGACTATGGACATTGGATGTCATTGATAACGGGATCAGATCATTAGGAGAATGATGTGATGGACAAGACCCAATCCTAAGCATAGCACAAGATCGTGTAGTTCGTTTTGCTAGAGCTTTTCCAATGTCAAGTATCTCTTCCTTAGACCATGAGATCGTGTAACTCGCGGATACCGTAGGAGTGCTTTGGGTGTACCAAACGTCACAACGTAATCGGGTGACTATAGAGGTGCACTACAGGTATCTCCGAAAGTGTGCATTGGGTTGACACGGATCAAGACTGGATTTGTCACTCCGTGTTACGGAGAGGTATCATCGGGCCCACTCGATAGTGCATCATCATAATGAGGTCAAAGTGACCAAGTGTCTGGTCACGGGATCATGCATTACGGTACGAGTAAAGTGACTTGCCGGTAACGAGATTGAACGAGGTATTGGGATACCGACGATCGAATCTCGGGCAAGTAACATACCGTCTGACAAAGGGAATAGTATAGGGGTTGCTTGAATCTTCGACATCGTGGTTCATCCGATGAAATCATCGAGGAGTATGTAGGAGCCAACATGGGTATCCAGATCCCGCTGTTGGTTATTGACCGGAGAGCTGTCTCGGTCATGTCTGCATGTCTCCCGAACCCGTAGGGTCTACACACTTAAGGTTCGGTGACGCTAGGGTTATTAGGAAGACTTGTATGTGATTACCGAATGTGGTTTGGAGTCCCGGATGAGATCCCAGATGTCACGAGGAGTTCCGGAATGGTCCGGAGGTAAAGATTTATATATGGGAAGTTGTCAAACGAACACCGGAAAGTTTCGGGGTCATATCGGTATTGTACCGGGGCCACCGGAGAGGTTCCGGGGGTCCACCGGGAGGGGCCACCCCTCTCGGAGGGCCTCATGGGCCACAAGGGGCAGGGAACCAGCCCCTGGAGGGCTGGGCGCGCCCCCCTTGGGCCCATGCGCCTAGGGTTTGGGGGAACCCTAGTGGGGCGCCCTTTGCTTGGGGGGCAAGCCCCCTCACACGCCGCCCCCTCTAGATCTCATCTAGAGGGGCCGCCCCTGCCCTTCCCTATAAATAGAGGGGCGAGGGAGGCTGCAACACACTTCCAAGGCGCATCCCTCCCTCCGCAACACCTCTCCTCCTCCGCGTGTGCTTGGCGAAGCCTGCCGAGTATCTTGCCTCTCCACCAACACCACGCCCGTCGTCTTTCTGCTGGAGCCATCTTCCTCAACCTCTCCTTCCCCTTGCTGGATCAAGAAGGAGGAGACGTCATCCGCTCCGTATGTGTGTTGAACGCGGAGGTGCCGTCTGCTCGGCACTCGGTCATCGGTGATTTGGATCACGTGAGTACGACTCCATCATCCACGTTCTAGTGAACGCTTCCGCTCGCGATCTACAAGTGGTATGTAGATGCAATCTCTCTCCCATGACTCGTTGCTTAGATGAACTCATAGATGGATGTTGGTGAAATCGTAGGAAATTTTTTAATTTTCTGCAATGTTCCCCAACAATACCAAATTATCAAATTAACGAACGCGAATCATATGAGCGTGATGAAAACTAGCTTGACGATAATTCCCATGTGTCCTTGGGAGCTCTTTTCTCTATATAATAGTTTTCCAGGATTGTCATTTGCTACAAAATGGATTGGGCCATCTTGCTGCACCTTGTTTACATTCATTACTTGTTACCCGTTACAAATTACCTTATCACAAAACTATTTGTTACCGATAATTTCAGTGCTTGCAGAGAATACCTTACTGAAAACCGCTTATCATTTCTTTCTGCTCCTCGTTGGGTTCGACACTTTTACTTATCGAAAGGACTACGATGGATCCCCTATACTTGTGGGTCATCAAGACTCTTTGTTGGCGTCGTTGCCGGGGAGTGAAGCGCCTTTGGTAGGTGGAATTTGGTAAGGAAAAATTTATATAGTGTGCTGAAATTTACTGTCACTTGTTACTATGGAGAGTAATCCTCTGAGGGGCTTGTTCGGGGTATCTTCACCCCAACCAGTAGAGAAAAGAGTTGCTCCTCAACCTACTGAACCTACTGAAAATGTTTACTTTGAAATTCCTTCGGGTATGATAGAGAAACTGCTAGCTAATCCTTTTACAGGAGATGGAACATTACATCCCGATTTACATCTAATCTATGTGGATGAAGTTTGTGGATTATTCAAGCTTGCAGGTATGCCCGAGGATGTTATCAAGAAGAAGGTATTCCCTTTATCTTTGAAGGGAGAGGGATTGACATGGTTTAGGCTATGTGATGATATGGAATCATGGAACTACAACCGATTGAAATTGGAATTTCATCAAAAGTTTTATCCTATGCATCTTGTTCATCGTGATCCTAATTATATATATATAATTTTTGGCCTCGCGAAGGAGAAAGCATCGCTCAAGCTTGGGGGAGGCTTAAGTCAATGTTATATTAATGCCCCAATCATGAGCTCTCAAGAGAAATGATTGTCCAAAATTTTTATGCTCGGCTTTCTCTGAATAATCGCTCCATGCTCGATACTTCTTGTACTGGATCTTTTATGATGAAGACTATTTAATTAAAATGGGATTTATTGGAAGAATTAAACGCAACTCTGAAGATTGGGATCTCGACGAAAGTAAGGAGTCAGGTATAAAACCTAAGTTTCATTGTGTTATATCTTTTATGGATATCGATGTTTTCCGTGAATTTAGCACTAAATATGGACTTGACTCTGAGATATTAGCTTCTTTTTGTGAATCCTTTGCTACTCATGTTGATCTCCCAAAGGAGAAGTGGTTTAAATATAATCCTCCCACTAAAGTAAAAGTAGTTGCACCTATTAAAGTTGAAGAAAAGACTATCACTTATAATGATCATGTTGTTCCTACTGTTTATATTGAGCAACCACCTTTTCCTTTTAGAATAAAGGATCATGCTAAAGCTTCAACCATGGTCAACAAAAGTAACATTAAGACACCCAAACCCCCTGAGAAAATTAAAGTTGAACCTAGTATTGCTATGGTTAAAGATCTCTTGGCTGATAATATTGATGGGCATGTTATTTACTTCTGCAATGAAGCTGCTAGAATTGCTAGACCGGACCCTAAAAATAAACATAGAGCTATTGTAGGCATGCCTGTTATTTCTGTTAAAATAGGAGATCATTGCTATCATGGCTTATGTGATATGGGTGCT
The DNA here is from genome assembly GCA_021605145.1 of Aegilops bicornis. Classification (NCBI taxonomy): domain Eukaryota; kingdom Viridiplantae; phylum Streptophyta; class Magnoliopsida; order Poales; family Poaceae; genus Aegilops; species Aegilops bicornis. The sequence goes on along the minus strand of CM038671.1, from coordinate 334,006,963 downwards.
AGTGCAAGTGCAATACATCATTCCTTATACAAAGAAATTATGCATGATATTGCCCCTGCTGAGTTAGAGGAAATTGATGTTACAATTAAGCTTGCCAATAGAGACACTATTTCACCAGTTGGGATTGTTAGAGATGTTGAAGTCATGTGTGGAAAATTAAATATCCTGCTGATTTTCTTGTTCTTGTTTCCCCACAAGATAGCTTTTGTCCCATCATATTTGGTAGACCCTTCTTGAATACTTTTAATGCTAGGATAGGCTGCGAAAAGGATGTTGTTACTATTGGTTTGGGGGATATGTCTCATGAGTTTAACTTTGCTAAATTTCGTAGACAACCCCGTGACGAGGAATTTCCCAGTAAAGATGAAATTATAGGTCTTGCTTCTATTGCCGTGCCTTCTAATGACCCTTTAGAACAATATTTGCTAGACCATGAAAATGATATGTTTATGAATGAAAGAAGGGAAATAGATGAAGTATTCTTTAAACAGGGACCTATTTTGAAACACAACTTGCCTGTTGAAATCAAAGGGGATCCTCCTCCACCCAAGGGTGATCACGTGTTTCAGCTTAAACCATTACACGATACTCTTAAATATGCTTATCTTGATGAAAAGAAGATATATCCTATTATTATTAGTGCTAACCTTTCAGAGCATGAAGAAAAGAAATTATTGAAAACTCTGAAGAAGCACCGTGCTGCTATTGGATACTCTCGATGATCTTAAGGGCATTAGTCCCACTTTGTGCCAACACAAAATAAAATTGGAGAAAGACGCTAAACCAGTTGTTGATCACCAACAACGGTAAAATCCTAAGATGAAAGAAGTTGTAAGGAAAGAAATACTAAAGCTTCTGGAAGCAGGTATAATTTATCCCGTTGCTGATAGTCAGTGGGTGAGTCCAGTCCATTGCGTCCCTAAGAAGGGAGGTATTACTGTTGTTCCTAATGATAAAGATGAATTGATCCCACAAAGAATTATTACAGGCTATAGAATGGTAATTGATATTCGCAAATTAAATAAAGCTACTAAAAAGGATCATTACCCTTTACCTTTTATTGATCAAATGCTAGAAAGATTATCCAAACATACACATTTTTGCTTTCTAGATGGTTATTCTGGTTTCTCTCAAATACCCATGTCAAAAGACGATCAAGAAAAGACCACTTTTACTTGTCCTTTCGGTACCTTTGTTTATAGACGTATGCCTTTTGGTTTATGTAATGCACCTGCTACCTTTCAAAGATGCATGATGGCTATATTCTCTAATTTTTGTGAAAAGATTGTTGATGTTCTCATGGATGATTTCTCCGTATATGGAACTTCTTTTGATGACTGCTTGAGCAACCTTGATCGAGTTTTGCAGAGATGTGACGAAACTAATCTTGTCTTGAATTGGAAGAAGTGCCACTTTATGGTTAATGAAGGTATTGTCGTGGGGCATAAAATTTCTGAAAGAAGTATTGAAGTTGATAAAGCTAAAGTTGATGCTATTGAAAAGATGTCGTGTCCCAAGGACATTAAAGGTATAAGAAGTTTCCTTGGTCATGCCGGTTTTTATAGGAGGTTCATTAAGGACTTCTCCAAAATCTCCAGGCCTCTGACTAATCTCTTACAAAAATATATTCATTTTGTCTTTGATGATGATTGTGTAGAAGCACTTGAAATACTTAAGAAAGCCTTGATTTCTGTACCTATTGTTCAGCCACCTGATTGGAATTTACCCTTTGAAATTATGGGTGATGCTAGTGATTATGCTGTAGGTGTTGTTCTAGGACAAAGAGTTGATAAGAAATTAAATGTTATACAATATGCTAGTGAAACTCTAGACAATGCCCATAGAAATTATCCTACTACAGAAAAAGAATTTTTAGCAGTTGTATTTGCTTGTGATAAACTCAGACCTTATATTGTAGACTCTAAAGTAACTGTTCACACTGATCATGCTGCTATTAAATATCTTATGGAAAATAAAGATGATAAACCTAGACTTATTAGATGGGTTCTCCTACTACAAGAATTTGATTTACATATTATTGATAGAAAGGGAGCTGAGAACCCCGTTGCAGACAACTTATCTAGGTTATAGAATGTTCTTGATGACCCACTACCTATTAATGATAGCTTTCCTGATGAACAATTAGCTGTCATAAATGCTTCTCGTACTGCTCCATGGTATGCTGATTATGCTAATTACATTGTTGCAAAGATTTATACCACCTAGTTTCACATACCAACAAAAGAAAAAGTTTTTCTATATTTAAGACATTACTTCTGGGATGACCCACACCTTTATAAAGAAGGATTTGATGGTGTTATTAGATGTTGTATACCTTAGCATGAACAGGAACAGATCCTACGCAAGTGTCACTCCGAAGCTTATGGAGGACACCACGCTGGAGATAGAACTGCACATAAGGTATTGCAATCCGGTTTATATTGGCCTACTCTCTTCAAAGATGCCCGTAAGTTTGTCTTATCTTGTGATGAATGTCAAAGAATTGGTAATATTAGTAGACGTGAAGAAATGCCTATGAATTATTCACTCGTTATTGAACCATTTGATGTTTGGGGCTTTGATTATATGGGACCGTTTCCTTCCTCTAATGGGTATACACATATTTTAGTCGCTGTTGATTATGTTACTAAGTGGGTAGAAGCTATTCCAACTAGTAGTTCTGATCATAACACCTCTATTAAGATGCTTAAAGAAGTTATTTTTCCGAGGTTTGGAGTCCCTAGATATTTAATGACTGATGTTGGTTCACATTTTATTCATGGTGCTTTTCGTAAAATGCTTGCTAACTATGATGTTAATCATAGAATTGCATCCCCATATCACCCGCAGTCTAGTGGTCAAGTAGAATTGAGTAATACAGAGCTCAAATTAATTTTGGAAAAGAATGTTAGTAGATCTACAAAGAATTGGTCCAAGAAACTTGATGATACATTATGGGCCTATAGAACTGCATATAAAAATCTTATGGGTATGTCTCCGTATAAAATGGTTTATGGAAAAGCATGTCACTTACCTCTCGAACTAGAACATAAGGCATATTGGGCCATTAAAGAGCTCAATTATGATTTCAAACTTGCCGGTGAGAAGAGGTTATTTGACATTAGCTCACTTGATGAATGGAGAACCCAATCTTATGAGAATGCCAAATTGTTTAAAGAAAAAGTTAAAAGATGGCATGAAAAAACGATACAAAAGCGTGAGTTTGATGTAGGTGATTATGTGTTGCTATTAAACTCTCATTTAAGAAGTTCTGCAGGAAAACTTCTCTCTAAATGTGTCGGATTTCGGGTTCCGGCAGACCCTCTAGGTTCGAACTCTGGGGTGTGCGCAGAGATCTCGCCTCCTACCTACCTGCACCTCGTCGCCTCGCTGGGATCTAAACTACCAAAGGAACAACATAAGAGACGCAAGGTTTATACTGGTTCGGGCCACCATTGTGGTGTAACACCCTACTCCAGGGTGTGGTGTGATGGATTGCCTCAGGGGCTGATGAAGAACAATACAAGGAAGAACAGCCTCGCGAGGGTGAGGTATTCTTGTGGCTAGGCTCTCGATCGGAGTCGATCAAGCTAAGATGAGGCGAGATGTCTGGATCTCTTTTTCCCCGCTACCCTGTGGGTGGCTAGTCCTATTTATAGGCAAAGGCCCTGGGCCTCTTCCCAAACATTGAGTGGGAAGGGCGCCAACAATTGGCCATTTTGAAGGGGAACATCTAGTACACTTATCCTGACTAAAGCTGGTCCTCACCTGTCAAAGGCCCTTGCGGTGACGCCGGCTTGGGCTCCATGATGACTTCCTTCCTGCCGTTGTGACGGTCTTGGTCTTGTTGCACCGAAACGGGTGCCTTTGCTTGATACTCTCGCCTGCGCTTGCCCCCTTTGCACCAAAGAGGAAATGAGGACACTGCGCGGGCTGGCGCCCGTCTGGCGCCCTTGGTCGTCATGGCTTGCGTCATGGGCACCTCGTGAGGTACCCCGCCTTGATCTCTCCGCCTCCTCGCAAGCCAGCCTGACGAGGCCATGCCTGAGGAAGCTTCATGTCATCCGCCCCGCGAGGCTTGGCCCCTCGCGAGGGTCTTGAGCTTGTGCTGATGAAGATGGGCCATCTTTGGGCCACCCTTGAGCCACGCCAGCAGCAGCGAGCAAGTCTGGTACCCCGTTCCCGAACACCGACAGTAGCCCCGGGCCCAAGGCGCGCTGGACTTGGCTGAGCGAGAGAAGCGAAGGGCAAGTCAAGCGGCCCCTAACAACTTTCTTGACCTTGGGCGCCACGTGGCGGTTGATTGGACGTGGGCACCTTAGCAACTGCGCGAATGGACAAAGGAGCAGCATCTTTCTAGGCTTTGCTTCCCTTGCCTCCTCCGGTCATTGCCCAGATCCCCTTTCTTGCGCCTTTCTTTCCTGCCTCCGAAATCTCAGATCTACTCCGACCGCGTGCCCTAGCAAGACATGGCGCCTCGCCAGACCCCGGCCGGAGCTTGGTACTCACCCGCCTTGGACTCGCCGAACGTGTCGGAGAAGGGCCTTGCCCGGGCGTGCCGGATGGTGGCGGCGTAAGGCATTGACAGGGAAGCGGTGCTCAGGGCTGGCTCCACCCTTCCCGAGGGCCAAGGAAGCACCTTCTATCTGCTCTTCGTGAGCGCCATTGCTGCCGGTCTGGTGCCTCCCTTTTCTAAGTTCTTCTTTTCTGTCCTCCGCCATTACAAACTGCAATCTCTGCACCTCCACCCCAACTCCATTCTTCTTCTGGCGATCTTCGCATACTATTGTGAGGCTCATGTCGGGGTGCAGCCCTCAGTGGCTTTGCTGCGCCACTACTTCTACCTCCGGACCTCTCGCGGTCCCATCTCCGCGTGCGCGAACTTTGTCGCGTATGGCAGTTCCAACGCCATCTCGAAGCCCGGGAAGAGGATTGAGGGCTTCAGGAGCAAGAGGGTCATGGTAGATGCTGGGCGCATCCATCCTCGGCTGATTCTGCCCACGGTGCAGCCCACGACCTCCGACGATTGGTCTTGCGCAGAACTCATGGATCCCCGCGAGAAGCCGGTGCTGGAGAAGATGAACGCGGATCTGTGGCTGGGCAACATGGCGACGGCAAAGCTGACCGGGGCGTCGCTCCTGAGGGAGTTCCTGGAGCACCAGGTGGCCCTTCGTCAAGATTGCTTCATTGTGGAAGCCCCGGCCGAGCCCCGCAGTCTTGGCCGACGAAGATCTGGCCGTGGTCCTCCAATCTTTAGTCGGGGGAGACGTGGCGAGACTGGAGGGCGCTCCTGTACCCCTGTTCCTTCGAGATGATTGGGAGCAGGCGGTGGACTCCATGCCCGTCTTCAATGGGGACGGGCCCGTGCCGCTGGAGGTTCCCGAGGACCCAGCTGCCTGGCGACGGTGAACGTGTCCTCCGGCGACTCCAGCGAAGAGGAGGAAGAAGAGGAGCGGGAAGAGGGGCCTGACTCCGAGGCGACCGACGAGGAGTCGAGAGCGCCCCTCCCCCGGCGTAGGTCCCGCGCTCTCTGCCTCTTGCCGAGCGACGACGAGGACGGCAATGAGCGGGGCGGCGAGAGCTTGCCCCCGATCCAGAAGAAGGACAGATCGGGCTGGTCCCGCTGGTCTGCCCGGCTCGAGGCGATCCGCAGACGTGCCTCCTGCTCCCGGCCTCTTGAGGCTGATCCTGCGGTAGCTCTCGGGCTTCAAGTATGGCCGGAGGTTGCTCGAGCTCGCGAGCGGTGACTAGTAAGTGCTTGATTCTTGTTTTATTCCTTGCTTTGTCGCTGAGGCTTGATATCTGTATCTCTTGGCTAGTCTGGCGCCTGCGGCGAAGAAGCTGAAGGGTGCTCCCGAGGCTTTGTCTGGGGCAGCGCCTCCGCCCGTGAAAGAAGGTGATGGCAAGACACGGGCCTCTCCTGCCCGGTCAGCCTCGCGAGGCTTGGCGGAGGTAGCTGGGGCGAGCTCAGCCCCCATGGCCCAAGCGACTCCTGAGGTATCCTTGCATGATGCCACCACCGCAGCTGTTGGGGCGCAGAAGGTCCTGTCCCAGGGTGTTGTGGTTACGCTGCCGTCCTCTCCTCCTACTCCACCAACTGCTGTCTCTCCAACTCCTCCCACTGTCTTGGATCATGCTGCTACTGAACTGGACTGGCTGCGGCAAGATCTTCTGGGCGCCGACCCTTGCTTGGTGGCCGGGCGCTTGGAGCTGGCCTCCGGCTGGGTTAGCTCTGACGCTTCAATTCGAGCAGCGCTTGTTCAGGCCTCGACGGCTTGCGACGAGGAGGAGCAGGCCGTCCTTGGGGCGAAGGCTGCTCGCGATGCCGCCTTGGGGGAGGTAGCCGATGTCCGAGGTCGCTGCAAGGCGCTGGAGAGCGAGCTGCAGGGCATGCGTGCTAAGGAGGCTTGCATTCGCCAAGAGAAGGAGGAAGACATGAAGGCTCGTGAGGCGGCCGTCAAGGACCGGGACGCCAAGCTTAACAAGCGTCGTGACTGCCGGGGTGCACTGGAGCAGGAGTTGGAGGCGAAGAAGGTCGAGCTGGACGGCAAGGCGCGGGTCGTCGCCGAGGACCGCGAGGCCTTCGCGGAGATGGAGGTGAAGGCTCGCACCTTACTGAGGTCGCTTCTGACAGCGGCTGGAAAGCTCGCTGGCCGGGCGCCGAGGACGGCCCCGCCAAGCTGCTTCCCTTCTGATCCAGCTCTTGAAGATGTCACCTTGGCCTTGGCCCCACGGCCGAGGCCGAGGCGCTGTGTCTCGTTTTCCGCATACCGACGCTGGCCCTTACCCATGTCTACGCGATCCCGACATCGACCTCGACAGCCCGCTGGAGCCAGCGGGCGAAGCTTGCAGCTGCCGCTGCCGAGGCCGTGAAGGGTCGTCGCGGAGGCTCTGGGCGGTTCGGCCTTCAAGACCGAGCCGGGCGAGGCGCTGCCGGTCCTGAGGCTTCACGAGGCGAACCCGCTCAACGCATCTCCGTCGTCGACAAGTGACTCCTTTGTGGCTCCTGTTCTGCTTTCAGCTCCTGCAACATGCATCGTGCCTCGGGGAGGCGTTTAAACTTGCATTTGGTGTCGTGATAACAGTTATGGACTGTAATATTTGCTTTTAAATTCCTTGAGATTTGCGCCTTTCCTTCCTACTTGCTTATGTTCTACGCCGGCAGAGTCTGCCTCACAGATACCTCACCGCCCGTTAGCCCCACTGAAACCGGGACGGGACCAAGGAGTGAGGGGCTACATGACAAGTTAGGCTCTCGAGTCGCGATGCTCAGAGTCCCCTTGGCGCACGAACAACAAGTAGGGAGGTGAGATGTATGGGTGAATTTACCATTCTACGTCTGCAGAACCCGGCCCCGCGCATACCTCAACCGCCGTTAGCCTTTTGAAACTAAGGAGTGAGGGGCTACGTGACCAGTTAGGCTCCTGAGTCGCGATGCTCAGGAATCCCCCTTGACGTTCAAACGGCCTTCGTACCTTGGCTCCGCTCGGGGAGGGACGTGCGACGAACCAGGCCCAGGGGGCCTGGCTGGTTGGAGTGGCGTCGTCTGGCGTGACCAGGCGTAGGCCCGTGCCCAGCCCTCGCGTGGCACTCCCGAGGGAGGCGTGCGATGAGGCGGACATTGAGCTCGGGGCTCCACGAGGTTGATGCGGCGGGGCCACCCTCGATTGTTTATCACCAGCGGAGGATAGCGCTTCCGTATGTGTCTGAGCATAGCCGCCTCGGCGGTGTCCTCACCAGTATGAGCATGGTGCTTCCAGCAGTGCGTGGGAGGGATCCCCTCGGGAGGAGCCCCGGGCGTGTACAGCCCATACGACATGTGGCCGCACGGTAGGGCTCGGAGATGTGTATCTGGGCACCCGTGAGCCAAGACAGGACTCACGGGCCCCTACCTCAAGGCGGGTTGCGCTCGCACTGGGCCTTAACTTGTGATGTGTTCTGCAAATTTGGTTAGATGCCGACGCTCACGTCCTCGGGTCCCGGCCCTCGGCGGGTCTCGGCCGTCGCTGGTATGCTGTGTCGCGATGCCGTGGACAAGGCCAGAGGGTGAGGGCTGGAGAGCGGTAGGAGCCCATGAGTCGCGATGCTCAGGTACCCCCTTTAGCAGCATGGCGGCCGACATGAAGGAAGAAGGGGTGCCGTGGACGGGCATCAAATAACAATCATGATGGGTCGAACGCATGACCCGAAATAAGCATAAGAAGGGTACATGTCACTGGGCACGGCCCGAGCGACTTAGGGATGATGCAGCCCAAGGCGCCCCAACAAGGTAAGCTAGGAACATGAAGTAAAAGAGATACACGCCCTTGAGGGACTAAGAGCTAAGAGCTCCCTTGAAAGCAACGCTGGGTATTGTCTAGTTTCTAATAATTTACAGACCATTTGCTAGTCATTAAGGTTTTTTTGGAGCCCATATTCTTTTTATTAGCTTTACAGCCCATATTGTGGCAACGGTTAAAAAGTTATACGAGATTTTACATATTTCGGTGCGGTCCGAACTGTTTTTAGTCTCGAAATTTTGAGTCACATTCAAACTGATTTTAAAAATAAATGTATATCAATATAAAATCCAACAAATTGTCCACGCATAAAAATCAATGCAGTTTAAAATCTCGAAATGAAAAAAAGAAATTTGAAACTAATTGCCGGTTTGATGTGTTTAAAAAATGTACATCCCATTTCTCATTACGGATAGGCCATTTTCTCGGCCAGCCGAATGAAGCTCTCCTCGTCTTGAAAGACTTGTAGCCCAACAGGCCTGACAAAGAGACTTACTTGGAAAATCACAAAAAAACCGGGTTGTGGCCGTGGACCCAGCTGCGGCCGTGGACCCAGCTGTCAGCCTCTCCACGTACAGTACTCTTGCGATGGAAGTCGGTCGTTGACCACATTGACCATGCCGCGTCGAGAGCACCAAGGCGGTGGACGATGGCGAGGCCTAGGAAGGGGACGATGCGAAGCCAGGGAAGACGCGGCAGTGGATGCCCACGCGGAGAGGAGTACGAGGGTTCACTGGTTCGGCTGCGGCGTGAGGCTGCTGTCGCCATAGAATAACAAGGGGTGTGGGTGAGTAGATGGATGCCCTGGCCAGCGGTGGGAGTAGTATGGGGCGGTGAGGCCTCCGCGGCATCACAGCCGACCACGGGTGGCAGGAGCACGCGACACGACCGACGCTGCTTTGGGCGGCTGGAGCAAGAAGACCAGAGGTTGAAGAAGCACTATGGCAGTTAGATGGACATCGTACGATCATTGGAGCTAGAATCGTTCATATTGACTAAGTTGACAAAGCCCTCCGTCCCCGTCAACTTAGTAGGCCCACAATTCAGCCACCCACTATGGTGGGTCCTAGCTAGCTGGGGGGTATTCATTTTTTGTGCGTAATAAGGAGGCACTTCCTTGCGTGCAAAGATATAGCTGGTGCGTCCGACCTGTCAGCTGGGGGAATGTTTTTTCGCGAAATATAGAAGCCCTTCCCACGTACAGTCCACGTACAATGCGTAAGAAGGAGGAACTTTCCTTGCGTGCGACCATGGACCTCGTGGGTACCAGCCGTCAGGTTCTCCACGTACAGTCCTCTTGCGATGTCGTAGCATGTGTATGCATTCTTGGCCGCGTAGGTAATGTAGGCTAGATTCAGAGGTACCTCCCACGTGTTTAGGTCCTTGGTATCGTTGTCTTCTTTCATGTTGGCGTATCAGGGGTCGATGATGGTCTCAACGAGGTCAACCACGGAGTCCTTCTCCTGCCCATTGTTGATGATCTTGTATTGCTTCTGGATGTCGACAGGCTTGTTGCACCAGATGGCCAAATCATCGCGTTCTTCCTTCTCTCCACCGTAGCGAAGGTGCAGTCGACGCTGCCGATGAAACGGGTGAATGCTCCGGAACCTCTGACGTCCCTACAGAAGTGGTAGATGAGAACCTCGTCCCGCACACATACCTGGGCGACGGCGATCCGCTGGTCCCTGTCAAGAGATGAATGGATGGGCACAAGGTCTAGTCCTGCAACCTTGCGCTTCCTCGTCCTGTAGGTACTGCTTGAACTCGGCGAGGCAGAGCTTCACCGAGTCCGGATTGTTGGTCTACATCACATTCAACTTGGTGCAGCCATAGGACTGAACGGTGAACTCAAAGGGGAACTCCTTGCTGAAGTTCATATCCAGCAGGCTCACCCCTCGGATCGCCATTGGAGTCTCTTCAAGTGAACGAGTGTGTAGGCGGCAGCAGCAGTTCGTTTTTTAGCTCATAGGGAACTGGATTCAATAGTAAACTGAGTCCATACAGGTGACACTAGTTACTACCCCTCCCTCGCCCGTTGCATGCCCGACAGAAGATGCACCCTAGGCGCATTCAAACGCCTCCATTAAGAAACCTACTCCGGCCACATGTCGGTTCACGAGCGGGTCTGTATTAGTACTGTAATAACAGGAGTTAGTGGTCACTTTACTTAAATTTAATTAGCTTTAATAGAAATTTATACTTAAAACAAGCAATGCATTGGCTCGTTTTATCGATTGCCACAGGATCAACATGCACAACAATTAGAATTATTATTCTTAGGACGCTTTACGATCAGCACATTTGTCGCACTTTCACAAAGATAATACAACCAAGTTTGAACTGTTTGTTATGGTTGATGTCACATGCATCATCATGCCGTGTTTCCCGACTTGCAAGATTCGTAACCAACAAATAATATCCAAGTAATAAGTACAACAAAGATGCCTACACATCTCATTGATTCCCGACTTGCAAGATTCAGAACCAACAAATAAGATCCAAATAATAAGTACAACAAAGATGCCTATACATCTCATTGATTCCCGACTTGCAATATTCGAACCAACAAATAAGATTCAAATAATAAGTACAACAAAGATGCCTACACATCTCATTAATTCCCAGCTTGCAAGATTCAGAACCAACCCATTAGAGCCTTTTGATAAAGTGAATATCGGGATTAAATCCATCTTGGCTAGCCATGTCATACAATAGAAGAACTTGGCGAATGCTCTTGACCATCACAACATCTGTAGTTGAGTATTCCTGTTTGCACAACACAAACAAGGAGAGCACGATTTCACTTTAATAGTGGCCTCCTTTACTCCACCTGCAGCTCCACTCGGATGAGGCCTGCCTAGAGTTCCATGATTCAATTCATGCGCCTTTTTCTGCAATTCACCTGAAATGAAACAAAGATTGCATCATTCAGCTAGCAAGAAGTACTTGCTCTCGTGAGCTGGCAGGTTCTTCTTTAGTAGTTGCACTAAAATTGAGGAACATTAAGGTTGGTTGTCCGGCTCATCTAAGGTGCAACTATAATTTTCTTATCCTTTTGTGCATTTCCACTAAAATAAAGTGCCATTGTGGTGACAGTGACGGCTCACCTTTCAAAGGCTAATAAAATGTTCCACGAGATTACCAGCAGAACTTGACGGAGATTTTGGAAACTCCAATCACCATTTTGTGCAGTTCCACCAAAACTGAGAGATGTTGCCCACGTGACTTTTTAGTTCAACTTCACAAGACACTCATTCCAAAAAAAGTGTTTTGTGCAGTTCACCAAAAGGTCACAATAGCAACAAGGTGAAATGGATATCCCTATCTGCACAAAAAGATAGAAAGTAAACAGTTGCTAGTCAATAAGAATATACGAAACATATACGAAATGAAAAGAAGCATCTTAATTACGTTCACGGAAATCACGCAAGGACAGTAGAAATTTTAAAACATCAGCAATGCTTCATGTTACCAGAAGCATTACGATATACAATGAGATTCCTCAAATATGGGATTACTTTAATGGTGGCATTGCTTGTTTACCAGATACAGTAAATCAGCAGCAGCTAAAGAGTTGGTTTAAGGGCATGGGACCGTGGGGACACCAGGACACTCAGCAGCGTAAAGGAGCAACTTACTTATCATACTAGGAAAACAGCAGGAGTGCCATTTGTAACACAGTTTAATTGCATCTTATCACTGGAGGCATTAGATTAACAATAACACTGGTTAGACATGTCCCTAAGGTAACAGTGTGATCGCTTCATTTTACATGCGCCCTTACATTAACAACAACAAAAGGTCGGTATAAGGACATGCGACAATGGACGCATCAGCACAATGTACCTACAACGAGGCATAAAGTGGTGATGAAGACTTTGTTCATGCTATGTGAGGGCAGAAAATCTAATCCTGGAGACCTTTTACTATGTGAGGGTAGCAAACCTAATCCTGGAGACCTTGTACTATGTGAGGGCAGCAAATCTAATCCTGGAGACCTTTTACTATATGAGGGCAGCAAATCTAATCCTGGAGACCTTTTACTATGTGAGGGCAGCAAATCTAATCCTGAGACCTTTTACTATGTGAGGGCAGCAGTTCTAATCCTGGAGACCTTCTACTATGTGAGGGCAACAAATCTAATCATGGACATACTGTGTTGACTTGTCCACCAACCGCCACTTTCTATCCTTTTTTCAACCAATAATAGATATGTTCCTTATCCAGTATGTACTGTGTTTTCCCATTATTTCCCTTTTCAACCAAGAGACCGGTTGGGTATCCGGTCTCTACTACTTTCACCATATTATTTCCTCTTTGAATCAAGTCCTAGTTTCATGCTACAACTTTCCCCCTTTCTTCGTTGTTTGAACAAAGCCCTAGATTTGAATGCACGAAGTAGCTTTACCTCTAATAATACTAAAAATATAGGTGGCTTTGGAAGAGATGATGGGAGTAGAAAAATATGCACATGCAGACACGCGGGGAGTTGGGGCAGTAGAGCAAGGCCGCTTTCGAAGAACTTATACCTGAGGGTCGTCGGGATGTCGGCGGCGGCAGGTCGGATCTGCGGACAATACGGCAGGGAGGAAGAAGGATCCGAGGACCTCCCGAGCCGGCGCTGTGTCGGACAGAACGACACGGGCAGAGGATCGGGCCTGTCTAGCAGCTGTGGGCTTCCTCCCTCACAGGCGATGACCGCGTGAATGATGCACCTAGTCCTCTACACACACCAGCCGAAGGGATCCGGCCGGATCTGTGACCAGCGGTGAGCAGAGAGAAAATGTCGCTACCGCTGTCTTGTTTATATCTGGAGAGGATGAGAGAATGAAGAGAGCAACCCTAGTAAAGCAAGCGCTCAGGCCCCTGCGTACATAAATAGTGGAGTGATTATATGTTTCTCTCCACAACAAGCGTTTCAATTTGTGTATGTGGCATTAAAGAAAAGAAACTCTCTATTTAAGGTGACTACTTGTACGACTCATACTTACTACTACTACTGGTAGTATTGTTCACTTGTGCTCCCCGACTCTCCATTCATTGAACAACCCCACGGGTGAATAAACATACAGTACTAGTATTTATATAGAATGAACAAGCTCGAACTATTTTCTCGTAGTTAAAAGGGCGAGGCTTTTCCCGGGCAGTACGCGCGGCAGTTTTCACATAGGCAGTTTGACAGAGAGGCGAGGAGGGTGAGGGAGTAGCGGATTCAACTTACTTACTGCTGGAAAGGTCGGGCTATGTGATTTGATGGCGCGTTACTGTTTCGATCCATGTGGTAGAGTTAGTTTGGGTTAGTTTGAACTCAACTAACCCAAAAATATCCAAACAGGAGGGTTAGTTTGGGTTACTGTTTGGATCCACGTGTTAGAGTTAGTTTCGGTTAGTTTGAAGTCAACTAACCCAAAAAAAATCGAACCCACCCAAGAGGTGCTTATTTGGGTTAGTTCTTCTCGGGACACTAAAAAACACATTTTTCTCTCGCTCTCCCCGCAGCAGATCCCTCCCCACTTCCTCGAAGCTTCTCGTCCTCTCGCTCCCTCCCTCTCGCACCGCCCATGAAGGCACCTCTCCGTATCCGCGCTCCGTCTAACCCTTTCATCGAAACACCTCTTTCGCTAGAGTTACTTCAGGGTTAGTTCAGGATTCGAATCTAACTCTAACCTTTAACTGAGTTAGAGTATCCAAACAGGGCCAGGCGGTTCGACCGGGGTGATGCCCCCCTTTCGTTCCGCACTCTAATCTGGTGCATGACACGTATTACGTCGACCCGGATGCTGTTGGCTGTCCCACATGTCGGCGAAGTAGTACGTAGTAGCAAGAAGAAGCAAAGAATCATGTGGTATAAGTCTTTCTATAGATTCCAACAAGTGACTAGACTACACCGCGTGCAGTATCTCAAATCTCAAATCTCCCTTCCGGTTTATAGGGCTCAAATCTCAAATCTCATCAACCAAGGCATTTTGCGATTGGAGGATAGTATTATGTACTTCACAAAACTACCTTAATTAAACTCATGCATTAATTACGTAGTTCTCTCGTTTTCCTCTCCGCCTTGGTCGCGGTGCACAATATTGACCACTCCTATATGAATAGTCGCTCTATCTACATGGGGGACATCAAAGCATCCGGGCCCGCGTGCCATCCACCAAATCACAGTGAGGCGCTACAGTCGAAACTCACCGGTCACCCCGGTGTGGCCGTCATGACCCGTCATATCACAAAATCTACACCTATACCAGCAGTGGTAAAGTGGCCTCGAAGTTGGACTGGACGAAGCAACCATCATTTCACTGGAACGCTCGTTGAAACCCTTTCTCCCCTTTCTTGAAGAAAACCTCACTCCAGGCTACTCACTTCTGCCATTTTTCTTCTGTACCTATGAAGGAAAGGTGGGTGAATCAGTGATGCTGCTATATTTTCATTCCAAGAATCTTCTTTTTGCGAAGCACCGACCGATTATCACAGCCAATTATTTTCCCGTTTTCATTGTGATTGTGGTTTCCTTTCGATTGCTTTTTGTTTGTCAGTTCATTGATGGATCCTGGAGCACTAGGCAAAGAGTTGCCGGCAGACAACCCACTGGAGACAGCGATCTCCAGGAAGCGAGCACCGATCAATGAGTTGACCATGTTGGCGGGCCAACCCATGGAGACGAAGAACTCCAAGAAACAAGCACTGGCCAAAGAGTTGACGACGTTGGGGACGAACTCCTCAAAGAAAGTTGGAAGAACAGCAAGGGACCCACTGTGCCTACGCTAGAAACTCTGATGGCCACCTTCGCGAGGCTCAAGGCCGAGTTTGAGGAGATAGTCGCCGTTGAGAAGCAGTATTCCCCTGGCAAGGTGATGGCCCCCATCGAGGACGAGGAGATGGCCCCTGGAGGGATGGGATCCCCCGGTGAGCTGCACAAGGTAAAAAATAATGGCTTATTACCGAAAGTTATGGTTTTTGATTATTTGCAATCTGCTTGCTAATATGTTAGGGTTGTGCAGGTGCCGGTGGACGTCCTTGATGATTCCGATGTCGCGGCTTGTCCTGTGGACAACAACCCAGAGATCGTTTTCGATGTCGCGGTCCGTCCTGTTGGCATCGCCCCGGAGATCGATTCCGATGCCGCTGTTCATCCTGTGGAAATCGCCCCAGAGATCGATTCCGATGTCGCGGTCAATCCTGTGGACATCGCCCCAGAGATCGATTCCCATGCCACTGTCTGTGCTATGGTCATTTCCCGAGAGATCGATCACAAGAAATAGTTGGTCGCGCTAATCCTTCAGGGTAGTTTGCATTGCCCTGTGTTTAATTACCAGAACAATGCGTGTTATCAAACCATCTTAGGGCTGTGTGGGCGATACTTGCTACTTTTGTTTGATAGTGAATCATGTGAACCCTCACCGAGTTATGGAAACTGATGTATCCTCACCAACTTTTGATGTAATATATGGCATGCTTAGATGTAAGTTTGAACTGTTTATCATATCAGCATGGCTTATTTGATGATTCTTGGTGTTAGTAGGCTAGCTACTGTGCGAGCTATAATACTTGCAAAACACTCACCTAAGAGAAATGTTGGGGCTGATGAGCTCGTGGTACACTTATATTGATCCGTCGTCGATCGGCCAATAGCCCAAGCTCCTAAAATAGCGATCGATCAGACAATTGTCGACACGGATACATTCAGGCCTCATTTGGTTCATAGGTTAGGAAAATCGTAGCAAAAGTACAGAGACGTACAACACAAAATCATAGCAGTACAGAGACGTCCCTCGGTTTCAAAAATAGATGAGTCAATTTGTACTACTAACTTTGAAACGGAGGGAGTACAAATCCTAGGCGGGCTAGTTTGGCCTAGTGGGTTTTAGTGATATGACGTGGTACAGTGCCGTCCAGTCTTCGCGTGTGGTAGTAGTACTATGGGTAGAGTAAGTTTTCTCGAAGAAGCGGAATTCAACGAAGTCATGATGGTTCCTTCGTCCAACTAACTTAAAGTCGGAAAGGTTGAGCCTGCGCTATGATCGGGGCGGACCAGGATAATTGTGTGCATGGCAGGTGGACCAGGATGGTCGACGTCCCACATGTCGGCGAATGAAAGTATTATTTTCGATATAGTAGACGAGCAACGAGTATTCATTTTTTATTTTCGATGAAACCTATTGTCTCCACTGTTGCGACGGAGTCGTGAGAAACACGGCAGCCCAGTTAACTTGGCATGTGTACCACTCCCTCCTTCCTCATGTAATACTACCATAGTGTTGACTATAAGGTTACAACTTTTTCTCACTTTCTCTCTATCTATTTCCTCTCAAATGTTTTTTACCTTTATTTTTTTAGACACAATTGTTTTTATGCCTCTTTTTTTTAGAATTAGGTTTTTTAAACCTAGGAGCACGTGTAGAGACGAGCTCCTGCAGAACCCACTCCTTGACCTCCACACAAGCGGGCTTGTTGAGAAGACAAGAGATGATCTCTTAGCACAATATGTTTCACCATGTTTTTAGGAATAACTAGTTATTGAAGATAAGGCTAGGAGATGATCCATTGTACACATGTTTTTTGTCATCTCTAGATTACATGCAAGACTTATGATATGACTATCTTATCAACCATTGTACATGCCCTTTATAGCCCAGAATTTTACTGGTACTACTTGCTATGAATGCGGGCAGCTGGCCTATGAGGGGGAGCTGGGAGGTGGTGGGGTGGGCGAGGGTTACAGTGGGCAGGGCGGTAAGAAGCAGGCTTGGAAGCGGTGCGGACTCCTGCATGGCCCACCTCACATTATCACCACACATTTCTTTGAGTCCGTGCACGGCGGGCGGGCGATCTCTTCTCCCTCCCCCATCTCTCTCCTCTCAGCCGATGCCCGCCGAGAGATTAGATTTTGGCTATCGATGGTTTATTCAATTACAGTCCCACATGTCAGTGAAAATGCAAGACAAAGTGTGTCCCCTCTGGTGAGCAGCGTGCGAGCCAGACTGTCGGGGGTGCGACGTGAATGCGACGCATATGAGTTGTAAGTGTGCCGCCTTTTCCTTTTGAACTTCCAAAGCGTAACATTTTCGTGCCATCGATTGATAGAAATCCAGAACAAAATGACAAGGGCGGTGCTTTCCCGCGCGTTCGGGCTAGTTTGAGTGATATGACGTGCTACAGTTGTCGGTGTCAAAACCGGCGGATCTTGGGTAGGGGGTCCCGAACTGTGCGTCTAAGGCGGATGGTAACATGAGGTGGGGGACACGATGTTTGCCCAGGTTCGGGCCCTCTCAATGGAGGTAATACCCTACTTCCTGCTTGATTGATCTTGATGATATTAGTATTACAAGAGTTGAGCTACCACGAGATCGCAGAGGCTAAACCCTAGAAGCTAGCCTATGGTATGATTGTCGTTGTCCTTGGGACTAAACCCTCCGGTTTATATAGACACCGGAGGGGGCTAGGGTTACACAGAGTCCTTTACAAGGGAGGAGATCTACATATCCGTATTGCCAAGTGTCGGTGTCAAAACCGGCGGATCTCGGGTAGGGGGTCCCGAACTGTGCGTCTAGGCGGATGGTAACAGGAGACAAGGGACACGATGTTTTTACCCAGGTTCGGGCCCTCTCGATGGAGGTAATACCCTACTCCTGCTTGATTAATATTGATGATATGGGTAGTACAAGAGTAGATCTACCACGAGATCAAGGAGGCTAAAACCCTAGAAGCTAGCCTATGGTATGATTGTTGTTCGTCCTACGGACTAAAACCCTCCGGTTTATATAGACACCGGATAGGTTAGGGTTACACAGAGTCTGTTACAATGGTAGGAGATCTACATATTCGTATCGCCAAGCTTGCCTTCCACGCCAAGGAAAGTCCCATCCGGACACGGGACGAAGTCTTGAATCTTGTATCTTCATAGTCCAGGAGCCCGGCTGTGATGATAGTCCGGCTATCCGGACACCCCCTAGTCCGGGACTCCCTCAGTAGCCCCCGAACCAGGCTTCAATGGCGATGAGTCCGGCGCGTCGATTGTCTTCGGCATTGCAAGGCGGGTTCTTCTCCAAATTCCATATACTTGTCGAATAGTGTCCGGCTTCTGATAAATGTTGCGCTCCTTGGCTTCTACACCCAATAATGGCCATCTTCCACGTGTTTGAATGAATGCGAAAAGCCAGGGTATTTTTACACTTACCCCCTAGCTGCGCAAATGAGCCGCCTATAAAAGGGGCGAGGATCTAGATCTGAGTCACACCATCCCCCTTCGCGAGCTTTCATCGGAGCGCCTCTGACCAAAGCCCATTCCATCATGGATAGTCGACGCGGCTCCTCCTCTCGCGCTCCTAGCCCTCAGCACTGAAATTGGGAGAGATGCTCAGTCCCGCATAGCGAGCTAGTCATACTCCAAGCCAAGGGATTTCTCCCCGGCCTTCATGGTTCGGTTCGAGCTGGACTTGCCACCTACAAGGCGGAAAGCAAGCGGAGGCGTCCCGATCCCTCTAAAGGAGAGCGGGTATGCTTCATCTCTTATCTAGTAAGAGGACTCGGATTTCCAATCCATCCGTTTCTCCGGGGGCTCTTGGAGTTCTACGACCTCCAGTTGCACCACCTTACTCCTGCCTCCATCCTGCACATCGCGGGCTTCGTGGCCCTTTGCGAACTGTTCTTGGGCGTCGAAGCTCATTTCGGACTGTGGAAGAGATTATTCTGCCTAGTACCCCGTTCTCATGAGGGGTCAATATATCAAGTGGGCAGAGCCGAGCTATGGCGCATCGCTGGGACCGGATACCTATCCGGAACCCCAAAGAAGGCGTCCGAAGACTGGCCTTCGGAATGGTTTTACATGGAGGACGTCCCGCTGCCGGACCCTGTTCGGATCGGCCTTCCGGAGTTCAGCAATGCTCCTCTGAAGAAGCGCTTAAGCTGGCGCCCTCGGAGCCCCCAGAGGGAAAATGACCGGGATGTCCTCTATTTGATGAGCCGGATAAGATTATTGGCTCATGTCGGATTGACCATGATTGGAGTCATGGCAATCTGTATTATGAGGGGAGTGCAGCCGCTTCAATACAGAGGCCACCCCATGTGGGACTTCAACGGGGAAGACGATGCCACCCGCCACGGCCGCAAAGGGCCGGGATCGGTCACCAAACTGGTGAAGATCTTATGCGCCATGTACAAAGGAGAGGAGGAGGATTTCCTCGCGTCAATCTTGAAGGAGTTTTCTTGAATAATCCTCGAAGCTGGGTAAGCAAACATCTTTGTGACCTGTCCGATCCATGTTCCGTGGTTAAATATCTCATTTCATGGTTTTTCTTGGAACTGCGCCGGATATGGAGAAGATACACAGCCTGCCCCCACAACCCGAGGATCCGGAGCGGTCCCTCGATCCGACCTCGTAAGAGGATCCGGATATAAAGGTGGAGTTGATCGACGGGTATTCCACCAACTTAGCATCGACAATGCTTTGGTTGCCATTACTGGTGATTACCGGAATACTTCCGACCTCACGAGTAAATGAGACCGAGATCCCAAAATCCTGATAATGACCCATCCATGCTTATTTTTGATCACCTTATACCAATGGTGCTTCGCAGGGGGTACCTTCGAGGCAGGAAGCCGAGCCCGCGGTGGCTGGCCAACAAAGGGCAGTGCGGCCCCGCAGGTTAAAAAGAAGTGTGGTCCGGATCGAAACTCCGCCGCAACGGTATGGCGTGTCACCATTCTCCCAGGATTGATTCCTGGAAGGCGTACTAACGCTGATGCTCTTTTCAGGAAAAAGAGCGCTCGCCGGACTGAGTCCGGACCTTCACCGGCCAAGCTTCAAAGCCGGGTCCGGAGGCTGAGGCGAGCACGAGACGTGCGTCGGATGCTCCTCCGACAGAGGAAGCCGACAGGTTGTCCGCCACCAATTCCGAAGTGGAGAGCGCCTTGAATCACAGGCGTCGCCGGACAGTTCTTCGTGACGCATGTTTCTCCCAAGAGGCCTTGAATGCCTTTGATTTGGGAGATGCGCACCTCCGTGCCACTCAAGATGGTCTAGCCAGAGCCACGGAGCAGTATGTAAAGGACATCTGGGTAAGAAAAATTTGTGATTATATATGCCGGTAGCCCCCAAGACTTAAAATAGTTAGAATAACTGATTTAAGGATCATTTGTTATGCAGGATCTTACAGATTAGAATACCGACTGTCCTAGGAGCTTGAAGAGTGCAAGGCCCAACTGGAGGCCGCACTAGCCGCTACCGGGGGAGCCACAGAGACCCCCTCTGGTAATATACGTTTTAAAAGATAAATAGTTTATGAAGTGCGGCGGGTGTGTAAATCTGACAAAAATATTGCAGATGGCGCCGGAATAGATCCGGACAAGCAGCAGCTCTTGCGCCAGCTAAAGGCCGGTGAGCGTGCTTACAAAGGGTGCGGCGGGAGAAAAATAACCTCCAAAGGCGCCAACACCAAGCTGGGTGAGAAACTAAAGTATGTTCGTGCCCAGTTGTCTGACTCCGTATAGGAGAATCGGCGGCCTCGTCGTGGCATTTTCAGTAAGTGCTTGAACGAACTTTTGAAAGTGCGTTATATCGACTAGAGGGGGGGTGAATAGGCGATTTTTATGAATTCTTCACTGAGGAATTTGCCGGTGAGGAAATTCCTTAGCGAAGAACTACTTGCAGCGGAATAAGTACTCGGAAGTAAGCATAACAGATTACAAGCATAGTCATCATGATGAAATGAAGACAATCATAGAGTCTGAAAGCGTAATCACAGGATAACACAGGATGAAGACAAGCGGTGAAGAAATTGAGCTGAGGAAATTGAGAAAGTCTTGATCAAAGTCTTCAAACAGATATGAACAAATACTCAACACGATAATGAGGAAATGAAAGGGTTGAGGAAATAGAACCGATTAGGTTGGTGAAGACAATGATTTGGTAGACCAGTTCCAAGCTGCTGTCTCGGTTATGCGTCTGGTTGGAGCGGTGAGTATTTAAACTCGAGGACACACGATCCGGACACCCGATCCTTGAGCACGCAGCTCGGGACACCAAGTCCTCACCGTATTCTCCTTGCACTAAGGTCACACAGACCTCGTCCAATCACTCGTGGTAAGTCTTGAGCGACTTCCAAACCTTCACAGACTTGGTCACTCGGCGATCCACAATTCCTCTTGGATGCTCTAGACCATGACGCCTAACCGTTTGGAAGAAGCACAGTCTTCAAAGGTAACAAGCGTCGGATCCATGCAGGATCAATTTCTTCAGTGATGCTCAATCACTTTGGGTTTGTAGGGGTTTGGTTTTGGGTTATTCCTCACTTGGGTTTTCCTCACTTGATGATTTTCTCTCAAAGTCCTTAGAGGATGGGTTGCTCTCAAATGACAAGTGTCAAGTTCTCTTGGAGCAGCCAACCAGCTAGTGGTTGTAGGGGGCGGCTATTTATAGCCTAGGGAGCAGCCCGACATGGTAAGACATAAATGCCCTTCAATGATATGACCGTTAGGTGGATAAGATATTTTGGGACAGCTGGCAAGAAGACAAAGAACGGTCGGAAATTTGACTCTCAAATTCCTCGGGGCTAACATGTTCCTCCTTTGTGTAGGCAATTCGCCTTTGGCGAATTCCTAACTCCTCAGTCAGAACAAATTCCTCATGACCGGAAGAGCTTCGTCTCACATCCTTTGAAGAAATTGGTGAACTGTATGAGATTTCCAAAAGCTTCACTTTCGAAGGGATTGGTAGGTATAGGATTTTGAGTTGAGCATCAAATGGAAATTTTTCCTTAGTATTTCCTCAACCCCTTTAACAGACGGTGTTTCCTATGACTCAAGAAAGAAAATGAAACTACGAAAACAAAAAGTCTTCACGCTTCATGTTCCTCAAATGAATACCAAGTCTTCAAGGTCACACCAATTTCTTCACTTTCAAAGTCTTGAGAAAGTCTTGAGAATATCAAAGTCTTGGATGAAGAACTTCATTTTAGGGGTCGACTTTCTCTGTAAATATCAAACTCCTCATAGACTTATAGACCTGTGTACACTCACAAGCGCATTAGTTACTTAACCTATAAGTCTTCAATACACCAAAATCACTAAGGGCACTAGATGCACTTACAACCTCCCCTTTTTGGTGATTGATGACAATATGGGTTAAGTTTTCAACGGATAAACATATGAATTGTAAATACTGATAATGAGGAATTTGATTGCAAGATATAGAAGAACTCCCCACGAAGATGTGCATAGTGAGGAATTTGCTTTTGAGGCAATGCACACTTGAAGAATTGAATCATGGAGATCTCCCCCTATATCTTGTAATTCATACACGCATTTGACATATAATATGAAGAATTTGAAATACATGATGAAATATGGTGCTTGATGAAATTCAGCATGAGGAATCATAGCACATAAAGTATCAGAGCACAAGTAGATTTGCTATGAAGCATAGTGCAAAATCATAATGCAACAAAAGTATCAAAGCACCATAGGGTTTAAGATTACAACTCGATCCAATAAAAGGTTTCAGAAGAACGAGAGTTGTAACTTAATAAAATACGGTATATAGACAAAAACTAGACCCGCTTGAAGACTAACTCAAATTTCTCCCCCTTTGTCATCGAATGACCAAAAGGATCGAAACTGAGGACTAACCCTTTGAAGAATTTCAAGTTGAAGACGGAGCGCCAGCATTGTTGGGGTTGTTAGTTGAAGTAGGACCAGCCGCGGTGTCTTCCAAGTCTTCATTTTCATCAGTGTCGCGAGATGAAGAATAGGAGCTGGCCACCAAGGAAGGAACTTTGACCTTTTTGAATTTCTTGGAGGAGGTGCAGACCAGTCAAATTCTTCCTTGAGACCCATTGAAGTCAGTTCTTCTTCACTTTGTAGACATGTGAAAGAACAGCCAGTGTGCGCTTGAAGGTTTCATGAAGGTAGAAGTGGTTTTTCTTCACTTTGCATTGTGTGTTGAGGTCATGTTGTGAAGAATTGAACCAAGCCGACGCTTGACCCATTTATGATTGCGATCAACCTTGATGAAGGCGAGGAGTAACTCACGATCGATCATCACCACAGGTGCGATAGCTTGAGGATTTTGCTTGGTGAGGTATTCTTAATTTGAGTCATGTGTGGCGAGTCATCATTGGTGGAGTAGGATGTCGCTTTGCTAAACCATCCATCCAATGGACGAATGCCTTCATCGATCACTGATGGCCTTGCCCTTGTCGTGGTGAGGTAATTGTCCGTTTGAGGACTTCAATTGGGGGCAAGTAGCTGCGGTGGTTCAAAGTATCGACTTTGTAATTGAGTGAAGACCTTGTCTGATGAATCTCATAATCCAAGGCGCATAAGGCTTGACTCCAATGGTGACATAGCAATGTTTGCCAGAGTCCTCATGAAGAAATCATGGAAGTTGACGGGAACGCCATGGATGATGTTGAAAAGCATATTCTTCATGATGCCAACGACTTCTTCATCATTCGAGTCGTGACCTTTGATTGGACTCATTGTCTTCGTCAGAATACGATAGACTGTCCGAGGCACATATAATAATTCCTTGACGAGGAATTTGGTTCTTGGGGCCTGCCTTGGCTTCAAAGGCTTCATCGGCACTTGCATATAGTGATTTGTAAGTTACGGTTCGTCATAGATCTGACGTGCACCATCAAGTGGAGGATCGAGTGGTAGAGACGCGAAGCAATTCGATTCTTTGGTGCCTTGTAGTGAGTATTTTCGGTCATCCAATCTAAGACCCATGCGTTCACGTCTTGACGTCTCCGGTGATGTGCGGTGTTGCATAAAACTGAAGAATTAGCTCTTCATTCCAGTCCACAAATATCGGTGCAGAAATTTAGAAGTCTGCGTCGTAAAGAACACCGAGGACTGGCTCAAAGCACTGGCGATGACTCCATATCCACATGAGGAATATGAGCATGATCGAAGATTTTATCCTTGTTGAAGAGCACCGAGGAATAGAAGTTGGCTTGGCTGGCAGTCGAGCGCCTCTTCCTAATCCGGCGAGAATCATAAGGATTATATTCGATGAAGAATACGTGCTTTCGGCAAAGAAATCTTCACCTTGAACTTTTGCTTGGTTGAGAACGGATTCTTTTGCTTGGGGCGGAGGGTGTCGATGAGTTGCATCACCACCTCGAGAATCGTAAGTTCAGGTTCTTGAGGCTAAGGAATTTCTTGTTCCTCAACAGTGCGATCTAAGGATTAGCGGCGGCAGTTTCATCGGCACTAGTGGCTGGAATTTCTTCATGCAGAACCGGTGGGTTGATTTTCTTGAGTCGATTCGGAATTTGTTTGTGTAGGGGTGAGGAATCTGTTGGAGCGGGGTGAAGAGAGGAGTATTGGGATCTTGACTTTCCCAAAAGTCATCATTGATAACTGGTGTGGTGCATCCAATATCCACATCTTCATCTTCAATTTCCTCGGCACCCGGCTGAGGAATTTCATAGTCGATGAGGGAATAAGCGGGGTTGAAGGGATGGCATCCACTTCAATTTCTTCATCAAGTTGCTCTGACGGGCAAGCAGACCGATGTTCTTCATCGGATCCGATTGGGATCTCATAGTCTTCTCCAAAAGGAACAACTTCCTTTGATGGTATGGAGGAAATTGGAACAGCATCAATTGGAGTTTGAATGAGCTGGTCATTGGCTTCATTTTCTTCACAGTAGAAGAATCTGGCAGCTTGGTGATGCTTTCCTTTTCTTCACAGCAGCTCGTTCTGCAGCCTTGGTTTTCTTCACATCAAAAGCGGATGGAAGAATTGGAGTTGGAGTTGGCGCGGGGAGGAGCTGAGGAATTTGGTTCGATTTCTTGAGGAGCAAGCGATGCAGTTCCCTGTCTTGAGCAATTTCTTCAGCGCACCACTAGTGGGTGCCACGGCAATTTCTGATGGCTGGAATGGGATCATCAGCCTGGAATCAACGTTTTCATCGGCAGGCTGAGCGTCATCGATGGTCTTGGCATTTTCTTCAAGAGGGCTGAGCCGAGGCTCCGGCTGAGGAATTTCATGTTGCATTGGGACAACAACATTTGTGAGTTTCTTCGTCAGGTTGATGAATCTGACCTTGGCTCCTTGCCAATCAGCATTGTATGAATCGAAGTTTTTGCTGAGGTTTTGAATTTCAGTCTGGACCTGGAGAAGCTCCTCAGGTGTCATCTTGACAACGTTTTTCTTCAGCAACTTCTCCTTCTGTATTGAGCCTTTTGATTTCCCTCGCCTTTTCATACTTCCATTTTTCTTCAGCTATGAAGTGAGTCAACATATGACTTTGTCCAGGTGTCAAATGAAGGTCGGTAGAGGGGTATTGGGATCATTGTGCGAGAGATCAATAAAGTCGAGGACTTTCTTCGGGTCCAATAGCGATGTACAGATGTACCTTTGGCTCTAGCGGCCCTTACTTGACGGTCTCGATGATTTCCTTGAGTTCTTCATCGGATGCCTCATCATCAGATGGCACATGGAATGCAACCATTTTCTTCGTTGGGCTAGGCCGAGGACCTCGTCCAGCTGTTGCTTTGGTCTTCAGCTGATTCAGACCAGTTGAAGAAATGGGAGCTGCTGAGGAACTTGCAGAGATGCCTGAGGCAATTGAAAAGCCAGCAGTCCTTTGACATGTAGCTAGGTGCACAGGAACTGAAGGTTTTGTGAGCTGTTGAGGACTTTGGTGGAGCAGCAACAGTTAGAGGAATTTGCTTGGAAGGTGCTTTGAGGAACTTGGCCGTGAGGGCGCAGATGATGAAGCACTTGGCTTATGAGCAGGCTTCTTTTGCATTGATTTCCTCGGTTTGACCGAGACTTACGTGGCGATAGCGGCAGAATCCTCATTGAATTTCTTCACTGCCTCCTTTGCTTGCTTTGCCAATTTTGCTTGGCGTTTAGCCCATTCCTCGGAAAGTCCTCACCTCGTTTGATGCTTGTGGGATCAGCTATTTGGCAGTGCCAAAGGAGCTCTTGGGCATGGAGGATTAGGCGAATTTCTTCATGTACTTAGGAGTTACATATCTATATTCCCTCCATTCCCGTGCCCATCTCCGTTCAATCTTACGAATCGCACCTTGCGTTGATTTTTGCTTTCTTCATACGGTGTGCGATGAGTCGCATATATATCCTCGGGGATTTCAAACGCAGTCATAACCTCGGGTTTCTTTCCTCCCTTACGTGGCTTCTTACCATCTGCCATTTTCTTGATTGAGGAAATTGAACAATTGAGTTCTCTGAAGAAGTGTGCAGTTTTCTTCGAGGAACGCTGCAAATGAGTTAAGTTGATGAGAACCTAGGGATTCAAAGACGGACATTTGTACCTGTGAACAGTATAGGTGCGAGGAATTTGGAGAGGTCATATGCGTTCTCGGAAGGTTTTTTTAAAAAGTTTTGAGGATTTGACCAGATGAGCCTTGAAGAATTTTACTAAGCGTTCTTTGTCTTAGGTTCCAGAGTTGTATAGATCGAGGATCCACAGGAATTGAGGAATCTTGAAGAAAATCATAGCTTAGAGAAGCGAGTCAAGAGATTTGAGGTGTTCATATGTGTGAGGATTTGAGGAATAAACACCTTTGAAGAATTTGAAGAAAATTTGAGAATCAAAGCGAGTAATAAAAGTAACTTTTAATTACGAAGTGAAGAACACGCATTTAACCGAGAAGAACAGTTGGGAAGTTCGTCTGTTCAGATCTTCCACGCCCTAACTTGGCGGAGGAAGACAGCTCTGGCTGACGGCGGAGTGAAGATTTCATGATCGGTCTGAGTACGTCGGCGACGAGGCCAAAGCGATGAAGCTTTTCCTCACCGGCTGACGATGGAGTAGCGGCGGCGCTAGGGTTTGAGGAACTCGGCGGGAGAGAGAAGTCGGCAGAGTAAAAGAGTGAGGAAGGGAGAGGGATATTTATAGACGCGGTGAAAAATGGGTCGCCGAAGATTTAGGGCGAACATACCCTGACCATTTCCTTCTCACAACATGTGTCACCCACGTCTTGTGTAGTGGAGATCGTGTCTGATCGTGGGTGAATAAAGTAATGCATCGTGGGATGCGGAGCGGTTTGAGCGGCAAAAAGCGAGGGTTTGGATAAGATTCGTTTTAAAGTTCCGTTCATAATTTCTTCAGTATCAAGGACACGGTGAAGATTTTGAACGAGTTTCAAAGTAGAACGCACATGAAGAATTTGTGAATGGATTGGGTTGAGTATAGCATAGAGGGAAGGGTCCGATCGCATTCACTTAGCATAAAAGCGACTTGAGGAAATAGCCATAAGTGAATGCTGTAGAGGACATAAACCCATATATATATATAGCCAATGAAGAAAGGCAGCGGAAATAGTGAAGATTTTGCAAAGTTGAAGAATTTGAAAACTGAAGAATTTCAAAAGCGAGGAAAAACTCAAATTGAAGATTTCAACTTTGGTGGTGGCGTGACCCACCATATAAGAATGATGATTTCAGACACAGCATTACAATTGTCGTGGGGTTACGAGAATCAATTTCTTCATTAATTTCTTCACACTTAGAGTGTTATTCTTCATTGATTGAAGAAAACATTTCTTCATGTGTTGCACATCTAAGTCATCAATTTTGCATAAGTGTTAGGATGTGTGTCCTTTTCAAAGAACATTCGAAGATTCTAAGATATTTAGCTCACACCGCAACTTGCTAAATTTCTTCTCATCCAAGGGCTTAGTGAAGATATCAGCTAGCTGTTCTTGATCTTCACGTGCTTTCGATGGAGATGTCGCCCTTCAACACATGATCACGAAGAAAATGATGACGAATTTGAATGTGCTTTGTCTTCGAGTGCTGAACTGGGTTGTGAGCAATCTTGATGGCACTCTCATTGTCACAATAGAGAGGCACATTCTTCACGTTGATGCCGTAGTCCTTGAGAGTTTGCTTCATCCACAGCAATTGAGCACAACACGAGCCAGCAGCAATGTATTCAGCTTCCGCAGATGAAGCGGTGATCATGATTCTGTTTCTTCGAGGACCAACAGACCAAAGATCGTCCGAGGAAATGACAAGTACCAGGGAGGCTTCAAGGAGCACGGCGGCGCTTCCGACTATGGAAGATATCAGCCTGCCGTCAAGGCGCCAGGGAGGCCTGGGCCATGGTAAAGACGCGGTACACGAAGGGTGACCCAAACCACATGGCCGAGGTCGGACCTGTGGGGCCGGATGGGATGGAGATCCCTGTAAGCTTAGTGTACAGCCAAGTAGAATTGGCCGCCAAGTATTCCCAGCAAGATTGTAAATTAGATAGCCTATTAGATGGCATTGAGGAGGAATACAATGAGTCAAGTTGACTATGTAAAAATATGACACGAAAGAATGTCTTCTAGCCGGATTGTAGATCGTTTGTCATAGCGGACCTTTTAAACCCGACCTCCGGACCCAATAGTCCGGAGTGTGTCCGAATACCTTCGTGGTTATATAGGAACCGTGGTATGCATGGAGACAAGGCGTAGGGGTCATTGTTGCTTTATGTCAGACAAGTGCCCAACTAGTTATGTTATATTACATGGGTAGTAAGAAACATCTTCCAGGGAGAATAGTTCCGTTAAGGGTTCCTTTCGCTGGGATGCATGCCCTAAAGTGCATGTCAAAGCTGCTATGAAATCAGAAAATCATCTGGGGGAAGATGGGTAAAAAATTAAAAATCATCTTTCAGTTCACCGACCGAATATTCCCTTAAGAACGCTAGCTTTCGGCTTCACCTAGTCTGAGGTACACATCCGGCTGACCCGGCAGTAACAATCGCAGAGGTGCTCCCTTTACCACCTAGCCGAACAATCGGGAACATAGGGGTAAGCAAGGATCCGAGCAACCCAGCTTGGCCAAAACTTAAGTCATATCGATGCATATAATGGTGAATAAAAGGTACATGCGGAAGTTTAACGCATGTGTTAGGCATGAAGCCCGTGTAAATAAGCTTATGTTAAAGAAGCCCCCAGGTATAATGAGCGCGGACAGCGCGTCAAGTGTGTGCGAAAAAAGCGCAAACGAACCTCTAGAGGCTATAATAAGAAGAAGGAGGAAGGAGAGAAATAAAAGACAGCAAAAAGAAAAAATAAAGAATGCGGACGGAGGAAGGAGACGAACTTGGAGTCTGGCGCTTCAATGTCATCGATGATCTTGTCAACTTGCACTTCTTTTGCAACGCGAGGATGAGCTGGTTGTCGTCGAGGAATTTGATCATTTTCCTCAGCACCATTTTCTTGACATTATCTTCGTGTGCATCAGCTCGGCGTTCTTCACGTCTGAGAATGAATTCTTCAGTTTCTTGAAGAGGAGCGACATCCTCGATTGCCTTGAACCTGATAGAATCCTCGAGTCTGGTTCGTCTAATCTGAAGGTAGGTGCTCTCTTTGCGAGCCATTAGTTTCATCAAACCGCACATCTACAGTGTCAACAATCTTGTGAAGAGCGATGTTGAAGACTGTAGGTGTGCGAGTCCTTTCCGTAACCAAGCATAAAACCTTCATGTGCTTTCGGTGCAAATTTAGAGTTGTGGTGAGGATCTCTGATCCAGCATTTAGCACCGAAGACTTTGAAATAACCTACATTAGGTTTCTTGTCAGTGAGGAGTTCATAGGCAGTCTTCTTGAAGAATTTGTGAAGATATACTCTGTTGATGATGTGGCACGCAGTGTCAATTGCTTCAATCCAGAAACGACTAGGCGTTTTGTATTCATCAAGCATAGTGCGAGCCATCTCAACAAGAGTTCTGTTCTTGCGCTCCACGATGCCATTTCTTTGAGGAGTATAAGGAGCAGATAACTCATGAGTGATACCAAGTTCATCAAGATAGTCATCAAGACCGGAATTCTTGAACTCAGTTCCATTGTCACTCTGATGTGCTTGATCTTCACACCAAAGTTAGTTGAAGCCCTCGAGGAAAATCGTTTGAAGACTTCCTGCACTTGATTTTTGTAAGTAACAATGTGTACCCATGTGTAACGAGAGTAATCATCAACAATAACAAAGCCATATAGTGATGCTTCATTAACGATAGCTGAATAATGATTGGGACCAAAGAGGTCCATGTGAAGCAATTCGAAGGGACGAGTAGTGGTCATGATAGTCTTATTTGGATGCTTGGCCTTGGTCATTTTTCCAGCTTCACGGGCTCCGCATAGGTGATCCTTGAGGAATTTGATATTCTCAATGCCAATGACATGCTTCTTCTTCGCATGGCGTGTGCAAATTCCTCATGCCTGCGTGACCAAGTCGTCGATGCCATAGCCAATATACGAAGCTTTTGCAAGTAGGCACACGGCTGGTTGTGGTCTGTAGAGAAGTCAACAATATACAAGTCTCCTCTGCTAAAGCCTTGAAGACTTTGGAATTGTCGACTTCCATAATCACAACACAACGATACTTGCCAAAGATAACAACCATATCAAAATCACAAAGCATTGAGATCGACATGAGGTTATATCCTAAGGACTCAACAAGCATGACTTTGTCCATGTGCATGTCCTTAGAGATAGCAACCTTACCAAGTCCCAATACGACTTTTGCCTTTGTCGGCAAAGATGATATGCTTGAGATGTGACGGTGATAAGGTAGCATCCATCAATAGATTCTTGTCACCAGTCATGTGATTTGTACATCCACTATCGAGAACCCACTCGGTAGCTTTGGGTTGATCATCCTCTGAGATGAATTAGTACAACTTACAATCTCATATACTTCATCGGTGAAGAATATGATATCAAGTTCATCAGATGAATTTCATCGATCGGTATTCGAGATAAGCGGTAGGAGGACGTGTGAAATGAAAGTTCATTTCATCATGATTAGCTGCGTCCTTTCGTGCATTTTGTCGGGCCCCGACAAATTCTTGAGACGTTTAGGCACGTGCGGAGACCTGACCTCTGCAGAAGAGATTAGTTCTTTTCTTCACCACCCACATCTGAAGGGGTGGCAAAGAGTTCATCATTCTGCGAGCACCATACGAGAATGGTGGCATAGAGGCCAAACCATTTCGTTTCACATAAGAGTGGTTAGGGTAAGCATATGAATAAGCAGAGAAATTCTTCGAGGACTTATGAACATATTGGTTTGAAGAATAATGCACATATTCATAGCCCTTAGCTCTACCTGCGAAGCAGAGTTGTTAGCACGATGATAATCATATGAGGACTTTGATCCTTTTGAGGAATTTGATCCACGTGAGGAATTTGGTCCGTATGAGGACTTGGATCCATATGAAGAATTTGGTCCATATGAAGAATTTGATCTGGGGTTCCTATTCTTCCTTTGGTGGTGTCATGAGGACACTCACACGAAGACTTTCAAGGCACTTCTTGGGAACCCAGATTTTCTTCATAGGGGAACCGTTCCTGCGATTAGTGCCAACATATCTAGCAAATACTTCACCATTCTGATTTTGAACAGTTTATAGTTGGAGTCAAATGACTCATCGGCGAGAATGAGGAAATTCGCACGTAAAACCAGATAAGGTAGATGGATCAACTGGAGGTCCCTTTGCAAAGCAACCCATGAGGTTTTGGGATACCGCTCGGGCTTCCAATACGTTCCATCGGCATTAAGTTTCCTCTCAAAGGCAATGCCCTCTTTCCTAGGGTTCCTATTGAGGATCTGCTTTTAAGCACATCACAAAGAGTCTGATGCCCTTTGAGGCTTTTGTACATGCCTGTCATGTACAATTCCTTCGATCTGCATCGTCAGTGATACTAGCAATGTCCTCAGATGAGGAATTAGTGATAGCAGAGGTAGGTGAAGAATTTGTAACAGTTGAAGCATTTGAACATTCAGGTGAAGAATTAGCAGATTCACGTTCAATGCACTTTAAGCATGGAGGAACAAATTCTTCCTGAGAAGCGCTGATTTGTTGAGCAAGTAATGAATCGCGCTCCTACTGAAGATCTTCATAACTCACTCTGAGCTTCTCAAGATATTGTATTCTTTGAAGAAATTCAAAAGAAAGTTACTCATGTTCGAGATAAGAGAGTGTTATGATGACCTTGAAAGGTTGTCAAGCCTAGACGAAGTCTCTGAAGATTTTCGATCGGGGCTTGAGTGCGATCCATTTCTTCACCTAACATATCATCACTCTTATCTAGCATGTTTTGAACCTTCTCAAAAGCCCTTTGTTGTTTTATAGCAATCTTAGCAAGTTTAGAGTAGCTGGGCTTAAGATCCTCATCAGATTCATTTTCACTAGATTCAGAGGAGGTGAAGTTTAGTACCTTAGCACCTTTTGCCATGAAGCAATAGGTGGGAGCATAGTCATCATCATCCTCATCAGGCTTGTCGGTGGAGTCAGTTTCTTGATGTTGAAGATGGACTTGCTAACAAAAGCGATAGCAAGAGCCGGACTAGCCACACCAGATTCGGATTCTTGAGACTCCTCCTCTTCCTCATTTTCCTCAGATTCAGCTTGAGTCCATTTCCTTGCCAATGAATGCCCGAGCCTTTTTGGAGCTGCTCTTTTTGTGAGAAGAAGGTTTTGAGGATTTTGATGATGACGATTTTGATGATTTCTTTTTCTTCTTCACGTCATCAGAACTGTAATCCTTGTGTTTCTTCTTTCTTAATTCCTTTTCCCACTGAGGAAAATCTTGGATATAGTGACCAGGTTTCTTGCATTTGTGACAAAGTCTTCTCTTATAGTCACTAGATGAGGAATCACTGCTTCTTGAGGATTTTCCAAAGCGACCACATCTTGAGAATTTCTGGAATTTCTTCACGAGCAGTGCTAGCTCATGGCCAAATTCTTGAGGATCTCCTAGGCTACTACCGAGTCTTCACTCTTAGATTCGTACCACAGCCTTGGCCTTGAGGCACGTGTTTTTCCATAGCGAACCATAGAGATCTCTCTTTTCGACAAGCTGGAACTTCGTGAGTATTTAGCCTTTCGAGGATATCGGCGGGATCAAGAGACTTGTAGTCAGCTCGTTCTTGTATCATCAGTGCGAGTATCAAATGAGGAATCAAGCGATCTTAGCAATTTCTTCACCACCTCATGGTCGGTGATGTCGATTAGCACCAGTCTTGGAAGCTCATTTGAGATGTCGGTGAGGCGATCGAAGGTTTGTTGAACATTTTCGTTGTCGAGTCTTTTGAAGCGGTTGAAGAGATTAGAAGAACATCAACTCGAGAGTCACGCTGAGTTGAAACACCTTCATTTACTTTGGACAACCTGTCCCGAGATGAGTTTAGC
Organism: Aegilops bicornis; assembly: GCA_021605145.1. Lineage (NCBI taxonomy): Eukaryota > Viridiplantae > Streptophyta > Magnoliopsida > Poales > Poaceae > Aegilops > Aegilops bicornis. Next base: position 333,973,525 of record CM038671.1, on the reverse strand, counting down.
GATTCCAAAGCACTCACTCTTCCATCTTGACCTTTGCTCAGATGGCCACATATGATATTCTTCGCTTGAGAATCGAGTTGCTTGAATCTCTTCACATCAGCATCATTCAGAGAAGGTGTGATTGAGGAAACACCTTTTGTCACAACATACCAGAGATCATTGTCAATTGCTTCAAGATGCATTCGCATTTTGTTCTTCCAGTAGGGGTAGTCCGTCCCGTCGAAGGTAGGACACCCTGCTGAGACCTTGATCATACCGGTGATCGACATAACTAAAACTCCAGGTGGTTAAACCAAAATCACACAGAACAAGGGAGTACCTCGCTCTGATACCAATTGAAAGTGCGTTATATCGACTAGAGGGGGGGTGAATAGGCGATTTTTATGAATTCTTCACTGAGGAATTTGCCGGTGAGGAAATTCCTTAGCGAAGAACTACTTGCAGCGGAATAAGTACTCAGACGTAAGCATAACAGATTACAAGCATAGTCATCATGATGAAATGAAGACAATCACAGTCTGAGAAAAGCGTAATCACAGGATAACACAGGATGAAGACAAAGCGGTGAAAAAATTGAGCCGAGGAAATTGAGAAAGTCTTGATCAAAGTCTTCAAACACAGATATGAACAAATACTCAACACGTAATGAGGAAATGAAAGGGTTGAGGAAATAGAACCGATTAGGTTGGTGAAGACAATGATTTGGTAGACCAGTTCCAGCTGCTTTGTCTCGGTTATGCGTCTGGTTGGAAGCGGTGAGTATTTAAACTTCGAGGACACACAGTCCGGACACCCGATCATCGAGCACGCAGCTCAGGACACCAAGTCCTCACCGTATTCTCCTTGCACTAAGGTCACACAGACCTCGTCCAATCACTCGTGGTAAGTCTTGAGCGACTTCCAAACCTTCACAGACTTGGTCACTCGGCGATCCACAATTCCTCTTGGATGCTCTAGACCATGACGCCTAACCGTTTGGAAGAAGCACAGTCTTCAAAGGTAACAAGCGTCGGATCCATGCAGGATCAATTTCTTCAGTGATGCTCAATCACTGGGTTTGTTGGGGTTTGGTTTTTGGGTTATTCCTCACTTGGGTTTTTCCTCACTTGATGATTTTCTCTCAAAGTCCTTAGAGGATGGGTTGCTCTCAAATGACAAGTGTCAAGTTCTCTTGGAGCAGCCAACCAGCTAGTGGTTGTAGGGGGCGGCTATTTATAGCCTAGGGAGCAGCTCGACATGATAAGACATAAATGCCCTTCAATGATATGACCGTTAGGTGGATAAGATATTTTGGGACAGGTGGCCAAGAAGACAAAGAACGGTCGGAAATTTGACTCTCAAATTCCTCGGGGCTATCATGTTCCTCCTTTGTGTAGGCAATTCAGACCTTTGGCGAATTCCTAACTCCTCGATCGAACAAATTCCTCGTGACCGTAAGAGCCGTCTACATCCTTTGAAGAAATTGACTGAAGCTGTATGAGATTTCCAAAAGCTTCACTTTCGAAGGGATTGGTAGGTATAGGATTTTGAGTTGAGCATCAAATGGAAATTTTTCCTTAGTATTTCCTCGACCCCTTTAACGATGCGGTGTTTCCTATGACTCAAGAAAGAGAAAATGAAACTACGAAAACAAAAGTCTTCACGCTTCATGTTCCTCAAATGAATACCAAGTCTTCAAGGTCACACCAATTTCTTCACTTTCAAAGTCTTCAGAAAGTCTTCAGAATATCAAAGTCTTCAGATGAAGAACTTCATTTTTAGAATTCGACTTTCTCTGTAAATATCAAACTCCTCATAGACTTATAGACACATGTACACTCACAAGCGCATTAGTTACTTAACCTATAAGTCTTCAATACACCAAAATCACTAAGGGGCACTAGATGCACTTACAATCTCCCCCTTTTGGTGATTGATGACAATATGGGTTAAGTTTTCAACGAGGATAAACATATGAATTGTAAATACTGATAATGAGGAATTTGATTGCAAGATATAGAAGAACTCCCCACGAAGATGTGCATAGTGAGGAATTTGCTTTTGAGGCAATGCACACTTGAAGAATTGAATCATGGAGATCTCCCCTATATCTTGTAATTCATACACGCAATTGACATATACTATGAAGAAATTGAAATACATGATGAAATATGGTGCTTGATGAAATTCAGCATGAGGAATCATAGCACATAAAGTATCGAGCACAAGTAGATTTGCTATGAAGCATAGTGCAAAATCATAATGCATCAAAAGTATCAAAGCACCATAGGGTTTAAGATTACAACTCGATCCAATAAAAGGTTTGGAAGAACGAGAGTTGTAACTTAATAAAATCTGATATATAGACAAAAACTAGACCCGCTTGAAGACTAACTCAAATTTCTCCCCTTTGTCATCGAATGACCAAAAGGATCGAAGCGAGGACTAACGCTCTTGAAGAATTTCAAGTTGAAGACGGAGCGCCCTTGACATTGTTGGGGTTGTTAGTTGAAGTAGGACCAGCAGCAGTGTCTTCCAAGTCTTCATTTTCATCGATTGTCGCGAGATGAAGAATAGGAGCTGGCCACCAAGGAAGGAACTTTGACCTTCTTGAATTTCTTCGGAGGAGGTGCAGACCAGTCAAATTCTTCCTTGAGACCCATTGAAGTCAGTTCTTCTTCCTTTGTAGACATGTGAAAGAACAGCCAGTGCGCTTGAAGGTTTCATGAAGGTAGAAGTGGTTTTTCTTCACCGCATTGTGTGTTGAGGTCATGTTGTGAAGAATTGAACCAAACCGACGCTTGACCCATTTATGATTGCGATCAACCTTGATGAAGGCGAGGAGTAACTCACGATCAGTCATCACCACAGGTGCGATAGCTTGAGGATTTTGCTTGGTGAGGTATTTCTTGGTGAGTCATGTGTGGCGAGAGTCATCATTGGTGGAGTAGGATGCTGCTTATAAACTGTCCATCCAATGGACGAATGCCTTCATCGATCTGTGATGGCCTTGCCCTTGTCAGAGGTAATTGTCCGTTTGAGGACTTCAATTGGGGGCAAGTAGCTGCGGTGGTTCAAAGTATCGACTTTGTAATTGAGTGAAGACCTTGTCTGATGAATCTCATAATCCAAGGCGCATAAGGCTTCAGCTCAAATGGTGACATAGCAATGTTTGCGAGTCCTCATGAAGAAATCATGGAAGTTGACGGAACGCCATGGATGATGTTGAAAAGCATATTCTTCATGATGCCAACGACTTCTTCATCATTCGAGTCGTGACCTTTGATTGGACTCATTGTCTTCGTCGAATACGATAGGTATCCGAGGCACATATAATAATTCCTTGACGAGGAATTTGGTTCTTGGGGCCTGCCTTGGCTTCAAAGGCTTCATCGGCACTTGCATATAGTGATTTGTAAGTTACGGTTCGTCATATATCGACATGCACCATCAAGTGGAGGATCGAGTGGTAGGGCACGCGAAGCAATTCGATTCTTTGGTGCCTTGTAGTGAGTATTTTCGGTCATCCAATCTAAGACCCATGAGTTCACGTCTTCAGCGTCTCCGGTGATGTGCAGTGTTGCATAAAACTGAAGAATTAGCTCTTCATTCCAGTCACAAATATCAGTGCAGAAATTTAGAAGTCCTGCGTCGTAAAGAACACTGAGGACTGGCTCAAAGCCTGGCAGTGACTCCATATCCACATGAGGAATATGAGCATGACCGAAGATTTTATCCTTGTTGAAGAGCACTGAGGAATAGAAGTTGGCTTGGCTGGCAGTCCAGCGCCTCTTCCTAATCCGAGCGAGAATCATAAGGATTATATTCGATGAGGAATCGTGCTCGGCAAAGAAATCTTCACCTTGAACTTTTGCTTGGTTGAGAACGGATTCTTTTGCTTGGGCGGAGGGGTGTCGATGAGTTGCATCACCACCTCGGGGAATCGTAAGTTCAGGTTCTTGAGCTAAGGAATTTCTTGTTCCTCAACAGTGCGATCGAGGATTAGCGGCGGCGGTTTCATCGGCACTAGTGGCTGGAATTTCTTCATGCCTGAGAACCCGTGGGTTGATTTTCTTCAGAGTCGATTCGGACTGTTTGTGCAGGGGACTGAGGAATCTGTTGGAGCGGGGTGAAGAGAGGAGTATTGGGATGTTGACTTTCCCAAAAGTCATCATTGATAACTGGTGTGGTACATCCAATATCCACATCTTCATCTTCAATTTCCTCGACCAGACTGAGGAATTTCATAGTCCGATGAGGGAATAAGCGGGGTTGAAGGGATGGCATCCACTTCAACTTCTTCATCAAGTTGCTCTGACGAAGCGGCCGGTGATGTTCTTCATCGGATCCGATTGGGATCTCATAGTCTTCTCCAAAAGGAACAACTTCCTTTGATGGTATGGAGGAAATTGGAACAACATCAATTGGAGTTTGAATGAGCTGGTCATTGGCTTCATTTTCTTCACGGTAGAAGAATCTGACGCTTGGTGATGCTTTCCTTTTCTTCACAACAGCTCGATTCTGCAGCCTTGGTTTTCTTCACATCAAAAGCGGATGGAAGAATTGGAGTTGGAGTTGGCGCAGGAGGAGCTGAGGAATTTGGTTCGATTTCTTGAGAGCAAGCGATGCAGTTCCCCTGTCTTGAGCAATTTCTTGAGCGCACCACTAGTGGGTGCCACGGCAATTTCTTCGGGTGGAATGGGATCATCAGCCCTGGAATCAACGTTTTCATCGGCAGGCTGAGCGTCATCGATGGTCTTGGCATTTTCTTGATGAAGCTGGTGAGGCTCCGGCTGAGGAATTCATGTTGCATTGGGACAGACAACATTTGTGAGTTTCTTCGTCGAGGTTGTGAATCGACCTTGGCTCCTTGCCAATCAGCATTGTATGAATCGAAGTTTTCTTTGAGGTTTTGAATTTCAGTCTGGACTCGAGAAGCTCCTCGGTGTCATCTTGACAACGTTTTTCTTGAGGAACTTCTCCTTCTGTATTGAGCCTTTTGATTTCCCTCGCCTTTTCATACTTCCATTTTCTTGACTATGAAGTGAGTCAACATATGACTTTGTCCAGTGTCAAATGAAGGTCGAGGCGGAGGGGTATTGGGATCATTGTGCGGAGATCAATAAAGTCGAGGACTTTCTTGGGTCCAATAGCGATGGCGAGATGTACCTTTGGCTCTAGCGGCCCTTACTTGACGGTCTCTGATGATTTCCATGAGTTCTTCATCGGATGCCTCATCATCGAGATGGCACATGGAATGCAACCATTTTCTTCGTTGGGCTAGGCCGAGGACCTCGTCCCATTGTTGCTTTGGTCTTCAGCTGATTCGGACGATTGAAGAAATGGGAGCTCTTGAGAACTTGCAGAGATGCACGAGGCAATTGAAAAGCCAGCAGTCCTTTGACATGTAGCTAGGTGCACAGGAACTGAAGGTTTTGACGGAGCTGTTGAGGACTTTGGTGGAGCAGCAGCAGTTAGAGGAATTTGCTTGGAAGGTGCTGCTGAGGAACTTGGCCGTGAGGGCGTAGATGATGAATCACTTGGCTTATGAGCAGGCTTCTTTTGCATTGATTTCCTCGGTTTGACCGAGACTTACGTGGCGATGCTTGGCGAGAATCCTCATTGAATTTCTTCTTTGCCTCCTTTGCTTGCTTTGCCAATTTTGCTTGGCGTTTAGCCCATTCCTCAGGAAAGTCCTCACCTCGTTTGATGCTTGTGGGATCAGCTATTTGGCCAGGTGCCAAAGGAGCTCTTGGGCATGGAGGATTAAGAGCGAATTTCTTCATGTACTTAGGAGTTACATATCTATATTCCCTCCATTCCCGTGCCCATCTCCGTTCAATCTTACGAATCGCACCTTGCGTTGATTTTTGCTTTCTTCATCGGTGTGCGATGAGTCAGCATATATATCCTCGAGGATTTCAAACGCAGTCATAACCTCAGGTTTCTTTCCTCCCTTCATGGCTTCTTACCATCTGCCATTTTCTTGATTGAGGAAATTGAACAATTGAGTTCTCTGAAGAAGTGTGCAGTTTTTCTTCGAGGAACGCTGCAAATGAGTTAAGTTGATGAGAACCTAGGGATTCAGCAGCGGACATTTGTACCTGTGAACAGAGTATAGGTGCGAGGAATTTGGAGAGGTCATATGCGTTCTCAGAAGGTTTTTTTTTTAAAAAAAGTTTTGAGGATTTGACCAGATGAGCCTTGAAGAATTTTACTAAGCGTTCTTTGTCTTAGGTTCCAGAGTTGTATAGATCGAGGATCCACAGAATTGAGGAATCTTGAAGAAAATCATAGCTTAGAGAAACGAGTCAAGAGATTTGAGGTGTTCATATGTGTGAGGATTTGAGGAATAAACACCTTTGAAGAATTTGAAGAAAATTTGAGAATCAAAGCGAGTAATAAAAGTAACTTTTAATTACCCGAAGTGAAGAACACGACTTAACCGAGAAGAACAGTTGGGAAGTTCGTCTGTTCAGATCTTCCACGCCCTAACTTGGCGGAGGAAGACAGCTGGCTGACGGCGGAGTGAAGATTTCATGATCGGTAGCGAAATGCGTCGACGAGGCCAAAGCGATGAAGCTTTTCCTCACCGGCTGACGATGGAGAAGCGGCGGCGCTTAGGGTTTGAGGAACTCGAGCGGGAGAGAGAAGTCGAGCAGATTAAAGAGTGAGGAAGGGGAGAGGGATATTTATAGACGCGGTGAAAAACGGGTCGCCCGAAGATTTAGGACGAACATACCCCTGACCATTTCCCTTCTCACAACATGTGTCACCCACGTACTGTGTAGTGGAGATCGTGTACGATCGTGGGTGAATAAAGTAATGCATCGTGGGATGCGGAACGGTTTGAGCGGCAAAAGCGAGGGTGTGGATCAGATTCGTTTTAATGTTCCGTTCGCACTTTCTTCTTTATCAAGGACACAGTGAAGATTTTGAGCGAGTTTCAAAGTAGAACGCATGAAGAATTTGTGAATGGATTGGGTTGAGTATAGCATAGAGGGAAGGGTCCGATCGCATTCACTTAGCATAAAAAGCGACTTGAGGAAATAGCCATAAGTGAATCTTTGTAGAGGACATAAACCCATATATATATATAGCCAATGAAGAAAGACGACGGAAATAGTGAAGATTTTGCAAAGTTGAAGAATTTGAAAAACTGAAGAATTTCAAAGCGAGGAAAAACTCAAATTGAAGATTTCAACTTTGGTGGTGGAGTGACCCACCGTATAAGAATGATGATTTCGACACAGCATTAATTGTTGTAGGGTTCTGTGAATCAATTTCTTCATTAATTTCTTCACACTTAGAGTGTTATTCTTCATTGATTGAAGAAAAATGTTTCTTCATGTGTTGCACATCTAAGTCATCAATTTTGCATAAGTGTTAGGATGTGTGTCCTTTTCAAAGAACATTCGAAGATTCTAAGATATTTAGCTCACACCGCAACTTGCTAAATTTCTTCTCATCCAAGGGCTTAGTGAAGATATCAGCTAGCTGTTCTTCAGTCTTCACGTGCTTTCGATGGAGATGTCGCCCTTCAACACATGATCACGAAGAAAATGATGACGAATTTGAATGTGCTTTGTCTTCGAGTGCTGAACTGGGTTGTGAGCAATCTTGATGGCACTCTCATTGTCACAATAGAGAGGCACATTCTTCACGTTGATGCCGTAGTCCTTGAGAGTTTGCTTCATCCACAGCAATTGAGCACAACACGAGCCAGCAGCAATGTATTCAGCTTCCGCAGTAGACAGTGATACGCAGTTCTGTTTCTTCGAGGACCAACAGACCAAAGATCGTCCGAGGAAATGACAAGTACCAGGGAGGCTTCAAGGAGCACGGCGGCGCTTCCGACTATGGAAGATATCAGCCTGCCGTCAAGGCGCCAGGGAGGCCTGGGCCATGGTAAAGACGGTACACGAAGGGTGACCCAAACCACATGGCCGAGGTCGGACTGTGGGGCGGATGGGATGGAGATCCTGTAAGTTAGTCTCTGACCAAGTAGAATTGGCCGCCAAGTATTCCCAAAGAAGATTGTAAATTAGATAGCCTATTAGATGGCATTGAGGAGGAATACAATGAGTCAAGTTGACTATGTAAAATATGACATGAAAGAATGTCTTCTAGCCGGATTGTAGATCGTTTGTCATAGCGGACCTTTTTCGCCCGACCTCCGCACCCAATAGTCCTGAGTGTGTCCGAATACCTTCGTGGTTATATAGGAACCGTGGTATGCATGGAGACAAAGGCGTAGGGGTCATTGTTGCTTTATGTCAGGACAAGTGCCCAACTAGTTATGTTATATTACATGGGTAGTAAGAAACATCTTCCGGGAGAATAGTTCCGTTAAGGGTTCCTTTCATTTGGGATGCATGCCCTAAAGTGCATGTCAAAGCTGCTATGAAATCAGAAAATCATCACGGGGAAGATGGGTAAAAATTAAAAATCATCTTTCAGTTCACCGACCGAATATTCCCTTAAGAACGCTTAGCTTTGGCTTCACCCAGTCCGAGGTACACATCCGGTGACCCGGCAAGAATAATCGCAGAGGTGCTCCCTTTACCACCTAGCCGAACAATCGGGAACATAGGGGTAAGCACAGGATCCAGGCAACCCAGCTTGGCCAAAACTTAAGTCATATCGATGCATATAATGGTGAATAAAAGGTACATGCGGAAGTTTAACGCATGTGTTGGGCATGAAGCCCGTGTAAATAAGCTTATGTTAAAGAAGCCCCCAGGTATAATGAGCGCGGACAGCGCGTCAAGTGTGTGCGAAAAAAGCGCAAACGAGCCTCTAGAGGCTATAATAAGAAGAAGGAGGAAGGAGAGAAATAAAAGACAGCAAAAAGCAAAAATAAAGAATGCGGACGGAGGAAGGAGACGAACTTGGAGTCTGGCACTTAGGCGTAGAATCTTCTTAGACGGGCTGTGTTCCATGGGTTCGACTCGAGTCGGTTATCCGATGCGTTTCGCAGACGGTATGCTCCGCCGGTCAGGACCTTGTCGATGATGAAGGGACCTTCCCATTTGGGCTTGAGTTTGTCCTTTTTCTTGTCCGGCAGGCGTAGAACTAGTTCGCCAACGTTATAAGCTTTGGCCCGTACTTCCGTGCTTTGATATCTTCGAGCTTCTTTGTTGATAGAATGCGGAACGAGCTTTTGCCACGTCGCGCTCCTCCTCCAATGTGTCCAAACTGTCCTGCCGATCAAGCTCGGCTTCTCTTTCTTCATACATGCGCACGCGAGGTGAGTCATGTATTATGTCGCAGGGCAAGACTGCCTCTGCTCCGCAAACCATGAAGAATGGTGTGAATCCGGTAGTACGATTCGGCGTGGTCCGCAGCCCCCAGAGTACGGAGTCGAGCTCCTCAACCCAGTGCGTGTTAGATTCCTTGAGGGACCGCACTAGTCTGGGTTTAATGCCGCTCATGATTAGACCATTTGCCCGCTCGACTTGGTCGTTGGTTTGAGGGTGATAGACTGAGGCGTAATCGAGCTTGATGCCCATGTTTTTGCACCATAATTTGACCTCATCGGCCGTGAAGTTGGTGCCATTATCGGTGATGATACTGTGGGGGATACCGTAACGGTGCACTACCCCTGATATGAAGTCTATCACCGGTCCGGATTCGGCCGTTTTAACGGGTTTGGCCTCTATCCATTTGGTGAATTTATCCACCATGACCAATAGGTATTTTTGCTTGTGGGTTCCTCCCTTAAGGGGTCCAACCATGTCAAGCCCCTGCACCACGAACGCCAGGTGATGGGTATAGTTTTAAGGGCGGTGGGTGGCATGTGGCTTTGGTTAGCAAAAAGCTGGCAACCGACGCATCGTTGGACTAAGTCCTGCGCATCTGCCCGGGCCGTTGGCTAATAAAATCCTGTACGGAAGGCCTTGCCGACAAGGGCCCGGGCTGCGGCGTGGTGCCCACCCAGTCCGGCATGAATTTGCGCCAGGAGGTTTCGCCCCTCCTCTTCGGAGATACACATTTGGAGGACTCTGGTAGTGCTTTTCTTATAAAGCTCTCCCTCATGGACTTTATAGGCTTTAGATCACCGTACTATGCAGCGAGCCTTATTTTGGTCTTCGGGGAGTTCCTGCCTAGTTAGGTAGGCTAGGAATGGTTCCTTCCACGGGGCGATAACCGCCATTATTTCGTGAGCGGAGGGTGTTATCTCGGGGCGAGCCTCCGGTTGTGTCAGTGTTGGCGTCAGTAAGGCGGTTGGGTCCGGAATGTTATTGCGGACTCCTTCCCATAGTAATGCGGATGGCTTGAACAGCCGTTCCAGGAAGATGTTGGGAGGGACAGCATCGCGTTTTGCACCAATGCGTGCCAATATATCCGCCGCCTGGTTGTCATCCCGGGCTATATGATGAAATTCGAGCCCTTCGAACCGTGCTGACATTTTTAGGACCGCATTGCGGTATGCTGCCATTTTCGGATCTTTGGCATCAAAGTCTCCGTTTATTTGAGATATTTGCGAGGTTCGAATCCCCGCGCACCTCTAGGCGTTGAATGCCCATGGAGACTGCCATCCGGAGGTCGTGCAGAAGGGCCTCGTATTCGGCTGCGTTGTTGGAGTCCGTATACATTATCTGAAGGACGAATTGGACTGTGTCCCCGGTTGGGGACGTCAGACGACGCCAATTTCGTGCCGCCAACATTTAGGAGCCGTCAAAGTGCATGATCCAATTGGAGTATGCGCTGCATTTTTAGGGAGTTCGCTTGATCCATTCGCCACGAAGTCGGCCAAAACCTGCGACTTAATAGCTCGTCGTGGCTTATAAGTTATGTCGAATGGAAGGAGCTCTATGGCCCATTTAGCAATCCGGCCCGTCGCGTCGCGGTTGTTTATAATTTCGTTAAGAGGTACTTCGGAGGCTCCCATTATCGAACACTCTTGAAAGTAGTGTCGCGGCTTCCGGGATGCCATGAACACCACGTATGCTATCTTTTGATAGTGTGGGTACCGGGACTTGCATGGAGTTAGGACAGTGGACACATAATAAACCGGTTTTTGAATAGGGAACCGGTGTCCGTCCGCTTCTCGCTTGACAACGAGCACCGCTACCGACAACTTGATGTGTTGCGGCGATATATAATAGCATTGGTTCGCCCACGTTAAGTATGGCCAGACCGGATTTGTTGCCAAAATGGCCTTTATTTCTTCGAGTCCGGCCGTGGCGTATCAAATCCACTCGAAGTGTTCGTTGCGGCGGAGGAGGCGGTAAAGAGGTAATGCCTTTTCTCCTAAACGGGAGATAAAGCGGCTTAGAGCCGCTACGCATCCCGTGAATTTTTTTTGTTTGAGGTCTTTTGGAATATCCAATTGTGACAGAGCTTGAATCTTGGCTGGGTTTGCTTCAATTCCTCTACCGGACACTATGAAGCCCAGGAGCTTTCCGGCTGGAACGCCGAAGACACATTTTTCCGGATTGAGCTTGATGTCATATTTTCAAAGATTGTCGAATGTGAGCCTCAAGTCGTCTACTAGAGTTTCGACGTGCTTGGTTTTGACGACCACGTCATCTACATACGCTTCCACCGTTTTGCCGATCTGCTTTGCGGACATATACGAATCATGCGCTGATATGTTGCGCCGGCGTTTTGAGCCCAAAGGGCACCGTGTTGAAGCGTAACGGGCCGTATGGAGTGATGAATGTTGTTGCAGCTTGTTACGGCTCCGCCATCTTGATTTGGTGGTAGCCGAGTACGCGTCGAGGAAGCACAATGAGTCGTGCCTGTCAGAAGGCGTCAATAATTTGATCAATTTGAGGTAGGGGGAAGGGATCCTTTGGGCAAGCCTTATTAAGGTCTTTAAAATCAACACATAGGCGCCAGGATTTATCCTTCTTTGGTACCATCACCAGGTTTGCTAGCCAGTCCGGATGTTTGATATCTCTGATGAATCCGGCTTCCAAGAGTTTGGCTAGCTCCTCTCCCATGGCATGTCTCTTGGGTTCAGAAAAGCGCCGAAGAGCCTGTTTGACTGGCTTGAATCCTTTTAGGATATTTAGGCTGTGCTCGGCCAGCCGACGTGGGATTCCTGGCATGTCCGAAGGGTGCCGTGCAAAGATGTCCCGCTTTTCGTAGAAATTCTCGTAGTGCGGCATTAACGTCAGGGTTTAGTTGTGCCCCAATGGAGGCCGTCTTTGTAGGGTCCGTTGGGTGGACTTGGAATTTGACTATTTCATCTGCTGGTTTAAAACAGGTGGACTTGGATCTTTTATCAAGTATCACATCGTCCCTGTTCACCGTGGAGCGCATCGCGGTGAGTTCCTACCGCTAGGGCTTCGGATAGTGCCTCGAGGGCTAGTGCGGCTGTCTTGTTTTTGGCGCGGAGTGCTATGTTCGGATCACTAGCTAGAGTGATGATTCCGTTAGGTCTGGGCATTCTAAGCTTCATGTACCCATAATGGGGTATAGCTTGAAAGATTGTGAATGCCTCTCATCCTAATAAAGCATGATATCCGCTGTTGAACGGGGCCACTTGAAATGTGACCTCCTCGGACTGTAATTGTCCGTGAGCGAACACTACGTCGATGTAATTTTTCCTGCAGCATGCTTCCCGACTAGGGATAATTCCTCTAAAGGTTGTGCTGCTTCGCTCAATGCGGTTCGATCTATTTCCATTTTCGGAGGGTTTCCTCATAGATGAGGTTTAGTCATTGCCGCCATCCATGAGTACCTTAGTAAGGCTAAAGCCGCCCACTATCGGACCGAGAACCAATGCGGCTGGTGCTCGGGCTGTTCGAATTTAGGTTAAATCCTTGGCATTAATGGTAATAGCCGTGTCACTCCATGGATTTATTGTTGCTACTTGGTAGACTTCGCAAGGTTATGGAGTGTTCGTTTCGCATGTTATTTGATGCGAAAGTCTCAAAGACTGTTAACACCGTACTGGTGTTGCTGGGCTGGGATTCTAAAGCTAGAAGCTCTTCGCCACTTCTGGCACCTGCCGTAGTATCCAACATGCTCGAAGGCTGTGAGTTGGAGTGGCGCCCTCTGTGCTATGAATTTTGCAGGGTTCGTTTAGCCAACCCTCCAAAGACGGTTCCGCACCCTTTAGGGGTTTTGGTTTTTGGTATTTGACCTGTGTGCTTGATAATGATGCACCCTTTTATTTCGGACTAGGGATGTATTCGGGGCCGGATTATCCCAAAATTTACTTTTGGTTTTCCAGGCGCTCTCCATCGCACAGTACTTTTGTACTATGGTCACCAAGTCAGCAAAGCGTGTAATTTCCCGACGACTTATGGCGTTTATGATTCCTTTGTCCGTGCAATTATTGCAGAAAATTGGGATTGCGTCCTCCTCTCAGCAGTCCTTTATCCTGTTCATAACCAGGAGGAATCTGGCCCAGTAACGATGTACTGTTTCAGCGGGCTCTTGCCGAATTCGAGAGAGATCGCTAATGTTTGGGTGGGCGGGTGGAACTAGATCCGAACCCCGCCCAATTGAGGACTCGAGGGCCGAGAAGTTTCCGAACTTCGAAGTTTGGATTTTGAGCGCTATCCAATGAGTCCAACCCGCTACCGACTTTAAGTTCGTGGCTTGATCGACATCCGTCCCTCCGCGGAATCCGGCATGGGGATCGGGAATCCGGACGTAGCTAGTCCTTAAGGTAGAAGAAGAGTCGCCGCATTGTTCCTCTATCACAGCAACATGATGGGTAGCCTGGGGAGAGTTGATCTCTCTCAGATCGGTTTTAGGCCCGATCCGGTCGTAATCTGTGGCGACTCCAAGGGCGGCGATGCGATCCAAGAGCTCGTTTATGGAGGAGAGCTCGATCGGATCTAACTGTTCGGCAAGTTCCGAACTAACATGGAGATTGGTTTTGATGACTCGAGAGGTCATCGTCGGCGCGGCGGCCGAACTAGCGGTCATGAGAAAACCGCCTAGCCGAAGAGTCTGACCAGTGGCCAAGGCTTCTTTGGCGATGGTATCGTCTCTAAAGACGAGATGAGGCATCCTGCCTGATGGCGACGGCACAGAGGAACTCTCAATGAAAGCACCAATGTCGGTGTCAAAACCGGCGGATCTCGGGTAGGGGGTCCCGAACTGTGCGTCTAGGCGGATGGTAACACGAGACAAGGGACACGATGTTTTACCCAGGTTCGGGCCCTCTTGATGGAGGTAAAACCCTACTCCCGCTTGATTAATATTGATGATATGGGTAGTACAAGAGTAGATCTACCACGAGATCAAGGAGGCTAAAACCCTAGAAGCTAGCCTATGGTATGATTGTTGTTCGCCCCACGGACTAAAACCCTCCGGTTTATATAGACACCGAATAGGTTAGGGTTACACAGAGTCGGTTACAATGGTAGGAGATCTACATATCCGTATCGCCAAGCTTGCCTTCCACGCCAAGGAAAGTCCCATCCGGACACGGGACGAAGTCTTCAATCTTGTATCTTCGTAGTCCAGGAGTCCGGCCGTGATGATAGTCCGGCTATCCAGACACCCCCTAGTCCGGGACTCCCTCACCAAGCTTGCCTTCCACACCAGGGAGAGTCCCATCCGGACACGGGACGAAGTCTTCAATCTTGTATCTTCATAGTACAACAGTCCGGCTAAAGGATATACAGTCAGGCTGTTCGAGGACCCCCTAATCTAGGACTCCCTCAGTAGCCCCCGAACCAGGCTTCAATGACGATGAGTCTAGCGCGCAGATTGTCTTCGGCATTACAAGGCGGGTTCTTCTCCAAATTCCGAGTACCCATTGAGTAGCGTCCGACTTCCCATAAATGTTGCACTCCTTGGCTTCCGTGCCTAATAATGGCTATCTTCCACGTGTCGAGCGAATGCGAGAAGACAGGGCATTTTTACATTTGCCACCCTAGCCATGTGAGAGAACCTCTATTAAAGAGACGGGGATTCTTAGATCCAGATCACACCATCCTCCCACAGCGAGTATCCATCGGAGCGCGCCTGGCAAAATCCATTCCATCATGGCCGACCATCGCAGCCCCTCCAATCGCTCCCGTAGCCCTAAGCCCGGCGATTGGAAGAGGTGTTCCGTCCCTGACAACCAATTAGTAGAGTTACAGACCCAGGGATTTCTCCCTCCAGCGTATATGCTTCTCGTTCAAGCCGGGCTCGCCACCTATAATGGCGGGGAGCAAGCGGAGAGCTCCCCTAGCCCATCCAAGGGGGAGCGGGTATGCCTTGTCCCTTATTTACAGAGGGGACTCGGATTCCCAATCCATCTGTTCCTCCGCGGGCTCCTGGAGTTCTACGGCCTCCAGTTGCATAACTTTACCCCCGCTTCCATACTACACATCGCTGGCTACGTCGCCCTTTGCGAGCTGTTTCTGGGCTGCGAAGCTCATTTTGAGCTATGGCGAGAGGCTATTACGCCTCGTGCCCGCATACGTAACGGGTCAATATATCAAGTGGGCGGAGCCGAAATATGGCGCATTGCCGGTACCCCGAAGAAGACGTCCGAAGACTGGCCTTCGGAGTGGTTTTATATGGAGGAGGTCCCCCTTCTAGATCCTATTCGGATGGGCCTTCCTGAGTTCGACAATGCCCCTTTGAAGAAACGCCGCAGCTGGCGCCCTCGGAGCCCCCAGGAGGAAGATAACGGGGAAGTCCTTTACCTGATGGGCCGGATAGATATGCTGGCCAAATCAGGATTGACAATAACTGAGGTTATGTCCATATGTATAATGCGGGGGGTGCAGCCACTTCAATATCGGGGACAACCCATGTGGCACTTCAATGGAGAAGACGATGCCACCCGCTGCGGTCGTAAAGGTCCAGACTCCGTCGCTGCCCTAGCGAAGATACTGTCTGATTTGTATAAAGGAGAAGAATAGGAGTTCGCCTGTATTAAGCCACAGGACGGATTCTCCATATACAACCCCCCAAGCTGGGTGAGCTGCTACTTTCCACTCCAGACCTCTCCACATTCTTTGTCATAAGTATTTACCTTGCTATTTCATAGGAGGAACTGCAAAAAGCTGTGAGGGAGGTCCACAGCCCGTCTCCACAACCAGAGGACCCTGACCGGGCCCTCGACCCCAGACTCGAAGAAGATCCGGACACATTTGTGGAGCTCATCGACAGAACGTTCTATCAGTTGAGCTGTGATGGTACCTTGGTGGCTATCATAGCCGATTATCCTGGACTGCTCCCCGCATCGCATGTAAGTAAAACCGGAGCCCTAACTTCCAAGAAGGATCCCTTTTTCTGCAATTCACCTACCGCACACATATGGTGTTTTACAGGAAGGCCCTCGGACGCCATGCCGAACCCGCAGTGACTCGCCAAGAAGGGGCACCGAAGCCGGGTAGGCTTAAAAGGAAGGCGGTCAGGACTGAGATGTCGTCGTAGAGGTATGAAAGAGAACCCCGCTCCGAGGTGGTCGTCTTTTAAAATATAATAACGCCCATGTTTCCTGGTAGGAAAAAACGCTCGCCGGACTATATCCGGAGAGGTTGCCGGTCACGCCTCCACCAGTTGGGCTCCAGAGCCGGACATTGAGGCGGACGCTCGGATGGGGCCAACGTCGTATATTCCTCCTACAGAGAATGCAGATAAGCTATCCGCTAAAAATTCCGAAGTGGAGAGCGCCATGAATCATAGGCGTCGCTGGGCCGTACTCCTTGACGCTTGTTTCTCCCAAGAGGCGTTCGATGCCTTCAACTCAGGAGACGCGTACATCCGAGCTGCTCAAAATGTTCTTGGCAGAGCCACGGACCAGTATGTAAAGGATATACGGGTAAGAAAACCTAATAATTATGTATATCAGTAGCCCCTGAGACTTGAAACAGTTGGCACAACTAATTTAAGAATCATTGTTTGCATAGGTTCTTGCGGAGAAGAATACCTAGTTGTTTCAAGAGCCGGAGGAGTGCAAAGCCCAGCTTCAGGCTGCAATTGCCGCAATGAAAGAGTCCAAGAAGGCCCCATCAGGCAACACTTGCTTCCATTACAAAGAATGTCATGTACCAGGTAGTATGCGGCATGCGTGCAAATCTAACAATAGATGCTGTAGATGACTCCGGAGTGAATCCGGAGCCCGTGCCAGGGGATGCGCAACGTGCTAATCGACAGCTAAATGCTGGCGAGCGCTTGCTTACGCGGGTTAGGCAGGAGAAAAACAATCTCCAGGACGCCAATATCCAGCTGGATGTACTTCTGGAGGGTCTCTCCTGGTTGTTGCTTGATGCGGCGTAGATCACCCGCGGCCAGCGGGCGGTCGCGAGTGCCCTGGAAGTTGGCGACGAAAGTGGCAAAATACAGGCCAACAGTTGTGAAATATCCTTATCTTACCTCAATGGGATATTACGATGCACATACAGATTGGAAGTCTTGTCTCCATCTAAAATCAAGCAACATTACCGTACAAGTAGCACAACATATGAAAGCACACTGCAGAATCATGTGAAAGAAGGCTAGTACTAACCTCTCATGACGCGGAATTCAAACAACTCACAAGAAGAAGATCCGAACCAAATTTGCCAACACGGATAGGAAGTAGGATCTCCTCTTGTGCAGTTCCACTAAGATCAAGCAATCAAGCAACGTTGTCGGTGTGACATTTTGGTTGAACTGCACAAAATACTCTTAAAACAAAAGTGTTTTGTGCAGTGCAAAAAAAGGTCACAATGACAACGAGGTGAAGTAGATAACCCTGTTTACATGGAGGTGCAAAGGAAACAACTAGTGGGGAATAACGGTGGATGACACAGAAGCCAACAAAAAGAAGCATCTACCTTATCTAAATGGGAAAGAAAGCAAGACAGTAGAATTTCTCAAATGGTGGTATTGATTAATATTAATAGAGAGATTATATTAACAATAAAATTCGTTAAACATGTAATTTGCTTTTAACTGTGGCATTGCGTCAATTTTCTAGCGGCATTATTAGAGGGTGTTTGTTTACAGGGACATTTTGGTGGAGGGACTAAAAAACTCCGTGTCAGTCCCATCTAAACCAAACAGGAGGGACTTTTAGGGACTAAAAGTGGGCATTTGGGACTAAATAAAGAAGACCCCGAGGAGAGTCTTTTGGGACTTTTTCCAACAGTTGCCTCGCCACGCATCGCACCTTGTCTCTATTAGTTCATTACTAGGGGTAACATGGTCTTTTAGCATGTCATTTAATAAACTCTAGTCCATGTTTACTCCCTGGAACCAAGCAGCCAGGGACTAGGCAGTTTTTAACCAAACAAGGCCTTAGATTAACAACAGCTAAAGAGTTGCACGACACAGTGGACGCACCAGCACCATGTGCATCTACCGATGTACTGGGGGTGATGCACAGTCCGTTGCAACAAAGAACAAACAACCAAGGAGCATATTTGTGTTGGTCCCAGTTTTGTTATATTTAGACACCTTTCCCTATGTGAGCGCAGCAAATCTAGTCCTGCTCAAACTCTATAGCCTTGTCCCCCAAAACAAAAGATCAGTTAAATTCTGATATGTGCGTCTGCGTTTGTCATTGTTTTCCTTTTCGACCAACGTAGGTGCCGGATAGCCATCTGTACTAGTACTTTCCCCTTCCTTTCCTCTTTGAACCACGTCCTAGATTTATGCTATACAACTTTCCCCACTACTTTCCCCCATTCCTTTCCTCTTTGAACCACGTCTTAGATTCATGCGATACAACTTTCCCCACTACTTTCCCCCTTCCTTTCCTTTTTGAACCATGTCCTAGATTCATGCTATACAACTTCTCCCACTACTTTCCCCCATTCATTTCCTCTTTGAACCACGTCCTAGATTCATGGTATACAACTTTCCCCGCTACTTTCATGTTTGATCCAACACCTAGATTCGAGTGCACAAGCGGAAAAAGCCCACATGCAGCTAGAGCAATGCATGTGAAATACGTAAATTATACCTTAAGGTTCTTGGGGTGTGGTTCGGTGGGCGACCGGAGGCCGTTCGGCCCACACTATGTACGGCGGCGAAGAAGAAGGGGTCGGAGGCCCTCCTGCGCCGCCGCTGGGTGAAAGTGAACAGTTGCGCTGATAGTTAAGCCTTCTTCCCTTCCCGGCGGACGGATCCTGCCGACTCTTTGACCAGCAGTGAGGGAGAGAGAGAGGCCAATGAAGTTTTGTTTAGATCTGGAGAGTGTGAGAGAGGGTGAGAGAGTGTGAAGAGAGCAACTACAAGTAGACCAGTAGTGAGGGAAGAGAGAGTGGCCAGCGAAGTCTTGTTTAGATTTGGAGAGGGTGAGAGAGTGTGAAGAGAGCAACTACAAGCGCTGAGGCTCCAGCGTGTATATATATATACTGGAGAGTGTGTGAAGAGTGCAAACCCTAGAAAACAAGCGCCGAGGGTGCAGCTGATCGTATAGCTCTGTATCCATCCATTTAGACCAGTCAAAGAATCCTCCTGGCACGAATTATGCTCAAGTGTAGTTATCGAACCTGAGACCTCAAGTTTGATGAGCGAACAGGCTAACCAGCTACACAACCCTCCTGTTATGTTCAACCAGAGGAAAATAACCTTTTATACATTCCTGTTTTCGTGTGACAAGCATGCCGTGTTTTTTTTGTGTGGGAGTCATTGGGATTTAAATCATAATCGTTTCATGTGGCTTTGGTGGTAAGACTATCCATAGTGGTGCAGAAATAGTGCAGCCTTACTCACCTTACCTCTCTCCACGTAGTACGTTGGGTCCCACAAGTCAGAGGGTGAAACAAACAAATTAATAAGAAAAGTTAAAAGCGCCAGTGGTGTATCTTATCTCACACATCTCTCTACTTCTCGGGAACACTGTCCAATTGATCCCTCTGTTCGCTCATGTACTATTTTAAGTGAATCCTTATTATAACATGCACACAATTTTGGGCACTTGTAATTCGACCTAAGTCAGTGTGCCATCGTATCTCGGACGACTCCCTCCGTCTAGGTGTAATAAGTCATGCTAGAAGGTGCAGCGGGACCAAGGTGCAAGCAGATTGGAGGAGAAGGAGAAACTTGACCGGTCATTCCTCCAATCAAAGCCCTGATTTATGTCTCTAAACGCAACAATTAATCCAAACAACTAAGAGATGCCGTTTTAGCTACCATGCAGGGCCACGTATTAACTCGCATGCAAGCAAACTTTGATTTCTTGACTGATCAACGCGTAGTTGCGCTCCATGCATTGGGTTTCCGGGGGATATAACAAGGCAGAGTAAGGGCATCTCCAATAGCTGTAAGATAGGTGTTGGTAAATTTGCCACCTGGGACATAGTGATTATGTGGCATGTAATAAAGGTGGAGAGAGAGCAAAGTTGTATGTAGAATAACCAACAAACTTTGCACAAGCTCCAATGTGAAATAGAGAGCAATCACATTTATTTTTTCATCATCTATTGGATAGTTTAGATACAACCTATTGGAGTAGTTGTATGATAGCTTGTTGGTTGATGACATGAACATTTTACCAACAAGACTAACATACAATCTATTGGAGATGCCCTAAGGAGCGTTTGGTTACATTGCTTAGGCTGGTCATAGTGGTGAGTAACTTGGACTAGTAACATGCATATGTTACTAGTCTATGTTACTACTACCTAAGTTTGTTAGTCGAAGCGAGCCGATCTGGCTCTCCTGAGCTAGCAAGGTTTTTCTAGCCCACCCAAGCTAGCTGGCCCACAAAATCTAACATATTTTAACAGTTCCAAACACCTAACCTTGCCCGGCTATGCTATAAGCTGTTCTTGCTAAGGATCCAAACGCTCCCTAAGTAACAACGCTCGCTAGCAACGAGGCCAGGAGGGGATTGAGATGCGAAGTTAATGGACGATGCCTAAACATTTTGGGAATATCTGATTTCCGTAAGATGACCTAACACCTAGACGGAGGGAGTACTACTCCTCAGTCTAGCTTTGATGGAATATTCATCACCTCTTCTCTTCTTGTACGTACTCCATTTGTATCTCACTTCCTGTGGCTTCGCACTCGCACGATTTTCCTATTCTATGAATGTGTGTGTGCGTGTGCGTCCGTGCATGTGTGTGTGTGTGTGTGTGTGTGTTTAACAACTTGTGTGTGTTAGAGAGAGCGACAGATCGACCTACTCCTACAAAGAGATGGTGTGTAGTGTATGATTTTATACGCGAGAGTCAGTGCATCCTCTCGTTTTCGAGCATCCGGTAGGGACAGGCGGACAGCTGCCACGCCCGCTCCTGACCAGCCTGGCCCACCCAAAGAGCCTCCATCGCTCGCGCGCGCTTCCCGCCCGAAACGGTCAGAGCCGCTCCATAGAATCGGTGTCTCATTCATGCTGGGGCAGAGCAGACGCGACCTCTCCGTCGGTACTGCGTTGAAGGGAGAAGCGGATTCAAGAGTGATGGTTGCTTCGTCCATCCAACTAACTGTTGGGTCTATGTGATTTGACGACTCATTGGTCATTATTACTAAGGTGGTAGGACTGCTGGATGTCCCACGCTTTCGGCGAAAGGAGGTACTTTTAGATTACAATTTTCTCCATTCTTACGGTGGAGGAGTGCAAGAGCAGTGTAAACACGCAGGCTCAGTGATTACATGGCCCACCTCACACTATCACCATATTTTACGGACACCGTCGACACCTAACTCTTTACATAGTACTCCCTCCATTCCTAAATATAAGTCTTTGTAGAGATTCCACTAGGTGGACTACATACAGAACAAAATGAATGAATCTACACTTAAAATGCATCTATATACACCCGTATGTGGTTCATGGTGAAATCTCTACAAATACTTATATTTAGGAACGGAGGAAGTACTAGTATAGTACGTACTGTAATTTATTAGCGAGATAGTACAATGCTATGAAGCTTCCAGCTTCTGTTACATGTATCTTGCGTCCAAGGTTGTCCATTGCAACATTTCATCAAATACAAAGGAGACTAACATGCATGCTATTGCATCTCAATGATTGACAGATCATAGCAAATATCGGTTCCTCAAAAAGATCATAGCAAATATCTACTCCCTCTGTTCCAAAATAAGTGTCTCAACTTTATGAAGGGGGTGTTTGTTTCCAGGGACTTTTTAGTGTAGGGACGAGAAAGAGTCCCTCTTAGAGACTTTTTAACCAAACAGGAGGGACTACTAGGGACTAAAACTTACTTTTGGGACTTAATGAAGAAGACTCTCAAGGAGAGTCTTTTTGGGACTTTTCCAACAATGACCCTCCCTGCACCCATTGCCCCGCCGCCCCATGGTGTTGTTTGGTTGTTATTTTTCTATATACTGGGGGTAACATTGTCATTCAATAACCTCTAGGGAGGGACTAGGGACTTTTTAGTCCCTGAAAACAAACAGGGAGGGACTTTTTAGTTGGGACTAGAAAAAGTCCTAGCACTTATGAACCAAACAGGGCCTCAAAATGGACTACATACGGAGCAAAATGAGTGAATCTACACTCTAAAATATGTCTATATACATCAGTGCTTGGACTATGTACTAGTAGTTCATATTGAACTCTACTAAAGGACATATATATTCGAAACAATATGATAATCTCTCTAACCAAGGTAGTAGGGACGAGGAGTAAACGGAGGGAGTAGTAAAATTTTCTCCTCATCCACTTGAGCCATCACGCTGCGTGGGCGAGGGAGCGGGCGAAGGCGACAAGATTACTACTAGTAAGCAAGCTTCACCTCATCCTGCGAGCCACCGCGCCCATGGGCGGGGGAGACGGCGTACTAAGCAAGATTCTCCTTGTTCTGCGAGTTGACGGGACACATCAAAAGTACTCCAGTGTATAGAGCCTTGCCTCTAAGGTAGGGCCCACATAGTTTCCCTCTTTTTTAACATAACGCGTCAAGTCGCAATTTGGTTGTTCACTTGTGGTAGACAATCCTCCATCCATGACAACCAGTACACGTGTCAAATTACCACGTGGGCTGCCTTTTCGTACAGAAATGAGCTCCACCGTGTTCCCGCGCGGGTGTGGTCGGGGAAGAGACGGGAGTATGTGCGCCGTGCGTGCACCTTTTCTCTTCGTGCACGTCTCCCACCTACGTGGGTGTGTGTGAGAGAGATACAAACCAAGACAAATGGCTTGTGCGTTCGTGAGTGTTTTTTGTTTTCTTTGAGGGGGGTTGATTTTGTGAATGTATTTGTGGGAATATGTGTCGATGACATCTCAAACAAAATTTTGCATGCAATGTGTGTGAAATGGAGGCCTATCCATATCATATATAGAGGGCCGGGTGATCCACGAGAAGAGAGGGAGGGGTCATAGATATCGATAGAGTCGAGGAGAGGATCAAGTGGGTGGGTGCGAGATCGATGAAGAGAGCCATCGAAATTGTGTGTGCGTGCAAGTCAAAGATATAGGGCGACTGACCTACCGGAACGTCAGAGGGCACAGGTCAAGTTTGTGTGTGGCAGGGAGACATGACTAGAGCGCTCGATGTATCGGTGTGTGTGTGTGTGTGGAGGGGTGGGGAGGGGTAGGCAGAGGCCTAACTATAGAGGTAGAACGACTCAGATATGTGTTGAGAAGGAGAGACCCAGATATGTCTTGAGGGAGATCGGTCGACATACATACATAATCGAAGGACGGGAAATAGGATGGGACAAAGAGAGAGAGAGAGAGAGAGAGAGGGAGAGGGGTAGAGTGTTGGATGGGTGATGGAGTTGCTTCAAGATGGTGGGAGAGGCCTACTAGACAAACCGAGGTGGAACTGCAATATTATCAATAAGAGTGGGGATGTGTTTACGTGTGTGCTCAAGCGTGATAGATCTGTCGGAATGCATCCATGGATGATGAAGGGGAACCATGTGTTTGGTAAGCAAACCTAACTAGATCGGTAGATCAATTGTTGTTTGTCGGAGGAAGGGAGAGACACAACTAATGAGGTAGACCGGTCGACGCATGGGGAAAACGAGTTATAAGGACCTAGCTAGCTATATGTATAGCGGGAGATCGGTCGGTGTACGTCCATTTGTTAGAGGAAATAAGGCCCGGCGAGGTGGATAGACAGAGAGAATGGAGCTAGGAGGTGGTGCGAGAGGCCCAACTACTAGCTAGATAGGGGGAGGAGTGTGCGGTTGTGAGATCGATGAAAAGAGGGGCGAGAGTTTACATGTGTGTGGGACCGTACGAGAGACACGAGGCAAGGACACATAAAGGAGGAGATTGAAGGTGCGTGTGTATGTTGTAGGCAGACATCGCTGGAGGGGTTTATCAATCGGTGTGTGTCGGAAAGGATTTGTGGAGACTGTGGGAAAACGACCTAAAGAAAAAAATGAATGTCTTGTGATGGATAGAATGCTTTGAGGGAGGGGAGGGCGAGGAGGGCGTGTGCATGCACGAGAGAAAGTTAGTGGTAGCTACAAAGGTTAGAGGATTGTGTGGGAGTAAGAGACTAACAAAGATCATAATTTGATATGAAAGTGGATTCATATATTTGAATAGGAGATCATAGTGTTTTAAACATATGCATGCATTAATATAGTGGTGATACACATGTTGTGGTTTTGCACATGTTGTACCATTATGTGATAATGCATGGCGTTTGCAGCTCACAGCTAAATGTCGAACAATCTAAACCACACTATACATCAAACAATCGCACATTTTATTTGAATTTGTGATAATCTGTGGTGTTTGCAGCTTACAACTAAATATCAAACAATCTAAACAATACTATATATCAAACATTCTCACATTTTATTTGAATTTGTGGTAATGTGTGGTGTTTGCAACTCACATCTAAATACTTGTAGGCGAGGGCGGGGCACCATACATAATGTGATAAACACATTATACATATGAGACATGGTTTAGATTATGAAGATCTAGCTAGAGCTTGAAATGTCTTTGTGATTTGAAATCAACATAAAGTGGATTAAAAAAATCGAGTTCGAGTTCATATAGTACACATAGTTCATATGTAACTCGAGACTAATCATGTGGTGTGTTGTGAAGATAATACACAAACGATGGTTTAACTTGACAATAATGATGATTGTAGATCTTATTAAAATAGAGAAACAAATTCAAATGCTTTGACTTCACAACAATCATTATTGTAGATCTTATTCAAATAGAGAAACAAATTTAAATTTAGTTCATATTGACGCGGTAGTATATACGTTTGGAATGCACTAAAACGTTCATTTGAGTAGTAGGTTGCATGCATTATACACGTAGCGAAATATTTTAATTGAACATAACATGAATTCAAAGTTTTGAATGACATTTGTAGTGCGAATTGATTTGGTACAGTACACGTTAGGCTTGTCCAGAAATTTCAACTCGCGCCTTGTTAGCCCGAAATATTTAAGATATATCTTTATCTCGTTGTGCTCCGACAACACCCTCCATCTCAACCCGCGCCTTGCTATTCCAAAATTACAATGCGCGCGAAAACTCCCACCTCCTGTGAAATCCCGACACGCGAAATGCCCGTGATACCCCTGAACCGAAAGAACCGCCTAAAATCAGTGGGGGTACTTTCGTAACTTACCCCACATTTCGGACAAGCGCGTCCCTAAGCCATGGTTCCCCATCCTATCCGCCCACCCATTCATACACCGAGGCCCGGAAAACCCTCGAACACCCTCCTCCGTCCGCCACCCAGCCGGAGCCTCTTTCCCGACGACGTCGTCCATAGCAACACCTCGACGTCCCTCATCCATCGTATCAGATGAGGATCCGTCATCGATCTGGTCGTCCCGTCGGTTCAGCCACCCCGTCCTCCACCTCCAAGGAGTTGCCCCGATGTTCCCCTCGTCTTTCACGCCACCTCCATTCCCACACCGCCGCCTTCACCTGCACTATTGGAAGGGCATCATCATCACCGTTTCCTCGCATGAAACTGCGGCCAAATCGGCGCCACCAAAGAGGTTGTACACTAATCGCCGCATTTTCTTCTTGATTCAATCTCACGGAGCTGCCGGCGCTCAGTCCAGAGTCGACACGACGCGGCTCCATCCATGGCGGCGTCACCGGCCACTTCCTCCACGGTGTTGCTCCCTCGGCGGCGACATCCACATCGGTAGGAGCTGCTGCTGCTTTAGCTCTCGCTCGCGCTGCTGCTCTGCTCTTGCTCTTGGTCCCCTGCCTGTTCTGCTCTTGCTCTTGCTCTTGCTCGCACTGCTTCTCTTGCTCTTGCTCTTGCTTGCGATGCTACTCCGATTTAGCTATGATACGTCTCCAACGTATCTATAATTTATGAAGTATTCATGCTATTATATTATAGATTTTGGATGTTTATGGGCTTTACTAAACACTTTTATATTATATTTGGGACTAACCTATTAACCGGAGGCCCAGCCCAAATTGCTATTTTCTTGCCTATTTCAGTGTTTCGAAGAAAAGGAATATCAAAGGGAGTCCAAACGGAATGAAACCTTCGGGAGAGTTAGTTTTGGAATGGAAGCAATCCAGGAGACTTGGAGTAGACGTCAGGGAAGCTCAGGAAGGCATCGAGGCGTGGAGGCGCGCCTACCCCACAGGCGCGCCCCACCCTCGTGGGCCCCTCGTGGCTCCCCTGACCAACTTTTTTCGCCTATATATATCCATATATCATAAAAACATCGGGGAACACAATAGATCGGGAGTTCTGCCACCGCAAGCCTCTGTAGACACCAAAAACCAATCGGGACCCTGTTCCGGCACCCTATCGGAGGGGAATCCCTCTCCGGTGACCATCTTCATCATCCCGGCACTCTCCATGACGAGGAGGGAGTAGTTAACCCTCGGGGCTGAGCGTATGTCCAGTAGCTATGTGTTTGATCTCTCTCTCTCTCTCGTGTTCTTGAGGTGGTACGATCTTGATGTATCGCGAGCTTTGCTATTATAGTTGGATATTATGATGTTTCTCCCCCTCTATCTCTTGTAATGGATTGTGTTTTCCCTTTGAAGTTATCTTATCGGATTGAATCTTTAAGGATTTGAGAACACTTGATGTATGTCTTGCATGTACTTATCTGTGGTGACAATGGGATATTCACGTGAACTACTTGATGTATGTTTTGGTGATCAACTTGAGGGTTCAGTGACCTTGTGAACTTATGCATAGCGGTTGGCACACGTTTTCGTCTTGACTCTCTGGTAGAAACTTTGGGGCACTCTTTGAAGTACTTTGTGTTAGTTTGAATAGATGAATCTGAGATTGTGTGATGCATATCGTATAATCATACCCATGGATATTTGAGGTGACATCGGAGTATCTAGGTGACATTAGGGTTTTGGTTGATTTGTGTCTTAAGGTGTTATTCTAGTACGAACTCTTGAATAGATCGATCAGAAAGAATAACTTTGAGGTGGTTTCGTACCCTACCATAATCTCTTCATTTGTTCTCCACTATTAGTGACTTTGGAGTGACTCTTTGTTACATGTTGAGGGATAGTTATATGATCCAACTATGTTATTATTGTTGAGAGAACTTGCACTAGTAAAAGTATGAACCCTAGGCTTTGTTTCCTAGCATTGCAATACCGTTTATGCTCACTTTTATCATTAGTTACCTTGCTGTTTTTATATTTTCAGATTACAAAAACCTATATCTACCATCCATATTGCACTTGTATCACCATCTCTTCGCCGAACTAGTGCACCTATACAATTTACCATTGTATTGGGTGTGTTGGGGACACAAGAGACTCTTTGTTATTTGGTTGCAGGGTTGTTTGAGAGAGACCATCTTCAACCTACGCCTCCCAAGGATTAATAAACCTTAGGTCATCCACTTGAGGGAAATTTGCTACTGTCCTACAAACCTCTGCACTAGGAGGCCCAATAACGTCTACAAGAAGAAGGTTGCATAGTGGACATCAAGCTCTTTTCTGGCGCCGTTGCCGGGGAGGTGAGGGCTTGAAGGTATATCTTTAGATCTTGCAACCCCCATCTTTTAGTTTCTTGTTTTATCACTAGTTTAGTCTATAAAAGAAAACTACAAAAAAATGGAATTAAGGTTGCCTCATATGCTTCATCTTTTTATTGTCTTTCGTGAAAATGATGGGAAGGAAAATTGTGCTCAAGTACTAGAAGAAGAATTACATAGAATGCTTGGCATAAAATATGTGAATGATGAGCATGATTGCGATGTTGTTAGTATGAATTCTTTGAATACCCATGATGCTAAGGACATGCAAAGCCACAAGCTTGGGGATGCTATGTTTGATTTAGATAATATGTTTAGTCCCCCAAGTTTTGATGAGCAAATTTATTATGATGAAAGCATGCCTCCTATTTATGATGATTATTGTGATGACACGTATGCTATAAAAAATAAATATAACCATGAAACTTGTCATCGTGATTTTAATTTTCAATTGGATTATGTTTCACATGATAGTTATTTTGTTGAGTTTTCTCCCACTACTATTAATGAGAAGAATTTTGCTTATGTGGAGAGTAGTAAAATTCTATGCTTGTAGATCATGAAAATAATGCTTTAGGTGCTGGTTATATTGTTGAATTCATTCATGATGCTACTGAAAATTATTATGAGGGAGGAATATATGCTTGTAATAATTGCAATAATATCAAGTTTCCTCTCTATGTGCTTAAAGTTTTGAAGTTATGCTTGTTTTGCCTTCCTATGCTAGTTGATTGTTGTTCCCATAAGTTGTTTGCTCACAAAATCCCTATGCATAGGAAGTGGGTTAGACTAAAATGTGCTAGTCATATTCTTCATGATGCTCTCTTTATGTCTCAATTCTTATCTTTTATGTGAGCATCGTTGAAATCATCATGCCTAGCTAGGGGCGGTAAACGTAAGCGCTTGTTGGGAGGCAACCAAATTTTATTTTCGTTCCTTGCTTTTTGTTCGTGTTTAGTAATAAATAAACCATCTAGCCTCTGGTTAGATGCTGTTTTATGTTTTAATTAGTGTTTGTGACAAGTTAGACCTATAGGATCTTCTTGGATGATAATTATTTTATCTTGCTGAAAAAGACAGAAACTTTCTGCTCACGAAAACAATTGTTAAAAATCACCCGAAAGAGATAAAATACTGATTCCAATTGCAGTAGTTCAATAATCAAATTATCTAGGTCTTCCTATTTTGGCAGATTTTTCTGGGTTCCAGAAGTTTTCGTTTGATGCAGATTACTACAGACTGTTCTGTTTTGACAGATTCTGTCTTCTATGTGTTGTTTGCTTATTTTGATGAATCTATGAGTAGTATTGGAGGGTATGAACCATAGAGAAGTTGGAATAAAGTAGATATTACACCAATATGAATTTACAATGAGTTCACAACAGTAACAAAAGTGGTGATTTATTTTCTTATATTAACGGAGCTTACGAGTTTTCTGTTGAGTTTTCTGTTGTGAAGTTTTCAAGTTTTGGGTAAAGATTCGATGGACTATGGAATAAGGAGTGGCAAGAGCCTAAGCTTGGGGATTCCCAAGGCACCCCAAGTTAATATTCAAGGATAACCAAGAGCCTAAACTTGGGGATGCCCCGGATGGCATCCCCTCTTTTGTCTTCGTTCATCGGTAACTTTACTTGGAGCTATATTTTTATTCACCACATGATATGTGTTTTGCTTGGAGTGTAATTTAATTTTGTTAGTATTTGCTTGCCGTTATTTATAATAATGTTTTGCATCTCTACGTTCAATAAAAATGCCAAGGATAGCCTTTACCATGCTTATTTTGCAAGTATACACGTTGCTGTTTCAAAACAGAAAGTTTATCGCTGTTGCAAAAATTCCCTAGAAAAGCCAGAATATGATAAAATGTTGAAACTTTTTGCATATTGAGCTCTGATAAATTTTCTACAGTGTGGTAAAATTTCATAATGTTTAGATTAGGGAAGTATGATGAATCTTGCATTCTTTACAGACTGTCCTGATTAGGCAGATTGCTGTTATGTGTGCATTGTTTGCATATGTTTGCTTCTTTAATGATTCTATTTGAGGATAGGATTATTAAATATGCAGAGGCATTTAGTATGCAATGTTGAATAATAATTTTAGTGATTTGCTACAGTAGAGTATGATAAGGTTTTTGCCTTGGTTTATACTAACTTATCTCACAAGTCCTTGTTGAGTTTTGTGTGGATGAAGCTTTTGAGATTTAGGGAGAACGTGATATGAGAGGAACTAAGGAGACACAAAAGCTCAAGCTTGGGGATGCCCAAGGAATCCCAAGATAATATTTCAAGAAGTCTCAAGCGTCTAAGCTTGGGGATGCCTATTGGCATCCCACCTTTCTTCTTCGACAACTATCGGTTAGTATCGGTTGATCCTAAGTTTTTGCTTCTTCACGTGATGTTTGCTATCCTTGAAATGTCATTTTATTTTGTTTTTCTTGCTGTTTGAATAATATCCCAAGATTTGAAATTATTAAATGAGAGAGAGAGTCTTCACATAGCTACATAATTATTTAACTACTCATTGATCTTCACTTATATCTTTTTGGAGTAGTTTGTCATTTACTCGTGTGATTCATTTATATCATATGAGTAAATGGTTGAATGATTTGAATATCATAAATATGAAATTATATATGTTTCATATGCTTATCCCATGGGGAGTAATGCCTTCACATATAAGAAGTAGAGGTGGTAAATTTTTTGAAGGTTAGCAAACATTGTATTGGTCACTTGAACAATTCATGAAAGAATATTGAAGGAAGAGACATTTCACATATAAATATACTATCTTGGACATCTTCTATGATTGTGAGCCCCATTAATTATTTTCAAACCTGAGCAAATTAGCTGAAGTTGGGCAAGTGTAACATCCCAAAATTCTAAATTTTGGAATGTTATAAACAAATAGATAGTTTTGATTGATTGCTTGATTGATTGACTGAAAGTGAGTGAATTCGAAACTTTTGAAAGTTAAATGAGAGGGAATAAAAGGACTTTCCCAAACTTTCATTTTGCTTTTATGATCTTCGGGAATTCAAATTCTTTTCATCACAAAAACCCTGGAGAGAAGATGACATGACTTCTTCCATTTATTTAAATGACAAGGGGTGTTGAAAATATTTGAATTTCATTTGAAAAATATTTCCAATTCTGAAACTTTATGCAACTCAATGATTTTCACGAGTGAAGATAAAATGACTTCTTCAAACATATGAAATATGAGTTGGGAGTTTCAAAGAGTTAAAATTCAAAGTTCCTTTGAATTTATTTTCAATTTGGAGTTATTTGAGTTTTATTCAAATTATTTTTCTCCAAAAATAAAATATATGAAAATAGGGTAACATGATTCCCTACCTCAGAAAATTGGAGAGAAAATTATTTGAAGTCATTTCGGTATTTTAAAAAATGATTTTTATTGGATTCTATTAGAGCTGAAGCACTCTTTGTTTTATTTGGATTTGTGTGTATTTTATTTGAAGCTAAAATAATGTTCATGTTGTAGAAAATGTTTTTCTGCAAGTTTTGATATATTATATGCCTATATATTATTTTTATTTATTTTGCTTTTTCTTATTTTGTTTTCTGGAAAAAAATGTTAAAAAAAATATATCGCCCCACAGGCCAAGGCCCACTGCCAACCAGCCGGCCCATCTCCCCTCCCCTCGCTCGCTCCCCGCTCGGGAGAGTCCGCCGCCGCCCGCCCTTGAGTCCGGCTAGGACATGGGACCTCGCCGTGCCCCTCCCCAAGCAACCCGGCGCCCTCATAAATAGCCGCCCCCTCTCTCTCACCGCCGCCGCCCAAAGCTTGAGTCCGCCGCCGCCCAAGGGCCTTGGCCGCGCGCGCCGTTCCGTCGCCTTGGGACCCGCCGCCCCTCGCCTCCCGAACCGCGGAGCCTCACGCCCGAGCCGCCGACCTGTGGCCGAAAGCCGCGGAGGTAGCCACCGCCCAGCCGTTCGATCCGGTTTTCCTAAAAACCGATCCGGTTTATTTAAAAAAAAAGATGTTCGGTTTTAAAAAAAAAACCTAGATTGGTTTTATTTTTTTTCTCGGTTTTCTTAATTAACGAACGTTCACCGAACCGTTCGTTTCAATGTACGTGTTCGTTGGATTAGTTCTGTTAACGAACGTCCGTTATTTAATCCGTTCGTCGTTTTCTTTTAAATCGGATTCAATCCATTATTTTTCAGATTCGATTTCTGATCCGATTTCCAAATCTGTTTTATTTCTTGCTCGTTTATCGGAATCAGGTGATTCAAGCGCCTGGAGTTTCAGAATTTAAACCGCCGTTCGACTAACCTACTTTCACAGAGTTTTGCTACTGTGAAATTTTGACATAATTTCAGATTTGCTAAATCGAGTCGTTCTCTCGAGTTCCGACTTTCGATGCTTTATTTGATTCGATTATTTTGCAACCAGGGTTCTTAAGTTGAACTATCTGGTTAGATCTTTTATTCGAGATTTCCCCGTGCATTAGATGAGTGCTTATTGTATGCTTGTTGTTTGTCTGCGTTAGATTGACCGGAGTGTGACGAGTAGATCTATCAAGAGTTTTGAGTGCGAATCATCTTCATCAACTTTGCAGGCAAGTAACACTTTGATCATACTCTTCTCATACCCAGTTTTATGCATTAGATCTATTCCTCAAACACTTGCATGGTTAGGATCTAATTAAATTGTGGGATGGGAAGTAGATTGAGGTAGTACCTATTACTGCTTTTACTTATGAACCCTTGGGAGTTACTTCTACGTTTGCTTATTACGCCATGCTATGCTCAGAGACGTGGATTGGGTTTGAGTGAATATCCATGACAGATGTGAGATTGATAATTAATGGTTTATCTAAGGTGGCAACTTAAACACACATCTGGGTGGATTGAGGCACTGGCTATTCCAGGACTTGCTGTCAAGGCACACAGGTAGACAGGACTTGCTCAGTATTTCTTGGACCGCCACCTGTGCTCTAAGGGATCATAAGATTATTCAAACTAGAAACTTCCGTGTGCAGCCACAAGCCAATTATGGGCTCTGGCGTAGTTGACTAAGTTGTGCGAACTCTTACGGGTAGGCTAGCTGATGTAGGGGATGTAGGTTGGTACGGTCTACCCACATGTAAGGTGCTAGCACTTCGAAGACTATGTCTCGGTCATCCGCTTTCTCAAACACCATGTAGTGCGAGAACCAAGCGGAGGCGATCGAGTCTTGTGGGGAAAAGTGCGCAAACCTCTGCAGAGTGTATAAACTAATCATGATTAGCCGTGTCCCCGGTTATGGACGTTTTGAGTATCTAGTACTTGAATATCATGTGAATCTCAACATGTTACTTAATAATAAAGTATTGGGTTTTTAATGAGTACTTTTAATTGGGATTGAGGATGCTGTCAACCATTCTCAATGTTTAACAACCACCATGATAGTTAAATAAATTTATTCCTTTGAAATAGGGAAAAATTGGCTTTTCGCAAAACCTTATAACTATAGAGCTTTCCACCAGCCATATATGCATGTAGTATAGCTTATTCCTTCATTACTCTCTATGTGTTACATTGCGGCATATTCCATGTCTTGACCCGTTTCGGGCTGCAACTTTTCATGTTGCAGAATTTTAGAACGACGAGTAAGTGATACGTTAGGGTTACGATTTCCTATACTCAACTTTGCCGTTGGTGTTGATGGGAATCCACAACCTTGTTGCTTCCGCTATATTTTGGATTGAGGTAATAGTATCTACGTTATTTTATACATGTGATTTACCTCTGTTATAAATCCTTCGATCTTGTGTGTGTCAAAGATACCGATCCGAGGATGACACGAAAGCACGAGACTTGATCCAATCGGTCGGGTCGCTACAAGATGGTATCGAGCACATGTTGATTTAGGACGTGACCCTAGAAAATGGCAAGCCCATAGGAAAGATTTTTCTCTACAACTTCATTTTCAAAAAGATCTTTTACCTCTCTTCTCTTACGAGCTTATTCAAATATTCCTTTTAGTGAGATCATACCCCTTTTCCTTTTGACCACCGAAGATTTGGTGATGAGACCACTCCAAGGATACAAGATATCGGACAACTAAGACCATTTGGAATGAAGATGATTTTACCGTGTAAACGGAAACTACAACGGTGAAGACTCCGAAAACTAGGAGATTTGAAGGCTCCAAATAAATTCCGGATTTGTATGACCTAGGAAGGTTACGCTTATGGAATTGAGAGATTATGGAAGTAATCAATACCCGAGATTAAGGTGTATTGGAGTAAGACCAGGATCTGGAGTATTACATCAAGGAGTTAAGATGGACCTACAAGAAGCAGTATTTAATAAGGAAGCAGTTCGTGAAGAACTCAGGACCCAGAAGATGAAAGTAGACAAGCTGAAGGAGCAAAACATCGAGATACCGGGAGGTTTGTCAAGAATTGAAGGATGTAGGATCATGGTTCATGCCAAGGAAGTTGAAACCAGAAGTTTGGAATGCAACTCCATGACTATTAAAGAACGCCACGAGAGACTCAAGGCCAATGGAGCTGATATGGCAAAAGAACTTGAGAAGGACAAACATGATTGGAAGAAGCCGTTGGAGACATGAACAAGACTTGAAGAGTTTGATGGCTTTGAAGATTTATTGACCGAACCCCTGTTACATACCTACGTTAGATGCGACGATTGTGAGCTGTCATTTGTTTGATGTTTTTTTCGACAACCACAATAAAATCTGTCTTTTCAAAACCATTGTTTGTATTGTGTGCATCCCTCTCGATCTCTCTTATCCCACCCCAAACCCATGGACCCATTAGAGGATGGATGGAGATGAGCTTGTATTTTCTGGACCGATGAGTTAATTAAAGATGGACCGATGGATTCAGAACATGGAGGATCACATGGAGAATAACCCTATAGCCTGAAAGGATATGACCCAGCATGCTCTTCAGTGCTTTGAAAGAGGTGCTGCTATCTGGTGGAGGATGTACCAAACCATCAATGTGGCCAGGAGTAACCACTTGGGAGGAATTTAAGTTGACCTTGCCAAAGTCTCGGTTTGTGTCCCAGAAGTTGAAGCCTTATGGAAATGATATGGAGAAAGTGCATGCAAACTTTGTGGAGAAAATGGACACAACCATAAAGAAAATAAGGACAAATACCCTCATAAGCAGAGAATTACCAAAGGAGTTAGCCAAGGATTTTTAGGGAACTTCGATTGGAGATTGTTCCCAAAGGTTTTGTTGCAGCAATGGAAGTCAGTCTACATTGTTGGGAAAGATACGTGAAGCTCAGAAGGATGACAAAGATATTGTTGAGGTAAAACAGAGGATGAGCAAAGGAAAGGCCAAAGGTTTTCGTAAGGATGAGCACGACACCTTATGGTTTGAGGACAGTGTACATGTACCCAATAATGCAAAGATCAGGAAGTTAATACTTCAGGAGGCTCATGACTCACCATACTTGATTCGCCCTGGAAACACCAAGATGTATTTGGATTTGAAGGAGTGTTTCTGGTGGACTGGTATGAAGAAGGATATTGCGGAGTATGTAGTCGTAAGTGATGTATGCCAGAGAAAGTAAAAGCAGAGCATCAGAAGCCAGCAGGATTATTGCAGCCTATGCCGATACCCGAATGGAAGTAGGATAAGCTTGGCATGGATTTCATTTCCGGATTTCCCATAACCCGATTGGGATATGATTCTATCTGGGTAGTAGTTGATTCGCTTGACCAAAGTGGCTCACTTTATTCCAGTGAAAAACCACCTATACAAGTGTGAAGTTGGCCAAGATATATTTGACAAGGATCGTATATGCGCATGGAGTTCCGAGGACCATCGTGAGAGGAACACAGTTTACCTCAAAGTTTTGGAAACAGTTTGCACGGACTTTGGGTACTAGGCTAGAGTTCAGTACAACCTTCCATCCACAGACAGATGGATAAATCAAGAGAGTCAATCAGATACCGGAGGACATGTTGAGAGCGTGTGCGCTAAATTTCGGATCTAGTAGGGATGATAATTTACCTTACGCGGAGTTTCTCATACAACAACAGCTACCAAGTCAGTTGAAGATGGCCCCTTTTGAAGCTTTGTATGGGAGAAGGATCCAGACACCGTTGATATGGGATGAAGTTTGAGACCGTCAGTTGTTTGGACCAAATGTGATCAAGGAGTCAGAAGAGAATGTTAAGTTGATTCGAGATAGACTGAAGGTAGCTTCGATCCGAGTGTAAGAGTTATGCAGACTCAAAACGCAAGGAGGTAGTCTATAAAATCGGAGACTGAGCATATCTTTGTGTGCCAGCTCTGCGAGGAGTTAAACGATTTGGAGTTAAGGGAAAGTTAGCCCCGAGATTTGTAGGACCATACCGAGTTTTGGAGCGTATGGGAGAAGTTACCAACAAGTTGGAGTCACCCGAAGGACTGTTAGGAGTTCAGGATGTGTTTCACGTTTCCCAGTTGAAGAAGTGCCATGCAGAGATGGACAATATTCCCGTGTAAGAACGCTTGACCCAGGAAAGGATAATGATGTTCCACGAAGTGGAGTATGGATTTCATAAGTATAAGTTTGATCACGGTATGTGGGACATCCCACGAGGATGAAGAGATGAAGTGTTATTGGATATAAAGGAGGTATGATGTTGGAAATATGGATCAATGGAAATTCCATGATGAGTCTGAGTAATCACGTCTTAGTTTGGTGCAAATATAAGGAAAAGAGACAGTACAATTGGATGAATTTTAAGTATGCCAGGAAGTTGGATGTTGGGATAACGATCAGATGCCCCATTGATGAGTTCAAGGATTATAAGTGATGAGATGGGCCATAACCCACAGGCCCCAGGACCTGCCAAGAAGCAAGCACACTCTTGCTGAAGGAAAAACCTGGAAGAGTTATGATTTTATCGATAGAGCGATTCTATAGGAGTTTACGCAAAAACACGAGAGTTGTTAAGGAGCGATAGATGTTTTGTTTGGCTTGCAAAATCAATGGATTTTCCAAACTTGGATCGTCGACAAGAGAAATTCTGCAATGCTTGTGAGGATGACCGAGTGTTAGAATGCGAGATTCGCTAAACCATGTACAAGGAAATGATTTGGGTGCGGGATGGATTGATCACCATACCGACTTACTCTTATTATTCGCTTTGCTATATGGAATGGTAAATCTGAGTGACTTACCTATAGCAGAGAGACGACGATATTAAACCTTGTTTAAACCTTAGAAAGGTATAGGTATTGTTTTTCCCTTGTACACGGCAGTTGTTGCCAACCGTAGGTTATACGGTGAGGTTCAACCCAGACCCATTGCATGCAGGACAAACCATAAATGGTTGACCACCAGGAGATATCGATAGTTGTTTAGAATTGGCGCCAGACCCGTCAGCTATGAAGACCCAATTTCGGGATAACCTTACCAAGTAAAGGACAAAAGTATTGAGGAAAAGGTTATGCCGCTACAGGAAGAGCCCAGAGAAGGAATTATCCTTACAATCTGAGAAGACCAACACTGTCAGGAATAAGGATGGAGTATATGAGTTTTGATGGAACCGTAACAATGCTTCTAAGGGTGGTAGCACCCGAGACCCCGGAGACGATCGATGGATTTTGAGAAGACCCCTACCCTGACCTATTTCTTTCTAGACTCTCCGAAGCTCGAGGACGAGATTCATTTTAAGGAGTGGTAGTTTGTAACATCCCAAAATTCTAAATTTTGGAATGTTATAAACAAATAGATAGTTTTGATTGATTGCTTGATTGATTGACTGAAAGTGAGTGAATTCGAAACTTTTTGAAAGTGAAATGAGAGGGAATAAAAGGACTTTCCCAAACTTTCATTTTGCTTTTAGGATCTTCGGGAATTCAAATTCTTTTCATCACAAAAACCCTGGAGAGAAGATGACATGACTTCTTCCATTTATTTAAATGACAAGGGGTGTTGAAAATATTTGAATTTCATTTGAAAAATATTTCCAATTCTGAAACTTTATGCAACTCAATGATTTTCACGAGTGAAGATAAAATGACTTCTTCAAACATATGAAATATGAGTTGGGAGTCTCAAAGAGTTAAAATTCAAAGTTCCTTTGAATTTATTTTCAATTTGGAGTTATTTGAGTTTTATTCAAATTATTTTTCTCCAAAAATAAAATATATGAAAATAGGGTAACATGATTCCCTACCTCAGAAAATTGGAGAGAAAATTATTTGAAGTCATTTCGGTATTTTAAAAATGATTTTATTGGATTCTATTAGAGCTGAAGCACTCTTTGTTTTATTTGGATTTGTGTGTATTTTATTTGAAGCTAAAATAATGTTCATGTTGTAGAAAATGTTTTTCTGAAAATTTTGATATATTATATGCCTATATATTATTTTTATTTATTTTGCTTTTTCTTATTTTGTTTTACGGAAAAAAAATGTTAAAAAAATATCGCGCCCACAGGCCAAGGCCGAGCCGTGCCCGGCCAGACCCAGCCCAGCCAGCCGCCCGGCCCATCTCCTCCCCTCGCGCTCGCTCCCAGCTCGGGAGAGTCCGCCGCCGCCCTTGCCGAGTCCGGCTAGGACACTGGGACCCGCCGTGCCCCCTCCCCAAGCAACAGGCGCCCCCCCTCATAAATAACCGCCGCCCCCCTCTCTCTCTCACCGCCCTTGCCGAGTCCTTGCCGCGCGCCCAAGGGCCGCCGCCCGCCGCCGTTCCGTCGCCGGCGCGGACCCGCCGCCCTCGCCTCCCGAACCCCGGAGCCCGCCGCCCGGAGCCCGCCCGGACCTGCCCGTGAAGCCCCGCCGGAGGTAGCCACCGCCCCGCGCCGTTCCGATCCGGTTTTCCTAAAAACCGATCCGGTTTATTTAAAAAAAAGATGTTCGGTTTTTTTTAAAAAAAAACCTAGATTGGTTTTTTTTCTCGGTTTTCTTAATTAACGAACGTTCACCGAACCGTTCGTTTCAATGAACGTGTTCGTTGGATTAGTTCTGTTAACGAACGTCCGTTATTTAATCCGTTCGTCGTTTTCTTTTAAATCGGATTCAATCCATTATTTTTCAGATTCGATTTCTGATCCGATTTTCAATTCTGTTTTATTTCTTGCTCGTTTATCGGAATCAGGTGATTCAAGCGCCTGGAGTTTCGTAACGAAACCGCCGTTCCGACTAACCTACTTTCACAGAGTTTTGCTACTGTGAAATTTTGACATAATTTCAGATTTGCTAAACCGAGTCGTTCTCTCGAGTTCCGACTTTCGATGCTTTATTTGATTCGATTATTTTGCAACCAGGGTCCTTAAGTTGAACTATCTGGTTAGATCTTTTATTCGAGATTTCCCCGTGCATTAGATGAGTGCTTATTGTATGCTTGTTGTTTGTCTGCGTTAGATTGACCGGAGTGTGACGAGTAGATCTATCAAGAGTTTTGAGTGCGAATCATCTTCATCAACTTTGCAGGCAAGTAACACTTTGATCATACTCTTCTCATACCCAGTTTTATGCATTAGATCTATTCCTCAAACACTTGCATGGTTAGGATCTAATTAAATTGTGGGATGGGAAGTAGATTGAGGTAGTACCTATTACCTGTTTTACTTATGAACCCTTGGGAGTTACTTTTACGTTTGCTTATTACGCCATGCTATGCTCGTAGACGTGGATTGGGTTTGAGTGAATATCCATGACAGATGTGAGATTGATAATTAATGGTTTATCTAAGGTGGCAACTTAAACACACATCTGGGTGGATTGAGGCACTGGCTATTCCAGACTTGCTGTCAAGGCACTGGGTAGACAGGACTTGCCTGTATTTCTTCGGACCGCCACCTGTGCTCTAAGGGATCATAAGATTATTCAAACTAGAAACTTCCGTGTGCAGCCACAAGCCAATTATGGGCTCTGGCGTAGTTGACTAAGTTGTGCGAACTCTTACGGGTAGGCTAGCTGATGTAGGGGATGTAGGTTGGTACGGTCTACCCACATGTAAGGTGCTAGCACTTACGAAAGACTATGTCTCGGTCATCCGTTTCTCAAACACCATGTAGTCACGAGAACCAAGCGGAGGCGATCGAGTCTTGTGGGGAAAAGTGCGCAAACCTCTGCAGAGTGTATAAACTAATCATGATTAGCCGTGTCCCCGGTTATGGACGTTTTGAGTATCTAGTACTTGAATATCATGTGAATCTCAACATGTTACTTAATAATAAAGTATTGGGTTTTAATGAGTACTTTTAATTGGGATTGAGGATGTCAACCATTCTCAATGTTTAACAACCACCATGATAGTTAAATAAATTTATTCCTTTGAAATAGGGAAAAATTGGCTTTTCATAAAACCTTATAACTATAGA
Organism: Aegilops bicornis; assembly: GCA_021605145.1. Classification (NCBI taxonomy): domain Eukaryota; kingdom Viridiplantae; phylum Streptophyta; class Magnoliopsida; order Poales; family Poaceae; genus Aegilops; species Aegilops bicornis. Next base: position 333,933,445 of record CM038671.1, on the reverse strand, counting down.
GCTTTCCACCAGCCATATATGCATGTAGTATAGCTTATTCCTTCATTACTCTCTATGTGTTACATTGCGGCATATTCCATGTCTTGACCCGTTTCGGGCTGCAACTTTTCATGTTGCAGAATTTTGAACGACGAGTAAGTGATACGTTAGGGTTACGATTTCCTATACTCAACTTTGCCGTTGGTGTTGATGGGAATCCACAACCTTGTTAAGCTTCCGCTATATTTTTGGATTGAGGTAATAGTATCTACGTTATTTTATACATGTGATTTACCTCTGTTATAAATCCTTCGAGTACTGTGTGTGTCAGCATACCGATCCAGGGATGACACGAAAGCACAGAGACTTGATCCAATCGGGTCGGGTCGCTACAGCAAGGAAGACAACATAATGAGTTATGCTTGGGTATATTTGTATAGAAGTTATATTGTTATGGATCCTCTAATATGTGGTGCTTGCTATTTAGAATCATTTGCTAGCCAAAATATCTGTACTAAGCGGGAATACTGCTTGTGCATCCAAATTCCTTGAACCAAGTTTATTCCATGAGTGTCCACCATATCTACCTATATGCGGTATTTACCTTGCTCCAAGTAAATTTGCATGTGCCAAACTCTAAACCTTCAAATAATAATCTGTTTTGTATGCCTGAATCACTCAAGTAGCGACTAGGGGCTATCAATATCTTCCATGATAGGTGGGTTATTCTCACGATGAGTGGACTCCGCTTATCATTCACGAGAAAATGGCTGGTAACTGGGATGCCCAGTCCTATGATCAAAAGATCAAAAATAAATTCACAGTTAATTTAAACAAACTCCCCCAAGATTGTTGATAGTTGGACGGCACCCGTTGTTTCGGACAAGCCATGGAGTGTGATTGTTGGTGGAGGGGGAGTAAAATCTTTACCTTTCTATTTGGGAACAACCTATAATGTATCTAGTATGGAAGATATTTGGAACTCTTGGTCGTTATGTTGACAATGAAAGCATACCTCTCAAAATTATTTTCATCTCTGCTTTTAGCTTGAGCTCTGGCACCTCTGCAAATCCTCGCTTCCCTTTGTGAAGGACCTATCTTTTACTTTTATGCAAGAGTCAGTAGTATTCCTTCTCATTCCAACCTACTCTTTAGTTGGCAAGCATCATGTGGTGGAGAAAGATCTAAGCATATATGGCCATTCAAATATATTTGATCATGAATTATTATTGTTGACATTACCCTTGAGGTAAAAGGTTGGGAGGCAAAACATTAAGCCCCTATCTTTCATTGTGTTCGATGGATGCTATTTGTTCTAAAAATATGCTTTGAGTGGTAGCAATCATGGAAGACTATATGATAGTTGAGTATGTGGGATTTTCTAAATTAAAGCTCTAACATAGACCCTTCCTGAAAATAAGATGAATTGCAATTATTTGATGACTGAGAACGGTTTGTTAGTTTTCAAGAAAGTTTATGATTTATACTTTAACATGTGAATAGTTTGTTACTTGATCATGAGAAGTTTTATGAGTTGAGCTACTATTATGATATATAATGATGGTAGAGAAGGTGATTGAAACTATCATTGATCAAACTTGTGCACCTGCTAGCATTCACACTTCATAAATTATTTCTTTTATCATTTATCTACTCGAGGACGAGCAGGAATTAACCTTGGGGATGTTGATACGTCTCCAACGTATCTAAAATTTATGAAGTATTCATGCTATTATATTATCTGTTTTGGATGTTTATGGGCTTTACTAAACAATTATATATTATTTTTGGGACTAACCTATTAACCGGAGGCCTAGCACAAATTGTTGTTTTCTTGCCTATTTCAGTGTTTCGAAGAAAAGGAATATCAAACGGAATGAATCCTTCGGGAGAGTTATTTTTGGAACGTCAGGGAAGCTTCAAGGAAGCCACGAGGCAGGGAGGCACGCCCTACCCCCTGGGCGCGCCCCCACCCTCATGGGCCCCTCGTGGCTCCCTTGACCGACTTCTTTTGCCTATATATATCCATATACCCTAAAAACATCGTGGAACACAATAGTTCGGGAGTTCCGCCGCCGCAAGCCTCTGTAGTCACCAAAAACCAATCGGGACCCTGTTTCGGCACCCTGCCGGAGGGGGAATCCCTCTCCGATGGCCATCTTCATCATCCCGGCGCTCTCCATGACGAGGAGGGAGTAGTTCATCCTCGGGGCTGAGGGTATGTACCAGTAGCTATGTGTTTGATCTCTCTCCCGTGTTCTTGAGGTGGTATGATCTTGATGTATCGTGAGCTTTGCTATTATAGTTCGATCTTATGATGTTTCTCCCCCTCTATCTCTTGTAATGGATCGAGTTTTCCCTTTGAAGTTATCTTATCGGATTGAGTCTTTAAGGATTTGAGAACACTTGATGTATGTCTTGCATGTGCTTATCTGTGGTGACAATGGGATATTTACGTGATATACTTGATGTATGTTTTGGTGATCAACTTGCGGGTTCAGTGACCTTGTGAACTTATGCATAGGGGTTGGCACACGTTTTCGTGTTGACTCTCCGGTAGAAACTTTGGGGCACTCTTTGAAGTACTTTGTGTTGGTTTTAATAGATGAGTTTGAGATTGTGTGATGCATATTGTATAATCATACCCATGGATACTTGAGGTGACATTGGAGTATCTAGGTGACATTAGGGTTTTTATTGATTTGTGTCTTAAGGTGTTATTCTAGTACAAACTCTTGAATAGGTCGATAAAAAAGAATAACTTTGAGGTGGTTTCGTACCCTACCATAATCTCTTCGTTGGTTCTCCGTTATTAGTGAGTTTGGAGTGACTCTTTGTTGCATGTTGAGGGATAGTTATATGATCCAACTATGTTATTATTGTTGAGAGAACTTGCACTAGTGAAAGTATGAACCCTAGGCCTTGTTTCCTAGCATTGCAATACCGTCTGTGCTCAGTTTTATCATTAGTTACCTTGCCGTTTTTATATTTTCAGATTACAAAAACCTATATCTACCATCCATATTGCACTTATACAATTTACCATTGTATTGGGTGTGTTGGGGACACAAGAGACTCTTTGTTATTTGGTTGTAGGGTTGTTTAAGAGAGACCATCTTCAACCTACGCCTCCCATGGATTGATAAACCTTAGGTCATCCACTTGAGGGAAATTTGCTACTGTCCTACAAATCTCTGCACCTGGAGGACCAACAACGTCGACAAGAAGAAGGTTGCGTAGTAGACACCAAGCTACACGTCACTCGACTGAATCGACTTTTGGGTCATCCGATTATCAAGGGGTGGGGGGTCCGCTAGAGTTAAGGAAGAACCAGCCGCAGCAGGGAGGGAGGCTCTACGGAGAGGTACCCCACTATCTTTCTTAGGGTTCTGGGTGGGGGCGGTGGTCGCCGGCGGTGGTGGGGGCGGTGCCGTGGGGATCATTGGAGAAAAAGCTCAAGACGCAGGGGGCTAGAGGGATAGCCGGGCGTGGCGGCGGACCGGCGGTGGGAGTGTTTTCGAGGCGGGCGGGGCGGCGCACCGCCGGCCACGGGCGGCGGGGGGCAGCTGTTTGGGCGGTGATGGCGGGCGGCACAGGGGGTGGAGGTTGAAGATGAACTGCGGGCCCTTGATTTCGTATCCAACGGCTGCAAAATCGACTGACCAGATATGAAAATGTGAGTCTACTGACGTGTAGCCTCACCTCTAGTTTGTTCAGTTTCGACAGTAAAATTCAGTTTCGACAACAAAATTCAGTTTCGACAGTTAAATTCAGTTTCGACAGTTAAATTCAGTTTCGACAGTTAAGTTCAGAGATGAGTGGCTGATGTATTTTACATCTAGCACTTTGTGGTTATGTATTTTACATCATCTATTGGAGACGCTATTAGAATTCCACTCAGGTTAACGTTGTCTCTCTTGTCCTGCTTCAGGCTCGGCGTCGTACAACTCACTGGAGCTGCTCCAATGACGAAACCCTCCATAACAGCGGAGCAGTACCTCGGGCTCCATCTCCAGATGCCTAAGATCTTCTTCCCCTCCTCTGACAGCCAAGTCAGCCGGAGCATCCTCACCGGCCAACCCAATCACGCTGAGATTGACATGGCTTCGCCAAAGAGGTTGTACACTTGTTGCATCTCTTTTTTACTCTATATGTTATATATATTCTCCACTGAGCACACGGAGTAACGGGAAATATGATTATTTTATCCTACTATATGACAAGCAGTAAGGTACCAGGCAACTTAGCTACCCATCATGGACTCTCTTGAACGCCATCATTATTTATCTCTGCATGTTTGAGCTGTGCATTTGTCGATGGCCCTGGGAGCTGAGCTAGTAGTGTAGTGGCCTGGGTCCAAAGTAATAGAAGTAGCACAAAAACATTTTTTTAGTGTAGGCTTTTCCTTGCTCAAGCCTGCCTATTAGAATCACCAGTGCTTGAAAGGAAAAGTGAATGAAAAACATAGGAATTGGAAAGTTTCCTATGGTTCTACTTTTCATGAATTTGGTGCAAAGGAATGGAGCAAAGGAAAAATGTAGGATTTGTTCCTTTAGTGTCTCCTTGAGAGAAAAACCGTAGGAATTTTAATTTCCACTTGTCCTCCTTTTCAAATTCCTATGCATGAAGCACAAGACTAAGAGATAGTAGCATAATAGCATTATAACCGTACATTTTCTTGTGGTTTGACTTAATCTCACCATGCTTCTTTGCATCCTATGATCTTATAATTCTTGTGAATCAAACACCCAGTTAAGCGAGAAATCCTGTGTTTTTAAATTCTCTGTTTTGCACGTGCATTCCTATCCTATTCCTGTCTATTTCCTATCCCTGCATTGTTAGAATCCTCAAATTCAAACAAGCCCTTACACAATTACTTCTGTTACAGATGTGTGTAAAAAAAACCTTGTGTGGTTTGTCCTGCTCCTGCGGTGTTGTGTTCCACTCCAGCTCAGCTGCTCCAACGACGGAAGGGTTCACCACAGCAGGGATCCACTCTCGGTATCTTCGCCGCCTCGAGATCTTTCTTCCCTACCGGCAGCCTACTTATTAACCGTGATTACCATCATCAACTGAGCAGATGACTTTGAGGACTACACGGGTCCGCAAGAGAGGTCGCACTCTTCCGTGTCTGCTTACGTTATGCATCGGTTAACATGATGATATGCTACTTTATTGTCGTGTTCACCTATTAGACTCCGAGTCAGGTCCAAACTTATGCTGAAACTTGAGTTTTTAAATGGTTGTGGGGTACATATTGGGGTAGCAATCAATACTATCTGTCTACTATCTGGTTAATCTCGGGTGTCTACTATGAGTTTCATCTTGGGTGCAAACAAACATTAAAGGAGCCATTATCTGTATTTTTTAACTAAAGCTATTATCTGCCTGCTATCATTGGTTTTGGGTCTATCCACAGTTTGCTACCATCACTCTGGATTTGTGCATGCACTCCTTACATAATTTCACTATGTTTTATTCCTATGCATATGGGTTATTGTACACAATGGAACTGAACATGTAGAGCAAAAGAGACGAGCCTTGTGTGGCAAGAAAATTTCATGCAGACGTCGCTCCATGGTGGGTGCAAAGGCAGCCCCCCATCCACCCATTTCGGATCTTAATCAAGAGGAAGATAACTGTTCTGAGGGGGATTCAGAAGCAGAAGACCACTCCTATTTACCCCATGAGGTCTTCGCTCTAACTTGGCGTGCTGATGTTGGTAATATCATGCACATGGTGCCTTGCATTGCTTACTGTATACATCAAATATGTCATCTGATTATTTTAGACATGCTTTGTGTCAATGCCATCTGTTTAGTTTCTTTATCATATATGTGAATCATGCAATGCCATCTTGTTTAGCAGGGCATCATATATGTGAATTTTGCAATGCCACCCTGGTTAGCTACCATCTTATATGTGAATTATATCATGACATCATTTTTTTATTACGTGTTAAATTTGTCAACAATTTTAGTACATTCAATTACTCTTCCTGCATCAGCCATTCGGCACGTTTATGGAAAAATCTGGAGTGGAAACAAGGTCTTGAGCAGAACAATGCTATCTCACGAAGCGCATGTCTTCTTGGTTCTGAATAGCTCCTCGAGGAGGATTCAGAGACAGATGACCAGTCCTATGCCCCCGAGGTGCATGCTCTAACTTGGCAGGGTTATGTTGCTCATATCGTGCGTATGGTATCTTGCATTGCTATGTCATTTGCTTAGTTTAGACATGCTTTGTGTGAATGTCGCCTGTTTAGTGTCTAATTACCATATATGTGAATTATGCAATGCCATCTTGTTGCAAGACTTTATATATGTGAATTATGCAATGCTATCTTGTTGCAATGCATTATATATGTGAATTATGCAATGCCATGTTGTTTAGCCAAGCGTCATATATGAGAATTATATCATGCCATCCTTTTTTGTATTTCTCATTGCTTTTGTCGACAATGTTTGTATATTCAACTGCTTCTTCCTGTGCATCGCCATTTGAGTAGGTGATGGAGAAATCTGGAGTGAAAGCAAGGTCTTGAAGCAGATAATGCTATCTCGCTGAAGCAGTAAATCTTGCTGGTTCTGAGATAGCTCTTCAGAGGAGGATTCAGAGGAAGATGACCAGTCCTATTATCCCCTCGAGGTGTATGCTCAAACTTGAGGGTTATAATACTCATATCATGCATATGTTGTATTGCAATGCTTAGTTTTTACATCATATACACGATATTGAATGCCATATCCTTAGTCGACACATCATATATGCGATTGCCCTCTGCTCACTTCCTTAGTATATAAATCATATATCTGAATTATATCATGCCATGATGCTTACATAGACAACATGTATCTGAATTATGGCATGCCAACCCATTTTCTAAAGACATAATATAGTTATATCATCTTGTCATGTTTACATAGTCATCATATTTTGAATTATGTCATTCTATTAGTGAATGATATCATGCCATCATGTTTCCATTGATGGCATGTTTGTGATTTATGGCATGCCAACCACTTTAATAGACACATCGTATAGTTATATCATGTCATTCTGTTTACATAGTCATCATATTTTGAAGTATGTCATTCTATCCTGTTTAGTGAGCCATCATACATGTGAAATTGTGTCATGCTATCCTATCCAATTAGCCATCATATATGTGAAATTATATCCTGCTATTCTATTTGGTTAGACAAGATAAATGTGAATTATTTCATGCCCCGTTTTCTTCCCTACTATCCATTGCACCTGTCTATCTTACAATGTCTGTACATTAAATTACTTTTCTTGTTTATCAGCCATTCCAATTGGAGGGGGTGATGGCAGTATCTATGGGAGTAAAAACACGGTCTTCAGAAAAGATCGTGCTACTTGTCGATGGAGATAGAACCACGGTTGTATTTTCCCAAGAACCAGCCACACCACACATAACCCAGACTCACGCAGATTGTACCCCTACCCAGTTGGACAGAGAACCAGCCACACCACTTCTAACCTCAACCCCAGCAGATAGTAACCCAGTTCCCGTTGACACAGCACCGTCTCCACCACACAGCACCCAAACACGAGCAGTTAGTAAGGCAACTGCAGTGCCTAAAGCACAAGGACCACCACTCCGAACCCCAAGTCAACGCTTAAAGTAGAAGAAGAATTGTTCTCAGGTCAAATTCCGTAGCTATGGTTCATAATACTTTGCTCTTGCATCACTATATTTATCATACCAACTAATTTCAAACTTGAAGGATGCAATTGAAACTCCAATGGCGCAACAGGTATTTTTTAAACCTGTTTCTTTAACGTCTTTGCTGTTGAAACTTGCTCTATGTTGATTTTAGTTTCAATTGAATAAATAGTTATGTTCTCATGCCATGCATGTTACAAGTGTTGTTATTGCTGTGTAGTTTCCCACACTTATACTCTGTCTATGGTGCTTTGTCTTAAATATATATGATTCGAACTATATCTATCTTGATTTGGCAACATAAACTAGAATGATATAGACCATAGAATGACCATACTACATAGATATATGTTTGTTTCATGCTGTTATCCTGTCCACCTTACTACTGAACTGGTTTACCAAAATGAGTTTCATATACTACATTGTAAACATGTGATGTGTTTGTTTGTTTCTCTTTTAGAACGCGGATAAAATATACAAGAAGAGTACCCTTTATGCAATGGTAAAGGAAGTAATGCAGATAAGGTTCAAGATAGTGAGACATCCCTGTTGGTCTCCAAGAAAGCTGATAAAAACTATATTGAAGACACTGAGACAACCCCAAAGTCCTATCTTGATGTAGTGTTCGAGTTACTCGCTACTACTGCTGGCACCAGCTCTTCGAACTTGCTGCCTGAATCAGTTCGGCTTCTTGAGTCTCAACTTCAAGTTGAAAGCCATCGATCAGATGTTATGCGACAGGAAGCCGAAGGACTGAGGAAGTCCCTGCAGAATTCATATGCATACTTTCTGGTGCAACAGCAAGTCTTTGGAGGATTTAAGCGCCAAACAAGAGAAAGTTGATAAGCTTGCTAAGCATCTTGCCAAAGATTATGGGTACCCAGGATATTATTTCTTGAGCTCTTCTGAAGTGGTTTCAGTTCTGGACTTGTTTTGCTGCGGCGTTTATATGCTACTCTAGCCCACTGCTTGAGTGTCTGCCGCCAGTAATGGTCGTTAGCTTCCGCAGCGACGTCGGGCAAAGAGACCGCGTACACCTCTTTTGGGCTGGGCCGCTCCTCGAGCTCCACGGGAAGCGAGCTGTGCTTTGGTTGCGACGCTCTGGAGTGGGGGATGGGGATGGGGATCTATGGGAAAGGGGGCGTTTGGCAGTCGTCATCTAAGAAACTCAGGGTGGCCTGGGTATGGAGATCGGTGGGTAAGCTGCACGGGGAAACCGCAGATGTTGAAATGGAGGCCTTTATGGCGGCGGGACCTTGCTAGGGTTTCAAGCAAGGGAGGGGGTGTCTGATTTCTACTATGCAACCTTCTTCTTGTAGACTCGTGTTGGTCCTCCAAGCGCAGAGTTTTGTAGGACAGTAGCAAATTTCCCTCAAGTGGATGACGTAAGGTTTATCAATCCATGGGAGGCGTAGGATGAAGTGTTGGGGAATGTAGCATGCAATTTAAAAAAATTCCTACGATCACGCAAGATCTATCTAGGAGATGCATAGCAATGAGAGGGGGAGAGTGTGTCCACGTACACTCGTAGACCGAAAGCGGAAGCATTAGGTTAACGCGGTTGATGTAGTCGAATGTCTTCACGATCCAGCTGATCTAGTACCGAACGTACGACACCACCGAGTTCAGCACACGTTCAGCTCGATAACGTCCCTCGAACTCTTGATCCAGCAGAGGGTCAAGGGAGAGTTCTGTTAGCATGATGGCGTGGTGACGGTGATGGTGATGTGATCCGCGCAGGGCTTCGCCTAAGCACTACGACGCTATGACCAGAGGAGTAAACTATGGAGGGGGGCACTACACACAGCTAAGAGAACAATTGATGTGCTATGGGGTGCCCCTGCCCCCGTATATAAAGGAGGGGAGGAGGAGGCGGCCGGCCAAGAGGGGCGTGCCAAGGGGGGAGTCCTACTAGGACTCCACTCCTAGTAGGATTCGCCCCCCCCCCCCTTTTCCTTTCTTCATCGGAGGGGAAAAGGAAGGAGTGGGAGAGGGAGACGGAAAGAGGGAAGGGGGGCGGCGCCCACTCCCCTAGTCCTATTCGGACACCCATGGGGGGGCGCGTCCACCCCTTGTGGGCCGTCCCCTCTCTCTCTCTCGTGGCCCATGAGGCCCATGACTTCCCCCGGGGGGTTCCGGTAACACCTCGGTACTTCGGTAAAATACCCGAACCACTCGAAACCATTCCGATGTCCGAATACCACCTTCCAATATATCAATTTTTACCTGTCGGCTATTTAGAGACTCCTCATCATGTCCGTGATCTCATACGGGACTCCGAACAAACTTCGGTCACCAAAGCACATAACTCATAATACAAATCGTCATCGAACGTTAAGTGTGCGGACCCTACGGGTTCGAGAACTATGTAGACATGACCTAGACACATCTCCGGTCAATAACCAACATCGAAACACGGATGCTCATATTGGTTCCTACATATTCTACGAAGATCTTTATCGGTCAAACTGCAATAACAACATACGTTATTCCCTTTGTCATCGGTATGTTATTTGCCCGAGATTCGATCGTGGGTATCATCATACCTAGCTCAATCTCGTTACCGGCAAGTATCTTTACTCGTTCCGTAATGCATCATCCCGCAACTAACTCATTAGTCACAATGCTTGCAAGGCTTATAGTGATGTGCATTACCGAGAGGGCCCATAGATACCTCTTGATACGTTCATTTTGCATCATGCTCTTATATCGATATGTATTGCATTATGGGCTGTTATTACACGTTATGTCACAATACTTATGCCTATTCTCTCTTATTTTACAAGGTTTACAAGAAGAGGGAGAATGCCGGCAGTTGGAATTCTGGGATGGAAAAGGAGCAACTATTAGAGACCTATTCTGCACAGTTCCAAAAGTCCTGAAACTTCACAGAGGCACGTTTTGCAATTTATAAAAAATACTCGCGAAAGAATCCACCAGAGGGGGCCCACACCCTATCCACGAGGGTGGGGGCGCGCCCTACCCCCTGGGTGCGCCCCCTGCCTCGTGGCCCCCTTGGCAGGCCTCAGGTGACAATCTTCTACTATATGAAGTCTTTTACCCTAAAAAATCATAAGAAAGCTTTCGGGAAGAAATTCCGCCGCCACGAGGCAGAACCTTGGCTGAACCAATCTAGGATTCCGGTGGAGCTGTTCTGTCGGGGAAACTTTCCTCCGGGAGGGGAAAATCATCGCCATCGTCATCACCAACGATCCTCTTATCGGGAGGGGGTCAATCTCCATCAACATCTTCACCAGCACCATCTCCTCTCAAACCCTAGTTCATCTCTTGTATCCAATCTTTGTCCCAAAGCCTCAGATTGGTACCTGTGGGTTGCTAGTAGTGTTGATTACTCCTTGTAGTTGATGCTAGTTGGTTTATTTGGTGGAAGATCATATGTTCAGATCCTTTTTGCATATCAATACCCCTCTGATTATGAACATGAATATTGTTTGTGAGTAGTTACTTTTGTTCCTGAGGACATGGGAAAAGTCTTGCTACAAGTAGTCATGTGAATTAGGCATTCGTTCGATATTTTGATGAGATGTATGTTGTCTCTCCTCTAGTGGTGTTATGTGAACGTCGCTTACTCATCGTGAGAATCCTGCAACATGAGACGTTGCAGCCACAGAGGGTCTGTACATTGAATGTACTGGCAAATTCACACCATAGGATAATGATGAATAATAGCTATCTCTACATGCATATTTGGCTGGTGGAAAAGCTCTATGGTTATAATGTTTTTGCGAAAAGCCAATTTTCCCTACTACAAAGGAATACATTTTATTTAACTAGAAAGTTTGTGGAAAATATTGAGAAGGTTCCTCCAACTCAATCCCAAATTAATAATCATCAACCCAACAAATTAATTAAGTAGAGTGATGAGATCAACATGATAATCCAAGAACCAGATACTCAAGATGTCCATAACTGGGGACACGCCTAATCATGATTAGTATGTACACTCTGCAGAGGTTGGTGCACTTTTCCCCACAAGACTCGATCTCCTCCGTTGGATTTTCTCGCACTACATGGTGTTTGAGAAACGGATGACCGAGACACAGTCTTTCAGAAGCATTAACTCTTTAATCTGGGCGGACCGGTACACCTACAATCCCCCTACATCTGCTAGTCCACCTCTTCGAGAGCTCACGCAACTTACTCAACTATGCCAGAGCCCATAATGGCTTGTGTCTGCACACGGAAGTTTTTAGCATGAATAATCTTATGATCCCTTTGAGCCTGGGTGGCATTCCATAGGGTGATCACACGGGTCCTTCGGGATCCCCTTAGGCAAGCACTGGGTTCTCCAGGTGCCCGGGAAAACCACTGGGTGCTCCAGGATGCCCCAACTTCACCCAGATGTGTATTAAAGTAGCCACCTTAAGTTAACCATTTAATAATAACTCTCACATCTTTCATGAATTATCTCAAACCAATCCACGTCTACGAGCATAGCATAGATGTATAAGAATAACATAGTAGTAACTCCCAGGGTTTTAATGCAGGACAATAGGTTCCTACCTCATCAACTACTTCCCAACCCACATGTTATCAAATCCTAACCATCAAAACTGGGTATGAAAGGGATATGATCAAAGTGTGAACTTGCCTCGTACTGTTGATGAAGATGATTCGCACTCATAACTCCTGATAGTTCTATTCGTCACACTCCGGTCAATCTAGCATGAGCAAGCAATAGTAACCACACATAAACAATCAAGCAAAAGAATCGAAGAAAAGATCTCTAAAACTTCAAAATGCATAAATAACTCTTGCAACAGAATACAATTTCTAACAATACCAAAATTAGGTGGATTTGGTCTTATCAGAAAGTTTAGGTCAAGAGCTTTGATTTGCAAAAAGAATCAACTCAAACGGAGTTATAAGACTTAAGTTATGATCAAACGAAGTTCAAATACAAATCTGTTTGATTTAAAATTTAAAAAATTCAAAAACATGTTTAAGTTATTTATCTGGATATAGGGGATCGTGAACGAACAAGTGGGCGTTGTTTCATCTAATTCGACTAACGAGCAAAAAATAGTGATCGTTTAAGACTAGGGACTAATCAGAAAAAACAATACAGATAGGTCCTGGCGTAAATTAAAAAGAAAAAGAAAATTTCTACCGAACAAACATTCGCTATGAAACCCTAACGAACGAAAACATTCGCTAGATCTACCTAAACAGAGAACGATCATTACCTAACTAAACTAAATAAAAAAACCAGGTTTTTTAAACAAAAACCGAATCTTAAACGAAACCGGATCGGGGTTCGGATTATACCGGTCCACGACGGTTCAGCGAAGAAAACCGACGGCGGCGGCGATGAACTCCAGCGACGGCGGGCAAATAGGCAGTCAAGGGCAAGGCGAAGGGCGGGTTATGCGCGAGGGCGGCGGCGTCAAGGAGGCGGGCGACAACATGATTCAAGGGCGGCGGCGCGAGATGCATCAGCGGTAGCGGCGAGGAGGAGGAACAGGGCTCGGGGGCTCCGGTATTTAAAGGCAAGGGGGGCGGACGGCGGCTTGGGCGAGGGGCTCCGAGGCCGTGGAGGCACCGGACTCAAGGCCCCACTCGGCACGCGAGGAAGAAGGCGGCGGCGATTTGGGCCGGGCCGAGGCTGGCCGTCGGTTCAAGATTTTTTTTTTAATTTTTTTTCACACAAAAAATAATAAAAATAAAGTAAATAAAAAATATTATATAGGCATATAATATATCAAAATTTTCAGAAAAAGATTTCCTACAACATGAACATTTTTTTAGAGTCAAATAAAATCTACAAAAATTCAAATAATTCAAACAGTGCTAATGCTACAATAAAACCTAATAAAAATCATTTTAAAAAATCAAAATGATTTCAAATTTATTTCTCTCCAATTTTCTGATATAGGGAATCATTTTACCCTAATTTCTGTATATTTTATTTTTGGAGAAAAATAATTTGAATAAAAATCCAAATAACTCCAAATTGAAAATAATTTCAAAAGGACTTTAAATTTGTTCTTTTTAAACTTCCAACTCATATTTCATATGTTTGAAGAAGTCATTTTATCTACTCTCATGAAAATCATTGAGTTGCTTAAAGTTAACGAATTTGAAATATTTTCAAATAAGATTCAAATCTTTTCAAATCCCTTTTCATTTATTTAAAATGGAAGAAGTCATGTTATTTTCTCTCTAGGGTTTTGTGATGAAAAGAATTTCAATTCAAGGAGATCAAAAAAGCAAGGTGAAAGTTTTGGGAATGTCATTTTATTCCCTCTCATTTAACTTTCAAAAAGTTTCGAATTTCACTCAATTTCACACAATCAATCAAGCAATCAATCATAACTATCTATTTAATATAACATTCCAAAATTTAGAATTTTGGGATGTTACATAGGTTTACCTTAATACTTCTCTTGTAGTTGCGGATGTTTGCAATAGGGGTTATTCATAAGTGGGATGCTTGTCCAAGGAAGGACAGCACCCAAGCATCGGTCCACCCTGCCGGATGTGGGGTTCCGACAAACCTTTAAGGTTCGAACACTGGGGTGCGCGCGAAGTCTTTCCCTCCTATCGATCGACGCCCTATCTCGTTAAGATCTCATGGAAGAACTCGGATTTAACTCGCATACGTAAAGACACGAGGTTTATATCGTTCGGGCCACCGTTGTTGTGTAATACCCTACCCAAAGGTGGTGGTGGATTGCCTCTAGGGCTGATGATGAACAATACAAGGGAATAACAGCCCTCGAGGTTGAGGTGTTCTTGTGGGTAGGCTCTCGATCGGGTTGGATCAAGCTAAGCTGAGATGCCCTTTCTATGGTGGCTAGCTCTACTTATATAGGCCCTGGTCCTCTTCCCAAATGTTGAGCGGGAAGGGAGCCAACAACGACAGGTAAATTTGAAGGGGGATAGCAAGTACAAGCTATCATGACAAAAGTGGTCTTCGCCTGCGAAAAGCTCTGGTGGTGACGCCGTCTTGGGCTCCATGATGACCTCCGTCTCGCCGTCCTCCTGGTCTTGGTCTTGTTGCACCGATATAGAAACTTTGCCTCATGCCTCGGTACCCTTCGCCTGCGCTGGCCTCCTTAGCACCAAAGAGGAAATAAGGATGCTGCGCGCGCTGGCGCCTGCCTGGTGCCCGCCTTGTGTCGTTCGTCATGGCTCACGTCACGAGAGCCTCGTGAGGTTTGCCCCGCCTTGCTATCTCCGCTCCTCGTGAGCCTGCCTGGCTAGGCCACTCCAGAGGAGGTCTTGCGTCATCCACCTCGCGAGGTTTGGACCCTCGCGAGGGTCTTGGATGCCTTGTTAATGAAGATGGGTCGTACGGCCTGCTGGCTTAGCCACGCGGCAGCCGCAGTGTGAAGTCTGGGACCCCTGCCCTTAACGCCGATAGTAGCCCCCGGGCCCAAGGTGCGCTCAGGCTTGCCTTCGCGGCGAAGCCAAGGGTCATGTTCGGAGCATCGCGGGCCCCAAAAGCCTGCGGACTCGGTTGATGCGTGGCGGTTGATTGGACGTGGGCGTCACCACTTCCCCACGCTGCCTCGGCAACTGCTTGACCTGACAAAATGTTGGAGCGGGCAGTTCTTGCCCTCACTGCTTCTTCATCGCCTCACCCCAGATCCCCTTTCTCGCTCTTCGCCGCCGCTACCTCCAAATCTGCTCCAACCTTGCTCTGCATCTGTCGCCCATGGCGCCATGCTAGGTCAAGACTTCCTCGACACCGGCTTGGTACGAGCCCGCTCTTGAAGCCCCCACCGTCCACAAAGTGAAGAGCCTCGCCTCATGCATCTATCGACGGGCGGGAGAGCAACGAGTGGGGGAAGAAGGAGCTTCGGCTCGCCTCCGACAAGCCGGAGCCTGAGGGGAGCACCTTCTTCCCTTTCTTCTCGAGCAGCGTCGCCGTTGGGTTGGTCCCCCATTTCTCCGATTTCTTTTATGAAGTCCTCGACCACTACGGTCTGCAGGCGTTGCATCTCCATCCCAACTCTGTCCTCCTCCTGTCCATCTTCGCCTATTACTGTGAAGCGTACCTAGGCGTGATGCTGTCTGTGGCGCTTCTGCGCCATTTCTTCGTCCTCTGTGTCAGCGAAACGCACATCTTCGGATGCGCTAATTTCGTCGCATGCGGCAAGGCCAACTTGATCTGGGAGCACTGGAAAGAGGGCTGACAACATTCGATCCAAATGGGTCATGATGGACGCCAAGCACGCCGACCCAAGGCCCAACAGATGTGCCCCCTTCCAATAGGGGGTGGCCCAAGGCAGAGCTTGTCGATGAGTGGGCATCGTTAGTGTTGGGACAGATGGTGACCGACTTGAAGCCGGGCAACGCAAGGGCTGCCAAGGTAACGGGGGCGATGCTCCTGAGGGAGTTCTTGACGCTGCGGGTCGCCCCACTTCAGGCGCGCGCGCGTCCCCTATGGGAGCTTGAAGAAGAGGGAGAGAAGACCCGCCTGAGGCCGAGGGACCTTCCTGGCGATGAATTGGACGTCGTCCTACACCTCATAGTCAGGGACAACCAAGAGTACCCGCCTAGCACCTTCTTTCCCTTGTTCCAACGCAGGGACCGGGAGGAATTTGTCGCCTCCTGGCCGACTTTTGATGCGCGCGGGCTGGTGCCGCCGGAGCTTCCAGGAGCTCCTCTGGCACAGAAACCAGTGGAGGTGTCTTCTGACGAGTCCCGTGGAGAGGGGGAAGAGGAGGTGGACTTGGAGAAGACTCTAGAAGAGGTGGGGGAGACTTCCCCTCTGAGCAAGGCCGAGATTCTCCGCGCCCTTCCTGATGATGCCGAGGCCGACGCCTACCAAGGGGAGAGGGAGCAACCTCTCGTCCTGACGAGGGGTAGGTCATCGTTGGTGGCCCGTGGTGCCGCCTCCACCCCGACACCTCCTGGGGCTGGATCTGGTTCTTCCTCCGCACCGCCTGGCGCCGCCGGTGCCCGAACACTTGCTCCTCAGGTCCCGAAGCTGTCAGGCTTCAAGCTCCCCAAGCAAAAGTATGTTGCAGTGGATCAGTAAGTGTCTTAAGCTTCGCCTGTCCTTGTTTGTACTCGTCATTTCCTGATGCTCGCCCTTGGTCGATCAGGCCGACGTCTTCGGCGAAGAAGAGGAAGGAAGACGCAGCGGTTGTGCCTCCCCCCGCGGAGAAAGGAGGCAGCAGCGCCCGCATCTCCCCAGCCCGGTCGTCCTCGCGAGGCCAAGAGGAGCATCGCCGTGGGGAGTCAGGCCCCATGGCCCCGCTGGCTCCGGAGGTGCCGGTACTTGGCGCGGCTGATGAGGTCCCAGCTGCTCCGGAACCCGTGGTCTCCCAGGTTCTGGTGACGAAGTCGCCTCCTCCCACTGTTGCGCCTCCACTCCCAGGTTCTTCTGCCCCTGATGCTGTTCTGGAGCGTGCTCTTTTGGAGATGACTTAGCTGCAGGCAGATCTCCTGAGCGCGGACCCATGTCTTGTGGCCGGGAGCCTGGAGCCGGCCTCAGGCCGGCTCCACTCCGACTTGGCTGTTCGCGTGGCGCTGGGCCAGGCTGCTGCGGCTTCCGAGAAGGAGAAGCAGAGTGCCGCCAACACCGCAGCCGACCATGAGATGGCGCAGAAAGACGCCGAGGCCACTTGTGACCGCTGCCGGGCGCTTGAGGACGAGTTGTAGAGTTTGCGCGACAAGCACGCCGAAGAAGCACGCTGCCGCCAAGCGAAGGAGGAGGAGGTGAAGGCCCAGGAGGACACCGTGAAGAACCGTGATGCCGAGCTGGCGGAGTTGGAGAAAACGCAGGCCGCCAAGCGGAGCCGGTTGGAAGGGCTGGAGCGGAAGGAGAAGGCGAGGGACGCCGATCTTGACGGCAAGGCGCGTGTCATGGCCGAAGATCGCGCGGCCTTCGCCGAGCTAGAGGAGAGGTCTCGCAAGGCATTGAAGACGCTCTACGAGCACGGCCTGGAGAAGTCGCTGGCCACCGATGAGGACGGCCCCGATCGGCTGCTTCCTCTCTTGGTGAAGGCGCTTGAGGAGGTCGTTGATGGCCTTGGACCCATGGCGGAGTTAAAAGCTCGCGTCCAGTCCTCGACTGCGCTGACTCGCGTCGTCAGCCACCTACACCTTCGTGACCCCAACGCTTGTCTTGACGAAATGGGTGGAGCTCAGAAGCTAAAGATTAGTGCGAGGCCGCCACCGTGCCGCACGCCGTGGAGGCCTTCTTTGAAGAAGTTTTGCGGCTTTCTCTCCGCTCATCTGTCCGGCGATGTTGCCGATCCTGCAGCTGGTGGTGAAGGTGAAGACAAAATTGCTCACGGGGGAGCACCTTCCGCAGGCAACGGCGACGTCTAGAGGTGACCCGCGGCTATTGTTCCCATTCTGTTCCTGCGACATGTATCAGGCCTCGTGGAGGCGTTTAGACTTTTCATTTGGTATTGTGAGGACAATATGCTTGTAATATTTGCTTCGAGATTTTGCGATTCCCTTCCTATTTGCTTTGCATTCTGCGTCGGCAGAGCCCGGCCCCGCACATACCTCAACCGCCATTGGGCCGACCGGAGACCAGGACGGACCAAGGAGTGAGGGGCTACGTGACCAGTTAGGCTCCTGAGTCGCGATGCTCAGGAGTCCCCCTTGACGCGCAAACAACTTATAGGGAGAGTTCGCGAGGGTAGACTAATGTTCTATGTCGGCAGAGCCCGGCCCCGCACATACCTCAACCGCCATTGGGCCGACCAGAGACCAGGAAGGACAAAGGAGTGAGGGGCTACGTGACCAGTTAGGCTCCTGAGTCGCGATGCTCAGGAGTCCCCCTTGACGTGCAAACAATTTCCATACCTGCCCTCGCCGAGGCCTCGGGAGGGGTGCGCGATGCCCAAGTCCGGGAGACCTGGTTGGGTGGCAGGCGCTCGGGCGTTACCCGAGCGCAGCCCCCGTGCCCAGCCCCGTTGCATGGATCTCCCGAGTGGAGGCGTTGCGGTGAGGCTGGACGCTGAGCTCAGGTTCTCGAGGTTGGCACGACCGTGGGTCAGCCTCAGCTTGTTTATCACCACGGAGCATAGTGCTTCCGCTTGTGCACGGGCATAGCCGCTCCTCGGCAGTGTTGACAGCCAGCGCGGAGCATGGTGCTTCCACTTGTGCGTGGGATGGGGGGCCCTCCTGGAGGAGCCCCCGGGGCGTGTACAGCCCCACCCTGACACGTGGCTTGCACGACAGGGCTGTGAGGTGTATGTGGGCACTCGTGAGCCAGCCCGGAACTCACAAGGGCCTACCTCAAGGTGGGTTGCGCCTGGTCTTGAGCCTTGGTGACTGTGTGTTCCTGCAAGGCGGTTAGATGCAAGCACTCTACGTCCTCAGGTCCCGTCCCTCGAGCGAGCACAGCCACCGCTGGTATGCCGTGTCGCGATGCCGTGGTCAAGGCCAGGGGGTGAGGGCTGGAGAGCTAGTAAGAGCTCCTGAGTCGCGATGCTCAGGAGCCCCCCTTTTAACGCGCAAGCGAATTACATAGGATGAACAGACCCGTGGTGGGCGGGCGATCGAAAGCGAGCAGCCATGGGCAGGCTAAGCATGGAGAGCAATTCAACTTGGATAAATGCAGGAAGATACGTGCCACCGGGTCCAGCCCGAGCGGCTTGGGGATGATGCAGCCCAAGGGGCGCTCCCAGCAAGGTATGCTAAAGACATAAGAAAAAGGGATACATGCCACAGGGACGGACCCATGCGGCCTGGAAATAATGCAGCCCGAGGGGTGCTCCCAGCTAAACGAGCTTGAAAGATGTCACCTGGTTCTGTAGACAAAGTAGAGTTGGTGCAGCTGAAGGCGTGCGTCGAAGGAGTGGCTCCTCACGAACCACCGGGGCCCTAAACCTCGGGAGGCTCTGGGGGCTCGGGAAGTTCCCTGAAGACCATCTTCATCTCCTCCATGACGGCGTGGTACCTGGCCTCCTGAGCCGCCAGGACACGCCGCATGTTGCACTGATGGGCTGACGCCATGCTCGGCAAGTCAAGGGCATGCTAACATAGTTGTGTGGAGGGCCTCGCAGCGCCCACACGCCAAGGCCGTAAATGCTCCCGGATGAGGCCCAGCTTGAGCCTGGGACGCCGATGCACACGCAGCCCGGCATCCTCGCCAAGATGGGGGAGCTGCACCTTGTGAACCGCGGTCGCCACACATGGCTCTTGCGTCTTGCAGTTCCTAGGTGGTCTTGGTGATGAACTCCAGGGTGGTGGGCACTCCTTGCCCCGTGCTCTCCTGAGGAACGTGTGCCGCGAAGCACGCTTCTAGGTGGTGCCCAAGCGCCTCCGTCGTGAGCTTGGCAAGGTCTGAGGCCCTCCAGAAGAGAGCCCCCGAGCCCTGCCCGAGGAGGGCGCCAGGCGCGCTTTCCTATGCGATGGAGGGAGGCGACCCTAGGACGGGCGCTGATCCTGATGAGGCTCCTGCCGCGTCGCCATCCTCCTGAGGTCCTGCGCGGCGCAGCTACTTCTTCTTTGTGATGGCCTCCAGAGGGCCCTCACTTCTACTGTCGGGGTTGTCGATTGCTGCGGCTTGAAAGGCGCACTCGAGGGAGCACACCGCATCCCTCTCTTCACATGGGACCGTGATGATCCCTCTGCTTCCTGGCATCTTCAGAACGTTGTAGCCGTGGATGGGTGACCGCCATGAACTTGGCTGTGGCTGGATACCCGAGGATGGCATTGTACGGCAGGCGGATGTGCGCGACGTCGAAGTCGATGAGCTCGGTGCAGTAGTTCTTGCGCTCCCCGAAGGTGACAGGCAGGCGGACCTGCCTTATCGGTGTGGTGGAACCGTCGGTCACTCCTAAGAAAGGCTTGGTGGGCTGGAGCTGTTCATATGATACTTGGAGGTCGTCAAACGTGTCGATGAACAGAACGTTGAGCGCTGCGCCACCGTCAATGAGGGTCTTGGTAATCTGCACATTGCTGATGACTTGGGAACACAGCATAGGGAGGGCGCCAGTGGTGGCTGCACTTGAGCTGATCTGTCGAGTTGAAAGTGATGGCGCATTGGGACCACTTGAGCGGGCGCGTGGCCTCAAGCTTGGGGAGCACCGCATTCACCTCGTGAGCAAACTGTTTGAAGATGCGCTGAGAGGTTGGGGCCTGGGCGCCACCCAAGATGCAGGCAATCGCACGCGGCTCCTGGAAGCCCCCAGCCCCGTCGTCCTAGTGGTGGTCGTCGTTCCTTCTTGGTGGCGGCAGCGGGGGAAGACCGGTGTTGCCTTGGGGGCGATCCCCATGAGGCGGGTCCCTCCAGACGCCCTGGCGAGGTTGGTCGTGTCAGCGATCCTCACGAGGCCGGTCGCACCACTCCTGGCGCGGGCCACGGTCGTCCCAACGTTCGCCTCCATGTTCTCCTCCGCGTCAGAGCACCCGTAGGCTGCGCCGGGCGCCGACTGCCGCCCTTCTCGTGATGGCTCGAAGCTCTAACAATCGATGCTATTGTAGGTGTTCAGGTTGTGGAAGGCATGTAACGGTCGGCTGTTCTTGGAAGACTCGGGCTGATCTCTGCCCCGCTTGGTGTCGGGCTCCGCTGCGAGCACAGCTACCTCCTTGCGCTTCACGTCCTTGGCCTTGGTTTTCTTCTCCTCCGCGCCCACGGCTGCAGCTCAAGGAGAGAGAGAGAGAGAGGCGCCCCTCCTCAGCTCTTGCACACTTGGTCGCCAGGTTGAACAACTCCTTGGAGGTGCAGAGCTCCTTACGGATGGCGAGCTCTTCCTTCATCTTGACGCCACTGCACGCTGGCCCGAGAATGCGTAGATGATGGCTTCGCTCGTGACCTTGGGGATCTTGAGGCGGGTGTTGTTGAAGTTACTGGATGTACTTCGGAGGGTCTCTCGTTGTTGCTTGATGCAGCGAGATCACCATGGCCAGCGGTGGTCACGAAAGTGCCTGAAGTTGGCGACGGTTGTCGCAGATTTCGTCCCAGGAGGAGATCGGGCCGTGCTGCAGGTTCAGGAGCCAGGAGCGGGCTCCATCCTTGAGAGCCATGGGAAACTAGTTCGCCATGACTTTTTCGTCTCTATTGGCCACTTCGATGCTCAGCTCATAGAGCTGCAGGAACTCCGGGGGGTCAGCGGTACCGTCGTAGCGAGGAGGCAGATCCGGCTTGAACTTGCCCGGCCAGGCAACGCTACGCAGATCAGCGATGAAGGCGCGGCAGCCAGCCGTGGTTGTCGGGGCCCGCTTCGGAGATGGAGCTTGGTCTTGACAAGGTCCGCGCTACGCCACTTCGGCCGGTGCGCGGTCTTGACGAGGTGGCGCGGGGAGCACAGGTGCAACTTCTCCCGGCCACGAGATTTCTTAGCAGCTTCTCTCTTCGCACACGGGTGCCGGGCGTGGTGGATCACGCTGGAGTCAAGGCGCTTTGGTGCCAAGGCACTGTCTTGGGGCAGAGGTGGTGGAGGCACGCCATGAGCCTCGTCGCCCGCGGCTGGTTTAGGGGGAGGTAGAGAGAGAGACGGCGCCGGGGAGCCCCCTACGGTGCGGACGAGATCAGCGACGCGGTCGAGCCACTCCTCATAGAGGTCATCGACGGGGCGGTAGCGCAGTAGTTTGTTCGCCGCGAGGAGCGCAGCCCGCGCCTCCATGGGAGCGCGGCGCGCGTGAGACGAAGAACCGCAGGGGTCAGCGATGGATCGGCGGTGCGGCCGCCCCGCCGCACCAAGGATGCAGCGAGGATGCTCGCTGCTCGTTTCCCCGCCGGGCCGTGGCTGCGTTGGCGGCGGTGACGGAGAACGACGAGGTGGCTCCGCCGACGGGAGCCGCTCGAGCAACACGGGCGGTGAGGGCAGCTCGACGCCAGCTCAAGCACGGCGAGCATCCTCCATGGAGACGACGGACCGACGGACCCACAACTAATGGAAGGGAAGCTACGGCGCACCCCTACCTGGCGCGCCAAATGTCGGATGTGGGGTTCCCGCAAACCCTTAAGGTTCGAACACTGGGGTGTGTGCGAAGTCTTTCCCTCCTACCGATCTACGCCCTAGCTCGCTAAGATCTCGCGGACGAACTCGACAAACTCGCAGCACAGAAAGACATGAGGTTTATACTGGTTCGGGCCACCGTTGTGGTGTAATACCCTACTCCAGTGTGGTGGTGGTGGATTGCCACTAGGGCTGATGATGAACAGTACAAGGGAAGAACAACCTCCTGAGGTTGAGGTGTTCTTGTGGGTAGGCTCTCGATCGGCTTGGATCAAGCTAAGATGAGATGCCCTTTCTATGGTGGCTAGCTCTACTTATATAAGCCTTGGTCCTCTTCAAAAATGTTGAGCAGGAAGGGAGCCAACAAAGGCGGGGAAATTTGAAGGGGGACAACTAGTACAAGCTATCCTGACAAAATCGGTCTTCGCCTACAAAAAGCTCTGGTGGTGACGCCGTCTTGGGCTCCACGATGACCTCCGCCTCGCCGGCCCTCCCCGGTCTTGGTCTCGTTGCACCGATATAGCAACCTTTGCCTGATGCCTTGGTACCCTTCGCTTGCGCTGGCCTCCTTAGCACCAAAGAGGACATAAGGACGCCAAGGCTGGCCGGGCGCACGCCTCGGGCGCTCACTGGTGTCGTTCGTCATGGCTCACATCACGAGAGCCTCGTGAGGTTTGCCCCGCCTTGATATCTCCGCTCCTCGTGAGCCTGCCTGGCTAGGCCACTCCAGAGGAGGTCTTGCATCGTCCGCCTCGCGAGGTTTGGACCCTCGCGAGGGCCTTGGATGCCTTGTTGATGAAGATGGGCCGTGTGGCTTGCTGGCTTAGCCATGTGGTGGTCCGCAGGCAGGCAAGTCTGGGGACCCCCGTTCCCAGAATGCCGACACACCCACATACCTGTTGTATGCCCTAGAGGCAATAATAAAGGATTATTATTATATTTCCTTGTTCATGATAATTGTCTTTTATTCATGCTATAATTGCATTATCCGGAAATCGTAATACACGTGTGAATACATAGACCACAATATGTCCCTAGTGAGCCTCTAGTTGACTAGCTCGTTGATCAATAGATAGTCATGGTTTCCTGACTATGGACATTGGATGTCATTGATAACGGGATCACATCATTAGGAGAATGATGTAATGGACAAGACCCAATCCTAAGCATAGCACAAGATCGTGTAGTTCGTTTTGCTAGAGCTTTTCCAATTTCAAGTATCTCTTCCTTAGACCATGAGATCGTGTAACTCCCGGATACCGTAGGAGTGCTTTGGGTGTACCAAACGTCACAACATCACTGGGTGACTATAAAGGTGCACTACAGGTATCTCCGAAAGTGTCTGTTGGGTTGACATGGATCGAGACTGGGATTTGTCACTCCGTGTTACGGAGAGGTATAAATGGGCCCACTCAGTAGTGCATCATCATAATGAGCTCAAAGTGACCAAGTGTCTGGTTACGGGATCATGAATTACGGTACGAGTAAAGTGACTTGCCGGTAACGAGATTGAACGAGGTATTGGGATACCGACGATCGAATCTCGGGCAAGTAACATACCGTCTGACAAAGGGAATAGTATATGGGGTTGCTTGAATCCTCGACATCGTGGTTCATCCGATGAAATCATCGAGGAGTATGTAGGAGCCAACATGGGTATCCAGATCCCGCTGTTGGTTATTGACCGAAGAGCCGTCTTGGTCATGTTCAAGATGTCTCCCGAACCCGTAGGGTCTACACACTTAAGGTTCGGTGACGCTAGGGTTATTAGGAGACTTGTATGTGATTACCGAATGTGGTTCGGAGTCCCGGATGAGATCCCGGACGTCACGAGGAGTTCCGGAATGGTCCGGAGGTAAAGATTTATATATGGGAAGTTGTCAAACGGACACCGGAAAGTTTCGGGGTCATATCGGTAGTGTACCGGGGCCACCGGAGAGGTTCCGGAGGTCCACCGGGAGGCCACCCTCCTGGAGGGCTTCATGGGCCACAAGGGCAGGAACCAGCCCTGGAGGGCTGGGCGCGCCTCTGGGCCCATGCGCCTAGGGTTTGGGAACCCCTAGTGGGGCGCCCCCACTTTGCTTGGGGGCAAGCCCTCCTCGCCGCCGCCTCTAGATCTCATCTAGAGGGGCCGCCCCCTTGCCCCTTCCCTATAAATAGAGGGGTGAGGGAGGCTGCAACACACTTCCAAGGCGCAGCCCTCCCTCCCCAACACCTCTCCTCCTCCGCGGTGTGCTTGGCGAAGCCTCGCCGAGTATCGCCTCTCCACCAACACCACGCCGTCAGCTGCTGCCGGAGCCATCTTCCTCAACCTCTCCTTCCCCTTGCTGGATCAAGAAGGAGGAGACGCCATCCGCCTCCAGACGCAGTGTTGAACGCGGAGGTGCCGTCTGCTCGCACTCGGTCATCGGGTGATTTGGATCACGGCGAGTACGACTCCATCATCCACGTTCTAGTGAACGCTTCCGCCGCGATCTACAAGTGGCATGTAGATGCAAACTCACTCCCTTGACTCGTTGCTTAGATGAACTCATAGATGGATCTTGGTGAAACTGTAGGAAATTTTTTAATTTTCTGCAACGTTCCCCAACAGTGGCATCATGAGCTAGGTCTATGCGTAGTTCTCTATTGCACGAGTAGAACACAATTTTGTTGTGGGCCTAGATCTTGTCAACTTGCTTGCCGCTACTAGTCTTTTCTTGCTTCAGCGGTATTGTGGGATGAAGCGGCCCGGACCGACCTTACACGTATGCTTACGTGAGACAGTTCCACCGAATCGACATGCACTAGTTGCATAAGGTGGCTAGCGGTGTCTGTCTCTCCTACTTTAGTTGGAGAGGATTAGATGAAAAGGGTCCTTATGAAGGGTAAATAGAAGTTGACAAAATCACGTTGTGGTTATTCGTAGGTAAGAAAACGTTCTTGCTAGAACCCAATTGCAGCCACGTAAAAGATGCAACAACAATTAGAGGACGCCTAACTTGTTTTTGCAAAGAATTGTCATATGATGTGATATGGCCAGAAGTTGTGATGAATGATGAATAATATATTGTGATGTATGAGATCATGTTCTTGTAATAGGAATCACGACTTGCATGTCGATGAGTATGACAACCGGCAGGAGCCATAGGAGTTGTCTTAATTATTGTATGACCTGCGCGTCATTGATTCAACGCCATGTAAATTACTTTACATTATTGCTAAACGTGTTAGCCATAGTAGTAGAACTAATAGTTGGCGAGCAACTTCATGGAGACACGATGATGGAGATCATGGTGTCATGCCGGTGACAAGATGATCATGGAGCCCCGAAGATCAAGATCAAAGGAGCTATATGATATTGGCCATATCATGTCACTACTTTATATAATTGCATGTGATGTTTATTATGTTTATGCATCTTGTTTACTTAGAACGACGGTAGTAAATAAGATGATCCCTTAGAATAATTTCAAGAAAGTGTTCCCCCTAACTGTGCACCGTTGCTAAAGTTCGTCGTTTCGAAGCACCACGTGATGATCGGGTGTGATATATCCTTACGTTCACATACAACGGGTGTAAGACAGATTTACACATTCATAATCACTTAGGGTTAACTTGACGAGCCTAGCATGTATGTACATGGCCTCGGAACACAAGAGACCGGAAGGTCGAACATGAGTCGTATGGAAGATACGATCAACATGGAGATGTTCACCTATGATGACTAGGCCGTCTCACGTGATGATCGGACACGGCCTAGTCGACTCGAATCATGTAACACTTAGATGACTAGAGGGATGTCAAATCTGAGTGGGAGTTCATTAAATAATTTGATTAGATGAACTTAATTATCATGAACTTAGTCTAAAGTCTTTGCAAAATATGTCTTGTAGATCAAATGGCCAACGCTCATGTCAACATGAACTTCAACGCTGCTCCTAGAGAAAACCAAGTCGAAAGATGATGGCAGCAACTATTTGGACTGGGTCCTAACCCGAGGATCATCCTCATAGCAGCCAAGAAACAATATGTCCTAGAAGCATCGCTAGGTGATGCACCCATCCTGAGAACCAAGACATTATGAATGCTTGGCAGTCTCGTCGATGATTACTCCCTCGCTCAAAGGCGGCATGCTTTACAGCTTAGAACCGGGCTCCAAAAGCGCTTTTGAGCAACACGGAGCATACGAGATGTTCGAGGAGCTGAAAATGGTTTTCCAAGCTCATGCCCGGTCGAGAGATATGAAGTCTCCGACAAGTTCTATAGTTGTAAGATGGAGGAAAACAGTTCTCACAAGGAGCACATACTCAAAATGTCCGGGTTGCACAACCGCTTTGTCCCAAATGGACATTAACCTCCTGGACGAGGCAGTCATTGACAGAATCCTTGATCGCTCCCACCAAGCTACAAGAGCTTTGTGATGAACTACAACACGCAGGGATGGTGAAGACCATTCCTGAAGTATTCTCAATGTTGAAGTCAGCAGAGGTTGAAATCAAGAAAGAACATCAAGTGTTGATGGTCAATAAAACCACTAAGTTCAATAAGGTCAAGGGTAAGAAGAACTTCAAGAAGGACGGCAAAGATGTTGTCGCTACCTGCAAGCAAGTTGCCGAAGAAGTCAAAGAATGGACCCAAGCACGAGACAGAGTGCTTTTATTGCAAAGGGAAGGGCCATCGAAGCGGAACTGCCCCAAATACTTAGCGGACAAGAAGGCCAAAGAACACTAAAGGTATATTTGATATACATGTAATTGATGTGTACCTTACCAGTACTCGTAGTAACTCTTGGGTATTTGATACCAGTGTCGTTGCTCATATTTGTAACTCACAGCAGGAGCTGCGGAATAAACGGAGACTGGCGAAGGACAAGGTGACGATGCGCGTCGGGAATGGTTCCAAGGTCGATGTGATCGCCGTCGGCACGCTTACCTCTACATTTACCTACGGGATTAGTTTTGAACCTCAATAATTGTTATTTAGTGCCAAGTTTGAGCATGAACATTGTATCGTGATCTCGCTTAATGCGAGATGGCTACTCAATTAAATCCGAGAATAATGGTTGTTCTATTTATATGAGAGATATGTTTTATGGTCATGCTCGATGGTCAATGGTTTATTCTTAATGAATCTCGAGCATAATATTACACATATTCATAGTGTGAATACCAAAAGATGTAAAGTTGATAACGATAGTCCCACATACTTGTGGCATCGCCGCCTTGGTCACCTTGGTGTCAAGCGCATGAAGAAGCTCCATTCGATGGACTTTTAGAGTCTCTCGATTATGAATCATTTAACACATGCTAACCATGCCTCATGGGCAAATGACCAAGACTCCGTTCTCCTAACAATGGAGCGAGCAACCAACTTATTGGAAATCATACATACCGATGTGTGCGGTCCAATGAGCGTTGAGGCTCATGGAGGATATCGTTATGTTCTCACTCTCGCTGCATTTACTTAAGTAGATATGGGTATGTCTACTTGCTGAAACACAAGTCCGAGACCTTTGAAAAGTTCAAGGAATTTCAGAATGAGGTAGAGAATCAACGTGACCGAAAAATAAAGTTCTTACGATCGATCGTGGAGGAGAATATTTAAGTCACGAATTTGGTACACACTTAAGGAAATGTGGAATCGCTTTCACAACTCACGCTACCGAATACCTCAACAGAACGGTGTGTCCGAACGTCGTAATCGCACTGTATTGGATATGGTGCGATCTATGATGTCTCTTACCGATTTACCGCTATCATTTTGGGGATACGCACTAGAGACAGCTACATTCACTTTAAATAGGGCACCGTCTAAATCCGCTGAGACGACACCGTATGAATTATGGTTTGGAAAGAAATCTAAGCTGTCGCTTTCTAAAAGTTTGGGATGCGATGCTTACGCCAAGAAACTTCAACCCGAAAAGCTCGAACCCAAGTCGGAAAATGCGCCTTCATAGGATGCCCTAAGGAAACCATTGGGTATACCTTCTACCTTAGATCCGAAGGCAAGATCTTTGTTGCCAAGAACGGATCCTTTCTGGAAAAAGAGTTTCTCACGAAAGAGTAAGTGGGAGGAAAGTAGAACTCGATGAAGTACTACCTCTTGAACCAGAAAGTAGTGCAGCTCAGGAAAATGTTCCTGTGGTGCCTACACCTACCGGAGAGGAAATTAATGATGATGATCAAGGTACTTCGGATCAAGTTGCTCTTGAACTGGAGGGTCCACAAGGACACGCTCCACACCAGAGTGGTATGGCAACCTGTCCTGGAAATCATGTTGTTAGACAACGGTGAACCTTCGAACTATGAAGAAGCGATGGCAGGCCCGGATTCCAACAAATGGCTTGAAGCCATGCAATCCGACATAGGATCCATGTATGAAAACAAAGTATGGACTTTGACAGACTTGCCCGATGATCGGCGAGTGATGGAAAACAAATGGATCTTTAAGAAGAAGACGGACGCGGATGGTAATGTCACCATCTATAAAGCTCGACTTGTCGCTAAGGGTTATCGGCAAGTTCAAGGGATTGACTACGATGAGACTTTCTCTCCGTAGCTAAGCTTAAGTCCGTCCGAATCATGTTAGCAATTGCCGCATACTATGATTATGAGATATGGCAGATGGACGCCAAAACAGCGTTCCTTAACGGTTATCTTAAGGAAGAACTGTATATGATGCAGCGGAAGGTTTTGTCGATCCTAAGAATGCTAACAAAGTATGCAAGCTCCAAATGATCCATTTATGGGCTGGTGCAAGCATCTCGGAGTTGGAACATTCGCTTTGATGAGATGATCAAAGCGTTAGTTTAGGCAGACTTATGGAGAAGCCTGCGTTTACATAAGAAAGTGAGTGGGAGCTCAGTAGCATTTCTCATATTATATGTAGATGACATACTTTTGATGGGAAATGATATAGAACTCTTGGACAGCATTAAGGCCTACTTGAATAAAAGTTTTTCAATGAAGGACCTTGGAGAAGCTGCTTATATATTAGGCATCAAGATCTATAGAGATAGATTGAGACGCCTCATAGGTCTTTCACAAAGCACATACCTTGATAAGATTTTGAAGAAGTTCAAAATGGATCAGCCAAGAAAGGGTTCTTGCCTGCATCGCAAGGTGTGAGATTGAGCTCGGCTCAATGCCCGACCACGGCAAAAGATAAAGATGAGATGAGCGTCATCCCTATGCCTCGGCCATAGGATCTATTATGTATGCCATGCATGTACCAGACCTGATGTAAACCTTGCCGTAAGTTTGGTAGGAAGGTACCAAAGTAATCCCGCAAGGAACATTGGACAGCGTCAAGAATATCCTGAAGTACCGAAAAGGACAAAGGACATGTTTCTCGCTTATGGAGGTGACGAAGAGCTCGTCAGAAGGGTCATGTCGACGCTTAGCTTCGACATGCATCTGGATGACTCTAAGTCACAAACCGGATACGTGTATATGTTGAATGGTGGAAGCGATGAAGCTGGTAGTGCGGTACAAAGGCGAGATCGTCGTGGCGGGATCTACAGGTGAAGCGGAGTACATGGCAGCCTCGGAGGCAGCACATGAAGCAATATGGTTGAAGGAGTTCATCACCGACCTAGGAGTCATACCCAATGCGTCGGGGCCGATCAACCTCTTCTGTGACAACACTGGAGCGATTGCGCTTGCCAAGGAGCCCAGGTTTCACAAGAAGACTGTGCACATCAAGTTGCCGCTTCAACTCCATCCGTGAAAATGTTCAAGATGGAGACATAGAAATTTGCAAAGTGCATACGGATCTGAATGTCGCAGATCCGCTGACTAAACCTCTTCCATGGCAAAACATGATCAACACCGTAACTCTATGGGTGTTTGATTCATCACAATGTAACTAGATTATTGACTCTAGTGCAAGTGGGAGACTGTTGGAAATATGCCCTAGAGGCAATAATAAAGGATTATTATTATATTTCCTTGTTCATGATAATTGTCTTTTATTCATGCTATAATTGTATTATCTGGAAATCGTAATACACGTGTGAATACATAGACCACAATATGTCCCTAGTGAGCCTCTAGTTGACTAGCTCGTTGATCAATAGATAGTCATGGTTTCTGACTATGGACATTGGATGTCATTGATAACGGGATCACATCATTAGGAGAATGATGTGATGGACAAGACCCAATCCTAAGCATAGCACAAGATCGTGTAGTTTGTTTTTCTAGAGCTTTTCCAATGTCAAGTATCTCTTCCTTAGACCATAAGATCGTGTAACTCCCGGATACCGTGAGAGTGCTTTGGTGTACCAAACGTCACAACGAATCGGGTGACTATAGAGGTGCACTACGGTATCTCCGAAAGTGTCTCATAATGACACGGATCGAGACAGGTATTTGTCACTCCGTGTTACGGAGAGGTATCACTGGGCCCACTCGGTAGTGCATCATCATAATGAGCTCAAAGTGACCAAGTGTCTGGTCACGGGATCATGCATTACGGTACAAGTAAAGTGACTTGCCGGTAACGAGATTGAACGAGGTATTGGGATACCGACGATCGAATCTCGGGCAAGTAACATACCGTATGACAAAGGGAATAGCATACGGGGTTGCTTGAATCCTCAACATCGTGGTTCATCCGATGAAATCATCGAGGAGTATGTAGGAGCCAACATGGGTATCCAGATCCTGCTGTTGGTTATTGACCGGAGAGCCGTCTCGGTCATGTTCCAGATGTCTCCCGAACCCGTAGGGTCTACACACTTAAGGTTCGGTGACGCTTAGGGTTATTAGGAAGACTTGTATGTGATTACCGAATGTGGTTCGAGTCCCGGATGAGATCCCTGACGTCACGAGGAGTTCGGAATGGTCCGCAGGGAAAGATTTATATATGGGAAGTTGTCAAACGGACACCGGAAAGTTTCGGGTCATATCGGTATTGTCTGGGGCCACCGGAGAGGTTCCGGGGTCCATCGGGAGGGGCCACCTCTCTGAGGGCCTCATGGGCCACAAGGACAGGAACCAGCCTCGGAGGGCTGGGCGCGCCTCTGGGCCCATGTGCCTAGGGGTTTGGGAACCCTAGTGGGGTCGCCCCTTTGCTTTGGGGGGCAAGCCCTCTCGGTCGCCGCCTCTAGATCTCATCTAGAGGCCGCCCCTTGCCCCTTCCCCTATAAATAGAGGGGTGAGGGGAGGGCAGCAACACACTTCCAAGGCGCAGCCCCTCCCCTCCCCAACACCTCTCTTCCTCCGCGTGTGCTTGGCGAAGCCACTTGAGTATCGCCTCTCCACCAACACCACGCCGTCAGGCTGCTGCCGGAGCCATCTGCCTCAACCTCTCCTTCCCCTTGCTAGATCAAGAAGGAGGAGACGCCATCCGCCTCCGCACGTGTGTTGAACGGGAGGTGCCGTCTGCTTCGGCACTCGGTCATCGGTGATTTGGATCACGGCGAGTACGACTCCATCATCCACGTTCTAGTGAACGCTTCCACTCACGATCTACAAGTTGTATGTAGATGCAATCTCTCTCCCATGACTCATTGCTTAGATGAACTTGAAGGAAATATGCCCTAGAGGCAATAATAAAGTTATTATTTATTTCCTTATATCATGATGAATGTTTATTATTCATGCTAGAATTGTATTAACCGGAAACATAATACATGTGTGAATACATAGACAAACAGAGTGTCACTAGTATGCCTCTATTTGACTAGCTCGTTAATCAAAGATGGTTATGTTTCCTAACCATAGACATGAGTTGTCATTTGATTAACGGGATCACATCATTAGGAGAATGATCTGATTGACATGACCCATTCCGTTAGCCTAACACTTGATCGCTTAGTATGTTGCTATTGCTTTCTTCATGACTTATACATGTTCCCGTAACTATGAGATTATGCAACTCCCGTTTACGGAGGAACACTTTGGTGCTACCAAACGCCACAACGTAATCGGGTGATTATAAAGGAGTACTACAGGTGTCTCCAAAGGTACATGTTGGGTTGGCGATTTCGAGATTAGGTTTTGTCACTCCGATTGCTCGGAGAGGTATCTCCGGCCCTCTCGGTAATGCACATCACTATAAGCCTTGCAAGCAATGTAGCTAATGAGTTAGTTACGAAATGATGCATTACTTAACGAGTAAAGAGACTTGCCGGTAACGAGATTGAACTAGGTATTGGATATCGACGATCAAATCTCGCAAGTAACATACCGATGACAAAGGGAACAACGTATGTTGTTATGCGGTCTCGACCGATAAAGATCTTCGTGAGAATATGTAGGAGCCAATATGGGCATCCAGGTCCCGTTATTGGTTATTGACCGAGACGTGTCTCGGTCATGTCTACATTATTCTCGAACCGTAGGGTCCGCACGCTTAAGGTTTCATGACGGTTATATTATGAGTTTGTGTATTTTGATGTACCGAAGGAGTTCGGAGTCCCGGATGTGATCACGGATATGACGAGGAGTCTCAAAATGATCGAGACATAAAGATTGATATATTGGACGGCTATATTCGGACACCGGAAAGGTTCCGGAAGTTTCCGGAGAAAACCAGAGTGCCGGAGGGGTTACCGGAACCCCCCGGGGAAGTAATGGGCCTTATTGGGCCAAGAGGGGAGAGAGAGGGCCGCACCAGGAGGTGGCGTGCCCCCCCCCATGGGGAGTCCGAATTGGACAAGGAGGGGGGGGTGCGGCCCCCCTTTCCCTCTTCCTCTCCCTCTCTTTCCTTCCCCCTTCCTTCTTCCTAGTAGGACTAGGAAAGGGGAGTCCTACTCCCGCTCAGGAGGAGGACTCCTCCCTTGGCGCGCCTCCTAGGGCCGGGCCGCCCTCCCCTTGCTCCTTTATATACGGGGGCAGGGGGCACCCTAGAACACACAAGTTGATCCTTGAGATCGCTCCTTAGCCGTGCGGTGCCCCTCCACCATATTCCACCTCGGTCATATCAGAAGCGGTGCTTAGGCGAAGCCATGCGCCGGTAGAACATCAAGATCGCCACCACGCCGTCAGGTCCGACGGAACTCTCTCTCCCGGAGCTTTGCTGGATCGGAGCTCGAGGAGCGCCACCGAGCTGAACGTGTGCCAAGAACCCTGAGGCGCCGGAGTAACGGCGCCGGGATCGTTGGATCGCGAGGAGAACGTACGACTACTTCCTCTACGTTGTGATCGCTTCCGCCGGTTCACGAGGGTACGTAGACAACACTCTCCTCTCGTTGCTATGCATCACCATGATCTTGCGGTGCGAGGGAAATTTTTGAAATTACTACGCTCCCCAACAGTGGCATTCGAGCCTAGGTTTTTATGGTTTGATGTTTTGCACGAGTAGAACACAAGTGAGTTGTGGGCGATACAAGTCATACCGCCTACCAGCATGTCATACTTTGGTTCAGCGGTATTGTGAGATGAAGCAGCCCGACCGACATTACGCCAGACGCTTACGCGAGACTGGTTTCACTGCTACGAGCACTCGTGGCTTAAAGGTGGCTGGCGGGTGTCTGTCTCTCTCACTTTAGTTGAACTGAAAAGTGGCTACGCCCGGTCCTTGAGAAGGTTAAAACGGAGTCTAATTGACGGAAGTATCGTTGTGGTCTTGATGCGTAGGTGAGATTGGTTCTTACTTAAGCCCATAGCAGCCACGTAAAATTTGCAACAACAAAGTAGAGGACGCCTAACTTGTTTTTGCAGGGCATGTTGTGATGTGATATGGTCAAGACGTGATGCTATATTTTATTGTATGAGATGATCATGTTTTGTAACCGGTTATCGACAATCGGCTGGAGCCATATGGTTGTCGCTTATTGTATGAAATGCAACGCCTGTAATTGCTTTACTTTATCACTAAGCAATAGCGATAGTCGTAGAAGCAATAGATGGCGTAACGACAACGATGCTACGATGGAGATCAAGGTGTCGCGCCGGTGACGATGGTGATCACGACGGTGCTTCGGAGATGGATATCACAAGCACAAGATGATGATGGCCATATCATATCACTTATATTGATTGCATGTGATGTTTATCCTTTATGCATCTTATTTTGCTTTGATTGACGGTAGCATTTTAAGATGATCTCTCACTAAAATTATCAAGTAGTGTTCTCCTGAGTATGCACCGTTGCCAAAGTTCGCCGTGTCGAGACACCACGTGATGATCGGGTGTGATAAGCTCTACGTCCATCTACAACGGGTGCAAGCCAGTTTTGCACACGCAGAATACTCAGGTTATACTTGACGAGCCTAGCATATGCAGATATGGCCTCGGAACACGGAGACCGAAAGGTCGAGCGTGAATCATATAGTAGATATGATCAACATAAGATGTTCACCATTGAAAACTACTCCATCTCACGTGATGATCGGTTATGGTTTAGTTGATTTGGATCACGTGATCACTTAGATGACTAGAGAGATGTCTGTCTAAGTGGGAGTTCTTAAGTAATATGATTAATTGAACTTAAATTTATCATGAACTTAGTCCCGGTAGTATTTTGCAAATTATGTTGTAGATCAATAGCTCGCGTTGTTGCTTCCCTATGTTTTTATATGTGTTCCTAGAGAAAATTGTATTGAAAATGTTGGTAGCAATGATGCGGATTGGATCCGTGATCCGAGGTTTATCCTCATTGCTGCACAAAAGAATTATGTCCTTAATGCACCGCTAGGTGATGGACCTATTGCAGGAGCAAATGTAGACGTTATGAACGTTTGGCTAGCTCAATATGATGACTACTTGATAGTTTAGTGCACCATACTTAACAGCTTAGAATCGGGACTTCAAAGACGTTTTGAACGTCATGGACCATATGAGATGTTCCAGGAATTGAAGTTAATATTTCAAGCAAATACCGAGTTGAGAGATATGAAATCTCCAACAAGTTCTATAGCTAAAAGATGGAAGAGAATCGCTCAACTAGTGAGCATGTTCTCAGATTGTCCGGGTACTTCAATCGCTTGAATCAAGTGGGAGTTAATCTTCCAGATAAGATAGTGATTGACAGAATTCTCTAGTCACCAACACTAAGTTACTAGAACTTCGTGATGAACTATAGTATGCAAGGGATGACGAAAACGATTCCCGAGCTCTTCGTGATGTTGAAATCGACGAAGGTAGAAATCAAGAAAGAGCATCAAGTGTTGATGATTGACAAGACCACTAGTCTCAAGGAAAAGGGCAAAGGGAAGAAGGGAACTTCAAGAAGAACGGCAAGCAAGTTGCTGCTCGAGTGAAGAAACCCAAGTCTGGACCTAAGCACGAGACTAAGTGCTTTTGCTGCAATGGAACCGGTCACTAGAAGCGGAACTACCCCAAGTATTTGGCGGATAAGAAGGATGGCAAAGTGAACAAAGGTATATTTGAGATACTGATTATTGATGTGTATTTTACTAGTGTTCGTAGCAACCCCTCGGTATTTGATATCTGGTTCGGTTGCTAAGAGTAGTAACTTGAAACGGGAGTTGCAGAATCAAACAGAAACTAGTTGAAGGGGAAGTGAAGATGAGTGTTGGAAGTAGTTCCAAGATTGATATGATCATCATCGCACACTCCTATACTTTCGGATTAGTATGGAACCTAAATAAGTGTTATTTGGTGTTGAGCATAAGTATGATTTGATCATGTTTATTGCAATACGGTTATTCATTTAAGTAAGAGAATAAGTTGTTGTTACATTTACATGAATAAAACCTTATATGGTTACACACCCAATGAAAATGATTCATTGGATCTCGATCATAGTGATACACATATTCATAATATTGAAACCAAAAGATGCAAAGTTAATAATGATAGTGCAACTTATTTGTGGCAATCGCCGTTTAGGTCATATTGGTGTAAAGCGCATGAAGAAAACTCCATGTCGATGGACTTTTGGAATCACTTGATTATGAATCATTTGATGCTTGCGAACCGTGCCATTTGGGCAAGATGACTAAAACTCCGTTCTCCTAACAATGGAACAAGCTACCGACTTATTGGAAATAATACATACCGATGTATGCGATCCAATGAGTGTTGATGCCTCGTGGCAAGTATCGTTATTTTCTGACTTTCACAAGATGATTTGAGCAGATATGGGTATATCTACTTGATGAAACATAAGTCTGAAATAGTTGAAAGGTTCAAAGAATTTCAGATTGAAATGGAAAAATCATCGTAACAAGAAAATAAAGTTTCTGCGATCTAATCGCAAAAACTAATAATAGAGTTAAGAGATTGGTCTTATTTTAAATTTATGTGGTATAGTTTCACTGCTCACGCCACCGAACACCACAATGTTATGGTGTGTCCGAACGTCAGAATCAAGCACTTTATTTGATATGGTGCGATCTATGATGTCTCTTATCGGTTTACCACTATCATTTTGGGGTTATGCATTAGAGACAGCTGCATTCACGCTTAATAGGGCACCATCTAAATCCGTTGAGACGACACCATATGGACTATGGTTTAACAAGAAACCTAAGTCGTCGTTTCTTAAAAGTTTGGAGTTGTGATGCTTATGTGAAAAAGTTTTCACCGATAAGCTCAAACCCAAATCGGAGAAGTGCGTCTTCATAGAATACCCAAAGGTAACTATTGGGTACACCTTCTATCATGCATCCGAAGGCAAGTTTTTGTTGCTAAGATGGATCCTTTCTAGAGAAGAAGTTTCTCTCGAAAGAAGTGAGTGGGAGGAAAGTAGAACTTGATGAGGTAATTATACCTTCTCCCTTATTGGAAAGTAGTTCATCATGTAAATCAGTTCCCAAAGTGATTCCTACACCAATTAGTGAGGAAGTTAATGATGATGATCATGAAACTTCAGATCAAGTTGCTACCAAACCTCGTAGGTCTTCCAGAGTAAGATCCGCACTGCAGTAGTACGGTAATCATGTTCGGAAGTCATGTTACTAGACCATGATGAACCTACGAACTATGAGGAAGCGATGATGAGCCCAGATTCTCGCGAAATGGCTTGAGGCCATAAAATCTGAGATATGATCCATGTATGAGAACAAAAGTATGGACTTTGATTGACTTGCTCGATGATCGAAGCCATGTTTAAATAAATGGATCTTCAAGAGGAAGACGGACACAGATAGTAGTGTTACTATCTACAAAGCTCGACTTGTCACAAAAAGGTTTTCGACAAGTTCAAGGTGTTGACTACAATGAGATTTTCTCAACTGTAGCGATGCTTAAGTCTGTCCGAATCATGTTAGCAATTGCCACATTTTATGAAATCGGCAAATGGATGTCAAAACTACATTCTTTAATGGATTTATTAAAGAAGAGTTGTATATGATGCAACCAGAAGGTTTTGTCAATCCTAAAGGAGCTAACAAAATGTGCAAGCTCCAAATGATCCATCAATGGACCGGTGCAAGCATCTCGGAGTTGGAATATACGCTTTGATGTGTTGATCAAAGCATATGATTTTATATGACTTTTGGAAAGGCCTCAGATTTACAAGAAAGTGAGTGGGAGCACTACAGCCTTTCCGATAAAGTATATGTGAATGACATATTGTTGATCGGAAATAATGTAGAATTATTCGCAAAGCATAAAGGAGTGTTTGAAAGGAGTTTTTTCAAAGAAAGACCTCGGTGAAGCTGCTTACATATTGAGCATCAAGATCTA
The DNA here is from genome assembly GCA_021605145.1 of Aegilops bicornis. Classification (NCBI taxonomy): domain Eukaryota; kingdom Viridiplantae; phylum Streptophyta; class Magnoliopsida; order Poales; family Poaceae; genus Aegilops; species Aegilops bicornis. The sequence continues at coordinate 333,895,292 of CM038671.1, read as the reverse complement.
TAGAGATAGATCAAGACGCTTGATAAGTTTTTTCAATGAATACATACCTTGACAAGATTTTGAAGTAGTTCAAAATGGAACAGTCAAAGAAAGAGTTCTTACCTGTGTTACAAGGTGTGAGATTGAGTAAGACTCAAAACCCGACCACGGCAGAAGATAGAAAGAGAATGAAAGTCATTCCCTATGCATCAGCCATAGGTTCTATAAAGTATGTCATACTGTGTACCAGATCTATTGCATACCCCACCACTAAGCTTGGCAAGGGAGTGCAATAGTGATCTAGGAGTAGATCAACGGACAACGGTCAAAATTATCCTTAGTAGAATAAGGATGTGTTTCTCGATTATGGAAGTGAAAAAGGTTCGTCGTAAAGGGTTACGTCGATGCAAGTTTTAAACACTAATCTAGATGACTCGAGTCTCAATCTGGATACATATTGAAAGTGGGAGCAATTAGCTAGAGTAGCTCCGCAAGAGCATTGTAGACATAGAAATTTGCAAAATACATACGGATCTGAATGTGGCGGAATCTGCTGACTAAACTTCTCTCACAAACAAAACATGATCACACCTTAGTACTCTTTGGGTGTTAATCACATAGCGATGTGAGCTAGATTATCGACTCTAGTAAACCCTTTGGGTGTTGGTCACATGTCGATGTGAACTATGGGTGTTAACCACATATAGATGTGAACTATTGATGTTAAATCACATGGCGATGTGAACTAGATTATTGACTCTAGTGCAAGTGGGAGATCGAAGGAAATATGCCCTAGAGGCAATAATAAAGTTATTATTTATTTCCTTATATCATGATGAATGTTTATTATTCATGCTAGAATTGTATTAACCGGAAACATAATACATGTGTGAATACATAGACAAACAGAGTGTCACTAGTATGCCTCTACTTGACTAGCTCGTTAATCAAAGATGGTTATGTTTCCTAACCATAGACATGAGTTGTCATTTGATTAACGGGATCACATCATTAGGAGAATGATCTGATTGACATGACCCATTCCATTAGCCTAGCACTTGATCGTTTAGTATGTTGCTATTGCTTTCTTCATGACTTCCTGTAACTATGAGATTATGCAACTCTGCCACGGAGGAACACTTTGGGTGCTACCAAACGTCACAACATAACTGGGTGATTATAAAGGAGTACTACAGTGTCTCCAAAGGTACATGTTGGGTTGGCGATTTCGAGATTAGGTTTTGTCACTCCGATTGCTCTGGAGAGGTATCTCCGGGCCCTCTCGGTAATGCACATCACTATAAGCCTTGCAAGCAATGTAGCTAATGAGTTAGTTACGGAATGATGCATTACGTAACGAGTAAAGAGACTTGCCGGTAACGAGATTGAACTAGGTATTGGATACCGACGATCAAATCTCGCAAGTAACATACCGATGACAAAGGGAACAACGTATGTTGTTATGCGGTCTCGACCGATAAAGATCTTCGTAGAATATGTAGGAGCCAATATGGGCATCCAGGTCCCGTTATTGGTTATTGACCGGAGACGTGTCTCGGTCATGTCTACATTATTCTCGAACCGTAGGGTCCGCACGCTTAAGGTTTCGATGACGGTTATATTACGAGTTTGTGTATTTTGATGTACCAAGGAGTTCGAGTCCCGGATGTGATCACGGACATGACGAGGAGTCTCAAAATGATCGAGACATAAAGATTGATATATTGGACGGCTATATTCGGACACCGGAAAGGTTCCGGAAGTTTCCGGAGAAAATCGGAGTGCCGTGAGGGGTTACCGAACCCCGGGAAGTAATGGGCCTGATTGGGCCAAGAGGGGAGAGAGAGGGCCGCACCAGGAGGTGGCGCGCCCCCATGGGGAGTCCGACTGGACAAGGAGGGGGCGCCCCCTTTCCCTCTTCCTCTCCTCTCTTTCCTTCCCCTTCCTTCTTCCTAGTAGGACTAGGAAAGGGAGTCCTACTCCCACTAGGAGGAGGACCCCTCCCTTGGCGCGCCTCCTAGGGCCGGCCGGCCCTCCCCTTGCTCCTTTATATACGGGGCAGGGGGGCACCCTAGAACACACAAGTTGATCCTTGAGATCGCTCCTTAGCCGTGCGGTGCCCCCTCCACCATATTCCACCTCGGTCATATCGTAGCGGTGCTTAGGCGAAGCCTGCGTCAGTAGAACATCAAGATCGTCACCACGCCGTCGTCAGGCCGATTTTAACTCTCTCCCCGAGCTTTGCCGGATCGAGCTCGAGGAGCGCCACCGAGCTGAACGTGTGCCAAGAACTCGGAGGCGCCGGAGTAACGGGCGCTGGATCGGTTGGATCGCGAGGAGAACGACGACTACTTCCTCTACGTTGTGATCGCTTCCGCCGGTCTCACGAGGGTACGTAGACAACACTCTCCCCTCTCGTTGCTATGCATCACCATGATCTTGCGTGTGCGTAGGAAATTTTTGAAATTACTACGTTCCCCAACAGAACTCATAGATGGATCTTGGTGAAACCGTAGGAAATTTTTGAATTTTCTGCAACGTTCCCCAACAATACCAAATTATCAAATTAACGAACGCGAATCATATGAGCGTGATGAAAACTAGCTTGACGATAATTCCCATGTGTCCTTGGGAGCTCTTTGCTCTATATAATTGTTTTCCAGGATTGTCATTTGCTACAAAATGGATTGGGCCATCTTGCTGCACCTTGTTTACATTCATTACTTGTTACCCGTTACAAATTACCTTATCACAAAACTATTTGTTACCGATAATTTCAGTGCTTGCAGAGAATACCTCATCGAAAACCGCTTATCATTTCTTTTCGCTCCTCGTTGGGTTCGACACTTTTACTTATCGAAAGGACTACGATGGTTCCCCAATACTTGTGGGTCATCAAGACTTTTTCCGCGCCGCTGCCGGGAGTGAAGCGCCTTTGGTAGGTGGAATTTGGTAAGGAAAAATTTATATAGTGTGCTGAAATTTCATGTCACTTGTTACTATGGAGAGTAATCCTCTGAGGGGCTTGTTCGGGTATCTTCACCCCAACCAAGAGAGAAAAGAGTTGCTCCTCAACCCATCGAACCCATCTGAAAATGTTTACTTTGAAATTCCTTCGGTATGATAGAGAAACTGCTAGCTAATCCTTTTACAGTAGATGGAACATTACATCCCGATTTACATCTAATCTATGTGGATGAAGTTTGTGGATTATTCAAGCTTGCAGGTATGCCCGAGGATGTTATCAAGAAGAAGGTCTTCCCTTTATCTTTGAAGGGAGAGGGATTGACATGGTTTAGGCTATGTGATGATATGGAATCATGGAACTACAACCGATTGAAATTGGAATTTCATCAAAAGTTTTATCCTATGCATCTTGTTCATCGTGATCCTAATTATATATATAATTTTTGGCCTCGCGAAGGAGAAAGCATCGCTCAAGCTTGGGGGAGGCTTAAGTCAATGTTATATTAATTCCCCAATCATGAGCTCTCAAGAGAAATGATTGTCCAAAAATTTTATGCTCGGCTTTCTCTCAATAATCGCTCCATGCTCGATACTTCTTGTACTGGATCTTTTATGATGAAGACTATTGAATTCAAATGGGATTTATTGGAAAGAATTAAACGCAACTCTTTAGATTGGGATCTCGACGAAAGTAAGGAGTCAGGTATAAAACCTAAGTTTGATTGTGTTATATCTTTTAAGGATATCGATGTTTTCCGTGAATTTAGCACTAAATATGGACTTGACTCTGAGATAGTAGCTTCTTTTTGTGAATCCTTTGCAACTCATGTTGATCTCCCAAAGGAGAAGTGGTTTAAATATAATCCTCCCACTAAAGTAAAAGTAGTTGCACCTATTAAAGTTGAAGAAAAGACTATCACTTATAATGATCATGTTGTTCCTACTGCTTATATTGAGCAACCACCTTTTCCTTTTAGAATAAAGGATCATGCTAAAGCTTCAACCATGGTCAACAAAAGTAACATTAAGACACCCAAACCCCCTGAGAAAATTAAAGTTGAACCTAGTATTGCTATGGTTAAAGATCTCTTGGCTGATAATATTGATGGGCATGTTATTTACTTCTGCAATGAAGCTGCTAGAATTGCTAGACCGGACCCTAAAAATAAACATAGACCTATTGTAGGCATGCCTGTTATTTCTGTTAAAATAGGAGATCATTGCTATCATGGCTTATGTGATATGGGTGCTAGTGCAAGTGCAATACCTCATTCCTTATACAAAGAAATTATGCATGATATTGCCCTCACGAGTTAGAGGAAATTGATGTTACAATTAAGCTTGCCAATAGAGACACTATTTCACCAGTTGGGATTGTTAGAGATGTTGAAGTCATGTGTGGGAAAATTAAATATCCTGCTGATTTTCTTGTTCTTGTTTCCCCACAAGATAGCTTTTGTCCCATCATATTTGGTAGACCCTTCTTGAATACTTTTAATGCTAGGATAGATCATGAAAAGGATGTTGTTACTATTGGTTTGGGGGATATGTCTCATGAGTTTAACTTTGCTAAATTTCGTAGACAACCCCGTGACGAGGAATTTCCTAGTAAAGATGAAATTATTGGTCTTGCTTCTATTGCCGTGCCTTCTAATGACCCTTTAGAACAATATTTGCTAGACCATGAAAATGATATGTTTGTGAATGAAAGAAGGGAAATAGATGAAGTATTCTTTAAATAGGGACCTATTTTGAAACACAACTTGCCTGTTGAAATCCTAGGGGATCCTCCTCCACCCAAGGGTGATCACGTGTTTGAGCTTAAACCATTACCTGATACTCTTAAATATGCTTATCTTGATGAAAAGAAGATATATCCTATTATTATTAGTGCTAACCTTTCAGAGCATGAAGAAAAGAAATTATTGAAAACTCTGAAGAAGCACCGTGCTGCTATTGGATATACTCTCGATGATCTTAAGGGCATTAGTCCCACTTTATGCCAACACAAAATAAAATTGGAGAAAGACGCTAAACCAGTTGTTGATCACCAACAACGGTAAAATCCTAAGATGAAAGAAGTTGTAAGGAAAGAAATACTAAAGCTTCTGGAGGCAGGTATAATTTATCCCGTTGCTAATAGTCAGTGGGTAAGTCCTGTCCATTGTGTCCCTAAGAAGGGAGGTATTACTGTTGTTCCTAATGATAAAGATGAATTGATCCCACAAAGAATTATTACAGGCTATAGAATGGTAATTGATTTCCGCAAATTAAATAAAGCTACTAAAAAGGATCATTACCCTCTACCTTTTATTGATCAAATGCTAGAAAGATTATCCAAACATACACATTTTTGCTTTCTAGATGGTTATTCTGGTTTCTCTCGAATACCTATGTCAAAAGACGATCAAGAAAAGACCACTTTTACTTGTCCTTTCGGTACCTTTGTTTATAGACGTATGCCTTTTGGTTTATGTAATGCACCTGCTACCTTTCAAAGATGCATGATGGCTATATTCTCTAATTTTTGTGAAAAGATTGTTGATGTTTTCATGGATGTTTTCTCCGTATATGGAACTTCTTTTGATGACTGCTTGAGCAACCTTGATCGAGTTTTGCAGAGATGTGACGAAACTAATCTTGTCTTGAATTGGAAGAAGTGCCACTTTATGGTTAATGAAGGTATTGTCGTGGGGCATAAAATTTCTGAAAGAGGTATTGAAGTTGATAAAGCTAAAGTTGATGTTATTGAAAAGATGTCGTGTCCCAAGGACATTAAAGGTATAAGAAGTTTCCTTGGTCATGCCGGTTTTTATAGGAGGTTCATTAAGGACTTCTCCAAAATCTCTAGGCCTCTGACTAATCTCTTACAAAAAGATATTCATTTTGTCTTTGATGATGATTGTGTAGAAGCATTTGAAATACTTAAGAAAGCCTTGATTTCTGTACCTATTGTTCAGCCACCGATTGAATTTACCCTTTGAAATTATGGGTGATGCTAGTGATTATGCTGTAGGTGTTGTTCTAGGACAAAGAGTTGATAAGAAATTAAATGTTATACAATATGCTAGTAAAACTCTAGACAATGCCCAGAGAAATTATCCTACTACAGAAAAAGAATTTTTAGCAGTTGTATTTGCTTGTGATAAATTCAGACCTTATATTGTAGACTCTAAAGTAACTGTTCACACTGATCATGCTGCTATTAAATATCTTATGAAAAAGAAAGATGATAAACCTAGACTTATTAGATGGGTTCTCCTACTACAAGAATTTGATTTACATTTATTGATAGAAAGGGAGCTGAGAACCCCGTTGCAGACAACTTATCTAGGTTATAGAATGTTCTTGATGACCCACTACCTATTAATGATAGCTTTCCTGATGAACAATTAGCTGTCATAAATGCTTCTCAGATCGCTCCATGGTATGGTGATTATGCTAATTACATTGTTGCAAAGATTTATACCACCTAGTTTCACATACCAGCAAAAGAAAAAGTTTTTCTATATTTAAGACATTACTTCTGGGATGACCCACACCTTTATAAAGAAGGATTTGATGGTGTTATTAGATGTTGTATACCTTAGCATGAACAGGAACAGATCCTACGCAAGTGTCACTCCGAAGCTTATGGAGGACACCACGCCTGGAGATAGAACTGCACATAAGGTATTGCAATCCGGTTTATATTGGCCTACTCTCTTCAAAGATGCCCGTAAGTTTGTCTTATCTTGTGATGAATGTCAAAGAATTGGTAATATTAGTAGACGTCAAGAAATGCCTATGAATTATTCACTCGTTATTGAACCATTTGATGTTTGGGGCTTTGATTATATGGGACCGTTTCCTTCCTCTAATGGGTATACACATATTTTAGTCGCTGTTGATTACGTTACTAAGTGGGTAGAAGCTATTCCAACTAGTAGTTCTGATCACAACACCTCTATTAAGATGCTTAAAGAAGTTATTTTTCCGAGGTTTGGAGTCCCTAGATATTTAATGACTGATGTTGGTTCACATTTTATTCATGGTGCTTTTCGTAAAATGCTTGCTAAGTATGATGTTAATCATAGAATTGCATCCACGTATCACCCGCAGTCTAGTGGTCAAGTAGAATTGAGTAATAGAGAGCTCAAATTAATTTTGGAAAAGAATGTTAGTAGATCTACAAAGAATTGGTCCAAGAAACTTGATGATACATTATGGGCCTATAGAACTGCATATAAAAATCTTATGGGTATGTCTCCGTATAAAATGGTTTATGGAAAAGCATGTCACTTACCTCTCGAACTAGAACATAAGGCATATTGGGCCATTAAAGAGCTCAATTATGATTTCAAACTTGCCGGTGAGAAGAGGTTATTTGACATTAGCTCACTTGATGAATGGAGAACCCAATCTTATGAGAATGCCAAACTGTTTAAAGAAAAAGTTAAAAGATGGCATGAAAAAACGATACAAAAGCGTGAGTTTAATGTAGGTGATTATGTGTTGCTATTAAACTCTCATTTAAGAAGTTCTGCAGGAAAACTTCTCTCTAAATGTGTCGGATTTCGGGTTCCGGCAGACCCTCTAGGTTCGAACTCTGGGGTGCGCGCGGAGATCTCGCCTCCTACCTACCTGCACCTCGTCGCCTCACTGGGATCTAAACTACCAAAGGAACAACACAAGAGATGCAAGGTTTATACTGGTTCGGGCCACCATTGTGGTGTAACACCCTACTCCAGGGTGTGGTGTGATGGATTGCCTCAGGGGCTGATGAAGAACAATACAAGGAAGAACAGCCTCGCGAGGGTGAGGTGTTCTTGTGGCTAGGCTCTCGATCGGAGTCGATCAAGCTAAGATGAGGCGAGATGTCTGGATCTCTTTTTCCCCGCTACCCTGTGGGTGGCTAGTCCTATTTATAGGCAAAGGCCCTGGGCCTCTTCCAAAATATTGAGCGGGAAGGGCGCCAACAATTGGCCATTTTGAAGGGGAACATCTAGTACACTTATCCTGACTAAAGCTAGTCCTTGCCTGTCAAAGGCTCTTGCGGTGACGCCGGCTTGGGCTCCATGATGACTTCCTTCCCGTTGCCAGACGGTCTTGGTCTTGTTGCAATCAAACGGGTGCCTTTGCTTGATACTCTCGCTCAAGCGCTTCCCCCTTTGCACCAAAGGGGAAACGAGGACACTGCGCGGGCTGGCGCCCTTGGTCGTCATGGCTTGCGCCATGGGCACCTCGTGAGGTACCCCGCCTTGATCTCTCCGCCTCGCAAGCCAGCCTCGACGAGGCCATGCCCGAGGAAGCTTCTCGTCATCCGCCTCATGAGGCTTGGCCCTCGCGAGGGTCTTGAGCTTGTGCCGATGAAGATGGGCCATGCTGGGCCACCCTTGAGCCACGCCGCAGCCGCAGTGCAAGTCTGGGTACCCTGCTCCTTAACAATGACAAGAGCCCCGCCCAAGGCGCGCCTCGACTTGGCTAAGCAGAGAAGCGAAGGGGCAGGCGGAGCGCTGGCCCTAACAGCTCATGCCTTGGGCACCACGTGGCGGTTGATTGGACTTGGGCACCTTAGCAACTGCGCGAATCGACAAAGGAGCGGCATCTTTCTAGGCTTTGCTTCCCTTGCCTCCTCCGGTCATTGCCCAGATCCCCTTTCTTGCGCCTTTCTTTCCTGCCTCTGAAATCTCAGATCTACTCCGACCGCGTGCCCTAGCAAGACATGGTGCCTCGCTGCACTTTTGCCGGAGCTTGGTACTCACCCGCTTTGGACTCGCCGAACATGTCGGAGAAGGGCCTTGCGGGCGTGCGGATGGTGGCAGCAGAAGGCATTGACAGGAAGCGGTGCTCGTGGCTGGCTCCGCCTTCCCGAGGGCCAAGGAAGCACCTTCTATCCGCTTCTTCGTGAGCGCCATTGCTGCCGGTCCGGTGCCTCCTTTTCCGAAGTTCTTCTTTTCTCGCCTCCGCCATTACAAACTGCAATCTCGCACCTCCACCCCAACTCCATTCTTCTTCCGCGATCTTCAGATACTATTGTGAGGCTCATGTCGGGTGCAGCCCTCGCTGGCTTTGCTGCGCCACTACTTTCTACCTCCGGACCTCTCGCGTCCCATCTCCGCGGCGCGAACTTTGTCGCGTATGGCAGTTCCAACGCCATCTCGAAGCCCGGGAAGAGGATTGAGGGCTTCAGGAGCAAGAGGGTCATGGTAGATGCTGGGCGCATCCATCCTCGGCTGATTCTGCCCACGGTGCAGCCCATGACCTCCGACGATTGGTCTTGCGCAGAAGTCGTGGATCCCCGCGCGAAGCCGGTGCTGGAGAAGATGAACGCGGATCTGTGGCTGGGCAACATGGCGACGGGCGGTCGACCGGGCGCCGCTTCCCGAGGGAGTTCCTGAGCACTGTGTGGCCCCGCTTCGCTGCCAAGATTTCTTCCGCTGTGGAGGCCGGCCGAGCCTCAGCCTTGGCCGACGAAGATCTGGCCGTGGTCCTCCAATCTTTGGTCGGGGAGACGTGGGCGAGGCCGAGGGCGCCCTGCACTTGTTCCTTCGAGATGATTGGGAGCAAAGCGGTGGACTCCATGCCCGCCTTTCAATGGGGACGGGCCCATGCCTGGAGGTTCCCGAGGACCCAGCTGCCCTGGCGACGGTGAACGTGTCCTCCGGCGACTCCAGAGAGGAGGAGGAAGAAGAGGAGCGGGAAGAGGGGCCTGACTCCGAGGCGACCGATGGGGAGTCGAGAGCTCCTCTCCCCCGGCGTAGGTCTCAAGGCCTCGCCTCTTGCCGAGCGACGAGGACGGCAATGAGCGGGCGGCAGAGCTTGCCCCGATCCTCAAGAAGGACAGGACTGGGCTGGTCTCTGGTCTGCTCCTGCCCGAGGCGATCCGCAGACGTGCCTCCCGCCTCCCGGCCTCTTGAGGCTGATCCTCGCAGCCGGCCTCGGGCTTCAAGTATGGCCGGAGGTTGCTCGAGCTCGCAGCGGTGACCAAGAAGTGCTTGATTCTTGTTTTATTCCTTGCTTTGTCGCTGAGGCTTGATATCTCAGATCTCTTGGTTAGGGCTGGCGCCTGCGGCGAAGAAGCTGAAGGGAGCTCCCGAGGCTTTGTCTGGGGCAGCGCCTCCGCCCGTGAAAGAAGGTGATGGCAAGACACGGGCCTCTCCTGCCCGGTCAGCCTCGCGAGGCTTGGCGGAGCTAGCCGGGGCGAGCTCAGCCCCCATGGCCCAAGCGACTCCTGAGGTATCCTTGCATGATGCCACCACCGCAGCTGTTGGGGCGCAGAAGGTCCTGTCCCAGGGTGCTGCGGTTACGCTGCCGTCCTCTCCTCCTACTCCACCAACTGCTGTCTCTCCGACTCCTCCCACTGTCCTGGATCATGCTGCCATCGAATCGGACCGGCTGGCGGTAAGATCTTCTCGGGCACCGACCCTTGCTTGGTGGCCGGGCGCTTGAGCCGGCCTCCCCGGGTTAGCTCGACGCTTCAATTTGAGCGGCGCTTGTTCAGGCCTCGACGGCTTGCGACGAGGAGGAGCAGGCCGTCCTTGGGGCGAAGGCTGCTCGCGATGCCGCCTTGGGGGAGGTAGCCGATGTCCGAGGTCGCTGCAAGGCACTGGAGAGCGAGCTGCAGGGCCTGCGTGACCAGCTTGCCAAGGAGGACTGCATTCGCCAAGAGAAGGAGGAAGACATGAAGGCTCGCGAGGCGGCCGTCAAGGACCGGGACGCCAAGCTTAACAAGCGTCGTGACCGCCTGGGTGCGCTGGAGCAGGAGTTGGCGGCGAAGAAGGTCGAGCTGACGGGCAAGGCGCTGGTCTCGCCGAGGACCGCGAGGCCTTCATGGAGATGGAGGTGAAGGCTCAGACCTTGCCGAGGTCGCGACGACAATGGCCTCGGAAAGCTTGGCCGGGCGCCGAGGACGCCCTCGCCAAGCTGCTTCCTTCCCGATCCGCGCTCTTGAAGATGTCACCTTGGCCTTGGCCCCACGGCCGAGGCCGAGGCGCGTGGTCTCCGTTTTTCTCGCAGGCTACCGACGCCAGATCCTTACCCACGCCTACCTTCGCGATCCCGACGCCGACCTCGACACTTCTGGAGCTGAGCGGGCGAGCTTGTTACCGCCGCCGCCGAGGCCGTGAAGGGTCGTGGCAGAGGCTCACGGGCGGTTCCGGCCTTCAAAGACCGAGCCGAAGCCGGCGCCGCCGTCCCGAGGCTTCACGAGGCGAACCCGCCAGCGCAGCTCCGCCATCGACAAGTGACTCCTTTGTGGCTCTGCTCGCTTTCAGCTCCTCGCAACATGCATCGTGCCTCGGGGAGGCGCTTAAACTTGCGTTTGATGTAGTGATAAAAGTTATGGACTGTAATATTTGCTTTTAAATTCCTTGAGATTTATGCTTTCCTTCCTACTTGCTTATGTTCTACGCCGGCAGAGCTCGCCCTGCATACCTCAGTTGGCTTGCTAGCCCCGACCGGAAACCAGGACGGGACCAAGGAGTGAGGGGCTACATGACAAGTTAGGCTCCTGAGTCGCGATGCTCGTGGAGTCCCCTCAAGCGCATTTAACAGCAAGTAGGGAGGTGAGATGTATGGGTGAATTTACCATTCTACGTCTCAGTAACCCGCCCCGCGCATACCTCAACCGCCGCTAGCCTTTCAAACTAAGGAGTGAGGGGCTACGTGATCAGTTAGGATCCCGAGTCGTGATGCTCGTGACTCCCCTTGACGCTCAAACGGCCTTTCAGACCTTGGCTCGGCCGGGAGGGACGCGGCGACGAACCAGGCCTGTGGGGGCTCGGCTGGGTGGCGGCGTCTGGGCGTGACCTGTGCGTAGCCCTTCGTGCCCAGCCTCGCGGCACTCCCGAGGGAGGCGCCATGATGAGGCCGACATTGAGCCTGTGGCTCTCGAGGTTGATGCGCCGGGCCACCCTCGCTTGTTTATCACCAGCGCGGAGGATATCGCCAGATGTGTACGAGCATAGCCGCCTCGGCAGTTGTCCTCGGCCAGCTGAGCATGGTGCTTCCACTGGTGCGTGAGGGGATCGCCCGGAGGAGCCCCGGATGTGTACAGCCCCGCCCGACATGTGGCTGGGCACGGTAGGGCTCGAGAGGTGTATCTGGGCACCCGTGAGCCGTTAAGGGACTCACGGGCCCTACCTCAAGGCGGGTTGCGCCTGCACCGGGCCTTAACTTGTGATGTGTTCTCGCAAATTTGGTTAGATGCCGATGTTTCACGCTCCTCGGGTCCCGCCCTCGAGCAGTGTCTCACCGCCGGGTATGCTGTGTCGCGATGCCGTGGACAAGGCCAGAGGGTGAGGGCCGGAGAGCCAAGAGGAGCCCATGAGTCGCGATGCTCAGTACCCCCTTTAACGTGCAAGCGTCGACATGAAGGAAGAAGGGGTGTCGTGGACAGGCATCAAATAACAATCATGATGGGTCGAATGCATGACCCAAAATAAACGCAAGAAGGGTACATGCCGCTGGGCCTGGCCCGAGCGACTTGGGGATGATGCAGCCCGAGGGGCGCCCCCAACAAGGTAAGCTAGGAACATGAAGTAAAAGAGATACACGCCGCAGGGACTAAGAGCTAAGAGCTCCCGCAGCAACGCGCGGGGTATTGTCTAGTTTCTAATAATTTACAGACCATTTGCTAGTCATTAAGGTTTTTTTGGAGCCCATATTCTTTTTATTAGCTTTACAGCCCATATTGTGGCCACGGTTAAAAAGTTATACGAGATTTTACATATTTCGGTGCGGTCCGAACTGTTTTTAGTCTCCAAATTTTGAGTCACATTCAAACTGATTTTAAAAATAAATGTATATCAATATAAAATCCAACAAATTGTCCACGCATAAAAATCAATGCAATTTAAAATCTCGAAATGAAAAAAGGAAATTTGAAACGAATTGCCGGTTTGATGTGTTTTAAAATGTACAACCCATTTCTCATTACGGATAGGCTATTTTCTACCAAATTTAATGAAGCTCTCCTCGCCTTTGAAAGACTTGTAGCCCAACAGGCCCGATAAAGAGACTTACTTGGAAAATCACAAAAACCGGGTTGTGGTTGTGGACCCACCGCGTCAGTGGACCCACTGTCACCCTCTCCACGACAAGATTTTGCGATGGAAGTCGGTCAATTGACCACATCGACCATGCCGCTGGCCGAGAGCACCAAGGCGGTGGACGGCGGCGAGGCCTAGGAAGGGACGACGCTGTTGTGGAAGACGCGGCAAAGGGATGCCCACGCCGAGAGGAGTACGAGGGTTCACCGTTGGTCATGGCGTGAGGTCATTGCCGCCATAGAATAACAAGGGGTGTGGGTGAGTAGATGGATGCCCTGGCCAGCGGTGGGAGTAGTATGGGGCGGTGAGGCCTCCGCGGCATCACAGCCGACCACGGGTGGCAGGAGCACGCGACACGACCGGCGTTGCTTTGGGCGGCTGGAGCAAGAAGACCAGAGGTTGAAGAAGCACTATGGCAGTTAGATGGACATCGTAGGGTCATTGGAGCTAGAATCGTTCATATTGACTAAGTTGACAAAGCCTTCCGTCCCCGTCAACTTAGTAGGCCCACAATTCAGCCACCCACTATGGTGGGTCCTAGCTAGCTCTGGGGTATTCATTTTTGTGCGTAATAAGGAGGCACTTCCTTGCGTGCAAAGATATAGTCAAAAGCGTCCGACCGTCACCGGGGGAATGTTTTTTCGAATATAGAAGCCCTTCCCACGCACAACCCACGACAATGCGTGAAGAAGGAGGAACTTTCCTTGCGTATGCGACCATGGACCTCGTGGGTACCAGCCGCCGTGTTCTCCACGCATAGCCTCTTATGATGACTATCGATGTTGACCACGCCACACGAAAGACCGAGGCGGTGGACGACGGTGAGCCCCAGATCGGAATGACCCGTAGATAGGGAAGACGCTAAAGGAGTCGCAGACGGAGAGGAGTGGGAAACTTGACTGTTCAAAAGGGTGGGCCTACACTCGACAGAGAATAACAGGAGGTGCGGAGTGGAGGGATGGCCTGGCCGTCGGCGGGGTAGCGTTTTGCTGAGGAGCGCAAAACAACACCGCTGGACGCCGGAGGTTGGAGCAGGCGGTCCCGGCAGCACTAGGGGAAGAAGACGAGATATTGAAGAAGAATGTTGGCCGTTGGATGTAAATCCAACGCCTTCTTAGGCTGTGACCTACTGGACCACATGTTAGCCAGTCCATTTGTTATTTTAATCCATTTGGTGGGCTGGGTGAAACAACGATGTAGCATCTATGCAGCCCGTTTATATATATGGTAGAATTTAAAGCCCATTTGCATTTTTCTCGAAATCCGCGGACTTGCTGGGCTGGGCGAAAATATCATGTTGGGCTAGACGGAGAAATGTTATAAAAACATAAACACATGATTGCACGTCTATTACTGCATTGGTCAGTAAAATCTTTGGAAGCATATGTACGCAATAACTAGGAGTTAACTTGCCAAGTTATATATAAACAATTATTATTATTATTTTGTAAGAACTTTCAACTTATGAAATAAAATATCATTTAAATTTGATGAGTTAATAGTACGTGGGGTATTATTTTTTTTTAGGCTAGACGTGGGACAGTTGAGTTGGTTCTAGGGAAAAGTACTGGGAGAAAACTCAGTTTACATCAAAAAAGAAAGTGGGAGAAAATTCATATATAGGATTAATGAAAACGAAAAATAAAACTGAGTTGTGCATTGTCTTGAAAAAAGAAACATAACTTGGGCTGCTGATGTTATAGACAAGCTAGGTTGGGAGGCGCAGAGGCCGCTTGATACCTGCTGATCCAAAAAATGTTGAAACATGTCGTGGGCTGCCCATGTTAAACAACAAAACCTAGGCCATGGACTTGGTGGGCCCGGGATTGTCAGCCTCTCGACGAACAGTTGTCTCCCGATTCCTCTTGTTTTGCTGACCATGTTAGGAACGATGACGGCGGCAGGATTTATCGCCGAGACCTTGGACCGAACGAACCGGAGCGGGGAAGACGCAGCGAGGGGGAGTACGAGGTTGACTTGTTCGGTGCAGGTGGGCCGGTGGAGCCGCCACTACTGCATACAATGTGTGGTAGTAGAGGGATGGCTCGCCAACGCCATAGGCTATGATGGCCACCGTCAGAGCAGGAAGAGGACGAAAGATTGAACAAATTAAAGAAATACAAATGGATAGGTGGTTGGTCCCATATGTGTGTGTACGAGACCTGCTGGGTCCACCTGAGGAGGGCAATATGTTGGGAGGAAGGAGATTCAAAGCACGGCAGCCGAGTGAACTTGTTTTTTTAACGGACAAGTGAACTAGTTACACACATAAGCAAATAGACACTAAAAAAGCAAACAGGTTAATGGGTTCTTAAAAGAAATATTTCGGACAAAACTGATAACTACGACACATAGGCTAATGCATGAAACACTCAGATGATAAAGGTGCTTATAAATAGATAAAGTACAACATCTAGACCTTCCTGGCACGCTTGATCATGATGCTGCGGCTGTCCGTGTACTCGTCGGTTATGGGAAGCAGACATGCCCTCATGTCCAAGATCTGCATGTACATGTCGTAGCATGTGTATGCATTCTTGGACGCGTATGTAATGTAGGCTAGATTCAGAGGTACCTCCCACGTGTTCAGGTCCTTGGTATCGTTGTCTTCTTTCATGTTAGCGTATCAGGGGTCGATGATGGTCTCGGCGAGGTCAACCACGGAGTCCTTCTCCTGCCCATTGCTGATGATCTTGTATTGCTTCTGGATGTCGACAAGCTTGTTGCACCAGATGGCCAAATCATCGCGTTCTTCCTTCTCTCCACCGTAGCGAAGGTGCAGTCGACGCTGCCGATGAAACGGGTGAATGCTCCTAACCTCCGACGCCCCTACAAAAGTGGTAGATGAGAACCTCGTCCCGCACACATACCTGGGCGACGGCGATCCGCTGGTCCCTGTCAAGAGATGAATAGATGGGCACAAGGTCTAGTCCTGCAACCTTGCGCTTCCTCGTCCTGTAGGTACTTCTTGAACTCGGCGAGGCAGAGCTTCACCGAGTCCGGATTGTTGGTGTACATCACATTCAACTTGGTGCAGCCATAGGACTGAACGGTGAACTCAAAGGGGAACTCCTTGCTGAAGTTCATATCCAGCAGGCTCACCCCTCGGATCGCCATTGGAGTCTCTTCAAGTGAACGAGTGTGTAGGCGGCGGCAGCAGTTCGTTTTTTAGCTCATAGGGAACTGGATTCAATAGTAAACTGAGTCCATACAGGCGACACTAGTTACTACCCCTCACTCGTCCGTTGCATGCCCGATGTAAGATGCACCTAGGCGCATTCAAACGCCCATTAAGAAACCTACTCCGCCACATGTCGGTTCACGAGCTGGTCTCAGATTGGTAATGCAGTAATAACAGGAGTTAGTGGTCACTTTACTTAAATTTAATTAGCTTTAATAGAAATTTATACTTAAAACAAGCAATGCATTGGCTCGCTTTTATCAAGGCCACAGGATCAACATGCACAACAATTAGAATTATTATTCTCGTGGATTTATTACGATCAAAGACATTTGTCGACTTTCACAAAGATAATACAACCAAGTTTGAACTGCTTGTTATGGTTGATGTCCTGCATCATCATGCCGTGTTTCCCAAATTTTGCAAGATTCGTAACCAACAAATAATATCCAAGTAATAAGTACAACAAAGATGCCTACACATCTCATTGATTCCCAAATTTTGCAAGATTCGTAACCAACAAATAAGATCCAAATAATAAGTACAACAAAGATGCCTATACATCTCATTGATTCCCAGCTTGCAATATTCAGAACCAACAAATAAGATTCAAATAATAAGTACAACAAAGATGCCTACACATCTCATTAATTCCCAGCTTGCAAGATTCAGAACCAACCCATTAGAGCCTTTTGATAAAGTGAATATCGGGATTAAATCCATCTTGGCTAGCCATGTCATACAATAGAAGAACTTGGTGAATGCTCTTGACCATCACAACATCTGTAGTTGAGTATTTCTATTTGCACAACACAAACAAGGAGAGCACGATTTCACTTTTATAGTGGCCTCCTTTACTCCACCTGCAGCTCCACTCGGATGAGGCCTGCCTAGAGTTCCATGATTCAATTCATGCGCCTTTTTTCTCAGCTTCACCTGAAATGAAACAAAGATTGCATCATTCAGCTAGCAAGAAGTACTTGCTCTCGTGAGCTGGCAGGTGTTCTTCTTTAGTAGTTGCACTAAAATTGAGGAACATTAAGGTTGGTTGTCCGCTCATGTAAGGTGCAACTATAATTTTCTTATCCTTCCGTGCATTTCCACTAAAATAAAGTGCCATTGTGGTGACAAAGGACGGCTCACCTTTCAAAGGCTAATAAAATGTTCCACGAGATTACCAGCAGAACTTGACGGAGATTTTGGAAACTCCAATCACCATTTTGTGCAGTTCCACCAAAATTGAGAGATGTTGCCCACGTGACATTTTAGTTCAACTTCACAAGGCACTCATTCCAAAAAAAGTGTTTTGTGCAGTTCACCAAAAGGTCACAATAGCAACAAGGTGAAATGGATATCCCTATCTGCACAAAAAGATAGAAAGTAAACAGTTGCTAGTCAATAAGAATATACGAAACATATACGGAACGAAAAGAAGCATCTTAATTACGTTCACGGAAATCACGCAAGGACAGTAGAAATTTTAAAACATCAGCAATGCTTCATGTTACCAGAAGCATTACGATCTACAATGAGATTCCTTAAATATGGGATTACTTTAATGGTGGCATTGCTTGTTTACTGTGACACAAGAAATCAGCAGCAGCTAAAGAGTTGGTTTAAGGGCATGGGACCGTGGGGACACCAGGACACTCAAGAACAGTAAAGGAGCAACTTACTTATCATATCGGGAAAACAGCAGGAGTGCCATTTGTAACACAGCTTTAATTGCATCTTATCACTGGAGGCATTAGATTAACAATAACACTGGTTAGACATGTCCCTAAGGTAACAGTGTGATCGCTTCATTTTACATGAGCCCTTACATTAACAACAACAAAAGGTTGGTATAAGGACATCCGACAGTGGACGCATCAGCACAATGTACCTACAAGGAGGCATAAAGTGGTGATGAAGAGTTTGTCCATGCTATGTGAGGGCATAAAATCTAATCCTGGAGACCTTTTACTATGTGAGGGTAGCAAACCTAATCCTGGAGACCTTGTACTATGTGAGGGCAGCAAATCTAATCCTGGAGACCTTTTACTATATGAGGGCAGCAAATTTAATTCTGGAGACCTTTTACTATGTGAGGGCAGCAAATCTAATCCTGAGACCTTTTACTATGTGAGGGCAGCAGCCTAACTCGAGACCTTTTACTATGTGAGGGCAACAAATCTAATCCTAGACATACTCTGCTGACTTGTCCACCAACCGCCACTTTCTATCCTTTTTTCAACCAATAATAG
Source organism: Aegilops bicornis (assembly GCA_021605145.1). Classification (NCBI taxonomy): domain Eukaryota; kingdom Viridiplantae; phylum Streptophyta; class Magnoliopsida; order Poales; family Poaceae; genus Aegilops; species Aegilops bicornis. Next base: position 333,876,888 of record CM038671.1, on the reverse strand, counting down.
ATATGTTCCTTATCCAAAGATGTACCGCTGCTTTTCCCATTATTTCCCTTTTCAACCAAGAGACCGGTTGGGTATCCGGTCTCTACTACTTTCACCATATTATTTCCTCTTTGAATCAAGTCCTAGATTCATGCTACAACTTTCCCCCTTTCTTCGTTGTTTGAACAAAGCCCTAGCTTTGAATGCACAAAGTAGCTTTACCTCTAATAATACTAAAAATATAGGTGGCTTTGGAAGAGCTGATGGGAGTAGAAAAAGATGCACATGCAGACACGTGGGGAGCTGGGGCAGTAGAGCAATGCCGCTTTTGAAGAACTTATACCTGAGGGTCGTCCGGATGTCGGCAGCGGCAGGTCGGATCTGCGGACAATACGGCAGGGAGGAAGAAGGATCCGAGGACCTCCCGAGCCGGCGCTGTGTCGGAGAGAACAACACGGGCAGAGGATCGGGCCTGTCTAGCAGTTGTGGGCTTCCTCCCTCACAGGCGATGACCGCGTGAATGATGCACCTAGTCCTCTACACACACCACCAAGGGATCCGCCGGATCTGTGACCAGCGGTGAGCAGAGAGAAAATGTCGCTACCGCTGTCTTGTTTATATCTGAAGAGGATGAGAGAATGAAGAGAGCAACCCTAGTAAAGCAAGCGCTCAGGCCCCTGCGTACATAAATAGTGGAGTGATTATATTTTTCTCTCCACAACAAGCGTTTCAATTTGTGTATGTGGCATTAAAGAAAGAAACTCTCTATTTAAGGTGACTACTTGTACGACTCATACTTACTACTACTACTAGTAGTATTGTTCACTTGTGCTCCCCGGCTCTCCATTCATTGAACAACCCCACGGGTGAATAAACATACAGTACTAGTATTTATATAGAACGAACAAGCTCGAACTATTTTCGCGTAGTTAAAAGGGCGAGGCTTTTCCCGGGCAAAGACGCTGCGCTTTTCACATAGGCAGTTTGACAGAGAGAGGCGAGGAGGGTGAGGGAGTAGCGGATTCAACTTACTTATCACTGGAAAGGTCGGGCTATGTGATTTGATGGCGCGTTACTGTTTCGATCCATGTGGTAGAGTTAGTTTGGGTTAGTTTGAACTCAACTAACCCAAAAATATCCAAACAGGAGGGTTAGTTTGGGTTACTGTTTGGATCCACGTGTTAGAGTTAGTTTCGGTTAGTTTGAAGTCAACTAACCCAAAAAAAATCGAACCCACCCAAGAGGTGCTTATTTGGGTTAGTTCTTCTCGGGACACTAAAAAACACATTTTTCTCTCGCTCTCCCCGCAGCAGATCCCTCCCCACTTCCTCAAAGCTTCTCGTCCTCTCCCTCCCTCCCTCTCGCACCGCCCATGAAGGCACCTCGCCAGATCTCAAGGCCCATCTAACTCCTGTCATTGAAACCTCTTTCGCTAGAGTTACTTCAGTGGTTAGTTCAGGATTAGAATCTAACTCTAACCTTTAATCGAAAGTTAGAGTATCCAAACAGGGCCAAAGCGGTTCGACCGGGTGATGCCCCCCTTTCGCTCCGCACTCTAACTGGTGCATGACACGACACGTCAATTCGGATCTTGTTGGCTGTCCCACATGTCAGCGAAGTAGTACGTAGTAGTAAGAAGAAGCAAAGAATCATGTGGTATAAGTCTTTCTATAGATTCCAACAAGTGACTAGACTACATCGCGTGCAGTATCTCAAATCTCAAATCTCCCTTCCGGTTTATAGGGCTCAAATCTCAAATCTCATCAACCAAGGCATTTTGCGATTGGAGGATTGTATTATGTACTTCACAAAACTACCCTAATTAAACTCATGCATTAATTACGTAGTTCTCTCGATTTCCTCTCCGCCTTGGTCGCGGTGCACAATATTGACCACTCCTATATGACTAGTCGCTCTCTCTACATGGGGGACATCAAAGCATCCGGGCCCGCGTGCCATCCACCAAATCACAGTGAGGCGCTACAATGAAACTCACCGTCACCCGGTGTGGCCGCTATGACCCGTCATATATCACAAAACCCACACCTATACCAAAGAAGTGGTAAAGTGGCCTCAAGTTGGATCGGACGAAGCAACCATCATTTCAATCGAACGCTCTTTGAAGCCCTTTTCTCCCCTTTCTTGAAGAAAACCTCACCTGTGCTACTCACTTCTGCCATTTTTCTTCTGTACCTATGAAGGAAAGGTGGGTGAATCAGTGATGCTGCTATATTTTCATTCCAAGAATCTTCTTTTTCGCGAAGCACCGACCGATTATCACAGCCAATTCTTTTCCCGTTTTCATTGTGATTGTGGTTTCCTTTCGATTGCTTTTTGTTTGTCAGTTCATTGATGGATCCTGGAGCACTAGGCAAAGAGTTGCCGGCAGACAACCCATCGGAGACAGCGATCTCCGTGAAGCGAGCACCGACCAACGAGTTGACCATGTTGGCGGGCCCACCCATGGAGACGAAGAACTCCAAGAAACAAGCAATCGCCAAAGAGTTGATGACGCTAGACGAACTCCTCAAAGAAAGTTGGAAGAACAACAAGGGACCCATCGTGTTTCACGCTTAGAAACTCTGATGGCCACCTTCGCGAGGCTCAAGGCCGAGTTTGAGGAGATAGTCGCCATTGAGAAGCAGTATTCCCCTGGCAAGGTGATGGCCCCCATCGAGGACGAGGAGATGGCCCCTGGAGGGATGGGATCCCCCGGTGAGCTGCACAAGGTAAAAAATAATGGCTTATTACTGAAAGTTATGGTTTTTGATTATTTGCAATCTGCTTGCTAATATGTTAGGGTTGTGCAGGTGCCGGTGGACGTCCTTGATGATTCCGATGTCGCGGCTCGCCCCGTGGACAACGCCCGCAGATCATTTTCGATGTCGCGGTCCGCCCTGTTGGCATCGCCCGGAGATCGATTCCGATGTCATTGTTCATCCTGTGGAAATCGCCTGCAGATCGATTCCGATGTCGCGTCAGTCCTGTGGACATCGCCTGCAGATCGATTCCCATGCCGCCGTCCTGCGGCTATGGTCATTGCCCGAGAGATCGATCACAAGAAATAGTTGGTCGCGCTAATCCTTCAGGGTAGTTTGCATTGCCCTGTGTTTAATTACCAGAACGATGTGTGTTATCAAACCATCTTAGGGCTGTGTGGGCGGTACTTGCTACTTTTGTTTGATAGTGAATCATGTGAACCCTCTCCGAGTTATGGAAACTGATGTATCCTCACCAACTTTTGATGTAATATATGGCATGCTTAGATGTAAGTTTGAACTGTTTATCATATCAGCATGGCTTATTTGATGATTCTTGGTGTTAGTAGGCTAGCTACTGTGCGAGCTATAATACTTGCAAAACACTCACCTAAGAGAAATGTTGGGGCTGATGAACTCGTGGTACACTTATATTGATCCGTCGTCGATCGGCCAATAGCCCAAGCTCCTAAAATAGCGATCGATCAGACAATTGTCGACACGGATACATTCAGGCCTCATTTGGTTCATAGGTTAGGAAAATCGTAGCAAAAGTACAGAGACGTACAACACAAAATCATAGCAGTACAGAGACGTCCCTCGGTTTCAAAAATAGATGAGTCAATTTGTACTACTAACTTTGAAATGGAGGGAGTACAAATCCTAGGCGGGCTAGTTTGGCCTAGTGGGTTTTAGTGATATGACGTGGTACAGTGCCGTCCAGTCTTTGCGTGTGGTAGTAGTACTATGGGTAGAGTAAGTTTTCTTGAAGAAGCGGAATTCAACGAAGTCATGATGGTTCCTTCGTCCAACTAACTTAAAGTGGGAAAGGTTGAGCCTGCGCTATGATCGGGGCGGACCAGGATAATTTTGTGCATGGCAGGTGGACCAGGATGGTCGACCTCCCACATGTCGGCGAATGAAAGTATTATTTTCGATATAGTAGACGAGCAACGAGTATTTATTGTTTATTTTCGATGAAACCTATTGTCTCCACTGTTACGACGGAGTCATGTGAAACACGGCAGCCCAGTGAACTTGGCATGTGCACCACTTCCTCCTTCCTCATGTAATACTACCATAGTGTTGACTATAAGGTTACAACTTTTTCTCACTTTCTCTCTATCTACTTCCTCTCAAATGTTTTTTACCTTTCTTTTTTTAGACACAATTTTTTTATGCCTCTTTTTTTAGAATTAGGTTTTTTATACCTAGGAGCACGTGTAGAGACGAGCTCCTGCAGAACCCACTCCTTGACCTCCACACAAGCGGGCTTGTCGAGAAGACAAGAGATGATCTCTTAGCACAATATGTTTCACCATGTTTTTAGGAATAACTAGTTATTGAAGATAAGGCTAGGAGATGATCCATTGTACACATGTTTTTTGTCATCTCTAAATTACATGAAAGACTTATGATATGACTATCTTATCAACCATTGTACATGCCCTTTATAGCCCAGAATTTTACTGGTACTACTTGCTATGAATGCGGGCAGCTGACCTATGAGGGGGAGCGCGCACGGGGAGGTGGTGGGGTGGGCGAGGGGTTCTAATGGGCCAGGGCGGTAAGAAGCGGGCTTGGAAGCGGTGCGGACTCCTGCATGGCCCACCTCACATTATCACCACACGTTTCTTCGAGTCCGTGCACGGCGGGAGGGCGATCTCTTCTCCCTCCCCCATCTCTCTCCTCTCAGCCGATGCCCGCCGAGCGATTAGATTTCGGCTATCGACGGTTTATTCAATTGCAGTCCCACATGTCAGTGAAAATGCAAGACAAAGTGTGTCCCCTCTGGTGAGCAGTGTGCGAGCCGGACTGTCGGGGGTGCGACGTGAATGCGATGCATATGAGTTGTAAGTGTGCCGCCTTTTCCTTTGGAACTTGCAAAGCGTAACATTTTCGTGCCATCGATTGATAGAAATCCAGAACAAAATGACAAGGGCGGTGCTTTCCGCTGCTCGGGCTAGTTTGAGTGATATGACGTACATACTTGTCGGTGTCAAACCGCGGATCTTGGGTAGGGGGTCCCGAATCAATGCCTAAGGCGGATGGTAACATGAGGTGGGGGACATGATGTTTGCCCAGGTTCGGGCCCTCTCAATGGAGGTAATACCCTACTTCCTGCATGATTGATCTTGATGATATTAGTATTACAAGAGTTGATCTACCACGAGATCGTAGAGGCTAAACCCTAGAAGCTAGCCTATGGTATGATTGTCGTTGTCCTTGGGACTAAACCCTCCGGTTTATATAGACATCGGAGGGGGCTAGGGTTACATAGAGTCCTTTACAAGGGAGGAGATCTACATATCTGTATTGCCAAGTGTCGGTGTCAAAACCGGCGGATCTCGGGTAGGGGGTCCCGAATCGTATGCCTAGGGCGGTTGGTAATAGGAGACAAGGGACACGATGTTTTTACCCAGGTTTGGGCCCTCTCGATGGAGGTAATACCCTAATCCTGCTTGATTAATATTGATGATATGGGTAGTACAAGAGTAGATCTACCACGAGATCAAGGAGGCTAAAACCCTAGAAGCTAGCCTATGGTATGATTGTTGTTCGCCCCACGGACTAAAACCCTCCGGTTTATATAGACACCGGATAGGTTAGGGTTACACAGAGTCGGTTACAATGGTAGGAGATCTACATATCCATATCGCCAAGCTTGCCTTCCACGCCAAGGAAAGTCCCATCCGGACACGGACGAAGTCTTCAATCTTGTATCTTCATAGTCCAGAGTCCGCCGTGATGATAGTTCGCTATCCGGACACCCCTAGTCCGGACTCCTCAAAGAGCCCTCGAACCAGGCTTCAATGGCGATGAGTCCGCGCGTCGATTGTCTTCGGCATTGCAAGGCGGGTTCTTCTCCAAATTCCATATACTTGTCGAATAGTGTCCGCTTCGATAAATGCTGCGCCCTTGGCTTCTACGCCCAATAATGGCCATCTTCCACGTGTTTGAATGAATGCGAAAAGCCGTGGTATTTTTACAATTACCCCTAGTCACAAGCAAATGAGCCGCCTATAAAAGGGGCAAGGATCTAGATCTGAGTCACACCATCCCCCTTCATGAAGCTTTCATCCTGAGCGCCTCGACCAAAGCCCATTCCATCATGGATAGTCGACGCTGGCTCCTCCTTCCGCGCTCCCAAATTTCGCCACTGAAATTGGGAGAGATGCTCAGTCCTTACTTAATTTAAGAATAAAAAAAATTATTCTAATGAATTTTATTCTTCTTCTTCGGATTCAAAATAGAAGAATAAAATAATAAGTAGAAGAATTAAGTTAAGTCAATCCAAAAAGAAAAGGAGGTTCATGGCCAAGGCGAGCAAGTCATACTCCAAGCCAAGGGATTTCTCCCCCCGGCCTTCATGGTTCCGGTTTGAGCCGGACATGCCACCTACAAGGGCGGAAAGCAAGCGGAGAGCGTCCCCGATCCCTCTAAAGGAGAGCGGGTATGCTTCATCTCTTATCTAGTAAGAGGACTCGGATTTCCAATCCATCCGTTTCTCCGGGGGCTCTTGGAGTTCTACGGCCTCCAGTTGCACCACCTTACTCATGCCTCCATCCTACACATCGCGGGCTTCGTGGCCCTTTGCGAACTGTTCTTGGGCATCAAAGCTCATTTCGGACTGTGGAAGAGATTATTCTGCCTAGTACCCCGTTCTCATGAGGGGTCAATATATCAAGTGGGTGGAGCCGAGCTATGGCGCATCGCTGGGACCGGGTACCTATCCAGAACCCCAAAGAAGGCATCCGAAGACTGGCCTTCGGAATGGTTTTACATGGAGGACGTCCCACTACCGGACCCTATTCGGATCGGCCTTCCGGAGTTCAGCAATGCTCCTTTGAAGAAGCGCTTAAGCTGGCGCCCTCGGAGCCCCCAGAGGGAAAATGACCGGGATGTCCTCTATTTGATGAGCCGGAAAAGATTATTGGCTCATGCCGGATTGACCATGATTGGAGTCATGGCAATCTATATTATGAGGGGAGTGCAGTCGCTTCAATACAGAGGCCACCCCATGTGGGACTTCAACGGGGAAGACGATGCCACCCGCCACGGCCGCAAAGGGCCGGGATCGGTCACCGAACTGGTGAAGATCTTGTCTGCCATGTACAAAGGAGAGGAGGAGGATTTCCGCCACACCCATCAAGGAGTTTTCTTCAATAATCCTCGAAGCTGGGTAAGCAAACATCTTTGTGACCTGTCCGATCCATGTTCCCGTGGTTAAATATCTCATTTCATGGTTTTTGCAAGAGAACTGCGCCGGACTATGGAGAAGATACACAGCCCGCTTCTACAACCCGAGGATCCGAACGGTCCCTCGATCCGACCTCGTAAGAGGATCCGGATATAAAGGTGGAGTTGATCGACGGGTATTCCACCAACTTAGCATCGATAATGCTTTGGTTGCCATTACGGCTGATTACCCGGAATACTTCCAAATTTCACGGTAAATGAGACCGAGATCCCAAAATCCTGATAATGACCCATCCATGCTTATTTTTTATCACCGTATACCAATGGTGCTTCGCAGGGGGTACCTTCGAGGAAAGAAGCCGAGCCCGCGGCGGCTGGCCAACAAAGGGCAGTGCGGCCCCGCAGGTTAAAAAGAAGTGCGGTCCGGATCGAAACTCCGCCGCAACGGTATGGCGTGTCACCATACTCCCAGGATTGATTCCTGGAAGGCGTACTAACGCTGATGCTCTTTTCAGGAAAAAGAGCGCTCGCCGGACTGAGTCCGGACCTTCACCGGCCAAGCTTCAAAGACGGGTCCGGAGGCTGAGGCGAAAGCACGAGACGCATCGTCGGATGCTCCTCCCGACAGAGGAAGCCGACAAGTTGTCCGCCACCAACTCAAGTAGAGCGCCTTTGAATCACAGTGTCGCCGGACAGTTCTTCGTGGACGCATGTTTCTCCCAAGAGGCCTTGAATGCCTTTGATTCGGGAGATGCGCACCTCCGTGCCGCTCAAGATGGTCTAGCCAGAGCCACGGAGCAGTATGTAAAGGACATACGGGTAAGAAAATTTGACAGTTATATATGCCAGTAGCCCCCGGGACTTAAAATAGTTAGAATAACTGATTTAAGGATCATTTGTTATGCAGGATCTTACAGATTAGAATACCCGACTGTCCCAGGAGCTTGAAGAGAGCAAGGCCCAACCGAGGTCAGATTAGCCGCCATCGGGGAGCCACAGAGACCCCTCCGTAATATATGTTTTAAAAGATAAATAGTTTATGAAGTGCGGCGGGTGTGTAAATCTGACAAAAATATTGCAGATGGCGCCGGAATAGATCCGGACAAGCAGCAGCTCTTGCGCCAGCTAAAGGCCGGTGAGAGCGTGCTTACAAGGGTGCGGCAGGAGAAAAATAACCTCCAAGACGCCAACACCAAGCTGGGTGAGAAACTAAAGTATGTTCGTGCCCAGTTGTCTGACTCCGTATAGGAGAATCGGCGGCCTCGTCGCGGCATTTTCAGTAAGTGCTTGAACGAACTTTGAAAGAGTTCGGCGAGGAAGGCGACTAACATAAACATGTATGTAGGTTTGCTCGCTGTGTCGCCCCGAGGAGGAGATGCCCAGTTCTTCGGGTGATCTTCTTCCCGAATCAAGGCTACCTGCATCTAACGAGTCCGTCAGTGATGAAAGGCAACGGCCAGTGCCTTGTGGCCATCTATCTCCCCGCTCAAGGCGTTGGGGAGCCGGGCAGAGCGGCTTCAAGGAGCACGGCGGCGCTTCCGACTATGGAAGATATCGGCCTGCCGTCAAGGCGCCAGGAGGCCCGGGCCATGGTAAAGACGCGGTACCTAAGGTCGACCCAAACCACATGGCCGAGGTCGGACCTCGGGGCCGGATGGGATGGAGATCCTCAGAAAGTTAGTGTACGGCCAAGTAGAATTGGCCGCCAAGTATTCCCAAAGCAAGATTGTAAATTAGATAGCCTATTAGATGGCATTGAGGAGGAATACAATGAGTCAAGTTGACTATGTAAAAATATGACACGAAAGAATGTCTTCTAGCCGGATTGTAGATCGCTTTGTCATAGCGGACCTTTTTCGCCCGACCTCCGCACCCAATAGTCCGGAGTGTGTCCGAATACCTTCGTGGTTATATAGGAACCGTGGTATGCATGGAGACAAGGCGTAGGGGTCATTGTTGCTGTATCAGACATAAGTGCCCAACTAGTTATGTTATATTACATGGGTAGTAAGAAACATCTTCCAGGAGAATAGTTCCGTTAAGGGTTCCTTCCGGCTGGGATGCATGCCCTAAAGTGCATGTCAAAGCTGCTATGAAAGCAGAAAAATCATCTGGGGCAGATGGGTAAAAAGTTAAAATCATCTTTCAGTTCACCGACCGAATATTCCCTTAAGAACGCTTAGCTTTCGGCTTCACCTACCTGAGGTACACATCCGCTGACCCGGCAAGAATAATCGCAGAGGTGCTCCCTTTACCACCTAGCCGAACAACCGGAACGAGGGGTAAGCACAGAGCCAGCAACCCAGCTTGGCCAAAACTTAAGTCATATCGATGCATATAATGGTGAATAAAAGGTACATGCGGAAGTTTAATGCATGTGTTGGGCATGAAGCCCGTATAAATAAGCTTCTATTAAAGAAGCCCCCAGGTATAATGAGCGCGGACAGCGCGTCAAGTGTGTGCGAAAAAAGCGCAAACGAGCCTCTAGAGGCTATAAGAAGAAGAAGGAGGAAGGAGAGAAATAAAAGACAGCAAAAAGCAAAAATAAAGAATGCGGACGAAGGACGGAGACGAACTTGGAGTCCGGCACTTAGGCGTAGAATCTTCGTAGACGGGCTGTGTTCCATGGGTTCGACTCGAGTCGGTTATCCAATGTGTTTCGCAGACGGTATGCTCCACCGGTCAGGACCTTGTCGATGATGAAGGGACCTTCCCATTTGGGCTTGAGTTTGTCCTTTTTCTTGTCCAGCAGGCGTAGAACTAGTTCACCAACGTTATAAGCTTTGGCCCGTACTTCCCTGCTTTGATATCTTCGAGCCTGCTGTTGATAGAATGCGGAACGAGCTTTTTCCACGCCAAGGCCCTCCTCCAATGCGTCCAACTGTCCCGCCGATCAAGCTCGGCTTCTCTTTCTTCATACATGCGCACGCGAGGTGAGTCGTGTATTATGTCGCAGGCAAGATCGCCTCTGCGCCGTACACCATGAAGAATGGTGTGAATCCGTAGTACGATTCGGGCGTGGTCCGCAGCCCCCAGTACGGAGTCGAGCTCCTCAACCCAAAGGCGTGTTAGATTCCTTGAGGGACCGCACTAGTCTGGGTTTAATGCCGCTCATGATTAGACCATTTGCCCGCTCGACTTGGCCGTTGGTTTGAGGGTGATAGATCGAGGCGTAATCGAGCTTGATGCCCATGTTTTTGCACCATAATTTGACCTCATCGGCCGTGAAGTTGGTGCCATTATCGGTGATGATACCGTGGGGATACCGTAACGGTGCACTACCCACGATATGAAGTCTATCACCGGTCCGGATTCGCCGCTTTAACGGGTTTGGCCTCTATCCATTTGGTGAATTTATCCACCATGACCAATAGGTATTTTTGCTTGTGGGTTCCTCCCTTAAGGGGTCCAACCATGTCAAGCCCCTGCACCGCGAACGCCAGGTGATGGGTATAGTTTTAAGGGCGGTGGGTGGCATGTGGCTTTGGTTAGCAAAAAGCTGGCAACCGACGCATCGTTGGACTAAGTCCTGCGCATCTGCCCGGGCCGTTGGCCAATAAAATCCTGTACGGAAGGCCTTGCCGACAAGGGCCCAGGCTGCGGCGTGGTGTCCACCCAGTCCGGCATGAATTTCAGCCACGAGGTTTCGCCCCTCCTCTTCGGAGATACACATTTGGAGGACTCCGGTAGTGCTTTTCTTATAAAGCTCTCCCTCATGGACTTTATAGGCTTTAGATCACCGTACTATGCAGCGAGCCTCATTTTGGTCTTCGGGGAGTTCCTGCCTAGTTAGGTAGGCTAGGAATGGTTCCATCCACGGGGCGATAACCGCCATTATTTCGTGAGCGGAGGGTGTTATCTCGGGGGCAGAGCCTCCGGTTGTGTCAGAGTGTTCGGCGTCAGGCAGTGCGGTTGGGTCCGGATTGTTATTGCCGGACTCCCCTTCCCATAGTACGGATGGCTTGAACAGCCGTTCCAGGAAGATGTTGGGAGGGACGGCATCGCGTTTTGCACCAATGCGTGCCAATATATCCGCTACCGCTGGTTGTTATCCCGGCTATATGATGAAATTCGAGCCCTTCAACCGTGCCGACATTTTTAGGACCGCATTGCGGTATGCTGCCATTTTCGGATCTTTGGCATCAAAGTCTCCGCTTATTTGAGATATTTGCGAGGTTCGAATCCCCGCACCTCTAGGCGTTGAATGCCCATGGAGCGCCATCCGGAGGTCGTGCGTAAGGGCCTCAGATTCGGCCGCGTTGTTGGAGTCCGTATACATTATCTGAAGGACGTATTGGACTGTGTCCCCGGTTGGGGACGTCAGGACGACGCCAGCCCCTAGGCCGGCCAACATTTAGGAGCCGTCAAAGTGCATGATCCAATTGGAGTATGCGCCGTACTCTTTAGGGAGTTTGGCTTCAGTCCATTCGGCAACGAAGTCGGCCAAAACCTGCGACTTAATAGCTCGCTGTGGCTTATAAGTTATGTCGAATGGAAGGAGCTCTATGGCCCATTTAGCGATCCGCCCATCGCGTCGCGGTTGTTTATAATTTCGTTAAGAGGTACTTCGAGGCTACCATTATCGAACACTCTTGAAAGTAGTGTCACGGCTTCCGGATGCCATGAACACCACGTATGCTATCTTTTGATAGTGTGGGTACCGGACTTGCATGGAGTTAGGACGGTGGACACATAATAAACCGTTTTTGAATAGGGAACCGGTGTCCGTCTGCTTTCGCTCGACAACGAGCACCGCTACCGACAACTTGATGTGTTGCGGCGATATATAATAGCATTGGTTCATTTACGCTATGGGCTCGGCCAGGACCGAATTTGTTGCCAGAATGACCTTTATTTCTTCGAGTCCGGCCGTGGCGGCATCCGTCCACTCGAAGTGTTCGGTGCGGCGGAGGAGGCGGTAAAGAGGTAATGCCTTTTCTCCTAAACGGGAGATAAAGCGGCTTAGAGCCGCTACGCATCCCATGAATATTTTTTGTTTGAGGTCTTTTGGAATATCCAATTGTGACAGAGCTTGAATCTTGGCTGGGTTTGCTTCAATTCCTCTACCGGACACTATGAAGCCTGTGAGCTTTCCTACCGAACGTCAAGACGCATTTTTCCGGATTGAGCTTGATGTCATATTTTCTAAGATTGTCGAATGTGATCCTCAAGTCGTCTACTAGAGTTTCGACGTGCTTAGTTTTGACGACCACGTCATCTACATATGCTTCCACCGTTTTGCCGATCTGGTTTGTCAGACATGTCTGAATCATGCTACCGATATGTTGCACCGGGCGCTTTTGAGCCCAAAGGGCATTGTGTTGAAGCAGAACGGGCCGTATGGAGTGATGAATGCTGTTGCAGCTTGGTCTGCTCCGCCATCTTGATTTGGTGGTAGCCGAGTATGCGTCGAGGAAGCACAATGAGTCGTGCCTCGTCAGAAGGCCAATAATTTGATCAATTCGAGGGAGGGAAGGGATCCTTCGGCAAGCCTTATTAAGGTCTTTAAAATCAACACATAGGCGCCTGTGGATTTATCCTTCTTTGGTACCATCACCAGGTTTGCTAGCCAGTCCGGTGTTTGATATCTCTGATGAATCCGGCTTCCAGGAGTATGGCCTGCTCCTCTCCCATGGCATGTCTCTTGGGTTCGAAAAGCGTCAAGAGCCTGTTTGATCGGCTTGAATCCTTTTAGGATATTTAGGCTGTGCTCGCCACCGACGTGGGATTCCTGGCATGTCTGAAGGGTGCCAGGCAAAGATGTCCCAGTTTTCTCGTAGAAATTCTCGTAGTGCGGCGTTAACGTCAGGGTTTAGTTGTGCCCCAATGGAGGCCGTCTTTGTAGGGTCCGTTGGGTGGACTTGGAATTTGACTATTTCATCCGCTGGTTTAAAAGAGGTGGACTTGGATCTTTTATCAAGTATCACATCGTCCCTGTTCATCGTGGAGCGCATCGCGGTGAGTTCCTCGGCCGCTAGGGCTTCGGATAGTGCCTCGAGGGCTAGTGCGGCTGTCTTGTTTTTGGCGCGGAGTGCTATGTTCGGATCACTAGCTAGAGTGATGATTCCGTTAGGTCCGGGCATTTTAAGCTTCATGTACCCATAATGGGGTATAGCTTGAAAGATTGTGAATGCCTCTCATCCTAATAAAGCATGATATCCGCTGTTGAACGGGGCCACTTGAAATGTGACCTCCTCGGACCTGTAATTGTCCGGCGAGCCGAACACTACGTCCAGTGTAATTTTTCCTGTGCAGCATGCTTCCCGACTAGGGATAATTCCTCTAAAGGTTGTGCTGCTTCGCTCAATGCGGTTCCAGTCTATTTCCATTTTTCGTAGGATTTCCTCATAGATGAGGTTTAGTCCGCTGCTGCCATCCATGAGTACCTTAGTAAGGCGAAAGCCGTCCACTATCGGACTGAGAACCAATGCGGCTGGTGCTCGGGCTGTTCGGAATTTAGGTTTGTCACTGGCATTAATGGTAATAGCCGTGTCACTCCATGGATTTATTGTTGCTACTTGGTAGACTTCGACAAGGTTGCGGAGTGTTCGTTTTCGCATGTTATTTGATGCGAAAGTCTCAAAGACTGTTAACACCGTACTGGTGTTGCTGGGCTGGGATTCTAAAGCTAGAAGCTCTTCGCCACTTTTGGCACCTGCCGTAGTATCCAACATGCTCGAAGGCTGTGAGTTGGAGTGGCACCCTCTATGCTATGAATTTTGAAGGGTCCGTTTAGCCAACCCTCCAGTACGGTTCCGTACCCTTTAGGGGGTTTTGGTTTTTGGTATTTGACCCAGGTGCTTGATAATGATGCACCCTTTTATTTCGGACTAGGGATGTATTCGGGGCCGGATTATCCCAAAATTTACTTTTGGTTTTCCAGGCGCTCTCCATTGCACAAGATTTCTTTTGTACTATGGTCACCAAGTCAAGCAAAGCGTGTAATTTCATGACGACTTATGGCGTTTATGATTCCTTTGTTCGTGCAATTATTGCAGAAAATTGGGATTGCGCCCTCCTCTCGGCAGTCCTTTATCCTGTTCATAACCAGAGGAATCGCCCAAGAATGATGTAATCGCTTTAGCGGCTCTTGCCGAATTCGAGAGAGATCGCTAATGTTTGGGTGGGCGGGTGGAACTAGATCCGGAACCCCGTCCAATTGAGGACTCAGGGGCCGAGAAGTTTCCGAACTCAGAAGTTTGGATTTTTAAGCGTTATCCAATGAGTCCAACCCGCCGCCTGACTTCAAGTTCAGGGCTTGATCGACATCCGTCCCTCCGCGGGAATCCGGCATGGGGGGATCGGGAATCCGGACGTAGCTAGTCCTTAAGGTAGAAGAAGAGTCGCCGCATTGTTCCTCTATCACAGCAACATGATGGGTAGCCTGGGGAGAGTTGATCTCTCTCAGATCTGTTTTAGGCCCGATCCGGTCGTAATCTCTGGCGACTCCTAGGGCGGCATGCGATCCAAGAGATCGTTTATGGAGGAGAGCTCGATCGGATCTAACTGCTCGCAAGTTCAACTAACATGGAGATTGGTTTTGATGACTCGAGAGGTCATCGCTTGCCGACGGCGAACAAGCGGTCATGAGAAAACCGCCTAGTCAAGAGTGACCAGTGGCCAAGGCTTCTTTGGCGATGGTATCGCCTCTAAAGACGCAGATGAGGCATCCCGCCTGATGGCGACGCATGCAGGAACTCTCAATGAAAGCACCAATGTCGGTGTCAAAACCGGCGGATCTCGGGTAGGGGGTCCCGAATCGTGCATCTAGGCGGATGGTAACACGAGACAAGGGACACGATGTTTTTACCTGTGTTCGGGCTCTCGATGGAGGTAATACCCTACCCCGCTTGATTAATATTGATGATATGGGTAGTACAAGAGTAGATCTACCACGAGATCAAGGAGGCTAAAACCCTAGAAGCTAGCCTATGGTATGATTGTTGTTCGTCCCACGGACTAAAACCCTCCGCTTTATATAGACACCGGATAGGTTAGGGTTACACAGTAGTCGCCATTACAATGGTAGGAGCTCTACATATCCATATCGCCAAGCTTGCCTTCCACGCCAAGGAAAGTCCCATCCGGACACGGGACTAAGTCTTCAATCTTGTATCTTCGTAGTCCGTGAGTCCGCCGTGATGATAGTCCGGCTATCCAGACACCCCCTAGTCCGGGACTCCCTCACCAAGCTTGCCTTCCACACCAGGGAGAGTCCCATCCGGACACGGGACGAAGTCTTCAATCTTGTATCTTCATAGTACAACAGTCCGGCTAAAGGATATACAGTCCGGCTGTCCGAGGACCCCCTAATCTAGGACGCCCTCAGTAGCCCCCGAACCAGGCTTCAATGACGATGAGTCTAGCGCGCAGATTGTCTTCGGCATTACAAGGCGGGTTCTTCTCCAAATTCCGAGTACCCGTTGAGTAGCGTCCGACTTCCCATAAATGTTGCACTCCTTGGCCATGGCATTCTTACATTTGCCACCCTAGCCATGTGAGTGAACCTCTATTAAAGAGACGGGGATTCTTAGATCCAGATCACCATCCTCCCACAGCGAGTATCCATCGGAGCGCGCCTGGCAAAATCCATTCCATCATGGCCGACCATCGCAGCTCCTCCAATCGCTCCCGTAGCCCTAAGCCCGGCGATTGGAAGAGGTGTTCCGTCCCTCACAACCAATTAGTAGAGTTACAGACCCAGGGATTTCTCCCTCCAGCGTATATGCTTCCCGTTGGAGCCGGGCTCGCCATCTATAATGGCGGGGAGCAAGCGGAGAGCTCCCCCAACCCATCCAAGGGGGAGCGGGTATGCCTTGTCCCTTATTTACTAAGGGGACTCGGATTCCCAATCCATCCGTTCCTCCGCGGGCTCCTGGAGTTCTACGGCCTCCAGTTGCATAACTTTACCCCCGCTTCCATACTACACATCGCTGGCTACGTCACCCTTTGCGAGCTGTTTCTGCGCTGTGAAGCTCATTTTGAGCTATGGCAGAGGCTATTCTGCCTCGTGCCCCGTACACAGAACGGGTCAATATATCAAGTGGGCGGAGCCGAAATATGGCGCATCGCCGGTACCGGATACCTGCCGGTACCCCGAAGAATACGTCCGAAGACTGGCCTTCGGAGTGGTTTTATATGGAGGAGGTCCCCCTTCCAGATCCTATTCGGATGGGCCTTCCTGAGTTTGACAATGCCCCTTTGAAGAAACGCCGCAGCTGGCGCCCTCGGAGCCCCCAGGAGGAAGATAACGGGGAAGTCCTTTACCGATGGGCCGGATAGATATCTTGGCCAAATCAGGATTGACAATAACCGAGGTTATGTCCATATGTATAATGCGGGGGTTGCAGCCACTTCAATATCGGGGACAACCCATGTGGCACTTCAATGGAGAAGACGATGCCACCCGCTGCGGTCGTAAAGGTCCAGACTCCGTCGCTGCCCTAGCGAAGATACCGTCTGATTTGTATAAAGGAGAAGAAGAGGAGTTCGCCCGTATTAAGCCACAGGACGGATTCTCCATATACAACCCCCCAAGCTGGGTGAGCTGCTACTTTCCACTCCAGACCTCTCCACATTCTTTGTCATAAGTATTTACCTTGCTATTTCATAGGAGGAACTGCAAAAGCTGTGAGGGAGGTCCACAGCCTGCCTCCACAACCAGAGGACTCGACCGGCCTCGACCCTGCATCGAAGAAGATCCGGACACATTTGTGGAGCTCATCGACAGAACGTTCTATCAGTTGAGCTGTGATGGTACCTTGGTGGCTATCATAGCCAATTATCCTGGACTGCTCCCCGCATCGCATGTAAGTAAAACCGGAGCCCTAACTTCCAAGAAGGATCCCTTTTTCTGCAATTCACCTACCGCACACATATGGTGTTTTACAGGGAAGGCCCTCGGGACGCCATGCCGAACCCGCAGTGACTCGCCAAGAAGGGGCACCGAAGCCGGGTAGGCTTAAAAGGAAGGCGGTCAGGACTGAGATGTCGTCGCAGAGGTATGAAAGAGAACCCCGCTCCGAGGTGGTCGTCTTTTAAAATATAATAACGCCCATGTTTCCTAGTAGGAAGAAACGCTCGCCGGACTATATCCGGAGAGGTTGCCGGTCACGCCTCCACCAGTTGGGCTCTAGAGCCGGACATTGAGGCGGACGCTCGCATGGGGCCAACGTCGTATATTCCTCCTACAGAGGATGCAGATAAGCTATCCACTAAAAATTCCGAAGTGGAGAGCGCCATGAATCATAGGCGTCGCCGGGCCGTACTCCGTGACGCTTGTTTCTCCCAAGAGGCGTTCGATGCCTTCAACTCAGGAGACGCGTACATCCGAGCTGCTCAAGATGTTCTTGGCAGAGCCACGGACCAGTATGTAAAGGATATACGGGTAAGAAAATCTAATAATTATGTATATCAGTAGCCCCTGAGACTTGAAACAGTTGGCACAACTAATTTAAGAATCATTGTTTGCATAGGTTCTTACGGCGAAGAATACCTAGTTGTCTCAAGAGCCGGAGGAGTGCAAAGCCCAGCTTTAGGCTGCAATTGCCGCAATGAAAGAGCCCAAGAAGGCCCCATCGGGCAACACTTGCTTCCATTACAAAGAATGTCATGTACCAGGTAGTATGCGGCATGCGTGCAAATCTAACAATAGATGTCAGAGATGACTCGGAGTGAATCCGAGCCCGTGCTGTGGGATGCGAACGTGCTAATCGACAGCTAAATGCTGGCGAGCGCTTGCTTACGCGGGTTAGGCAGGAGAAAAACGATCTCCAGGACGCCAATATCCAGCTGGGCGTGGAACTGAAAGATGTGCGAGCCCAGCTTGCTGACTCCATAAAGGAGAATAAGCGGCTTCGACGCGGCATTTTCAGTAAGTGCTTGAACGAACTTTTAAAGAGTTCGCCAAGAAGCCGCCAGAAAGAGTTATGTCTGCAGTATGCCGACGGATCGCCCCGCCGGAGGAGATGCCTGGTCTCACGGGTGATCTTCGCTGAGCTCTCACAACCGCATTTAACAAGTTTGGCAGGTGATGCAGGGTATTGCCCAAGACTTGTGTCCATGCGCCTCCCCGCCAGGAGGCATGGGGGAGCTTATAGAGAAGCTCAAGGGAGCGTGGCGGAGCTTCCGATTATGGAAGATATCGGCCTGCCGACAAGGTGCGAGGGAAGCCTGGGCCATGGTGAAGACGCGATATACCAAGGCTGACTCGAACCACATGGACGAGGTCGGACCTGTGGGGCCCGATGGGAAAGACATCCCCGTCAGTTTGGTGTATGACCAAGTAGAATTAGCCACGAAGTATTCCCAACATGATTGTAAGTTAGACAGCCTGTTGGATGGTATAGAAGAAGAATTTAGTCAGTCTAAGTGACTGTGTACTTCAAGTGACATATATTGTCCCTAGCTGGATTGTAAATCATTTGTCATGGCGGACCTTTTCGCTTCAACCTCTGGACCCGAGAGTCCGGAGTGTATCCGAATACCCGCTCAGTTTTAAGAAAAACCGGGGTACGCGTGGAAACCAGGCGTAGGGGTCATAAGTGCTTGAACAGACAAGTACCCAACTAGCTATGTTATATTACATGGATAGTAAGAAACATCTTCCAGGGAGAATAGTTCCGTTAAGGGTTCCTTTCCCTTGGTACGCATGCCCTAATGTGCATGTCCGAATTGCGAAAAGAGACGCAGGATATAAACATCCGGGGGCATGCATTACAATAAATAAAGATCGTCTTTTGTTCACCGACCGAGTATTCTCTTAAGAATGCTAGCTTTCGGCTTCACCCGGTCTGAGGTACACATCCGCTAACCTAATAAAGAATAATCGCGACAGTGCTCCCCTTATGCCCCAGCCAATTAACGGGAACATAGGGCATAAACACAAGAGCCAGGCAACCCAGCTTGGCCAAAACTTAAGTCATATCGATGCATATAATGGCGAAAAAAGGTACATGTGGAAGAATAACACATGTGCGGGGCATAGAGCCGGAAAGTAGTTATATTAAGCTTCTATATAAGAAGCCCCCGGGTATAATGAGCGCGGCTAGCGCGTCAAGATTGTGTAGTGAAGACACATTGTAGCCTTATAAGGTCTTGAAGAAAAAAGAGAAAACAGAAAGAAAAGACAGATAATGAATATGTAAAAAATTGACAGAGGTAGGGAGACGAACATAGAGTCCGGCACTAGGCGTAGAACCTTCGGTGTCTGGCTGCATTCCATGGATTTGGCTCGAGTCGATTATCTGATGCATCCCGCAGACGGTACGCTCCGCTGGTCAAAACTTGGTCAATAATGAACGGACCTTTCCACTTGGGCTTGAGCTTGTTCTTTTTCTTCTCCGGTAGGCGTAGAACGAGTTCGCCAACGTTATAAGTTTTGGCCCGTACTTCTCTGCTTTGGTACCTTCGAGCATGTTGCTGATAGAATGCGGAATGGGCTTTTGACACGTCACGCTCCTCCTCCAAGGCGTCCAAACTGTCCTGCTGATCAAGCTTGGCTTATTTCTCTTCGTACATGCGCACTCGAGGTGAGTCATGAATTATGTCACAGGGTAGTACTGCCTCTGCGCCGTACACCATAAAAATGGTGTGTATCCGGTAGTGCGATTCGGCGTGGTCCGCAGCCCCCATAGTACAGAGTCGAGCTCCTCTACCCAGTGCGTGTTTGATTCCTTCAAGGAGCGCACCAATCTGGGTTTAATGCCGCTCATAATAAGACCGTTTGCTCGTTCGACTTGACCGTTAGTTTGCGGGTGATAGACAGAAGCATAATCGAGCTTGACGCCCATGTTGCTGCACCAAAGTTTTACCTCATCGGCTGAAAAGTTCGAGCCGTTGTCAGTGATGATGTTGTGGGGGACGCCATAACGGTTTACAACCCCGGATATGAAGTCTATCACTGGTCCGGATTCGGCCGTTTTAACTGGTTTGGCTTCTATCCATTTGGTGAATTTATCCACCATGACCAATAAGTATTTTTTCTTATGGCTTCCCCCTTTAAGGGGTCCGACCATATCAAGCCCCCAGACCGCAAAGAGCCAAGTAATGGGGATTGTTTGGAGAGCGGTAGGCGGCATATGGCTTTGGTTTGCAAAAAGCTGGCAACCAACGCAACATTGAACGAGGTCCTGTGCGTTTGCTCGGGCCGTCGGCCAGTAGAAACCTGTATGGAAGGCCTTGCTTACAAGGGCCCAAGCTGCGGCATGGTGGCCGCCAAGTCCAGCATGAATTTCTGCCAAAAGCTGCCACCCTTCATCTTCGGAGATGCACCTTTGAAGGACTCCCGTAGCACTTTTCTTAGAAAGCTCTCCCTCATGGACCTTGTAGGCTTTAGACCGCTGCACAATGCAGCGCACCTCGTTTGGGTCCTCGGGTAGTTCCTACCTAGTTAGGTAGGCCAGGAATGGTTTTGTCCATGGGGCAATGACAGCCATTATTACGTGGGCGGACGGTGTTATTTCGGTGGCAGATCCTCCGATTATGTTAGAGTGTTCGGTATATGTTGTTGTGCACGGGTCCAGACTATTGTTACCGGTCTCCCCTTCCCATACCATGGATGGCTTGAACAGCCTTTCTAAGAAGATGTTGGGTGGGACAGGGTTGCGCTTAGCACCGATGCGGGCGAGGATATCTGCCGCCTGATTGTTTTCCCGGGCCACATGGTGGAATTCAAGCCCTTCGAACCGAGCTGACATTTTGAGGACGGCGTTGCGATAAGCCGCCAGTTTTGGATCATTGGCGTCTAAGTCTCCATTTATTTGAGACATTGCAAGGTTCGAGTCCCTACGCACCTCCAGGCGTTGAATGCCCATGGAGACTGCCATTCGGAGACCATGTAACAGGGCCTCATATTCTGCCGCGTTGTTGGAATCTGTGTATAGTATTTGGAGTACGATCGGATCAGATTCTCCGGTGGGGACGCCGTGACGACGCCAAATTTCTGCACCAGCCAGCATTTTGGAGCCGTCAAAGTGCATAATCCAGTTAGAGTATGCGCCGTACTCTTTAGGGAGTTCGGCTTCTATCCATTCAGTGACAAAATCAGCTAGTACTTGTGACTTCATGGCTCGCCGTGGTTTGTATATTATGTCGAATGGGAGGAGCTCAATAGCCCATTTAGCAATCCGGTCCATGGCTTCACGGTTGTTTATTATGTCGTTGAGTGGCACATCAGAGGCCACAGTAATTGAACACTCTTGAATGTAGTTTCGTAGTTTCCGGGATGCCACGAAGACCGCATATCCTATCTTTTGATAATGTGGGTACCGTGATTTGCATGGAGTGAGGACAGTGGATACATAGTATACCGGCTTTTGAAGCGGGAACTTATGCCCGTCCATCTCTCATTCGACGATGAGCACTGCGCTTACAACTTGGTGTGTTGCCGCTATATATAGCAGCATTGGTTCGCCGACGTTAGGTGCGGCCAAAATTGGGTTCGCGGCCAAAACGGCCTTTATTTCTTCTAATCCGGCCGTGGTCGCGTCCATCCACTCGAAGTGTTCGGGGCGCCGCAGAAGGCGATAAAGGGGTAGTGGCTTTTCTCCTAGTCGGGAGATAAAGCGGCTTAAAGCAGCCACGCATCCAGTTAGTTTCTGGATTTGCTTGAGGTCTGTTGGGATAGCCAACTGTGACAGAGCTCGAATTTTAGCCGGGTTTGCTTCAATTCCTCTATTAGAGACGATGAAGCCTAAGAGCTTTTCGGCGGGCACGCCGAAGATGCAATTTTCCGGATTGAGCTTGATGCCGTATGTTCGGAGATTGTCAAACGTGAGCCTCAAGTCGTCTATTAAGGATTCGACGTGTCTGGTTTTAATGACCACATCGCCTACGTATGCCTCCACTGTTTTGCCAATCTGTGTCTCCAAGCATGTCTGAATCATGCGTTGATAGGTTGCACTGGCGTTTTTGAGCCCAAAAGGCATGGTGTTAAAACAGAAGGGGCCGTATGGAGTGATAAATGCTGTTTCGGCTTGATCGGACTCCGCCATCTTAATTTGATGGTATCCGGAGTATGCGTTGAGGAAACACAATGAGTCGTGTCCTGCGGTAGCGTTGATAATTTGATTGATGCGAGGGAGGGGGAAGGGATCCTTTGGGCAAGCCTTATTAAGGTCCATGAACTCGACGCATAGGCACCAGGATTTGTCCTTCTTTGGTACCATCACCAGGTTTGCTAGGCAGTCCAGATGTTTTATTTCTCGAATGAATCCGGCCTCCAGTAACTTGGCTAGCTCCTCTTCCATGGCCTGTCACTTAGGCTCAGAAGAGCGCCGAAGAGTTTGCTTGACCGGCTTGAATCCCTTTAGGATGTTAAGGCTATGCTCGGCCAGCCTGCATGGGATTCCTGGCATGTCTGAAGGATGCCAGGCGAAGATGTCCCAATTCTCGCACAAAAACTCCCGTAATGCGGCGTCTACTGTGGGGTTTAACTGTGCCCCGATGGATGCTGTTTTTGTAGGGTCCGTTGGATGGACTTGGAATTTGACTATTTCATCCGCTGGTTTAAAAGAGGTGGACTTGGATCTTTTATCGAGTATCACGTCGTCCCTGTCCACTGTGGAGCGCAGCGCAGTTAATTCCTCGGCCGCGAGGGCTTCGGATAACGCCTCGAGGGCCAGTGCGGCTGTTTTATTTTCGGCGCGGAGTGCTATGTCCGGATCACTAGCTAGAGTGATGATTCCATTGGGTCCGGGCATTTTGAGCTTCATGTACCCGTAATGGGGTATAGCTTGGAAGATCGTGAATGCCTCCCGCTCTACAAGGGCGTGGTATCCGCTATTGAAACGGGCCACTTGGAATGTGATTTCTTCGGACCTATAATTCTCCGGCGTGCCGAATACCACGTCTTGTGTGATTTTGCCACCACATCGTGCCTCCCGACTAGGGATGATTCCTCTGAAGGTCGTGCTGCTTTGCTCAATGCAGCTTCTGTCTATTTCCATTTTTCGAAGAGTCTCCTCATAGATGAGGTTTAATCCGCCGCCGCCCATGAGCACTTTAGTAAGCCGTAAGCCGTCCACAATTGGACTAAGGACCAAGGCGGCTGGTGCTCGGGTTGTTCGGAATTTAGGTTCGTCACTGGCATTGAAGGTGATAGCCGTATCGCTTCATGGATTTATTGCTGCTACATGGCAGGCTTCGGCAAGGCTGCGGAGTGCTCGCTTACGCCTATTATTTGAGGCGAATGTCTCGAAGACTGTCAATACTGTATTGTTTTTCTCCACAGGATGGTGCTCTGCGGTATAGTTGATGAGGATATCCTCACCGCTCTTGGCCACCTGCTGGAGTACCCAACATGCTCTAAGGCTGTGTGTTGGTATGGTATCCGTTGTACTGTGAATTTTGCATGGCCCGTTGAGCCATCCCTCCAATACGGTTCCACACCCTGTAGTGGTATTTTGTTTCTTTGTAATTGGATCGGGTGACCTATGAGAGTACGCCCTTTTAGTTCGGACGGGGGGTTTAGGGAGAGCCGAAGGATCCCAGAATTGTGTTTGGGGTTTCCAGGCGCTTTCCATCGCACAATACTTCTGTACTATGGCCGCCAAGTCAGCAAAGTGTGCTATGTCACGGCGACTTATGGCGTTGAGGATTCCCTTGTCCGTGCAGTTTTTCCAAAAGAATGAAATTGCGTCTTCCCCGCGATAGTCCTTGACCTTGCTCATTACAAGGAGGAATCTAACCCAATAGTGATGTACTGTCTCTTGGGGCTCTTGTCTAATGTGGGAAAGACCACTTATATCTGGGTGGGTGGGTAGATTTAGGTCCGAACCCTGACCCGATCTGAGACCCAGGAGCGGCGGAGTTTCCGATCTTGAAAGTTCGGGCTCCGGTTTGTTGCCCAATAGGTCTGGCTTGTTGTCTGATTCTAGGTTCAGAGCTTGGGCCATGTCCTCCCGCAGACGGGTATCCGGCTTAGAGAGCTCGGGAATCCGGACATAGCTTGTCCTCAAGATAGAGGAAGAATCGCTGCGTTGCTCCTCCACCACCGCTATCTGATGGGTAACCGGCGGAGAGTTAATCTCCCTTTGGTCGGGTTTAAGCCCGATCCGATCATAGTCTATAGAGACTCCCAAGGCGGCGATGCCATCCGAGAGCTCGTTCAAAGAAGAGAGCTCCATTGGATCCATCTGCTCGGCGAATTCCGAGCCGACGTGGAGACTATTTTTGACGACCCGAGAAGTCTTTATCGGCGCAGCGACCGAACGGGCGGTCATGAAGAAGCCGCCTAGTCGGAGAGTTTATCCTACAGCCAGGGCTCCCCTAGAGGTGATGTTGTCCTTGACAACGAGACGAGCCATCTAGCCTTATGATGACGGCACAGTGGAACTCTCAATGAAAGCACTAATGTCGGTGTCAAAACCGGCGGATCTCGGGTAGGGGGTCCCGAACTGTACGTCTAAGGCGGATGGTAACAGGAGGCGGGGGACACGATGTTTACCTGTGTTCGCCCTCTCAATGGAGGTAATACCCTACTTCCTTCTTGATTGATCTTGATGATATGAGTATTACAAGAGATGATCTACCACGAGATCGTAGAGGCTAAACCCTAGAAGCTAGCCTACGGTATGATTGTCGTTGTCCTACGGACTAAACCCTCTGGTTTATATAGACATCGGAGGGGGCTAGGGTTACACATAGTTAGTTACAAGGGAGGAGATCTACATATCCGTATTGCCAAGCTTGCCTTCCACGCCAGGGAGAGTCCCATCCGGACACAGGATGAAGTCTTCAATCTTGTATCTTCATAGTCCAACAGGCCGGCTAAAGGATATAGTCCGGCTGTCCGAGGACCCCCTAATCTAGGACTCCCTCAACAATGCCGTCCACTTTCTCCATTTTTATGTAAGCAAGAGTCTACACTCTTACGTGGGAGGAGTGCGAAACACGACATACCTGATTTTGATCGAGGGATAACTGCTCCATGCGAAATAATGGAGCACTGTTAGCTATTATAGCATGATAGTTAGGGCATCTCCAGCGCTGGCCCTCAATTTTACACCGGCATCTGTCCGAGGACACTGGTGGATGCCATCCAATGCTGCCCGCATACCTTTCGACAACTATATGAACTAACCAGACGAAATTCATGCAAACAAAGCAAATTTCAAATTGACCGGATGAAATTCATTACATTTCGAGAACCTTTCCTATAAACTGGACGAAATTCATCACATATTTCACACAAACTATACTAAAACCTACTGTAAACCTAATCTAAACAATCGCCGGGCCCCGACCACCATGTCCGGCCATGAATCCGAGAAAGCCGGCCATTGCCTTTGCCTCCTCCTTATCCGCCTCGATAACCTCCTCCTCCTGAGCACAAGGTTATGTAGATTTCCGGCCCACGCCGCTGCTGCCGCTAATCGGCCACCGATTTTATCCCACCAAGCTTAAGGCCGATTGAGTGGAGGAGCGGTGGCCTTCCCGGAACCAAAGGCGGTGGAGACCTACCATGTACTACTCTTCCTCGCTGCCGTTGCTCACAAGACGCTACGCTTACTTCGTGGTCGTGGCGACGGAGGGCGGCCGGGGGGGAGCCGGCGATCTCCTTCGTCTGCTCCTGCGAGAGTACGTCCAAGAGGGCTTTGAAGCACGCCTAGAGCGGATCCACCGATGTCCTTCGTCTGCTCCTATGACAATACGTCCAAGAGAGCTTTGGAGTGCCCGGAGGCCATGGTTGGAGTGGTGCCAACAGAAGGAAGGGACCGGAGGAGAATGAGTGTGGGTCTTTGGCTATGGCTGGGAGCTGGGGCTCAAGTTAATATAGCGGGCGAATGGCAATGAGCCGCGGCAGACGGATGGACGGCTGGCACCGGAGTAGGTCGTCGGCAGCCATGGTGTCATTAACGCGAAGTAGTCGCTTGCATCGGGATGCCGCGCGGGTGGCACTCTCTCGGCCGTCGTGCTGCTGCCATGCCAGCGCCAGTGAGAGGTCATGTCGGGCGTGAATGCGGACGCTGCTTCAGTGACTTAACCGCAGGTGCGTTGTCTCACTGACATGTGGGCCCAACGGGCATTAGGCCCGCATGTCAGTGACACACCAACTGCACCTGCAGTTAAGGCCGGTGAATGCGGCATTGATGTTCCGGAGAGACGGTGATTGTTTCAGGCGGGAAGCTTGTGCTAGCGATGGAAGGGGTTTCGGTAGGCCAGGGCGGTCAGACGCTGGCGTGGTGGTAAAATGTGAACTCATGGATGACGAGCCTTTGAAGCGTATGCGGCACGTATTGACAAACAGTCGTCCATGCAACTGCTCTTGTCGCCAGCTAGCATTCGACGACCACCATTAGACACCACACAACCATACATAACTTACGAATAATGGACGAATCGATCAGACACACACTCATGTGCAATGGCACTATGATCGGTTGCTGATGATAGTACATACTCCGCACCATAGTACCCTCTCTAGCTAGGCTGTTTTATAGATTGTCATTGTGATGGACGATATACATGAGCAAGGTGCCGAGTCACGAGTATGACCATTGGTGTTGAGCCAGGTGAACACATGCTCGGTGTTCGCGGAGGCCTCCAGCAAACGTCGAAACAATAATGTCACATACGCATAATTTTGGTTTTTATTTCTTTCTCCTACGATGTGTAGGCCCGCATAGATAGATAGATAAAGAACACAAGCTGATGAGACGCATGCAGACTGTTTGACTGGTCAACCAGACAAATATGGAGCTATACGCTGAGCCAGTGACCGTATAATCACCATATCTCGTATACAGTGATCAAAGTGAGCTATCAAGACAACTTCAATGACCGCCAATGCATTTTACTCGGTAATAAATGACCAGGATTGAAGGGGAATCCAAATTTCCTTCATCTTATGTCCTTGAGCTCTTGACAAACCAACGCACTTTACGGTTGTTTGGCCACTCCACCCCATAGCTGTCACCAAGCGTCGTTCATGCCACCGCATTGCACACTAACCGGTAAGGAAGCGATGGCATCCCGCCGCGCCGAGTTCCTCGCCGCCACGCATCAAGACACAAAATGGTAGGCAAGCGGTGGCATCCCGCCGTGCCGACTTCATCGCCGCTCGTGACCTCACACCTATAGCCGAATGGGCAGTAGAGCAAGAGGCGGCTAAAGCCGCATAGAGGGAGTGGAAAAGTCATAAAGCACTCAAGAAAAGAGAGGCCCGCCGCCAACAAGAACAAAGAAGAGGACGACGCTGTCATGGAGAGGTCGGCGGAGATCCAAGCACGGTGGGGTGTCACCGACTAAGCCGGGAAGGAGAACGACGGCGTATGGCCAGCATGTGAGAAGTAGTAGTACTAGTAGTTAGTGTGTGTCTGTGTTGCCCATACCTTTTTTAATTAATTACGAGCATGTAACAGTACTACTAGTTACTAATGTAGTTTTTAGAGCAAATTACCAGTACATTAGCCTCGACTCAATGGAAAAATTCCTATCCTATGCATCAAATGGCATCTCTTTCTCTATAGGAATTGAGATGCATGTCATCTCACTTCCTATGATTTTCATATTACTATAAAATTCCTATCCTATGAACCAAAATAGGCCTTTGCTGGAGTAACTACTATAGCTAGCAGTACTGCTAGTACAGTAGTTTTCTTCAAGAAGCGGAATTCAACGAAGTCATGATGGTTCCTTCGTCCGAGCAACTTCACAGTGGGTAAGGTTGGGCCTGTGATTTGACGGCTCATTAGTAATTACTGCGGTGCGACGACCGGGTGACTCTCCCTTGAGTTCTGCGGGCATGGCAAGTGGACCAGATGGTCGACGTCCCACATGTCGGCAAGCGGAAGTATTCTTTCCGATATCGAGGAGCAAGGAAACCGCGTGGTATAGTATCACTGGTGATTTATATTTATTTTTTATTTCTAGTGAATGCTAGCGTTTCAACTCTTATGACGAAGGAGTGCCAAACACACGGCACGTGCTGGATGTCGCACACGTCAGCGAAAGGAGTGGGACATGAACAGCGTGGTAGAGCGTCTCCATTTCTGAGTCGGAGACCACATATAGTAGTACTACTGTACTAGTGGTATGAACGATACAAAGTGCGACCCGGAGAGAAAGACACGTCTAGTTGGAAGGCCTCGGGGCATACACGTAAACAAATATAAAACCTAATATGTGCCTCCAATTAATATAGTAGTAGTAGAGTACTTAGTCACGTACTCCATAACATCACCGGGCATTGCACGTACAACATTTAGTGGTTGTAAGATACAAATGCCTATATGCCACGCATGTTCATACTATTTGTGCCTTTCTACTTCACTTACTGCGCTACGTTACATAGGTTCGCACGTCCACTCCTGGGTACATTCCCTCTCGTAGTTCCAGTCCCACGTGTTCTTCATATAGATGGAACGATCCTTGCATGACACGTGCACCTTGATGCTAGATGTGTCGCGTGTTGGCAAAAGGATGAACAAAGCTCACGTAAAAAAATAGAGTGCAAGAACATAGATTCCCGACGACCGAGAAGGAGCAAGGAACCTCGGGGTGGGGCGTCTGCACTCATAATATTTTATATTATTCAGCAATATAATATCAACCAATCATCTCCACCGTGGACTGGAAGAGTAAGAAACACGGCAGCCCAGTGTAGTTACATCATACTAGTACATGGCTAACCCACGCTATCACCATATTTCTAGGCTTCCGTGCGACACCTATCTCTAGTAATCCAGCATCCCATATCGCTTCTCCCTCCTCATCTCTCTCAAAGTGCGGCGGACTGGCGTTTTTGCCGTCTATTGAGGTCGGTTAACTCATCACATGTTAGCGACATGCCAAGATCATTCTAAAAAAATTCCTTTCACGTTCCGTTATCAAAAAGAAAAAAATCATTTCACGCATTTAATTTGATCAGTATGCTTTGAGCAACTTGCATGTCCTATACTGCTCCTGTTTGGATACTCTAACTTAGCTAGAGGTTAGACTAACTCATGACTAACCCTGAACTAACTGTAGCCAAAGAGTTGTTTGGGTGACTGGGTTAATTGAAAATAAATGCACTTGAGGGAGAGAGAGAGAAGTGATTTTTCACTAGTCCCAATGAGAACTATCTCCAGTTAGCACCTCTTGGGTGGGATAGTTTTTTTTGGTGGGTTCGGTGCAACTTGCTCCAATTTAAACCCTCATGCTTGGATACTTTAGGGATATTTGAGCCCCAACTAGCTCAAACTAACTCTAACCCATGGATCCAAACAGGGCCTATGGCCAGCCTCAACGCAGAGCAGGCGGTGCGCCGGGAAGCGGCGCTCTCTCGGCCGCCGCGCCGCTTCAAAGCCGGCGCCAGTGAGAGGTCGCCTCCGCTCTGGATGGGCATTAATGCGGCACTGACGATCCAGGGCGACGCTGACCATTTCACGCGGGAAGTGAGCGCTGGCAAGGGAGTATAGGTTTTGAACCATTTCATGTGTAGTACTGGTAGTTTGCAAAACTACTCAATTATTGCACTCAGTTTCCTAAGAAATTGTGGTAAAAAATATTACTCCACAGCCCGCTTCCCTTCTCCTTCCTCTTCCACCGCCCGCGCATGTCCGCGGGAGGCGACCGGTCAACCCTTATATAGGAGTGCTAGCACAAAAAGATGCATGCATGACCACTAAAATTTCCAGATTAAAAAGCCGCTCCGGCGGGAGTATGAACGTATGTTGTTACCTTCGGCCGGGCCATGGCTACCGGGCGACGGCGACCAGAGAAAATGCGGCGGGAGGGGAATGAATGCAGCTATTGTTTGGGTTCGTCGTCCGGCTTAAATAAATGCGCGGCATCACGTGTACCCGCGGGTGCACAAATTGTAACATACATGTCTGCTTAAGTGGGTGTCACGTAACTGGTGTGTGTGTGTGTGTGTGTGTGAGATTCTGAGAGACAGAGTGCGTGTGTGCGACTTTACTCTTCGGACATGTACTAAACCTTTTGCATCGGGATATAAGTATAATGGTATTTAGTTTAGCTAGTGATTTACATGGCCATGTTAACATGGTTGTGTAAAAAAAATGTCACTTCCTGCTCGTGATTTGCGTTATATAATTACAAGCAAGATGATCATGCATTGCACGAAACATCAATATGCATTTTTTTTACAAAACACATGTTGTGATTTACCCATGCAGGAGTAATCTCATGTGTAAAAACTAATGATATTTCGAGAATTTTAGCGGAAAACTGGTATCTCGAGAATATCATCAAAAAAATGAAAGATGAGAGAGAAGGTGAGGAGGAGTGGAGCGTGGTGGTGACTGGTGGTCGGAATGGGCGGAGGCATGTGGATGGGCCAGGCGCCGGCGGCCAGCCACCATGCTAGATTGTTCCGAGACTTTCTTTTTAATTGCTCAGCAATGAGGTGTGGGAGATAAGGATGTGGAGAGAGGTGCGGCTATGTTTTGTAAAATTATCATAGTTTGCTTTCTATCCGTCAGATATAGATCAGACGGTCTATATTACAATATGGCAGGCACACCATCATCGCCAACTCGGTTTTTTATAAGGGTACAGATGATAAGTTTGCTAACTACTAAAGTAAAGTGGAATTTTGTCCATGTTATACAAGTAAATTAAGGTGATTGTTTATCATACGGGTAAGGGTGGATGAAGGGTGGTAGGAACAAATGCTCCGCCTAGAGCATGTGTGTGTGAGATGGAGTCTCAGTGTGTGTGTGTGTGTGTGTGTGTGTGTGTGTGTGTGTGTCGCGGGGTCCTCGGTGGCGGATGTAATTTAAGTGTGCATGGCTTCATCATAGAGAGGTGATGTGTATGGCAGAGGCCAACAACGATGGGGTGCGAGAGAGAAAATGCCCGTAGAGAGGGAAGAGAAGGTGTGTGCGCGTGAGAGTAGTCGACATCGAGAGAATGTGCTTGTTCGAGAGACACCAAGGAAGACTACTATATATCGATGGTGCATGTAGGCTAGAATTAAACGAAGGGATGGTCTTATTGGTTTCGGTGTATAGGGGAAGAGTGAGAGGGGGTTAGCTACAAGGAGATTTTTAAGTGTGAGTGTGTGTTTAACCCCTCCAGGCGGAAGTTATGTGCACACAAGAAGAGAACGATTCGATGTGGCATTATGGTTGAGGGCAATTAACTACATATGGAGACATACAGACCTTCAACGTGCATGTGTGAGAGGTATACATGTATACGTGGGATGTGTGTGTGCGCTCGCATGATCGAGATAAAAGAAAGAAGACATAAGTCATAAGCTAAGATCAATGACATGGGAGCGACGGATCGGTATGACAATATGCATGCATGCGAGAATGTAGGTAAGAAGGCCCGACAATTGAGCATGTCTTTTTGTCTTTAAGAGATAGTAGCGTGGGCTGGAGCATGCATCTATGGCGAGCAGAGGGAGTGAGGCACAATGATTGCGCAAAAGAGATCAACCTATAAATTAAAGAAGGTTGATTGAGAAACAGATAAATAAAAAGATAAAGATGCTAGCTAGTGTGCGTTAGAGATAGGAGTCGAGTGGATCAGAAGGCTGAGTTATGGGTGTGGGTGTGAGAGAGGTGAAGAAAGGGTGCATGTGACTCGCATACAAACAAATATCAGAAATGAGATCACGAGAGACGGAGTTCTGTGTCTGCGAGAGAGAACGCAAGCTATCTCTAGGGAGAGACAGTGTGTGTGAGTGACATGCAAGAGAACAGTGGAGAAATATGAGACCCTAGGAGACAGAGTTTGTGTTTGTGTGTGAGAAAGAGATATTTAAGAGGAAGAGTCGTACGTTCTCATACCTAAGGAGTGAAAGACATCTCTGTATGATGGGTGTGCGAGTGGCACACAGGGGAATAGTAGAGAGGAATGAGACCCCGGAAGACAAAGTTTTGTGTTTGTGTGAGAGAAAGAGATTCCACATGGAGAATCATAGTTAGAGACACATAGCAGGGAGCGAGATATACTTAGAGAGAGATAGAGTGAGAAGGTCGAGAGAGAGAGTACCGTCAGTGTGTTTCGAAGATAAAAGATCATTGTCGACATACAGGTAGCACGAGAGATACCCGAGAGACGATGAACGCGTATAGATCTAGAGAGATAGTCCTATATAAGCATGAGTGATAGTTATATGAGACGAATATCTGGATTAAATGGGATTCAAATATTTAAAATGGAGATCACGACATCGATAATATCATAACGCAAATTGGTATATCAAACATGCATATTCATTTGAATTTGGGGACACGTTAGTGTTATATAGTTTATCAATATTGGTGATCCATAGATTCTTTAATTAGAAACAATGCATGGTTTATATGCAATTAATGTCTAAACGGGATTATACTATATGTTGTGTGTGTGAAACACATTATACATGTTTGAGAAGCAAAAAAACCCGCATGAAACTCACATTAATTGGAGATAGTTAGCGAGCAATGCATACATTGGATTTTAACATAAAGTGGTTTCAAATATTTGAAAATCCAAATTGATGGATACAACCTTATGAATCTGAGATCATGCCATTTGTAAACCATATTTATGTATAAAGGGTGTTGTGCTTTTGAAAGTATATATAAAAATGATGTATATAGAATTTTATTCCAATCGAAAATGGATCCCGCCGAAAAATAGAATACAAACGGGATTCAATTGAGTTGGCATGGTAAACGTGAACTACGCAAAATTTGAACGAACGGGGAAAGTCGCAAAGAATCACCTCAAACCAAAATCTATGAGATGGAAATTACTACTGCCTATCCCTACCACGCAAAGCCTATCTGCTCGATTTCTATAGTTTTTGATAGGGGTAAACGTGACATAACCGCCTCTCACCCAGATTCATACACAGTGGGCGCCAAAACACAAGCAGTGTCCTCGGTTAAATTGACTCCTCCCGATTCGTATATCGCTACGCCAAAACAAACTCGTCGGCAAATATTCGTGTATGCGAGATTACCGTCCTATCCCCAACCGACTAATATTGCTGTGATGTAGTAAATTTGAAACGGGGGCTAAGTTTGTAAATTTCCTCGCATTTGAGACAAGCGTGCCCTGAAGACATGGTTCCCCCTTCCTCTCCACCTGCATTTCCCCATTCGTACTCCATGGGCACCAAAACACCCTCTCCACCCCAGCCTCCTCCGTCCGCCACCCCATCGACCGCCGTCCTCCTCCCCCATGCCGGAGCTGATACCCAGATGCCGCCGTCCATTACAAGAGATCGACCTCTCTCATCCACGGCTTCGGACCGGGATCCTTGCATCCCGTCCTCTCGTTTCATCCCCGCCGTCGTCCACCATGTCGGCGCGCCGCCTATTTATCGTCTCGCCACCGCCCGCCGCCATCGTCTACCCTCCTAGATCTCGCTTCCACACCGCCGACAGCCATCGCTATCATCGCAAAGACCGCCAAATTCTCAAAGCAAATACATACACGACGCCGCACTGTGAGGCATTACTGCTTTCAGATTCCGCTCAACTTATTTATCGCAGCAAGAAAATAGATCGCCACTGCTTTACTCTGATTTCTTGTCCATCACTTACTTGCTAGTTGAGAGCAAACATTGGTTGCGAAGTTGCCTTTGTCCGGTTTGCACCTTCAGATCCGCCATGGCACGCTCAACACTACTCCCAATTCTTATGGTTTTCCCCTTTTATATTCCACACTAGTTAAATCACAGTAGACTAAATTTCAAAATTGGGTCAGTTGATTTTTCAGAGCTCGCCGGAGTTCGTCGGTATGAACGAAGGGGCTCCGGTGGGGACTTTGGTTGGGGGCGGTGGTGGGGCCTCGTCGAACGAAGAAAACTCGACACGGGTGGGGGGCAGGGGTGGGGGTGGGGGTTGCGGAGGAACACAGGCGGTGGGGGCCGATGGTACGGCGGGCGGCCCGTGCGGTGTTTTGTATGGGAAGAATCAGAGACGAGGAAGAAGAAGGGTTAGGAGACATAGGATCTTCATCCAACCGCCTGAAATGGTCGACTGACCCAAATGCAGACATGCCTTTATATTCAGTACCATCATCGCATTCGCTAGCAATCGCTCCTGAATCCATCAAGCTAAACAACGTGCCACTCATAATTTCAAACTTGTTGCTCAAGTACGAATCTGATATGATGCTGATATTACTAAAACAGATAACATTTAATTGGTCATCTAATGTTCCTACTTTACTTTCGAAAAGCACGTGCACCACATATAGAGAGACAGCAGGGAGTTGATTTCTTAATGCGCTCTGGTTCAACATGTGTGGGCTTTGCGCAACGAACATTTTATTATCCAAAATCTGCTTGCTCTTCTTTACCATGTTCCTCTTCCGTTCTTCTTTAATAAGTACTCTCTCTGTTCCTAAATACAAGTCTTTGTATAGATTCCACCATGGAATAAATATGGAGCAAAATGAGTGAATCTACACTCTAAAATGTATCTGGATACATCTGTATGTGATCCATAGTGGAAATCTCTACCAAGACTTATATTTTGGAACGGAGGGAGTATGATAGTAGTACAGTATGTTCCTTGTAGTGAAGATGAGCAGGGACATTTGAAGTGTAGAGGTCTATACGGTCGGTTGGTACTTTGAACTCTTCGGGCCTCTTTGATTCGTAGGATTTTGTAAACATGGGAATAGGATTTGTAGTGGCCTGCCCACTTGAATCCTATAAGAATAGCAAGGAAATGCGGGGAGCTGTGTGGCCTTTGAGAGTTACACTGATATTAATAGTACTGCACCTTCAGTTGAAGAGAGCTGGTATCCGAAGCCTTTCTAGCCGTACCGGCAATACTAGCACATATATTCCAGCAAGTTCCACTTTGCTGATTTGACTCTGATGCTTACGGTTTTCCCATTATATCTACACTATGATCTGTGTAGCTACTTTGTGTCGCACTAGCAGCAGTCCACTCTTGAAGCTAAACACCGCAATGACTTACAATATTGGCACCAAGGCATTGAGTGCCATTCTGGATGCAATGAAACTCATACGCTCCCCACTTGTTGACTCTTGTTCAGAATATGATCCTAATGACTCTTGTTCAAAATTGCCACATATAGAGAGACGGCATGGAATTGCATTTCTTTGGGCGATGTGATTCATCATGACTGGGCAACTAACATTGTATGCAATTAAGCGGAACCTCAAGAATATGCTTCCTCTTATGTTCTTTAACATGTACCTCTTTTGTTATTCTGTATTTAGTACATATAGTATGTTCCTTGTCAGGAAGGGGAGCAGGGACATCTGCAGTCTACAGCTGATAGAGCTGGCATGTACTTGATCGATAGGCTTTCAATTACTAGCGGTAATACAACACCGTATTTTCAAGCCAGTTCCACTTTCCCGATTTATATATCGTTATTATGGTGTACACCTTTTATGTACACTATGATCTGCCTAGTTGCTATGTGCTCTTGTTATCATGGTTTGGCAATAAACTCTCTATACAGTATATTTTGAACCTATCATCTGCCAACTATCCTTACTTCTGGAGCCTATTTTTTTGTGTACTTGTGCCAGATTATATAAATGCACGTGCTATATTACAGCACACATGAGCTCTCTCATTAGAATCCACTGATAGCACACAAGTGTTTATAGGGGCGCCCCTATATTAGAATATCCTCTGCATTACAAAGATATTATATGCTTTCATGGTTCTCAGATATTATATGTAATTATAGTGAATATCAGAATCCGCGCATCAGAAGAATATTGTGGAACACTGCAATGACTTACAAAATTGGCACCAAGGCATTGAGTGCCATTCTGGATGCAATGAAACTCATACGCTCCCCACATGTAGATTCTTGTTCGTAATATGATCCTAATGACTATTCTAACCTCGGGAGTCAAAGGCGTATGGCTGTCATGTTCACCCATCAAGGTGCCTGCTCTAATTTGGCAAGGTTTTATTGATTGCGCATATCTTGCATATGTTGTCTTGCATTTCTTCTAGTTTGTTGCACCGCCATCTGCTTAGTTTACTCATCATATATGTCGAGATGCGATGCCCATCCATTATCAATACATATTCCATCTGTCATCATACCATGTTTTCCACTCAAATGATGTTCTTGTGCATCAGACATCAAAAAGGAAGAGGGTGATTGCTGAACCTAAAGGAGCACCAGCAAAGTCCTTGAAAAATGTGGTTGTGCCAGAGAAATCAGACAGAACCCCACTTATATTGGCTGTACAACCAGTGACACAAAACGAGGGACCGACTCAAAGCAGACTGCACCCATACTTCACCGGCCACACCACTTGCCCCACCACACAGACCTGCACTCCAAAGCAAAAGGTATGCCGATTTCAGTTGCCATAGCAACAGTACCGCATTCACGTAAAAAATCCCACTCCAAAGAAAAAGTATAGCAAGTCCAACGGCGAAGACCTATCCCAACCGCAGAGACGACCAATTCCTCGCAGATTGGAACCCCATTCGATTATTCCCAGTTTAAAAGACAATGCTTTCAATGTTGTTAGGGACAACGTGCATATATTCCCATCATTGGAAGATTATAGTGAAGACAAACACCATTTTCACATCTTCCTGTCCCACTTATGTGTAAGTGCTATTATTCATGGTGATTATTTTCTTGTTTTCTGCTGATTGAACACATCAATGATTTACATTACATTGTTGTACGTAGGCGAGGGTCAATCTGGATAGTCATGACGAGCAAAGCTTGATTGCGTTTTTCAAGGAAGCATTGCAGCAGTATTGGTGTTACCTGAGGAAATCACACTTTGATGGCAAGTCTATAAACGAATTTCTGGTGAAGTCTCCTGTGCTAAATTTAGAAGACATTGAATGGAAAAACCTTGTTATGCACGGGTCTCGTTCCAAGGATGAGGTATTGTCTATGATATCGCATGACAATTTGAACTTCTACTTTTCCGCATGTGCCTTACGGATCTTTTTTGTAGGAAATCTGCTCGAAAAAGAATTTTGGTTTGAAAAGAACGACAGGATATCGCAAATATGCTGCCTGCTGCATCGCTCTTGTTAGTACATGTTGTCCTATATCACTGTACTTGCATACATACCTGGTTCATTATGTGACAGCAGTATGCATGATAGCTTGCTTATCAATTGTTCGCTCCAAATTATCTGATTTGTATGGATGGTTACATTAGTGTAGAATATATCCAATGCCAATGAATTTTTTTAGCTCTGCATTGTTCTTGTAAGTACCTACAGTCCTTTATCAATGTACTTATATTGACAGGTAGTTGTTCATGTACCATCACTCTGCAGCTTATTTTCATTTGCCCTCCATTTTCTACACAGAAGATCTATATCTACTCTTACCATAAGGTTGGATAACAGCGATGGTACTGAAGAAGTTTAGCTCTGCATTGCTCTTGGTTGTACCTTTTGCCTGTATCTCTGTACTTACATTTATAGCTACTTGGTTATGCAGCATCACTCTTCATCTTATCTTAAATATTCTCCATTTTTTCTTATATTGTCACATCTATATTTACTCTTAACAAAATGTAGAATAAAGGCGATGCTTATGAAGAAGATTCTGTCGTAAACTTCTTGAATTGCCCCCCCCCCGCCCCCATCAGCATGGACAAGGGCTTTATAGAGCCTGCCTTCACCAATAATATAAGTTTGTCCTTCTCAAGCCTTCAAAATTTGTTGTGTATATTTGGTTAGGCATGACTGCAACAGCTGTTTATTTTTGGTGTTTGCATCAAATTGCATGTTTAAAGTTTATTATGTACTCCAGTTCATAAACAAAAGTTTGTCCTTCTCAATTTAAGTCTTAAGTTGTACAACCAAGTTCCTTCTTCATACCATGTAAATTAAACTATACAGAGCAAGTGATCTTATTTTGCCAACTGAAATGGGATAAATTGACAAAGACACTAACCATTGATACTTATGTGTTCTTGATCCGTAATCCAATGGTGTCGTGAAGTCGCCAACTCCTTCACAATGTCATTTCCTCGCCATGTCTTGACCTGAACAATACCATATTGTGTTAATGCTATTTTAAACTGTGGTCACTTTATTCGTCAAGAAGAAATGTGATGAATTGTCGGCTCGATACTTATATGTGCAAAACATGTCATCATCCGCTTGTTTATCTTTTAGAGTGAGGAGGATATAAGTGTCAAACAAGTGCAGTCTCACCAGCTTGCTTTCGGTACTGCTATTGACTCCAGAAAGCAGTGGCTAACCTTTCTTGAACTCTATTGAAGTCTTTGTCACGGTTTTGTATATTATTTTGTCGGCGTGTTTAGTTGCAATCGGTGGCGATCTTTGATGCCCAAAGTGTATGTAATCATTGTCTTCTTGTGCTTTATTATCATAGTGGTGAACTTTGATGCCCAGTGGATGTAATATGTCGTAATTTCTTTATTGTATAGTCTAGGTTTTTTTCTTATTCACGATGCTGCAGTTATTTTACTGTATATATATCCTGTGTTCGCAGTAAACCGGCCAAACCGTAAAATTATGATACATAATCGGGCGGTCATGCAAATCACCATGTATGATCTGCATCATGGGCCCCATCATCTTGGTCCATTAAAAGGCCTAAATGTAAACTGGCCCACAAGTAGATTCGGGCCTTTAATAGGCCAAGTAAACCGCCGGCCCTATTTTGCCAAGAAAACTCAATGGGCCTTTAGGAGGCTGAAAAGTAGGTTGGGCCTGAAGCAGGCCGAACAGCTCACAGGCCGGTAGCAGGCCGAAATAGACCCCGGCCCATGAATGTGTCAATCAAATCATGGGCTTATAACAGGACAAAATTGTCTCGGTCCTTGTTTGTCCCAATCAGATTATCGGCTGCGAGTAGGCCGTATGCAGACCGGGCCGTAGTTAGGCCCAACTATATGACGGGCCTTTAACAGGCCGAAATTAATATAAGGCCGAAATGTTAAACAAGCCCTTAACAGGCCGAAACTAATATCAGGCCGAATTACTAAATGGGCCTTTAGCAAGTGGGCCCAAAAGCATAGCGTCCAGTTGATGGGCCGAATCTGATATGGGCCATAATTTAGCCCAAAGCTTCTTAAAGGGTTGACCGACCGGGCCGTAATTTGCCCGTAACGTGGTAGGCTTTTAACGGGCTGGATCTCATATGGGCCATTATTAGGCCCGGAACGTGGCAGACCATTAATGGACCGGATCAAATATGGGCCGGCATTTGGCCCAAAACATGGCAGCCATTTAATGGGCCGGCCTACTAGGGTCCTCAAAATCTTGTGGGCCTACAGCTGGGCCAGCCCATTAATGTCGGCGAAATATCATGGGCCTTTAGCTGGGCCGGCCCATTATGGTCCACAAAATTCTTGTGGGCCTTCACCTGGGTCGGCCCATTATGGCCCGCAAAAATCTTGTGGGCCTTTACCTGGGCCGGCCCATTATGGCCTGCAAAATCTTATGGGCCTTTAGCTGGGCCGTCCCATTATGGTCCACAAAATCTTGTGGGCCTTTAGTTGGGCCGGCCCATTTAAACTTTATGGGCCACTTTTGGATCGGTCCACGTGTTAACATATCATAGGCGCATCTCGCGCATTGGATGAGTGACACCTATGCCAACACGGAGCTGACACGTGTTTCCTACAGCCAATGATGATTTTACACGTGGAAAATCCCCATTGGTCCGGGCTGTTAACGGGTTATCGGATCCAAAATCGGACCCGATAGCTTAACGGTGTTCCGTTACGGTGTATGCCATGTGTCGGTCACCCTTGACGAAAGCACTTCTGTGACGCGCGATTTATCGTCATGGAAGTGGACACTTTCATGATGATAATTTTGGTAATGTCATGGAACACTTCTACGACAGCACAGATATGACTATCTTGATTCTGTCATAAATTTTTCATGGATGTACATGCATGACAGAAAACGTGACCTACTGTGACAAACACGTATCATCACGGAAGTGTATTGTGTTTTATTGTGATATAATAAAGATTAGTGTTGAGTCAAGGGCTTGATTATCTTACTATGATCGTGAGGGAATAAAAGAAGGAGAAAGAATAAAAAGAAGTGAAGAGATCATATTGATCTTATGGAGAGTTATGACTTCACATATAAATAGTATGATGAATAAAAGTTGTTGAGAGTTGACAAACATAGTTTTGGTCATCGTTGCAATTAATAGGAAGTAATTAAGAAAGAGAGGTTTTCACATATAAGTATACTATCTTGGACATCTTTCATGATTGTGAGCACTCATTAAAATATGACATGCTAAAGAGTTGATGTTGGACAAGGAAGACAACGTAATGGGTTATGTTTTCTTATGTCCGAAATAAAGTATATTGTTATGGATCATCCAACATGTTGAGCTTGATTTTCCCCCTCATGCTAGCCAAATTCTTTGCACTAAGTGGAGATATTACTTGTGCTTCCGATTACCCTTAAAACAAGTCTTGCCATGAGTGTCCACCATATCTACCTATGGATTGAGTAAGAACCTTCAAGTAAGTTGTCATGTTGCATGCAATAAAAATTTCTCTCTAAATATGTATGATCTATTAGTGTGGATAAAATAAACTTTATATGATCTTGTGATATGGAAACAATAAAAGCGATGGACTACATAATAAAGGTCCATATCACAAGTGGCAATATAAAGTGACGTTATTTTGCATTAAGATTTCGTGCATCCAACCATAAAAGCACATGACAACCTCTGCTTCCCTCTGCGAAGGGCCTATCTTTTATTCTTTTCCTATACCTTATACAAGAGTCATGGTGATCTTCACCTTTCCTTTTTCATTTTATCCTTTGGCAAGCACCTTGTGGGTAAAAGGTTGGGAGGCAACACTATAAGCCCCTATCTTTCTCTGTGTCCAACTAAAACTCCAAAACCATAAGTATTACGTGAGAATTAGCAATTGTGAAAGACTAAATGACAGTTGAGTATGTGGACTTGCTGAAAAGCTCTTATATTGACTCTTTCCGATCTTATGATAAATTGCAATTGCTTCAATGACCGAGATCATAGTTTGTCAGTTCTCAATGAAGTTTCTGATTCATACTTGACATTGTGAATAGATTAGTACTTGAACATAAGAAATCATATGACAATATTCGCATATATTGTTGTTATAAGAATGATCATGATGCCCTCATGTCCGTATTTTATTTTATCGACACCTCTATCTCTAGACATGTGGACATATTTATCGTTATCGGCTTCCCCTTGAGGACAAGCAAGGTCTAAGCTTGGGGGAGTTGATACGTTCATTTTGCATCATGCTTTTATATCGATATTTATTGCATTATGGGCTATTATTACACGTTATGTCACAATACTTATGCCTATTCTCTCTTATTTTACAAGGTTTACATGAAGAGGGAGAATGCCGGTGGAATTACGAATTTGGAAAAGGAGCAAATATTAGAGACCTATTACGCACAGCTCCAAAAAGTCCCGAAACTTCACGGAGGCATGTTTTAGAATTAATAAAAATCTTGGCGAAAGAATCCACGGAGGGGGCCCACACTCGGCCACGAGGGTGGGGGCGCGCCTACCCCATGGGCGCCTGCCTCGTGGCCCCTCGGCAAAGGCCCCGGTGACCATCTTCTTCTATATGAAGTCTTTTACCCTGGAAAAAATCATAAGAAAGCTTTCAGGAAGAAACTCCGCCGCCAGGAGGCGAAACATTGGCGGAACCAATCTAGGGCTCCGGCGTAGCTGTTCTACCGGGGAAACTTCCCTCCGGGAGGGGAAAATCATTGCCATCGTCATCACCAACGATCCTCGCATCGGGAGGGGGTCAATCTCCATCAACATCTTCATCAGCACCATCTCCTCTCAAATCCTAGTTCATCTCTTGTATCCAATCTTTGTCCCAAAGCCTCAGATTGGTACATGTGGGTTGCTAGTAGTGTTGATTACTCCTTGTAGTTGATGCTAGTTGGTTTATGTGGTGGAAGATCATATGTTCAGATCCTTTATGCATATCAATACCCCTCTAATTATGAACATGAATATGATTTGTGAGTAGTTACGTTTGTTCGTGAGGACATGGGAGAAGTCTTGCTATAGGTAGTCATGTGAATTTGGTATTCGTTCGATATTTTGATGAGATGTATGTTGTCTCTCCTCTAGTGGTGTTATGTGAACGTCGACTACATGACACTTCACCATTGTTTGGGTCTGGAGGAAGGCATTGGGAAGTAATAAGTAGATGATGGATTGCTAGAGTGACAGAAGCTTAAACCCTAGTTTATGAGTTGCTTCGTAAGGGGCTGATTTGGATCCATATGTTTCATGCTATGGTTTGGTTTACCTTAATACTTCTCTTGTAGTTTCGGATTCTTGCAATAGGGGTTAATCATAAGTGGGATGCTTGTCCAAGGAAGGACAGTACCCAAGCACTGGTCCACCCACATACCAAATTATCAAAGTAACGAACGTGAATCATATGAGCGTGATGAAAACTAGCTTGACAATAATTCCCATGTGTCCTCGGGAGCTCTTTTCTCTATATAAGAGTTTGTCCAGGCATGTCCTTTGCTAGAAAAAGGATTGGGCCATCTTGCTGCACCTTGTTTACTTTCGTTACTTGTTACCCGATACAAATTACCTTATCACAAAACTATCTGTTACCGATAATTTCAGTGCTTGCAGAGAATACCTTACTGAAAACCGCTTATCATTTCCTTCTGCTCCTCTTTGGGTTCGACACTCTTATCGAAAGGACTACAATAGATCCCCTATACTTGTGGGTCATCACCTCTCCGATACTCGGAGTGACAAATTCTAATCTTGATCTATGCCAACCCAACAAACACCTTCAGAGACACCTGTAGAGCATCCATATAATCACCCAGTTACTTTGTGAAGTTTGATAGCACGCAAGGTGTTCCTCTGGTATTCGGGTGTTGCATAATTTCATAGTTAGAG
This sequence comes from Aegilops bicornis, assembly GCA_021605145.1. NCBI lineage: Eukaryota > Viridiplantae > Streptophyta > Magnoliopsida > Poales > Poaceae > Aegilops > Aegilops bicornis. Next base: position 333,833,890 of record CM038671.1, on the reverse strand, counting down.
GAATATGTATAAGTCATGAAGAAAGCAATAGCAATAAACTTAACGATCATTATGCTAAGCTAAAGAATGGGTATTGTCCATCACATCATTCTCTAATGATGTGATCCCGTTCATCAAATGACAACACATGTCTATGGTCAGGAAACATAACCATCTTTGATTAACGAGCTAGTCAAGTAGAGGCATACTAGGGACACTTTTTTTGTCTATGTATTCACACATGTACTAAGTTTCCGGTTAATACAATTCTAGCATGAATAATAAACATTTATCATATATTAGGAAATATAAATAACAACTTCATTATTGCCTCTAGGGCATATTCCCTTCAGTCCCGCTTACACTAGAGTCAATAATCTAGATTACATAGTAATGATTCTAACACCCATGGAGTCTTGGTGCTGATCATGTTTTGGTCGTGGAAGAGGCTTAGTCAACGGGTCTGCAACATTCAGATCTGTATGTATTTTGCAAATCTCTATGTCTCCCTCCTTGACTTGATCGCGGATGGAATTGAAGCATCTCTTGATGTGTTTGGTTCTCTTGTGAAATCTGGATTCCTTCATTTGCTGCTTCCGAAGCAGCTATGTATTCGGCTTCAAATGTAGATCCCGCCACGACGCTCTACTTGGAACGGCGCCAACTTACAGCTCCATCATTCAATATAAATACGTATCCGGTTTGTGACTTAGAGTCATCCGGATCAGTGTCAAAGCTTGCCATGACGTAACCATTTACGACAAGCTCTTTGTCACCTCCATAAACAAGAACCATATCCTTAGTCCTTTTCAGGTATTTCAGGATATTCTTGACCACTGTCTAGTGATCCACTCCTGGATTGCTTTGGTACCTCGTTGCTAAACTTATAGCAAAGCACACATCAGGTCTGGTACACAGCATTGCATACATGATAGAACCTATGGCTGAGGCATAGGGAATGACTTTCATTTTCTCTCTATCTTCTGTAGTGGTCGGGTATTGAGTATGACTCATCTTCACACCTTGTAACACAGGCAAGAACCCTTTCTTTGACTGATCCATTTTGAACTTCTTCAAAACTTCATCAACGTATGTGCTTTGTGAAAGTCCAATTAAGTGTCTTGATCTATCTCTATAGATCTTGATGCCCAATATATAAGCAGCTTCACAAAGGTCTTTCATTGAAAAATTCTTATTCAAGTATCCTTTTATGCTATCCAGAAATTCAGATTATTTCCAATCAACAATATGTCATCCACATATAATATTAGAAATGCTACAGAGCTCCCACTCACTTTCTTGTAAATACAGGCTTCTCCAAAAGTCTCAGATAAAACCATATGCTTTGATCACACTATCAAAGCATATATTCCAACTCCGAGATGCTTGCACCAGTCCATAAATGGATCGCTCGAGCTTGCACACTTTGTTAGCACCTTTAGGATCAACAAAACCTTTTGGTTGCATCAGATACAACTCTTCTTTAAGAAATGCATTAAGGAATGCATTTTTTACATCCACTTGCCAAATTTCATAATCATAAAATGCGACAATTGCTAACATGATTCGGACAGACTTAAGCATCGCTACGGGTGAGAAGATCTGATCGTAGTCAACCCTTTGAACTTGTCAAAAACCTTTTGCAACAAGTCGAGCTTTGTATACAGTAACATTACCGTCAGCGTCAGTCTTCTTCTTGAAGATCCATTTATTCTCTATGGCTTGCCGATCATCAGGAAAGTCAACCAAAGTCCACACTTTGTTCTCATACATGGATCCCATCTTAGATTTCATGGCCTCAAGCCATCTCGCGGAATTTGGGCTCATCATCGCTTCCTTATAATTCGTAGGTTCATCATGGTCTAGTAACATGAATTCCAGAATAGGATTACCGTAGCACTCTGGTGCAGACCGTACTCTCCTTGACCTACGAGGTTCGGTAGTAACTTCATCTGAAGTTTCATGATCATCATCATTAACTTCCTCACTAATTGGTGTAGGCATCACTGGAACCGATTTATGTGATGAACCATTTTCCAATTCGAGAGAAGGTACAACTACCTCATCAAGTTCTACTTTCCTCCCACTTACTTCTTTCAAGAGAAACTCCTTCTCTAGAAAGGATCCATTCTTAGCAACAAAAGTCTTGCCTTCGGATCTATGATAGAAGGTGTACCCAATAGTTTATTTTGGGTATCCTATGAAGACACACTTCTCCAATTTGGGTTCGAGCTTATCAGGTTGAAGCTTTTTCATATAAGCATCACAGCCCCAAACTTTAAGAAACGACAGCTTAGATTTCTTGCCAAACCACAGTTCATATGGTGCCATCTCAACAGATTTAGATGGTGCCCTATTTAACATTAATGCAGCCGTCTCTAAAGCATAACCCCAAAATGATAGTGGTAAATCGGTAAGAGACATCATAGATGGCACCATATCTAATAAAGTACGGTTACGACTTCCGGACACACCATTACGCTATGGTGTTCTAGGTGGCGTTAGTTGTGAAACAATTCCACATTGTTACAAATGAAGACCAAACTCGTAATGCAAATATTCGCCTCCGCGATCTGATCGTAGAAACTTTATTTTCTTGTTACGATGATTTTCCACTTCACTCTGAAATTCTTTGAACTTTTCAAATGATTCAGACTTATGTTTCATTAAGTAGATATACCCATATCTGCTCAAATCATCTGTGAAGGTCAGAAAATAACGATACCCGCCGCGAGCCTCAATACTCATCAGACCGCATAAATCAGTATGTATTATTTTCAAATAAGTCAGTTGCTCGCTCCATTGTTCCGGAGAACAGAGTCTTAGTCATCTTGCCCATGAGGCATGGTTCGCAAGTATCAATTGATTCATAATCAAGTGATTCGAAAAGCCCGTCAACATGGAGTTTCTTCATGCGCTTTACACCAATATGACCTAAACGGCAGTGCCACAAATAATTTGCACTATCATTATCAACTTTGCATCTTTTGGCTTCAATATTATGAATATGTGTATCACTACGATCGAGATTCAACAAAAATAGACCACTCATCAAGGGTGCATGACCATAAAAGATATTACTCATATAAATAGAACAACCATTATTCTCTGATTTAAATGAATAACCATCTTGCATCAAACAAGATCTAGATATAATGTTCATGCTCAACGCTGGCACCAAATAACAATTATTCAGGTCTAAAACTAATCCCGAAGGTAGATGTAGAGGTAGCGTGCTGAAGGCGATCACATCGACCTTGGAACCATTTCTGAGGGCATCGTCACTTCGTCCTTAGCCAATCTTCGTTTAATCTGTAGCCCCTGCTTCGAGTTGCAAATATGAGCAACAAGACCAATATCAAATACCCAGGCGCTACTACGAGCATTAGTAAGGTACACATCAATAGCATGTATATCAAATATACCTTCACTTTGCCATCCTGCTTATCCGCCAAATACTTGGGGCAGTTTCGCTTCCAGTGACCGGTCACTTTGCAGTAGAAGCACTCAATTTCAGGCGTAGGTCCAGACTTGGGCTTCTTCCCGAGAGTAGCAACTTGCTTGCTATTCTTCTTGAAGTTCCCCTTCTTCCCTTTGCCCTTTTTCTTGAAACTAGTGGTCTTGTTAACCATCAACACTTGATGCTCCTTCTTGATTTCTACCTCTGCAGCCTTTAGCATCACGAAGAGCTCGAGAATTGTCTTTTCCATCCCTTGCATGTTATAGTTCATCACAAAGCCTTTATAGCTTGGCGGAGGTGATTGAAGAACTCTGTCAATGACACTATCATCAGGATGATTAACTCCCAGCTGAGTCAAGTGGTTATGGTACCCAGACATTTTTAGTATATGTTCACTGGCAGAACTATTCTCCTCCATCTTGCAGCTATAGAACTTGTTGGAGACTTCATATCTCTCAACTCGGGCATTTTCTTGAAATATCAACTTCAACTCCTGGAACATATCATATGCTCCATGACATTTAAAACGTCTTTGAAGTCCCGATTCTAAGCTGTAAAGCATGGCACACTGAACTATCGAGTAGTCATCGGCTTTAGCTTGCCAGACGTTCATAATGTCCGAAGTTGCTCCTGCAGCGGGCCTTGCACCTAGTGGTGCTTCCAGGACGTAATTCTTCTATGCAGCAATGAGGATGATCCTCAATTTACGGACCCAGTCCGTGTAGTTGCTACCATCATCTTTCAACTTAGCTTTCTCTAGGAACGCATTAAAATTCAACGGAACGGTAGGACGGGCCTTTGATCTACAACAACATAGATATGAAAAAACTATCAGGACTAAGTTCATGATAAATTAAAGTTTAATTAATCATATTACTTAAGAACTCCCACTTAGATAGACATCCCTCTATTCATCTAAATGATCACATGATCCATATCAACTAAACCATGTCCGATCATCACGTGAGATGAAGTAGTTTTCAATGGTGAACATCTCTATGTTGATCATATCTACTATATGATTCTCGTTCAACCTTTCGGTCTTTGTGCTCCGAGGCCATATCTGCATATGCTAGGCTCGTCAAGTTTAACCCGAGTATTCTGCACGTGCAAAACTGGCTTGCACCCATTGTATGTGAACGTAGACCTTATCACACCCGATCATCACGTGGTGTCTCGGCACGACGAACTGTAGCTACGGTGCATACTCAGGGAGAATAGTTGTACCTTGAAATTTAGTGAGGGATCATCTTATAGTGCTACCGTTGTACTAAGAAAAATAAGATGCATAAAAGATAAACATCACATGCAATCAAAATATGTGACATGATATGACCATCATCATCTTGTGCCTTTGATCTCCATCTCCAAAGCACCGTCATGATCTCCATCGTCACCGGCTTGACACCTTGATCTCCATCATAGCGTCGTTGTCGTCTCGCCAACTATTGCTTCTACAACTATCGCTACCGCATAGTGACAAAGTAAAGCAATTACATGGCGATTGCATTTCATACAATAAAGCGACAACCATAAGGCTCCTGCCAGTTGCCGATAACTTTTGCAAAACATAATCATCTCATACAATAACTTATATCACATCAAGTCTTGACCATATCACATCAGAACATGCCCTGCAAAAACAAGTTAGACGTCCTCTACTTTGTTGTTGCAAGTTTTACATGGCTGCTACGGGCTTCTAGCAAGAACTGTTCTTACCTACGCATCAAAACCACAACGATTTTCCGTCAAGTGTGCTTTTTTTAACCTTCAACAAGGACCGACCGTAGTCAAATTTGCCAACTAAAGTTGGAGAAACAGACACCCGCCAGCCACCTGTGTGCAAAAGCACATCGGTAGAACCGGTCTCAAGAACGTGGTCTTGTAATGCTGGTCCGGGCCGCTTCATCCAACAATACCGCCGAATCAAAATTAGACATTGGTGGTAAGCAATATGACTATTATCGCCCACAACTCTTTGTGTTCTACTCGTGCATATCATCTATGCATAGACCTGGCTCGGATGCATCTGTTGGGGAACGTAGCATGCAATTTCAAAAAAAATCCTACTATCACGCAAGATCTATCTAGGAGATGCATAGCAACGAGAGGGAGAGAGTGTAGACCGAAAGCGGAAGCGTTAGGTTAACGCGGTTGATGTAGTCAAACATCTTCACGATCCAACCGATCTAGTACCGAACGTACGGCACCTCCAAGTTCAGCACACGTTCAGCTCGATGACGTTCCTCAAACTCTTGATCCAGCAGAGGGTCAAGGGAGAGTTCTGTCAGCACGACGATGTGGTGATGGTGATGGTGATGTGGTCCATGCAGGGCTTCGCCTAAGCACTACGACGCGATGACCGGAGGAGTAAAATGTGGAGGGGGGCACCGCACATGGCTAAGAGAACAATTGATGTGCTATGGGGTGCCCTTGCCCCAGATATAAAGGAGGGGAGGAGGAGACGGCCGGCCAAGAGGGGCGCGCCATGGGGGGAGTCCTACTAGGACTCCACTCCTAGTAGGATCCCTCCCCCCTCTTTTTCCTTTCTTCATCGGAGGCGAAAAGTAAGGAGTGGGATATGGAGAGGGAAAGAGGGAAAGGGGGGTGACGCCCCCTCCCCTAGTCCTATTCGGACTCCCATGGGGGGGTGTCAGTGTCAAAACCAACAGGTCTCAGGTAGGGGGTCACACCCTTAGGTCTTAGATCAACTAGCCCGGCCTCGGCTTATATAATGTACTAGAGGCCTATGATAACAAGAGACCTGGTCGAATACGTCGGTGGAGAGGAGTCCTTGTCTTGATCACCAAGTCTTGTGGAATCTTCCTCATGTATATATCGTCTGTCCGAACTGGCCCATGAGTAAATGGACATTGGGGTCCTCGGCCCAATCCAATTGATTGGGAGACGACGTGGTGAATACCCCCTAGTCCCGGACACCATTAGTAGGCCCCTAAACCAGTCTTCAAGTTCGGGACGCTCCTCGGTTCTTCCGAACTGTTCTTCGTCTTTGATTGTCGGTCTTGAAAACTGGTTAAAAAACCTTCCCATGTTCTATCTTGAGGATTGCCGAGCTAAATCTGCAGATATCACACGTCGGGTATCCGAGGAGCCCTTTAAGTCTTCGGCCTGTATCAAGGCCTTATTATTTTGATGCCACATCTCGGGTTTGAAGTGTTTGTCGTGCGGCAGTGTCCTCTTTCGTCCAAGCTCCATCACCGGACTGTATTTGAGGTATCTTTTACAGCCGAGCACCAACTCCGGACCGCTTCCGAGCTCCAACACCGGAATGTATCCGAGCTCCAACGCTGGACTATGTCCAAGCCCTAACGCCAAACTGTATCCGAGATCCAAAGCCGAACAATATCCGAGGTGTCATTGATCACCTTGGTTCAAAAAAGTTGAAAGAGTTTAGCCGAGCTTAATGCCAGAATGCCCTCTATGGAGCCAGCCACTTATGTCCGAGCTATATCCCGAATTGGTTTCGAAGTGGTTCAGTACCTCGGTCATGGGATGATTTTTTGCGGATTTTATTTCCGATGTGTGTAAAATTATTTGCTATCAATATGTATAACCAGTAGCCCTCAAGGTGTGCGTCGATCTAAAACCCGAGATGCAGCTGAAGGTAAACATGAAACAGTTGATCCTAGTACCCCCGAGACTCAGGTCAATTCGCGAAGTCGGCCTGAGGATCAACTCCTAGTTCGGCAACATACGTAGGAATAGAAACGCAGTGTAAAATATTAGAGGTAATAGTGATCGGCGGACGGGGCCTTGAGAGAGGGTCGTGAGAAGTCGCCGTGATATATTAGCTTTTTGCTAGAATAGTCCCAGATGGTACTTATTGTCGTCCGAACACGCGCTTGTCCATAGTTCGGTCATGCCGAACACTGAGCATATTGAATTTTTTGCATTGAATAGGCAATGCAGTAGCCCCCGAGACACTGGTGGGTGGCAACACCAGATAAGGGGATCGATGTGCCCCTTTAATATTTATAAATAATGAGCGCGAAGCCCAGTAGCCCTCGAGCCTTAATGTGGGCAAAGGTGGCCGAATTAAGGATCGATATCCGTTTGACAGAAAATTTTGTTGTGTTTAACACAAACTTCTCGGAAAGAGAATAAAGATCTCTTAAAGGAGCTTAGAGCTGGTCAAATCCGAGCTCGCCAAGGTAGGCCCCAAGGGGTTTAAAAGATGGATTGCAGTAAATGGATTTCACTCGCAATTTTTATGTGTAATGATTCTATGTATCCAAGTAGTTTACCTCATGAATGCTCAGATCCGCATTGTACAACACCTTGTTGACCGACCATCGGCTTCAACCTCCTCGGACAGTGGCCGGGGAGTGTTTGTCCTACTTTATAAAGCCTTTACAAGGGCAAAGGTTTACGACAAACAAGGCAATCCGGTCATACGGTTTTATAAACGAAGGTATGCCAAGAGAATGTTATATTACTATTTGATGTAAGAAACATCTCCGAAAGAAAATAATCCCGCTATCGGTTCCTTTCTTTGGGTTGTCATGCCGATCATGATCATGAAACCTCAACTCGCTACCGATGTAGGAGAAAAATATTGAGGATTTAGTTCGGGGTAAGTTCCCGATCTCTATGGCTTTTAATGGACCAAAATTTTCACTTCCGTCGTTGCCGACCAATTATATTCTTTAAGATGGCTAGCTGTCGGCTTCTCCCAGTCTGAGGTACTAACACGGATGACCCGGAAGTAACAATCACAGAGGTGCTCCCTTTACCTCCTCGCCGAACAATCAGGAACGTAAGGGTAATCACAGGAGCCAGGCAACCCAGCTTGGCCGAAATCTTATGTAAAATTGGTGCATATTTATGGCTTTATAACGATGATTATGGAAGGTAGCCCTTGTATATTAAATACAAATGCCGACGATATGTTTATTTTGCCTCCGTTGCGACCATTTATCAGTTGAAAGTGGCCCATCGTCGGCTTCCACCCCCTTGTAGATGTTGCACAGGGTGTTTCCACAATAACAAACAACCCTTAGCCGATGTCTCGATGCCCGAAGACGGTTGTGTTAGCGAAAACGAGGCAATCAGATATGGGGGCTTTATAACTTTCACTTAGTCATAGGATCTTAAAGTTGGGAGCCCAGCTACTAGCCCCTAGTTAGTGTTCGGCGACAGCCCAGGTCAAGCCGTAAACACTTTAGCCAATGTTATGAACGGCCCATCATTTAACATAGTCGTCGGATTTCTGACCAGTTTACGCTTATTGTGACAGCTAGTTTTCGGCTTTATCCACTGTGGTGCTTAACCATGCGAGCTGGAAGCACAATCGCAGTGGTTCTCCCTTTGCACACCTAGCCGAACAAAGCGGAACGTAGGAGGCAAGAACAGGAGCCAGGCAACCCAACTATTGACCAAACACACAATTCGAAACCGATGCATATATAGCAATATCCGAGAATGTTTTTGCAGAATCTCTAAAGGTGTCCGGCGTTGCACTACGAGACTTATGCTGGAAACACACCAATAGTTTAAAAGTGCCATATGCTCAAACATCCAAAAACTTATTTAAAAGCTTGACGTCTGGACTAAACCGAGATTTTGGTGCCAATACGGAAATTGGTCTTTAAAAGAATGTGCTTTTGTCGTGCTTTAACATGACACATCCGATCTCAAGACTTCAAGCGGGTCAGCCTACGGCTTCAAGCTCCTTATCCCGAAGACGGAGTGCTTCTCCGAGGCCAGTTTAGCGAACTAAACTCGAGCGGCTTTAGAGAGAAGCTAGGCTATCCGGCTATTGACCATACATTCGAGTCGAAAAAGGAGTGGGTAGAAAAAGACTTTGCAACGACCAAAAAGAAAACAAATTATTATAGAACGGCTCGTGTAAATTTTAAGAGCCCCTAGTAAACATGGGTAAGGGGAGTTTCTTTTAACGAACAACGTATGTGAGCATGGTCGAACCGAACACAAGTTAAAAATTTAAAACTTTGAGCATGAAAGCGACTTAGCTGGTTAATGTGTTCGGCATTGATGACGCGGTCCGAGCTTGATGTGGGACAAGGTTCCATCCCCCAAGCCGGTCTTGAGGTGGCGGAGCGAAGAGCTCGGCACTCCGAAGTGGTGACATAGCACGACCAATGCAGGCCGGTAGAGTGATGCCGAAGTCCCCGGCGTGGGTTAATGAAGTGTTTACGAAGCCCCCCATCCAGTCCAGGTGACGTGGTATGTCAGTACGCCGAGGTGACAACACTGCCCGACCCGAATCATTTACCTGTGCATAAAAAATAGTGCAAAACGGATATAATAGTAATAACAATAAATTAACAAAAATGTTGTTGTTGCATAATAAATAATTTTTGCAAAGTGAGTAATAAAAGAAATATGTCCTGTGGGCCGAACGCTCGATGAGGTAGAGCTCTCCCGGCAATGCCAAAGTCCCCGAGGCAACCGAACACGTCGGTATGGCAACAGGACCAACAAGATGATCACGCGAGATGATTTACGCTGATTGGGACGACGGCGTCGGCTTACCGAAGAGACCACGTGACGCAGTGGATGTCCATTACCTACACAAGTAAAATCGTGCAGGCCAACAATAATAATATAAATATATAAAAATCCTCGCGTAATTAATTTACGCAAGATGATTTATTTAAAAATATGTGGCCTGGCGCCAAAGTCAATATCGATGCAGGGCGTCGGCGTGATGCGGTAAAGGCATTGAGGGAGTCCTGGATTATGGGGTCCTCGGACAGCCGGACTATATGCTTTGGCCGGACTATTGGACTATGAAGATACAAGATTGAAGACTTCGTCCCGTGTCCGGATGGGACTCTCCTTCGCGTGGAAGGCAAGCTTGGCAATACAGAAATGTAGATCTCCTCCCTTGTAACCGACTCTGTGTAACCCTAGCCCCCTCCGATTGTCTATATAAACCAGAGGGTTTAGTCCGTAGGACAACAACTATCATACCATAGGCTAGCTTCTAGGGTTTAGCCTCTACGATCACGTGGTAGATCAACTCTTGTAATAATCATATCATCAAGATCAATCAAGCAGGAAGTAGGGTATTACCTCCATCGAGAGGGCCCGGACCTGGGTAAACATCGTGTCCCCCGCCTCTTGTTACCATCCGCCTTAGACGCATAGTTCGGGACCCCTACTCGAGATCCGCCGGTTTTGACAATCGACATTGGTGATTTCATTGAGAGTTCCAATCGCGTCGTCACCATAAGGCTTGATGGCTCCTTCGATCATCGGCAACGATGCGATCTAGAGTGAGGTTTTCCTCCCCGGACAGATCTTCGTATTTGGTGGCTTCGAACTGTGGGCCAACTCACTTGGCCATCTGGAGCAGATCGAGAGCTACGCCCCTGGCCATCAGGTCAGGTTTCGAAACTTGAACTACACTAGCGACATCCGCGGGGACTTGATCTTCGACGGATTCGAGCCCATGTCAGGTGCGCCGCACAATTATGACGAGCATGACTTAGTTCTGCCGTCGGACAGTGTTCAGGAGATCGCACCTACAACTACTCCGGCCCTCAATTTGGAACAAATCGCGCCATCCGAGGACGGGTGGATAGACCCCTCCACGGAGGCCGCACTCTCAATGGCGATAGAGCCAAACATTGACTTCACTTCCTACGAGAGCCGTGTTGCCGAACCGTTGGATTCGTCCCCGGCCACGGGCTCCGAGCCGCTTGCGTCCGTGCCTATCGAATCCGATTGGACACCGGTCATGGAGTTTACCTCACAGATATCTTTTCAAAGACTCGCCTTCGGCAATGTGTTAAACTTGTTGAGGTCTCTCTCCCTGTCAGGAGACCTTTGGCCGAACTATGTCCAGCTAGAATGGGATGCGGACGTCGAAGAAATTCGCTCCCCACCCACCACCCACTTAGTAGCCACTATCGACGACTTAACCGACATGCTCGATTTCGACTCCGAAGACATCGACGATATGGATGATGATGCAGGAGACAGACAAGAACCACCGCCCACAGGGCGCTGGACAGCCACTTCATCACACGATATTATATGGTGGATACAACCAAAGAAAACAATGACGAGGAACGGAAGGATGCAGTGAAGGATAGCTCCCTCGAGAAGCAACCAAGGCGACGGCGTAGGCGCCCCTCCAAATCCCGCCTCGGCAAAAACTACGATAACAGCGCAAGAAAAAGTAACACCCCGGCCGACTCCAGGGGAAACTACGACCACATTAACCCAGCGATAGAGCAGGATGAACCAGCAAACAACAAACATAGTATGGAGCCGCTGTCCGATCACGTTGACGCCGAGGATAAAGCTCATCAACCTCTCTCCGGAGAGGAAAACAGTCCAGACGACGACGCACACATCATCCCGGAAAGGCACTTGGAACAAGAGAACCTCCGTAGAAGGCTTATTGCCACCGCGAGGAGTCTGAAGAAGCGTATAAAGGCTTAAGGCCGCGCAGAATACGCTCAACAGTAGATGGAACAAAGTGATCGACAAAGAAGAAAAGTATGGTGGCAGTCGCCACACAAAGAGCTATCCAAAGCTCAAGCTGTTGCCTGAGTTCGATGATGAGGCCGTAGAGCCTACACGTCCGAAGAATAAAACGGCCGATCAGCCGGATCGATCACCTCGTGGCCGCGATAGAGTGGCTAACGATGTCGCACATAAGTCAACACACGATTTACGTGAGGACTTGCGCCAAAAATCCGGTATGACCAGGTCCATCTATGGATCTAGGAAGCGCGCTCCAGCACAAATTCAAAACCGAATACTACAACCGTCTGAACGCCATGATACATCCAAATACAGGGGTGCAGCACACCCCCTATGTTTCACCGATGAGGTGCTGGATCATGAATTTCCAGAGGGATTCAAACCCGTGAACATAGAGGCATACGATGGAACAACGGACCCTGGGGTCTAGATTGAGGACTTCATCCTCCACATCCATATGGCTCGCGGAGACGATCTCAACGCCATCAAATACTTGCCCCTCAAGCTTAAAGAACCAGCTCGGCACTGGCTGAAGAGCCTCCCCAAAAATTCAATTGGAAGTTGGGAGGAGCTGGAGGATGCTTTTAGGGCCAACTTTCGAGGGACCTATATCCGACCTCCGGATGCAGACGATTTAAGCATATAATTCAACAGCCCGGAGAGTCACCAAAGCTTTGGAACAAATTTCTCACTAAGAAGAACCAAATAAATCGCCGATTGTCGGACGCCAAGCCTTAGCAGCTTTCAAACACAAATATTCGAGATTTAATGGCTCGCCAGACACCTCGGCCAAGAAAAACCGACGACAATGGCAGCCCTAACAAGCCTCATGACCCGCTTTTGCATGGGCGAAGATAGATGGCTGGCCCGTAGTAGCACCAGCTACGCAGGCACATCTGAAGTCACGGATGGCAATGGAAAACCACGACGCAGTAAAAGCAAGCGTCGAAATGACAAAGACAGTCCATACAACACGGCGGTAAATGCCGGATTCAGGGGCTCTCGACCCGGTCAACGGAAAAAGCCTTTCAAAGGCAACAGAGATGGACCGTCCAACCTAAACAAGATTCTAGACAAATTATGTCAGATTCATGGCACCTCCAATAAACCTGCAAATCATACCCACAGAGAATGCTGGGTCTTCAAGCAGGCCGGCAAGCTAAACGCCGAACACAAGGGGAGGGAGACACCAAGTGAAGACGAGGATGAGCCTCACAAGAAAGCAATCGGGGATGTAAAAAAATTTCCACCAGAGGTCAAAACAGTGAACATGATTCACGTAACAAAACGAAGGAGCAAATATGCACTCCGAGACACATGCGCCGTAGAGCCTATAACCCCTATCAACCCTTAGTCGACCTGCCTGATCACCTTTGATCGCAGGGACCAACTGAGAAGTATCCGGCACGGAGGATTGGCTGCCTTGGTGCTAGACCCAACTATCGACGGATACCATCTCACCCAAGTCCTCATGGACGGCGGTAGTAGTCTTAATCTGATATATCAGGACACAGTCCGCAAAATGGGGATAGACCCGACTAGAATCAGCCAAAGCAATACTACCTTTAAAGGAGTAATACCAGGCCCAGAGGCCCGCTGTACGGGCTCTCTAGTACTAGAGGTTGTATTCGGTTCTCCTGACAACTTCCTAAGTGAAAAACTAACCTTCGACATCACTCCATTCCGAAGCGGCTATCAAGCACTACTCGGAAGAACAACTTTCGCTCGTTTTAATGCAGTACCGCATTACGCTTCTCTTAAGCTTAAGATGCCCGGTCCCCGCGGCATCATCACAGTTTGCTGAAATATTGAGCGTTCCTTACGCGCGGAAGAACGTGTGGCGGCTTTAACAGCCGAACACTAAACGGCCTCTCCAACCAGAATAAATGATCGGTCGTCAAGACCGCGGACATGGCTAGACGAGTCCGGCGCATCACTAGTTGCAACAGGTTAGATAAACCTGATATTGGTTTGATGGTTCTACCCCCATAGGCGGTACCAGGGGATTGCTGCATGTAAAAAGGACTAGTTCGGCTCGACTTTACCAATTTTTCGCACGACAACTTTCACCTAAGTTCTTCTCTTTTATAGATGATAATCGTGCTACACCCTTCCAGGATAAAGCAAAACGGAGACACAGGCGTAGACGTGCAGCAGGGACCCACTCAAAGGTTTCTTTTTAGATTAAGACCCCGCGTAGACCTTTCTTACTGTCTTTTGTTGCCTCACATCCTCCGGATACTCAGTATAGCCAAGAAGGATGCTGACGTTATTGGCATTTCGCCACGTGAGAATAATGCACGTACCTGGACACTCGGGGTTCATTATCAAAGGCGTTATTCAGCCCGGTATATGTTATAAAGACTGAATACCTTAGGGAGTGTTCGGCGTCACGAGTTTGGCATTATTGTAAGTGCATCTAGTGCCCCTTAGTGATTTTGGTGAATTGAAGACTTATAGGTTAAGTAACTAATGCGTTTGTGAGTGTACACAGGTATATAAGTCTATGAGGAGTTTGATATTTACAGAGAAAGTCGACCCTAAAAATGAATTTCTTCAATCAAGAATTTGATATTCTCAAGACTTTCTCAAGACTTTGAAAGTGAAGAAATTGGTGTGATCCTCAAGACTTGGTATTCGCTTGAGGAACATGAAGCGTGAAGACTTTTGTTTTCGTAGTTTCATTTTCTCTTTCTTGAGTCATAGGAAACACCGCATCGTTAAAGGGGGTCGAGGAAATACTAAGGAAAAATTTCCATTTGATGCTCAACTCAAAATCCTCACCTACCAATCCCTTCGAGTGAAGCTTTTGAAATCTCATACAGCTTCAACAATTTCTTCAAAGGATGTAGACGAAGCTCTTCCGTCACCGAGGAATTTGTTCGACCGAGGAGTTAGGAATTCGCCAAAGGTGAATTACCTACACCGTGAGGAACATGATAGCCTCAAGAATTTGAGAGTCAAATTTCCGATCGCTTGTCAAGGTCACAAGGCCACCGTCCTAAAATATCTCCACCTAACGGTCATATCATTGAAGGGCATTTATGTCTTATCATGTCGGGCTGCTCCCTAGGCTATAAATAGCCGCCTCACAACCACTAGTTGGTTGGCTGCTCCGAGAGAACTTGACACTTGTCATTTGAGAGCAACCCATCCTCCGAGGACTTTGAGCGAAAATCATCAAGTGAGGAAAACCCAAAGTGAGGAAAACCCAAAAACCAAACCCCAACAAACCCATAGTGATTGAGCATCATCAAGAAATTGATCCCAAGCGTGGATCCGACGCTTTTACCTTTGAAGACTGTGCTTCTTCCAGACGGTTAGGCGCCACGGTCTAGAGCATCCAAGAGGAATTGTGGATCGCCGAGTGACCAAGTATGTGAAGGTTTGGAAGTCGCTCAAGACTTACCACGTAAAGTGATTGGACGAGGTCCGTGTGACCTTAGTTCAAGGAGAATACGGTGAGGACTTGGTGTCCCGAGCTACGTGCTCAAAGGATCGGGTGTCCGGACTGTGTCCTCGAGTTTAAATACTCAGCCACTCCAACCAGACGCATAACCGAGACAAAGCAGTTGGAACCGGTCTACCAAATCATTGTCTTCACCAACCTAATCGGTTCTATTTCCTCAACCCTTTCATTTCCTCATAACCGTGTTGAGTGTTTGTCATATCTGTGTTTTGAAGACTTGACCAAGACTTTCTCAATTTCCTCAGTTCAATTTCTTCAGTCCGCTTGTCTTCATCTTGTGTTATCCTCGTGATTACGTTTTCAGACTGTGATTGTCTTCATTTCATCATGATGACTTTGCTTGTAACCCGTTATGCTTACTTCGAGTACTTATTCCGCTGCATGTATTTCTTCGCTAAGGAATTTCCTCACCAAAGAATTCCTCGGTGAAGAATTTGGAAAAATTCTCTAAAAATCGCTTATTCACCCCCCTCTAGTCGATATAACGCACTTTCAATTGGTATCGAGCAAGGTACTCCCTTGTTACGTGTGATTTTGGTTTAACCACCGGAGTTTTAGTTATGTCGACCGCAGGTATGATCAAGGTCTCACCGGGTGTCCTACCTTCGATGGGACGGACTACCCCTCATCGGAAGAACAAAATGCTAATGCATCTTGAAGCAATTGACAACGATCTACGGTATGTTGTGACAAAAGGTGTTTCCTCACCACACTTTCTCCGAATGATGCCGATGTGAAGAGATTCAAGCAACTCGATTCTCAAGCGAAGAATATCATATGTGGCCATCCGAGCAAAGGTCAATATGGAAGAGTGAGTGCTTGGAATCGCCAAACTCATCCGGGATCGGCTGTCCAAAGTAAATGAAGGTGTTTCAACTCAGCGTGACTCTCGAGTTGATGTTCTTCGAATCTCTTCAACCGCTTCAAAAGACTCGATCACGAAAATGTTCAACAAACCTTCGATCGCTTCTCACCGACATCTCAAATGAGCTTCAAGCACTGGTGCCAATCGACATCACCGACCATGAGGTGGTGAAGAAATTGCTAAGATCGCTGATTCCTCATTTGACACTCGCACCGATGATACAAGAACGAGCTGACTACAAGTCTCTTGATCCTGCCGATATCCTCGAAGGCTAAATACTCACGAAGTTCCAAATTTTGTCAAAAGAGAGATCTCTATGGTTCGCTATGGAAAACACGTGCCTTGAAGGCCAAGGCTGAATCTGAATCTGAGAGTGAAGACTCGTAGTAGCCTTGGAGATCCTCAAGAATTTGGCCAGAGCTAGCAATCGCCGTGAAGAAATTCCAGAAATTCTCAAGACGTGGTCGCTGGAAAATCCTCAAGAAGCAGTGATTCCTCATCTAGTGACTATAAGCGAAGACTTTGCCACAAATGCAAGAAACCTGGTCACTATATCCAAGATTGTCCTCGGTGGGAAAAGGAATTAAGAAAGAAGAAACACAAGGATTACAGCTCGATGATGTGAAGAAAAGAAGAAATCATCAAAATCTTCATCATCAAAATCCTCAAAACCTTCTTCTCACAAGAAGAGCAGCTCCAAAAGGGCTCGGCATTCATTGGCAAGGAAATGGACTCAAGCTGAATCTGAGGAAAATGAGGAAGAGGAGGAGTCTCAAGAATCCGAATCTGTGTGGCTAGTCCGCTCTTGCTACATCGCTTATGTTAGCAAATCCATCCTCAACATCAAGAAACCGACTCCACCGACAAACCTCGATGAGGAAAACGATGACTACGCTCCCACCTATTGCTTCATGGCAAAAGGTGCCAAGGTACTCAATTTCACCTCCTCCGAATCCAAAGTGAAAATGAATCGATGAGGATCTCAAGCCCAGCTACTCTAAACTTGCTAAGATTGCTATAAAACAACAAAGGGCTTTTGAAAAGGTTCAAAACATGCTAGATAAGAGTGATGATATGTTAGGTGAAGAAATGGATCGCACTCAAGCCCTCGATCGAAAATCTTCAAAGACTTCGCCTAAGCTTGATAACCTTCAAGGTCATCATAGCACTCTCTTATCTCGATCATGAGAAACTTTCTTATGAATTTCTTCAAAGAAAGCAAGATCTTGAGAAGCTAAGAGCGAGTTATGAAGATCTTCGTATGAGCGCGATTCATTACTTGCTCAACAAATCAGCGCTTCTCAAGAAGAATTTGTTCCTCCATGCTTAAAGTGCATTGAACGCGAAACCGCTAATTCTTCACCGAATGTTCAAATGCTTCAACTGTTACAAATTCTTCACCGCCTCGCAATCACTAATTCCTCATCCGAGGACATTGCTAGTATCACCGACGATGCAGATTGAAGGAATTGTACATGACAGGCATGTACAAAAGCCTCAAAGGGCATCGACTCTTTGTGATGTGCTTAAAAGCAGATCCTCAATGTAAACCCTAGGAAAGAGGGTATCGCATTTGAGAGGAAATTAAATGTCGATGGAACATACCGAAGCCCGAGCAGTACCTCAAAACCTCATGGGTTGCTGCAAAGGGACCTCCAGCTTGATCCATCTACCTTATCCGGTTTTACATGTGAATTTCCTCATTCTGTTGATGAGTCATTCGACTCAAACTATAAACCTGTTCAAAAATCAGAATGGTGAAGTATTTGCTAGATATATTGGCACTAATCGCAGAACGGTCCCCTATGAAGAAAATCTGGGTTCCCAAGAAATGTCTTGAAAGTCTTCAGGTGAATGTCCTCATGACACCACCTGTGAAGAAAAGGAACCCCAGATCAAATTCTTCATATGAACAAAATTCTTCATATGGATCCAAGTCCTCATACGGACCAAATTCCTCACGTGGATCAAATTCCTCAAAAGGATCAAAGTCCTCATATGATTATCATCATGCTAATAACTCGCTTTCGCAGGTAGAGCTAAGGGCTATGAATATGTGCATTATTCTTCAAACCAATATGTTCATAAGTCCTCAAGAATTTCTCCGCTTATTCATATACTTACCCTAACCCCTCTTATGTGAAACGAAATGGTTTGGCCTCTATGCCACCATTCTCATATGGTGCTCGCAGAATGATGAACTCTTTGCCACCCCTTCAGATGTGGGTGGTAAAGAAAAAGAACTAATATTTTCTGCAGGTCAGTCTCCAGACGTGCCTTAACGCTCCCAAGAATTTGCCGGGGGCCCCGACAAATTGCTCGAAAGGACGCAGCTAATCATGATGAAATGAACTTTCATTTCACACGCCCTCATATCGCTTATCTCAGATAATCGATCGATGAAATTCATCTGATGAACTTGATATCATATTCTTCACCGATGAAGTATATGAGATCGTAAGTTGTACTAATTCATCCGCAGGATGATCAACCCAAAGCCACCGAGTGGGTTCTCGATAGTGGATGTACAAATCACATGACCGGTGACAAGAATCTATTGATGGATGCTCCCTTAACACCGCCACATCTCAAGCATATCATCTTCTTTGACAAAGGCAAAAGTCGTATTGGGACTCGTAAGGTTGCTATCTCTAAGGACATGCACATGGACAAAGTCATGCTTGTTGAGTCTTTAGGATATAACCTCATGTCGGGCCTCAATGCTTTGTGATCTTGATATGGTTGTTATCTTTGGCAAGTATCGTTGTGTTGTGATTATGGAAGCTGACAAATCCAAAGTCTTCGAAGGCTTTAGGAGAGGAGACTTGTATATTGTTGATTTTTCCACAGGACCACAACCAGCTGTGGTGTCTACTTGCAAAAGCTTCAAGGCTGGCTATGGCATCGATTTACTTGGTCACGCAGGCATGAGGAATTTGCACACGCCATGCGAAGAAGAAGCATGTAATTGGCATTGAGAATGTCAAATTCCTCAAGGATCACTTATGCGAGCCTCGTGAAGTCGGAAAATGACCAAGGCCAAGCATCCAAATAAGACTATCATGACCACTACTCGTCCCTTCAATTGCTTCACATGGACCTCTTTGGTCCCAATCATTACTCAAATTGTCACTAATGATGCATCCCTTTATGGCTTTGTTATTGTTGATGATTACTCTCGCTACACTTGGGTACACATTGTTACTTACAAAAATCAAGTGCGTGAAATCTTCAAACGATTTTCCTCGAGGGCTTCAACCAACTTTGGTGTGAAGATCAAGCACATCAGAGTGACAATGGAACTGAGTTCAAGAATTCCGGTCTTGATGATTATCTTGATGAACTTGGTATTACTCATGAGTTATCTGCCCTATACTCCTCAAAGAAATGGCGCCGTGGAGCGCAAGAATGTAACTCTTGTTGAGATGGCTCAGCACTATGCTTGATGAATACAAAACGCCTAGTCGCTTCTCGGATTGAAGCAATTGACACTGCATGCCACATCATCAATAGAGTATATCTTCACAAATTCTTCAAAAAGATCGCCTATGAACTCCTCACCGACAAGAAACCCAATGTAAGTTATTTCAAAGTCTTGATGCTAAATGCTGGATTAGAGATCCTCACCACACCTCTAAATTTGCACCGAAAGCACATGAAGGTTTTATGCTTGGTTACGGAAAGGACTCGCACACCTACAGAGTCTTCAACATCACTCTTCACAAGATTGTTGACATCAGTAGATGTGCGGTTCGATGAAACTAATGGCTCGCAAAGAGAGCACCTACCTTCTATGTTAGACTTAACCAAAGACACCGAGGATTCTATCGTGTTCAAGGCAACCGAGGATGTCATCCCCATCAAGAAACTTTGAAGAATTCATTCCTCAGACGCTGAAGAACGCCGAGCTGATGCACCAAGATAATGTCAAGAAAATGGTGCCGAGGAAAATGATCAAATTCCTCAAGACAACCAGCTCATCCTCGCGTTGCAAAAAGAAGTGCAAGTTGACAAGATCATCGATGACATTGAAGCGCCAGTCCTCTCACTCGCTCAAAAGCTTCACATCTATCTAACTTTTGTGGGCACTATGCTTTTGTCTCTATCACAGAGCCCACTAAGGTAGATGAAGCATTCGAGCCGAGTGGATTCTGTGCCATGCAAGAGGAATTACATCGATTCGAGCTCAACAACGCTCGGGAACCGGTCAAACGCCCGAGATCCTCGCAAGCATAATATCATTGGCACAAAGTGGATCTATCGCAACAAGCAAGATGAAAATGGTCTTGTGGTGAGGAATAAGGCACGACTAGTAGCTCAAGGCTACACGCAGTTGAAGGAATTGATTTCGATGAAACTTTTGCACTGTTGCTAGACTTGAGTCTATTCAAGATATTACTCGCCTATGCTAACCATCACAATATCACTTTATATCAAATGGATGTGAAAAGTGCATTCCTCAATGGTAAGCTTGAGGAAGAAGTATATGTTGCTCAACCCTGTGTTTTGAAGATCCAAAGAATCCCGACAAAGTCTTCAGACTTAATAAGGCCCTCTATGGCCTCAAGCAAGCCCCTCGGGCGTGGTATGATACTTTGAAGGAATTCTTCGTGAAGAATGGCTTCACACCCGGTTCACTCGACCCTACTCTCTTTACTAAATCTTATGATGGTGAACTGTTTGTGTGCCAAATATATGTTGATGATATTATCTTTGGCTGTACTGACCAACGTTATAGTGATGAGTTTGCCTATATGATGAGTGAAGAATATCAAATGTCTATGATGGGAGAGTTGAAATTCTTCTTAGGTCTTCAAATTCGTCAACAACCCAATGGCATATTCATATCTCGTGAGAAATACCTCAAAGATGTCCTCAAGAAATTCGCATGCAAGATTGCAAAGGTGTCAAAATTCCTATGCCCACAAATGGCCATCTATGCAATCGATGAAAATGGTATTGACTTCGATCACAAGGTATACCGCTCCATGATTGGTTCTTTATTGTACTTATGTGCATCTAGGCCAGATATAATGCTTAGTGTTTGCATGTGTGCCCGATTTCAAGCTACACCAAGGAATCACACCATAAGGCTGTGAAGCATATTCTTCGATATCTAGCTCACACACCAACACTAGGATTATGGTACCCCAAGGGCTCTACTTTTGATCTCATTGGATATTACTGACTCGACTATGCCGGTGATCGCGTGGACCGCAAGTCAACATCTGGTACTTGTCATTTCCTCGACGATCTTTTGGTCCGTTGGTCCTCGAAGAAACAGAACTGCGTATCACCGTCCATCGCGAAGCTGAATACATTGTCAGCTGGCTCGTGTTGTGCTCAATTATTATGGATGAAGCAAACCCTCAAGGACTATGGCATCAACGTGAAGAATGTGCCTCTCATCGTGACAATGAGAGTGCCATCAAAATTGCTCACAACCCGATTCAAAGACTCAAGACAAAGCACATTCAAATTCGCCATCATTTTCTTCGTGATCATGTGTTGAAGGGCGACATCTCCATCGAGCACATGAAGACTGAAGAACAGCTAGCTGATATCTTCACTAAGCCCTTGGATGAGAAGAGATTTAGCAAGTTGCGTGTGAGCTAAATATCTTAGAATCTTCGAATGTTCTTTGAAAAGGACACACATCCTAACACTTATGCAAATTTGATGACTTAGATGTGCAACACATGAAGAAACGTTTTTCTTCAATCAATGAAGAATAACACTCTAAGTGTGAAGAAATTAATGAAGAATTTGATTCTCAGAACCCTACGACCATTGTACGCGGTGTCTGAAATCATCATTCTTATACGGTGGGTCACGCCCCCACCAAAATTGAAAATCTTCAATTTGAGTTTTTCCTCAAATTTTGAAATTCTTCAGCTTTTTCAAATTCTTCAACTTTGCAAATTCTTCACTATTTCCTTCGCCTTTTCTTCATTGGCTATATGGATTTATGTCCTCTACAGCATTCACTTATGGCTATTTCCTCAAATCGCGTTTTCGCTAAGTGAATGTGATCGGACCCTTCCTCTATGCTATACTCAACCCAATCCATTCACAAATTCCTCATGTGCGTTCTACTTTGAAACTCGCTCAAAATCTTCACTGTGTCGATACCGAAGAAATTGCGAACGGAACTTTAAAACGAATCTTTTTCAAACCTTCGCCATCATTAAACTGCTCCGCATCCCACGATGCATTATTATATTCACCCACGATCGCACACGATCTCCACTACACAAAGACGTGGGTGACACATGTCGTGAGAAGGGAAGTGGTCAGGGCATGTTCGTCCTAAATCTTTGGACGATCCGCTTTTCACTTTGCCTATAAATACCCCTCTCTCCCTTCCTCACTCTTTACTCGCCGACCTCTCTCCCGCCGAGTTCCTCAAAACCCTAAGCGCCGCCGCTTCTCCATCGTCACGGTGAGGAAAAGCTTCACCGCCTTGACCTCTTCACGACGCATCGCGCCGACCGTGGAATATCTTCACTCCGCCGTCAGCCGTAGCTGATTTCCTCCGCCAAGTTAGGGCGTGGAAGATCCGAACAGACGAACTTCTAAACTGCTCATCTCAGTTCGTCGTGTTCTTCACTTCGGGTAATTAAAAGTTACTTTTATTACTCGCTTTGATTCTGAAATTCTCTTCAAAATCTTCAAAGGTGTTTATTTCAAATTCTTCACACATATGAACACCTCAAATCTCTTGACTCATTTCTCTAAGCAATGATTTTCTTCAAGATTCCTCAATTGTGTGGATCTTCGATCTATACAACTCTGGAACCTAAGATAAAGAACGCTTATTGAAATTCTTCAAGGCTCATCTGGTCAAAATCCTCAAACTTGTTCTTTTGAAAAACCTTCGAGAACGCATATGACCTCTCCAAATTCCTCGCACCTATACTCGTTCACGTGTACAAATGTCCGCCGCTGAATCCCTAGGTTCTCATCAACTTAACTCATTTGCAGCGTTCCTCGAAGAAAACTGCACACTTCTTCAGAGAACTCATTTGTTCAATTTCCTCAATCAAGAAAATGACAGATGGTAAGAAGTCGCAGAAGGGAGGAAAGAAACCAGAGGTTATGACAGCATTTGAAATCCCCGAGGAAATATATGTCGACTCATCGCACACCAGATGAAGAAAGCAAAAATCAACGCAAGGTGCGTATTCGTAAGATTGAACGGAGATGGGCACGGGAATGGAGGGAATATAGATATGTAACTCCTAAGTACATGAAGAAATTCGCTTTAAATCCTCCATGCCCAAGAGCTCCTTTGGCACCGCCAAATAGCTGATCCCACTAAGCGCCAAACGCGTGAAGACTTTCCTAAGGAATGGGCTAAACGCCAAGCAAAATTGGCTAAGCAAGCAAAGGAAGCAAGTGAAGAAATTCAATGAGGATTCTGCCGCTATCGCCACAGAGGTCTCGGTCAAACCGAGGAAATCAATGCAAAAGAAGCCTGCTCATAAGCCAAGTGTTTCATCATCTGGCGACCACGGCCAAGTTCCTCCGCAAGACCTTCCAAGCAAATTCCTCAAACTGCCGCTGCCCCACCAAAGTCCTCAATCGCTCCGTCAAAACCTTCGGGCCTCGTGCACCTAGCTACATGTCAACGGACTGCTGGATTTTCAATTGCCTCGTGCATCTCTGCAAGTTCCTCGCCAGCTCCCAATTCTTCAACTGGTCCGACTCACCAAGACCAAAGCAACAATGGTCGAGGTCCTCGCCTAGCCCGACGAAGAAATTGGTTGCATTCCATGTGCCATCTCGAGGATGAGGCATCCGATGAAGAACTCGCAGAAATCATCGAGACCGACAAGCAAGGGCCGCTAGAGCCAAAGGTACATCCGTGCTATCGCTATTGGACCGAAGATAGTCCTCGACTTTATTGATCTCTCGCACGATGATCCCAATACCCTCTCGCCTCGATCTTCACTTGACACCTGGTCAAAGTCATATGTTGACTCACTTCATAGTCAAGAAAATGGAAGTATGAAAAGGCGAGGGAAATCAAAAGGCTCAATACAGGAAGGAGAAGTTCTGAAGAAAAACATTGTCAAGATGACACCGAGGAGCTTCTCCAAGTCCAGATCGAAATCCAAAACCTCAAAGAAAAACTTCGATTCATTCAATGCTGATTGGCAAGGAGCCAAGGACAGATTCGGCTAACTGACGAAGAATCTCACAAGTGTTGCTACACTGTGCAACTTGAAATTCCTCAGTCAAGCATCGATTCAGCCTGTTGAAGAAAATCTTGATTCCGTGGCTGATGATCCCATCCCAAATTACCGAAGAAACTGCCAGGGCACCCACTAGTGGTGCGCTCAAGAAATTGCTCAAGACAGGGAAGCGCATCGCTGTTCTCAAGAAAATGAACCAAATTCCTCAGCCTCCCCGCACCAACTCCAACTCCAATTCTTCCATCCGCTTTTGAAGTGAAGAAAACCAAGGCTGCAGAGCAGCTGCTGTGGAAGAAAAGGAAAGCATCACCTGCGTCAGATTCTTGGTACTGTGAAGAAAATGAAGCCAATGACCAGCTCATTCGAAAACCAATTGATGCTGTTCCAATTTCCTCCATTCCTTCAAAGGAAGTTGTTCCTTTTGGAGAAGAATACGAGATCCCAACCGGATCCGATGAAGAACATCCGTCCACGCTTCGTCAGAAAGCAGCTTGATGAAGAAATTGAAGTGGATGCCATCCCTTCAACCCCAGTTATTCCCTCATCAGACTATGAAATTCCTCAGGCTGGTGCTGAGGAAATTGAAGATGAAGATGTGGATATTGGATGCACCACACATGTGTTCAATGATGATTTTTGGGAAAATCAGCTTCCCAATACTCCTCTCTTCACTCCACTCCAACAAGTTCCTCACTCCCCTGCACAAACTGTCCAAATAGACTCTGGAGAAAAGCAACCAACCGGTTCTCATGCATGAAGAAATTCCAGCCACTAGTGCCGATGAAACTGCTGGCCGCCGCTATTCCTCGACCGCACAAGTTGAGGAGCAAGTAATTCCTCGGTCAAGAAACTGAACTTGTGATTCCCGAGGTGGTGATGCAAATCACAGACACCCTCCGCCCAAGCGTAAGAATCCGTTCTCAACCAAGCAAAAGTTCAAGGTGAAGATTTCTTTGCCGAGCACGTGTTCTTCATCGAATATAATCCTTATGATTCTCGCTCGAATTAGGAAGAGGCGCTCGACTGCCACCAAGCCAACTTCTATTCCTCGGTGCTTTTCAACAAGGATAAAATCTTCGATCATGCTCATATTCCTCATGTGGATATGGAGACACTTTGCCGCTGTGCTTTGAGCAGTCCTCCGTGTTCTTCACGATGCAGACTTCTAAGCTTCAGACCGATATTTGTGGATCGAACGAAGAGCTAATTCTTGAGTTCTATGCAACCTCGCATATCACCGGAGATGTCAAGATATCAATTCATGGGTCTTAGATTGGATGACCGAAAACACTCACTACAAGGCTCCTCGCAATTGAATTGCTTCGTGCCCTTCCTCTCGGTCCTCCGATTGATGGAGCTCGTCGCATCTATGAAGAAAAGGAACTTTCAAATCACTATATGCAAGTCTTGATGAAGCCATTGAAGCCAAGGCAGGCACCAAGAACCAAATTCCTCGTCAAAGAATTATTATATGTGCCTCGGACCGTCTATCGAATCTTGACGAAGACTATGAGTCCTATCAAAGGCCACGACTCGAAAGATGAAGAAGTCGTTGGCATCATGAAGAATATGCTTTTCAATATCATCCATGGCATGCTCCCTGGCCAATTTCCATGATTTCTTCATGAGGACTCGCTAACATTGCCATGTCACCATTTGAGCTGAAACCTTATGCGCCTTTGGATTATGAGATTCATCAGTCAAGATCTTCACTAAATTACAAAGTCGATACTTTTGAACCACCGCAGCTACCGCCCCGATTGAAGTCCTCAAACGGCCAATTGCCTCACCGATGAAAAGGGCAAGGCTATCGCCAGTGATAGATGAAGGTATTCGTCCATTGGATGGACAGTTTAAAGCAAAGATCTTACTTCCACCAATGATGACTCGCTACACATGACTCAAAGAAAGAAATACCTCAAGAAAGCAAAATCCTCAAGGAATCGCACCTGTGGTGATGATCGATCGTGAATTACTCCTCGCCTTCATCAAGGTTGATCGCAATCATAAGTGGGTCAAACGTCGCTTTGGTACTCTTCTTTACAATATGACGTCTACTCACAATGCGTTGAAGAAAAACCACTACTACCTTCATGAAACCTTCAAGCGCACTGGCTGTTCTTTCTCATGTCTATAATGAAGAAGAACTGACATCAATGGGTCTCAAGGAAGATTTTGACCGGTCTGCACCTCCTCCGAAGAAATTCAAGAAGGTCAAAGTTCCTTCCTTGGTGGCTAGCTCCTATTCTTCATCTCGCGACAATCGATGAAAATGAAGATTTGGAAGACACCGCTGCTGGTCCTACTTCAACAAACAACTCCCGATAACGCCGGGCGCCCGCCTTCAACTTGATGTTCCTCAAGAGCGTTAGTCCTCAGTTTCGATCCTTTTGGTCATTCGATGACAAAGGGGGAGAAATTTGAGTTAGTCTTCAAGCGGGTCTAGTTTTTGTCTATATAGTGATTTTATTAAGTTACAACTCTCGTTCTTCTGAAACCTTTTATTGGATCGAGTTGTAATCTTAAGCCCTATGGTGCTTTGATACTTTTGATGCATTATGATTTTACACTATGCTTCATAGCAAATCTACTTGTGCTCTGATACTTTATGTGCTATGATTCCTCATGCTGAATTTCATCAAGCACCATATTTCATCATGCATTTCAAATTCTTCATATTATATGTCAAATGCGTATGAATTACAAGATATAGGGGAGATCTCCATGATTCAATTCTTCAAGTGTGCATTGCCTCAAAAGCAAATTCCTCACTATGCACATCTTCGTGGGGAGTTCTTCTATATCTTGCAATCAATTTCCTCATTATCAAGATTTTCAAGTCATATGTTTATCCTCGTTGATAACTTAACCCATATTGTCATCAATCACCAAAAAGGGGGAGATTGTAAGTGCATCTAGTGCCCTTAGTGATTTTGGTGAATTGAAGACTTATAGGTTAAGTAACTAATGCGCTTGTGAGTGTACACAGTATATAAGTCTATGAGGAGTTTGATATTTACAGAGAAAGTCGAATTTCAAAAATGAATTTCTTCAATCAAGAATTTGATATTCGAAGACTTTCAAGACTTTGAAAGTGAAGAAATTGGTGTGATCCTGAAGACTTGGTATTCGCCTGAGGAACATGAAGCGTGAAGACTTTTGTTTTCGTAGTTTCATTTTCTCTTTCTTGAGTCATAGGAAACACCGTACTGTTAAAGGGGGTCGAGGAAATACTAAGGAAAAATTTCCATTTGATGCTCAACTCAAAATCCTCACCTACCAATCCCTTCGAGTGAAGCTTTTGGAAATCTCATACAGCTTCATTAATTTCTTCAAAGGATGTAGACGAAGCTCTTCTGGTCACTGATGAATTTGTTCTGACTGAGGAGTTAGGAATTCGCCAGTGTGAATTACCTACACTGTGAGGAACATGATAGCCCTGAAGAATTTGAGAGTCAAATTTCCGATCTCATTGTCAAGGCCACCGTCCCTAAAATATCTCCACCTAACGGTCATATCATTGAAGGGCATTTATGTCTTATCATGTCGGGCTGCTCCCTAGGCTATAAATAGCCGCCTCTACAACCACTAGTTGGTTGGCTGCCCGAGAGAACTTGACACTTGTCATTTGAGAGCAACCCATCCTCCGAGGACTTTGAGCGAAAATCATCAAGTGAGGAAAAACCCAAAGTGAGGAAAAACCCAAAACCAAACCCCAACAAACCCATAGTGATTGAGCATCATCAAGAAATTGATCCCGTGGATCCGACGCTTTTTACCTTTGAAGACTGTGCTTCTTCCAGACGGTTAAGCGTCCACGGTCTAGAGCATCCAAGAGGAATTGTGGATCGCCGAGTGACCAAGTATGTGAAGGTTTGGAAGTCGCTCAAGACTTACCACGAGTGATTGGACGAGGTCTGTATGACCTTAGTTCAAGGAGAATACGGTGAGGACTTGGTGTCCCGAGCTGCGGCTCAGTGGATCGGGTGTCCGGACTGTGTGTCCTCGAGTTTAAATACTCACCGCTTCCAACCAGACGCATAACCGAGACATAGCTTGGAACTGGTCTACCAAATCATTGTCTTCACCAACCTAACTGGTTCTATTTCCTCAACCCTTTCATTTCCTCATAACTGTGTTGAGTGTTTGTCATATCTGTGTTTTGAAGACTTTGACTGAAGACTTTCTCAATTTCCTCGCCCAATTTCTTCATCCGCTTGTCTTCATCTTGTGTTATCCTCGTGATTACGCTTTTCAGACTGTGATTGTCTTCATTTCATCATGATGACTTTGCTTGTAACCTGTTATGCTTACTTCGAGTACTTATTCCGCTGCATGTATTTCTTCGCTAAGGAATTTCCTCACCAGCAAATTCCTCAGTGAAGAATTTGGAAAATTCTCTAAAAATCGCCTATTCACCCCCCCTCTAGTCGATATAACGCACTTTCAATTATATGCATCAACTCCGAGTCATGTCTTTGGTCAAAAGTTGGGTTTGCCTGGCTCCCGTGTTTTGCTACCTTACGTTCCGCTCTATCGGCTAAGGAGGCACCAGGAGAACTACTGTGATTGTGCCCTGGTTCATCCGGATGAGCACCTCAGTAGAGAAAGCCGAAAATTGACTGTCATGATAAAGCGCGAGACTGGTCAACCACTCGATGACTTAGAGGAATCTTCGGGATTCCTCCGCATTAACGAAGGGCCGATTTTCCCGGTCATGTACGTACGCACCCCGTATTCGGATGAGCGCGGAAGTACCAGGGGCTATATAGTAGCCCCACTGTCAAACTCCTATGGTTAAGTGAAAGTGTTAAAGCAATATAGTCTGATTGCCTCGTTGCGTGCTACCACCTCCTTAATGGACCAAGGCGTTGGATCAAGTGCGAACACGCGCTTTGCGAACACCCCGCATTATATGCGTGGGAATTTAACGCAAACTTTCAGGATATATATATATATATACATATACATAAATGACCACACAGGAGGCATAATAATACTTTTAGGCAAAAGTATAAACACAGCCTTCATAATTCAAATAGCATTGTTATTACAACCGAGATACATGTCGCTCGAACATGACACTTTTCGAGCACTGAGCCTCTATTAAACGAGCACCTTCTAGGACTTCTTCAAAATAGTACTCGGCAGAAACCTGGCCTACGGCCGGATTCTGGGTTGTAATCATGGTGGCCTCCATCTCCGCCCAGTATGTCTTGACACGGGCAAGAGCCATCCGCGCACCCTCTATGCACGTCGACTTCTTCACCGCGTCAATATGCGGCACAACACCAAGGAATTGTTGCACAAGACCAAAATAACTATTCGGCCTTGATCCCTCCGGCCAGAGACGATCCACGACAGACCTCATGGCAAGCCCGGACAAACTATGGAGCTTGGCCCACTTGGCCATTTGCTCATTCAATAGCAGCGGACGCGCTGGAGCATGGAACTGCGACCAGAACAACTTTTCCACTTCGTGATCTTTTTGATCTTCGAAAAACTTGGTTGCGCCACCGCACTCACGCCAAATCTAGGTACGCCGTCCGCGTAACTCCATAATCGATCCAAGAGCATACTTAGGATCCCGCGACTTCGTCCGCAAATAAAAGGGCTTCCGGCCGTGATATTTCCGCTTGACGAAGTTCTCCTTCGCCGCTCTGATTTTCGAGCGGGCTTCCTTGGCTTCCACCATGGCTTTTTCCAGGTCCGCCGTCTTCGTTTGGCTTTCCTTTTCAAGAAGCTCATAACGGTCGGCGACATCTTTCAACTCAATAGCCATCTGGCTATTTTCTCTTTGCTCTCGCAATGTGCAGCCTGTTCGGCTTTTAAATTTTCGACCGCCTTTAGGGCGGCCGCATCACTGTTCCTAGCTTGCTCCTGGGCTCGGGCAAGTTCCGCCCGAAGGGTCTCCACGGCGACAGCTCCATCTGCAGTCACAACATATCACAGATATTAGCATCATGCTCCTCTTAATATGTATGGATCATTGGAGAATACATACCTTGTGCCTCGTCATGCCGCTTATTTACAAGCACGATGTCGACATCTGCCGCATCAAGTTGCCGCTTCAGTTCGGCAAACTCACCAGTCCGGCTAGCCACCGGACCCGCAGCCGCCTGCACATGAAAGCAGCACGGTTATTACCTGGGATTATGATCCTCTATTTGCCATCTTTTTAGACAGCAACCAGAGTCTCACGGGCTACTATCTACATAGGGCACACCTAGCATGTGCGGTACCATCAAAAAATTACTTTTCGTACCTCAAAGCCTCTTAGCAGGCTCATAAAAGCTTCATGCAACCCGCTTTCGGCGGATGAAATCTTCTCAACAACTGTACCCATTAACGTACGGTGTGCTTATGAGATTGCCGCTTGCTCCAGAAGATTCCGCAGTGAGTCTGGTCGCGCACCAGACAGGTCCGGACTCTTTTTGCTGCTCCCCTTAAGAGCCGAATACTCCGGACTCCGGGCGGCCGAAGGGTTACCTTCTGGCCTTGGCGGATCAGGAGAAGCCCTTCGCGACGACACCTCAGGGTCGCCCGCCTCATTAGGAGGGGAAGCATGGGGAGGCATTTCGCTTTCCATCATCTCCAGAAGAAGATCCCCCGAAGACAAACTCTGTCGAGAAGGGCTACGATTCGAACTACAAGACATTTGTCTCGGTTATTGTTCTCAGAAGTAAAGCAGGGTATAATTACTATGGACTGCTTATGTTTACTTACAGCTCAGTGGAGGGCTGGTCCCCTTGCGAGTACTGTGCGGTAAGGATGCCCTCCAGGGTTTGGCCCCTTGACAAGGGTTTCTTTCCTCGTTTGGAAACCATTGTTTCCAAGTCTTCAAAGGCGGCCCTCTTCCTTCCTTGGGGAGAAGGAATTTTAGATTCTTCTCCCCGGTTATCCTCCTTCGCGGAGGCACTAATTCCCATGTTTTGGATGAATAGTGAGTGCAACCCGCTTTCGGCTGCTTTATTCCCCCGTTTATCTTCCCCTCATGGCGCTTGATAAGGCGCGAGCTCAAGCATTCTGGCCAGTACTAGATCTGTTGATCCTTCGGAAGGGGAGCCGAACACCTGATCATCTTCGCCTTTTTTACCCAGTCCTGGTCAAAGAGAGACTCTTCAGAATGATGTTGTGATAAATAAAGAAACAGCATGTTCGGCCAAAGAATTACTTACTTGGGTATCTGGGCGATTGCAGCTTAGACTCGCATCCTCGATGGTGTCCGGACACTTTATTTGTGATCTGAAGGACAATCCGTACATCTCTTCGTGTGTCATGACGAAGAAGTGCTGAATAGTTCGCGGTCCTTCCGAATTGAACTCCCACATACGGAGAGGTCGACGTTTGCAAGGGAGGGCTCGACGAACCAGCATGACTTGCATTACCTTGACAAGGGTGATATCTCTCTCGAGGAGATCTCGGATGTGACTCTGCAATGTCGGCACATCATTTACCGGCCCCCAGTCCAGCCCCTTTTTGACCCATGATGCCAGTTGTGGCGGGAGGGGGGGGCGAGCGAAAGGCAGGGACGGCTACCCACTTAGTACCGCGGGGAGCTGTGATGTAAAACCACTCCCGTTGCCATAAGCTGGACACCTCCGGGAAGGAACCCTTTGGCCATGGAACATCGGCACCTTTGCTTATTACGGCACCTCCGCATTCTGCATGTCGCCCATTAATCATCTCCGGCTCCACATTAAAAGTCTTGAGCCATAAGCTGAAGTGTGGGGTGACGTGAAGGAAGGCCTCACACACGACGATGAACGACGAGATGTGAAGGATTGAATCCGGGGCCAGGTCATGGAAATCCAGCCCATGATAAAACATGAGCCCCCTAACAAAGGGATCTAGACTAAGTCCTAGCCCTCGGAGGAAGTGGGAGACAAATACGACACTCTCGCTGGATTCGGAGTGGGAATGACCTGCCTCGAGCAGTAGCCTCAGCGTAGATTTCATGTCGACACTGCTTCTCTTAGCTTCTTGATGTCCTCCTCTGTGACAGAGGAGGGCATCCACCAACCATGAAGGTTGATCCGAACATGATTGGAGGTCTGAAGCGCCTAGCCCGAGCCTTGGGTGTTGGAACTCAAGGTGGGGGAAGGGTTCGATTGAGTGCGAGAAGAAAAGGATAGGCCTTGGCCCCTTTATAAAGAGGATGAATATCAAGCGTCCTCCACGTGGCCATTTAGAACTTGCCTGAAATCGAGGAGTCATACTACAGGCACGATTGGGTTACCCATACCCGTATTGATGAGAATCTCGTGATAAGGGGGGCACGACCTCTGCTTCGACAAGACGTGCCAATAAAACCGCCTCGTGAAGCATGCAGTAGCAGGCTGGAAGAAACGGTTCAGATAATTACCAGACCGTAGTGTGATGTCACGTTATGAAAAGTTGTCTGCAGATTAGATTTTTGGAAATATTGTTCTCTCTACGATGGTATGTGGAATTTATTTTGCAGAGCCGGACACTATCCTTGTGTTCAAGATCTTCTATGGAATATTCGGAGGAGGAACCCGCCTTGCAATGCCAAAGACAATCTGCGCGCCGGACTCATCGTCATTGAAGCCTGGTTCACGGGCTACTGAGGGAGTCCTGGATTATGGGGTCCTCGGACAGCCGGACTATATGCTTTGGTCGATCGCTGGACTATGAAGATACAAGATTGAAGACTTCGTCCCGTGTCCGGATGGGACTCTCCTTGGCGTGGAAGGCAAGCTTGGCAATATGGATATGTAGATCTCCTCCCTTGTAACCGACTCTGTGTAACCCCTAGCCCCCTCCGGTGTCTATATAAACCGGAGGGTTTAGTCCGTAGGACAACAACAATCATACCATAGGCTAGCTTCTAGGGATTAGCCTCTACGATCTCGTGGTAGATCAACTCTTGTAATACTCATATCATCAAGATCAATCAAGAAGGAAGTAGGGTATTACCTCCATTGAGAGGGCCCGAACCTGGGTAAACATCTTGTCCCCCGCCTCCTATTACCATCCGCCTTAGACGCACAGTTCGGGACCCCCTACCCAAGATCCGCCAGTTTTGACACCGACAGGCGTGGCAAAGCCTGAATTCACAGGTCGGTCCGAGTTCCGGATGCGGCGTTCGCCGAACTATGCATTGAAACTGACTGAACCACCACGTGATCGTCGTTAACGCGGCCACCATTTGATAGACCTGTGTACAGATGATGGAACAAAGCAGAGTAATAATTCCTTGGAAAAAATAAACTCAAACATACAAAAATTCCTAGGATTAATAGCACCTGGTTTATTTGTCGTAGCAGTCCGAAGTAAAGTGACTCCCAAAATTGGGACTCGATCCGCGCACCCATTGCCTGATGGGCGGTGAAGCTACGGCATGGCAATGCTGGTAAAGGTTGGCTCGCCAAGGGAAAGCCCCCGGTCCAGCTAACGTGACGAAGCTGGTCGGCTGACGATGTCGAAGTCTCTGGAGTAGGTTGATGAAGGGATGGTGAAGCCCCCGGTCCACACCAGGTGACGGAGCAGGTCGGTAAAGAGACGTTGCAGCTGCCATGTCAGCCGAGGTGTTGAAGTAGTTCGGCATGATGGACATCGGCTCAAAGAAGCAACGGTGTGGCCATGCCGATGTAGATCATAACTCGTGACGTGGTCAATGCCGGCTTGATGAAGTGACCGCGCGACAATGCCGATGTGCCCGCTCCGTGTAATCCGTGGGGCGGCGAGGTTGGTGATGATTTATCCTTCGCGATGCCGAACTCTTGTTCGGCTTCCCAAGATGACGATCCAAAAAGTTGAGCTCGGCTCAACAAAGCGACGACGTGTCTAGCGCAGGCCGGCAGCCGTGGAGCAACATTGTCGGGCTGGTTTGACACCGGCGCGATGATGAAGATCGTATTGGAAAAGACTTTAAAATTAGTTGGATGTGTTTGGGGAAAAACACAATACCCCATACAAAACTTCCTTCAAAAAAGATGTCCGAAATCCCATTCATTAAAAAGATGGACTCGGGTCAGATTCATTCTCGCGCAGAAAACAGATCTGAAAAGTGATGCACCAATCGGAAGGTTCCCGGAGTTCGGACGGTCGGATCAAGCTGAAATTTTGACGGGTGGTAGATATAGATATTCCGGAGCCGGTCAACGGTTGGATCTTCCAAAAGACGCCCGAGACAGGTGCTGGCCACCACGCTCCAAACTCGTCCAGATTCCCATCCAGATTCGACGGGCTCCGGTAAATCGGAGACCGGCGGAGATTGCTCCATCGGAACGCGACGGAATTTTACAGTCTTGTTGTAGACTAAATTCTTCACAATTCCACCAAAGGAATCGTCAAAGCGATGCTCTAGGAGGTGGTGGTAGCGGATACAAGTTCGATGTTCAAAAAACAGCACGGTCGCCCGAGGGCAATGTTGACGTTGAGCCCCCGAGCTCCATGGATGATTCCTCCATGATCTTGATAGGGATCAGAGTTGATGTTGAGGAAGGCCCTAGTCCGAACATGATGATTGGAGGTAGGGCACAGTCCTCGGTCAAGCCAAGGTGACCAGTCGAGGCGGTGACGAAGATGCCGACCTCGCAGTTGATATGCAGGCGAGCCATTGATCATTTTGCCGACCACACTACAGAAGTCTCAATGAAAGCACCATTGTCGATGTCAAAACCTACAGATCTTGGGTAGGGGGTCCCAAGATGTGTATCACAGATCGATGGGTAACAGGAGACAGGGGACACGATGTTTACCCAGGTTCAGGCCCTCTTAATGGAGGTAATACCCTACTTACTGCTTGATTGATCTTGATGGACATAGAGATTAGAAGAGTTGATCTACCTCGAGATCATATGTTGTGGTCTAAGACCTAAGGGTATGATGAATAATATCATAATGATCTAGCATATCCCTATCGACTAGCCCGGCCTCGGCCTATATAATGTACCAGAGGCCTAGGATAACAAGAGTCCTAGTCGAATACGTCAGTGGAGAGGAGTCCTTGTCTTGATCACCAAGTCTTGTGGAATCTTCCTCGTGTATACATCGGATGTTCGAACTGGCACATGAGTAAACGGCCATGGGGGTCCTCAGCCCAATCCAACTGATCGGGAGACTACGTGGTGAATACCCCCTAGTCCAGGACACCTCCAGGGGGGCGCATGACCACCCCTTGTGGGTTGTCCCCTCTCTCTCCCGTGGCCCATGAGGCCCATGACTTCTCCCGGGGGGTTCCGGTAACCCCTTGGTATTCCGATAAAATACCCGAGCCACTCGAAACCATTCCGATGTCCGAATACCACCTTCCAATATATTAATCTTTACCTCTCGACTATTTAGAGACTCCTCGTCATGTCCGTGATCTCATGCGGGACTCCGAAACAACTTCGGTCACCAAAACACATAACTCATAATACAAATCGTCATCGAACGTTATGCGTGCGGACCCTACGGGTTCGAGAACTATGTAGACATGACCGAGACACATCTCTGGTCAATAACCAACAGCAGAACCTGGATGCTCATATTGGTTCCTACATATTCTACGAAGATCTTTATCGGTCAAACCGCAATAACAACATACGTTATTCCTTTTGTCATCGGTATGTTACTTGCCCGAGATTCGATCGTCGGTATCATCATACCTAGTTCAATCTCATTATCGGCAAGTCTCTTTACTCATTCCGTAATGCATCATCCCTCAACTAACTCATTAGTCACAATGCTTGCAAGGCTTATAGTGATGCGCATTACCGAGAGGGCCCAGAGATACCTCTCTGATACTCGGAGTGACAAATTCTAATCTTGATCTATGCCAACCCAACAAACACCTTCGGAGACACCTGTAGAGCATCTTTATAATCACCCAGTTATGTTGTGAAGTTTGATAGCACACAAGGTTTTCCTCCGGTATTCGGGAGTTGCATAATCTCATAGTTAGAGGAATATGTATAAGTCATGAAGAAAGCAATAGCAATAAAACTTAACGATCATTATGCTAAGCTAACGGATGGGTCTTGTCCATCACATCATTCTCGAATGATGTGATCCCGTTCATCAAATGACAACACATGTCTATGGTCATGAAACATAACCATATTTGATTAACGAGCTAGTCAAGTAGAGGCATACTAGGGACACTTTGGTTTGTCTATGTATTCACACATGTACTAAGTTTCCGGTTAATACAATTCTAGCATGAATAATAAACATTTATCATGATATAAGGAAACATAAATAACAAATTATTATTGCCTCTAGGGCATATTTCCTTCATGAAGATGGTCTCTCTCAAACAACCTAGCAACAAAATAACAAAGAGTCTCTTCTGTCCCCAACACACCCAATACAATGGTAGATTGTATAGGTGCACTATTTCGGCGAAGAGATGGTGATACAAGTGCAATATGGATAGTAGATATAGGTTTTTGTAATCTGAAAATATAAAAACAGCAACGTAGCAAGTGGTAAAAGTGAGCGAAAATGGTATTGCAATGCTTAGAAACAAGGCCTAGGGTTCATACTTTCACTAGTGCAAGTTCTCTCAACAATGATAACGTAATTAGATCATATAAAAATCCCTCAACGTGCAACAAAGAGTCACTCCAAAGTCACTAATAGCGGAGAACAAACGAAGAGATTATTGTAGGGTACGAAACCACCTCAAAGTTATTCTTTCTGATCGATCTATTGGGCTATTCCTATAAGTGTCACAAACAACTCTAGAGTTCGTACTAAAATAACACCTTAAGATACACATCAACCAAAACCCTAATGTCACCTAGATACTCCAATGTAACCACAAGTATCCGCAAGTTTGATTATACGATATGCATCAAACAATCTCAGATTCATTTATTCAAACAAATGCAAAGAACTTCAAAGAGTGCCCCAAAATTTCTACCAGAGAGTGAAGACGAAAACGTGTGCCAACCCCTATGCATAAGTTCACAAGGTCACAGAACCCGCAAGTTGATCACCAAAACATACATTAGGTGGATCACGTGAATATCCCATGGTCACCACAGATAAGCACATGCAAGACATACATCAAGTGTTCTCAAATCCTTAAAGACTCAATCCGATAAGATAACCTCAAAGGGAAAACTCAATCCATTACAAGAAGGTAGAGGGGGAGAAACATCATAAGATCCAACTATAATAGCAAAGCTCGCGATACATCAAGATCGTGCCATATCAAGAACACGAGAGAGAGAGAAAGAGAGAGAGAGAGAGAGAGAGAGAGAGAGAGAGAGAGAGAGAGAGAGAGAGAGAGAGAGAGATCAAACACATAGCTACTGGTACATACCCTCAGCCCCAAGGGTGAACTACTCCCTCCTCATCATGGAGACCGCCGAGATGATGAAGATGGCCACCGGTGATGGTTTCCCCCTCCCGCAGGGTCCCGATTGGTTTTTGGTGGCTACAGAGGCTTGCGGCGGCAGAACTCCCGATCTAGGTTTCTTTTCAGGGGTTTCTGAATTTATAGGAATTTTTGGTGTCGGTTTCATGTCAAGGGGAGTCCACAAGGATCCCACAAGGACGGAGCGCGCGCCCAGGGGGTAGGGCGCGCCCTCCACCATTGTGGAGGCCTCATGGCTCTTCTGGCCTAACTCTTTTGCTTCGGGGGCTTCTTCTAGTCCATAAAAAATCACCGTAAATTTTCAGCTCATTTGGACTCCGTTTGATATTCATTTTCCGCGAAACTCAAAAACAAGGAAAAATGTAAACTGCACTGGGCTCTAGGTTAATAGGTTAGTCCCAAAAATCATATAAAATAGCATACAAATGCATATAAAACATCCAAGATAGATAATATAATAGCATTGAACAATCAAAAATTACAGGTACGTTGGAGACGTATCAGTGTGTGTGTGTGCGCACACCCGAGGAGGTTTTGATGTGTGTGTGTGTGTGTGTGTGGAGGGGGCGGGGGGTGTGTTTGTGGAAATGACACGGGTATTGAAAATTTTACTACGCGAGAGTTAAACGCGGGAGTGAAATTCCGGGGCTATTGAACATTTTGATGATGGTGCATCGCACACGGTCCGGAGATAACAACATTGTGTTATGAAACAGAAAAACCCTCGAGGCAGGTAGCTATTTTCAAGGGATGCAGGCAGGATTGGGAACAAGAAACATCACACACAGTCCTGAGATAACAACCGTGTGTTATGAAACAGAAAAACCCTCGAGGCGGGCAGATATTTTCGAGGGATGCAGGAGGGATTGGGAACAAGAAACATCACAGACGGTCCAGAGATAACAACTGTGTGTTATGAAATAGAAAAACCCTTGAGGCGGGCAGATATTTTTGAGAGGGGAAGCCTCGTGCCCTCGTGGAGTCCAATGTACTGTGCGGATGTGTGCGTGATAGGGGCACCGGTGTGGCACACGGTTAGTTTGAGTGAACCGTGTCTTTTGCATCACGGCGACCTATCTAATGTTCAAAGATTTGTTGAAAAATGATGCGGGAGAGGGTCAGAACACGAACACGCTTGCATGTGGACCAAACTTATGTATGGAAAGGGTGGTTTGATGTTCAAATACCAAATGCAACTTCGATGTGGCACCTATCTCGCAAAGCGCATGGTATTGCTCACCCCCCTCGTGTCGGCACGAAGGGAATCCTAAGCTATGAATGCATGCCCCCCCCCCCCACCCGAGGTTCACCTAGCAAAGTGCGAAGTAGCTAGCAGCCCCCCTCTTGTCGACATGTAGGGAATACTAAGCTATGAATGCATGCCCCCCCCCAACCGAGGTTCACCTAGCAAAGTGTGAAGTAGCTAGAAGCCCCCGTGTCGGCACGAAGGGAATCCTAAGCTATGAATGCATGCCCCCCCAAACGAGGTTCACCTAGCAAAGTGCGAAGTAGCAGCCCCCCCCCCCCCACACACACACACACTTTCAGTCGGCGGGCCAGAGAGACATCTCACCAAGATGGCTCGTAAACGGACCAAGAATAATTCACCTTCGTCGTACAACCTCTCTCTTGTTGTTGGTCAAAGTGATGGCCGTCCATGCGACCCCGGAGATGCGCTAGCTCGCCAATAATCACGCAAGTAACTAGTCCCCGAAAGACAACCACTGCATTCATGTGTCCCAAACATATATATGTATGGAGAGGTGTGTTTTTAAATACACAATGGAACAACTTTGATGTGGCACCGTGATTTCGAACTAGAAATCCCCACACTGAGTGAGGCTTATTAGGTTGACGATGCATATGTATGTTACACCACACTTCAAGCCGACGACGGGGATTCATGCATGCATGCATGCATAGTATATGTGCTCAAATTTAATTAGGTGTGAATCTCACCATGACCTATACTACGATAACACGAACCAAAGGAAGAATCCGCCATGGTAACCAATCTTGTTGTCGGTCAAGGTGATCATGGATGTCCACGTGGGCTCAAGAATATATAGGCTTGTCACCGATAACCACGCGAGGGAGTGTACCGTTCGAAGACAACCACTACATGCATATGTATGGAGGTGATGCTTGCATGCATGTTTGAATACCATTTCACAACACTGCTCTGGCGCTTGCGTCGATAATCGTACAGTCCCCACACAGAGCGAGATCGATTCATGATGTGTTGTTGTACTAACCAGTTTGACTCGATGGGAGGGATTCATGCATAGACATGCATGTGTGTGTGCTCAAACTTTATCATGTCATCCCAAAGCATGACCTATATATATATATCGTATTACAAGCAAAAAATAATACCTCCTAAGTCAAATTAACCTCTCTTGTTGTCAGGCAAAAAGTAGTGATGGACCAAGCGGGCCCACAGATGGAAAGCATCGATATCGCTGATAACCGCTTAAGTGGGTGCGAGAGGACAACCACCATCGCTTTGCATGTGGGCCAAACATATGTTGAACATCCAAAATGCCCAACTTTGATGTGCCACGTGCCTAAAAAACTGTAAACCCCCCACACAGAGTGACATCCATGAAGCATACTACATATGATGGCCCCTTCCCACTCTTCGACGCATACTATATGCTCCTACCGCAATACACCCCAAAAAGGATCATCCTCGATGGTGAAATTAATTAACCTCTCCCGATGTAGGTCAAAGTGATGCATGCATCGACGATGGCCTCGTGGGCCCACAGATGGAAGTGTCACACGTGAGTGTCCTAGCTAGGATAACCACCGCCTGCATGCGTGTGGGCCAAAGAGATGTTGTGTGATGTTTGAATAGCCAATTTCGCAACTTTGATGTGGCACGTGCCTCGGAAACCGAAAAGTCCTGACAGTGAGTGAGGTTTACTTGTTCATAGACGTGTACATATAGTATATATGCTAGTCCCCTCCTACCTCTTCGACGTGTAATATATACCACCATAACACGAACAAAAAAGATTCTACCTTACTGGCCAAATTAACCTCACTGCCGGTTGTTCATCAATGTGGTGGACGACGACCTCGCGAGCTCACAGAAAGCGTCATACGCGAGTATCGAGTATCGTGTAGGACAACGATCGATTGCATGTGGCCGAAATATGTATGTATGAAAGGATTGTGTAATGTTTTAAATAACGAATTCATGACTTTGATGTGGCACCTGCCTAACAAAACGGACAACCCACATGGTGGCTCACAACTCGTAGTGTACTGCGAGTTACCCGCCACCCCCCAAAAACACACACCAACACACACACACACACACACACACACACACACACACACACACACACACACACACACCGCGAATCCACCGCAACTACAATGGATGGGACGTTTTAATTTCGAAAAATACAGAGATTGTTAAGGCATTTTAGTACCTTAATTGGTCGATTTTCTACGGGTATAATGTGCAAAAATCAAATTTGAGCTACATGCACACGTGACAGTGCACCTAAATGGATTGCAAAAACACATGTGTCTCACTGGGTGCATGTTTTACTCCCCGTGCAAGAAATTTCAAACATTGAGAATCTTGATTCTTAAATTCTAGTATCATAGCTTATTTGAAGCTCATGAAACTTATCGTATTGTCAAATGGACACCAATACAAAGTGGCATTATACTTTATTTTTGTCAAATTTGAGACCAGTTTTGATATAATCTTTATCTAATTACAAACGAGAGATTATTAACAATTGGGAACCAATATCCCAAACGGATTATGTATTTGAACCATGAGCGTCAGACCAACAATGGATACGTGCCATGCTTCGATTAAGCAATAAAAGCGGCAGCATTAATCATCCAAATAGAAAAACAATATACGTGCCGCCACGCGACCCGTGTCAGGCGGCAGCGTGAGTTGACGGACGCATGCGGCAGTCCACCGCAGCAGTGACCGGGAGGCATGCGTGCAGGTGTTTGAATTGACGGAGGCATGCTCGCTGCGTAGTGTCATCTGGAGGCATGCGAGTAGCTGTGTGAAACGAGGGTAGGCATGTCAGCAGTCCGACGTGCAGGCTCACCGAGAGGTGAGCCAGCGGTTTGACCACCGCCCGCCTCTCTCCCACTACTTCATATTAATGGTGCGCCCGAGCGGCTGCTCCCCATCCTCGCCGCGCACACAATCCTCTCTCTCCGCTTGCATCCTCGACGCTGCTCTCAGTACTCAAAGCCGTCAGTGTATGATGGTGCCGCTGAAGCGCCCCATCGGAGGGAGCGGCGACATCGTGGCTACTGAAGCACCGGAGCACGGCGTGGAGATGGAGACAGAGGTTGCCGTCACCGACCGCGAGTTATCGCTGCACCCTGAAGTCATCGACGGCGTTGAGCTTCCACGGCCGAAGGCGGAATTCCACACCGACTCTGGTGACGACTCGGGCGACGACTCTGACGACCACTCCGGTGAGGACTCCGACAACGACGGATAACTAGTTAGTCATCTATACACATTTATGTGTCAAATAGATCCTAGGGTTTCTCTGGTTACTCCTGCCTCTCCCTTTTTGGAATAAAAACCCTATGGTTATGTTCTCCCAATCCATGAAATCTGAGTAAGTTTTGTTAGATCCGTGTAGTGTATTGATTGTTTGAATGGTACAAGTGATAAGTGATTAGTTGTTTCATCTATGAAAATGATTTCTGCTAGTAATCCGACTAGGGTTAGTGTTCGTGCTAATAATTCCTACCCAGGACTTGACAATTGATTTTGAATGACCTACATATGTTTGTGCCATTATTTTCTTCAAGATTGGTCTGTACATAGACGAATGTTCTGAAAAATTGAACCATAATCTCTGGATATGTATAAATAAATAGCCATAAATTCCTAATCCTACTTCACGGCATGTAAACATTGATTTTATGCCAAATTTGTTGTACTATTTGTATAGGTGCTATCTGACGATGTGGACAGCGAGGATGAAGATGGCCAGAGGAGGTACAGGAGGCAAATCC
Organism: Aegilops bicornis; assembly: GCA_021605145.1. Lineage (NCBI taxonomy): Eukaryota > Viridiplantae > Streptophyta > Magnoliopsida > Poales > Poaceae > Aegilops > Aegilops bicornis. The sequence continues at coordinate 333,791,080 of CM038671.1, read as the reverse complement.
TAAGGGAGCTGTGGGGACCCCGACTCATAAGTCGTGATCACCAAATGCACATGTAAAGTGATCCCAGAGATCAATGCTCACTGAACACACAGAAGCTGAATAACAAGAGTCTTACATCCATACATACCGTCTTGCACAAATTATGACCATTATGGTCAAGTCTTACATAGATAAAGCCACAAGGGCTGAATACCAAACAAACTTAAGAAACGGAAATCTTCGTCCAAAAGTAGAACCCATGCCATCTGCCTTAACCTTACAGGCATTCTTACTGGGAAGCGTCCTAGCTCGCATGTTCGTCACCGAAGTATTCTTCATCATATCTTGTTCTTTCATGCCTGCCCAATAAAATAACCAGTGGCAAGCCAATGAGTACTTTGAATGTACTCGCAAGCAACCCATGATTGGAACAAGGCAGAATAATGCAATGATATAGCACTAAGTAGGTAGTTTGCAGAAAGCTAGTTTTGAGTGCAATGACATGATCTATCAACATGTAAAGTATGCATCATGGGAGTACAGATATCCGTATGGACAAGTTGCAGATATCAACATAAGCAGAGTTGGACACCAATCCAACTTGATCATCATGTCAAGTCATCCGACTTAACCCAATTAGCTTCATCAATACACAAACACACGTGGTTTGTAAAACTCTGGACGTAGTTTAAGGAGCACCTCCCAACTGTCCTTGACCATGGACACGGCTATTCGAATAGTTTTACACTCCGCATAGGTTGCACACTTTACCCACAAGATCCAGGGAACTTCCGTGTCATCCACGACCAGCGGTACCTCATGTACCCGGGTTAAGCACCCGATCACTATCTTTCCCTAGATGACACTAACATAGAGTCCACTCGATTGGTAGTAATCCCCGTGCCCAACATTTCACATCTTAAAATAGTGGAGCCTCGCTCCCATATTCATCACATACCACAAGCACTGGGTACCAACGGTGTGTCCAGTGCCCTGTGAAAACATTCATGGCCGCCCTACCTGACACGACCCCGTTCTGAGAGAGCGCAACAACGACTCTCCCATCACTAGTAATGCGGTACCCAAGCTAGTATCGTCCTAGGTAATCAATAATGCCCTTTCCCATATAAGGGTAGAGTGGTTGCGCATGTAAGGTTGGGATAGTCGACAAATCCTAAATCTAATCCGTTTTCGATAACACTCCCACACAACTTGCTCCGGTACACCACTTCTTTCTCAAGCGGTAACCTAGCTCACCATCTCCTTCGGGCATTAGTGGCACCCGACGGGGTTTTTGAAAAGTCCTTGAAAACAACTTGGTTTCCTTCACCATGGATATACCCATCCCATTTGCGTAGCAGCTACTTAGCATCCTAACTACACCCACTCGCATAACCCTCATAGAAAGGTAGGGTCATGCATCATGCAAGTGTCAACTAGAAAAGCAACGTAGGCAGACCACCTCAAGTGGTCACCACATCATCATGACTTCGATGCAAGCAATAAAAGTGCCATATTACATGCACAAAAAGAGGTTCTTAGACATGGTCAAAGAGCTGCTTGCCTTGGTCTTAAAAGTCTTCAAGTCCTTCTCCTTCTTCTTATCCAACTACTTCGTCAAATACGGGATCTATTCATCACAAAAGAAATGACGGAAAAATAAGGCAATAGCAAAACAGAAAAACCAAAGTGCTTAGAAAAATGTCAACCTATTTTTAATAAATAATAGGGTGAAAACTAAGAAGGATAAAATTCCTAGTTTTGGAATTGGAGTAGCAGAATAGAAGAAATGGATGTTCAGAGGGGTTTAAATATATTCAAATTTGAATTTGAATATGAATAGTACATAAAAGTTGGTTGGAGATGAATGAAAGTTATACCATTAAATAGGTGGGATTTTTACAAGATTTTAGGAACTGGAACTATTGCACTTAGATTAATATTTAATCATGTGCAAGTTTTGGGAAGGGGACAGAAAAAGAAACGGAAAAAGGCCACTGTGCAACCGGGCTGTAGCCGCAGTGCATGTGCCCAGAGGAGATTCAGCCAAAGTAGCCGAAAGCGACGCCAAGGCATGCGTGTTTGAACTCGACGAAGGGGGCCCAGGCGCCAGTGAGAGAGAGGAAGGTGAGGGAGAGGAGAGGCTGACAGGCAGGGCCCGCCTGTCATCCCTAACCCTGCGACTGAGGGGCCGGCGAGCTCACCGACGATGATGCAGGGCACGGCGAGGCGAGAGGAGGGCAGGGTTGGTCTCATCGCAGAGTCGCCGTTCTGGTGGAGGTGGAGTTGGTCGCTGGGGTGGCCGAGTTCGTCGGCGACGAGGTCACACGGCGGAGGAGCTTCGGGTGGCGGTGGTTCCGGCCGTTTCCGGCAGCTACAGAGAGGGGAAACGGGGGGAAACCATTAGTGGTGTGTGGGGGTTCCAGATCGAGGCAGAGGAGGAACGGGGGAGGCCTGTACCTCGCGAACTCCGGTGAGCCGAAGCGGCGGAGCTCGAGCTCGATCTCGAGCTCTGGTGCTCCTGGAGGAGAGCTGAGGGCACAGGGGGCCGATTTGGAGTGGGTAGGAGTGAGTGGTGGTGAGGGAGAGGCTCAGGGAGGCCTTTAAGTAGGCGAGCCACGGCTCACCGTAGACCCGTGCGCCGGCGAGGTCGTCGCCATTGTTGTGCATCACCTGGGCGTGTCTGGGGTGCTCGTGGGTTTGATCCAGAGTGAGGGGAAAGAAGAGAGAGGGAGCAGGGGGCCAGAGGCGCCGCGCGAGTGAGCACGCTCACTGGTGTGCTCGGTCACAAGGCAAGGTAGCTGGGGCGAGAGGTGGGAGAAGGAGGAGTGGGCCGACCTGCTACCATTTTGCGGATGCCGAGGCGTCTCGTCGGGCGCGCTGGGGAGGCCCGAGGTGGTCGGAGGCGGTTGTAAGGGGGCGGCTACAATGCCTGGCCGCACTGTAGCGCGCTCCAGAGCGCCCAAATGGCTTGGCATGCCATTTTCTAAGCAGTGTGGGCGCCCCCAAGCATGTCCAGCAGGTCTAGGAGGGAGTAAAGAAAGGGGGAGGGGCCTTGGATGCCATGGATTTTCAGTAGGAGAAGAGTGGGGTTGAGAGAGAGATGGAAATGGGCTATCCAGAGGGGTAAATGAGGTGGTTTCACCCCTCAATCATTGAGCTGAGATGCAGCCATAGTTACTGGAGATAGAAGAGGGTCAGGAGCAGCTGTGGTACAAAGTTGAGCCCATGGAGATTAGTGGAAGAGGTCAAAATGTGGTTTTGGAAATTTTGCAGAAGGTGTTTGATGTTGGTTTGGGCTATCAAATGGATTCTATTTGGCATGAGTCTTAACATGATCAAATGGCATAATAAAGTGAGCCTGATCACCATGTTTGAGCTCATTTGTGGAAAGTTGACAATGCAATTCTTGTAAACCCTAGAAATCAATAGAAATGGGTTTTTCAAGATCTAGTCATGCAAAATTATTCTCCTTAATGCACCACTTGGTGTAGTGTCATCATTTGGGCTTTTGAGCATGAACACAAAGTTTGGGGCCATTTGGAATAAGTTGGCAATGTAAAGTTGTTCAAACTTGAACGTGAACAGACATGGTTTTGGTGAACTTTTGTGATCCAAAACAATTTCGATTGAGCCGAAACTCTGCAAGGTCATCATATTATGCATATGTGACTTGCTAGAATTTTCCTGGATGTTTTTGAAATATTTCTTGTAGAAATATTTCAAATAATTGAAGTGGTCAGAAATGATTTTGGAGGGTTTTTCCCAATATTTTGAACATGACCATGTGTTGAAACTCTTATATATGGAAAATATATGTCCACTGAGTTTCCCTGATTTTTCTCAAATATTTTTGAAGCTTTAAAATAATTTTAACCAATTAAAGACCATTTCCATCCTTATGAAAAAGCATTTAAATAAAATAGGAAAATAACTTTTAAAATTATATTTTTGTGGTTTACGGGAGTCCTATATCTAATAGGTTTCAAATATACTCTTTGAAAAAAATTCATACCCCAAATCAAGTACTTGTAGTGCAAACTTCAATTTAGGGATTTTTGGAAAACTAATTTTTGAAAATACTATTTGGCCAAATTATTTTTGTAAGAAAATACTATATTGCACTATACACATGGCATGATCATTGGGCAGAAGTTTGGGGCAAGGAGATGAAGTATAGAAGGTGGACTTGTGTTGACTTTAAAGAGCACTTGAAAAAAACACAAGAGAAAACCAACTCCAAATAAAAGCGAAATAATGCAAAAGTTTTTGTCAAACCACACTTTATCATGATTTATTAGCTTAAGTGTTGTGGCATGAAAATCAGGGTGTGACAGACCTACCCCCTTACAAGAATCTCGTCCCCGAGATTCCCAAACAAGGCGTGGAAAGGAATACCAAAACTGGATCTCGGGGTAGTCTTCACATCCTCATACTGCTTGTGCTTCCGAGTGGTGCTCCATTAAGCCTTGAAGTACTCGATGGCGTGGCTTCATGTATGACATCCTGCTTGATCCAGATTGCAATTGGGGTCTCTCGTGTAAGTCATATTGGGCTGGAGGTCGATGTCTCGGTGATCAATGTCCTTGTAGAGATCGGGCTAGTTAGGGAGTTAGAAGCATTTTTGGAGTGGTGTTGTGTGGAAAAATGTCATGCACAGTGGGTGACTCCGGTGGTAACTCTAGCTGGTAGCTCCCTATTCTTCATCTTGCAGTGATCTTGGGGAAGGCCGATAACTCTTGGTGTGAGTTTCTCTTGACATGAAAATGCTTGGTTCTCTTGAGAGAAGTGGCTTGCATATACACCTGGTCTTCGACGAGAAAGTTCACTCCTTGATGATGGTGGTTGGTATAGTTCTTTCTCCTTGGGATGGTGGTCTTTAAATGTTCCTTGAACAGCTGAACGGCTCTTCTTCCATCTTCGGGTAGACAAGTAGGTCACCAAATGATGATGATAACTATCTTGTCTAAGTACTCCATGAAGACTTTGTTCACGGGGTACATAAAGTAGGCTGGGGGATTGGTGGTGGTCACCGTTGAATGTTGGCCAGGGTCTACTTGACCTAGAGCCAAAGCCCATGGTCATGATCCGACCATGTTGTGGGTTGGTGGGGCTTAAGGGTTTCAAGGATTCTAGTGTGCGAGTGAACATTTATCATCTTATCTTTAAGCACGGTTCCTGAGATGCCAATAGTTCTACCTAGTCCTTCAAACAAATAACCTTATACCACCAAAAGCATCATTTCGTATAGGTCAAATCCAATCATCACTCATGTTATCTATATGCTCGTGACTCCCGAGAGGAGGTCTAACAAAATCATATATGTCTACGATCCCCAAACTCATATGTATGGCTACCCCTAAAAATCCATGGGTATAGCATACAAGCTTCCAAGCTGGAATAAAACACAACAATCGAAGTGCTCATCTTATTCTTCCAAGGTCCATGTTAGTGCATCTCTATCCTAAGGAAACGTCATATGCCACTCCAAAATCTTGTTTCCTTCCTATGAATCAACTCCAACAACCCGTTAACTTCCATTAATCACTACATAATCCATTAATTCTACAAATCCAATGTCTATGGTGTTCCACATGATCTCCTAAAGTCCCTATAATCCCGAAATACTTGAAAGGGCTATCTCTACTATAGTAAGTCCAGGAATTTCCATTATCATGGTCAAGTAAACTCCAAGGTCAAGCTTATATCAACTCTGACAATTAATCCAATCTCCTAGTTTATTGTCCACCGAGAAACATGGTATCATGATTGAGATCATCAATCTAAATCCAATTTTTCTCCAAACACGTAGACATACTCAGTATCTATACTCAACTAGGATCACCTACTTAAATCCAAACCTCATGTCCAATGAGAATTCCTACATGCTTCCCCAAAGTCATTATCGTAATGTCAACTATCTCCTATCGATATCCCTTGGCTAAGTCTAATCCTCATGCTTCCAAGAATCTCAGCTTGTGATCATAATTTTCCCTACTAAATCCAATTTACTCAGGGGTAATGTAAGCTATACTACTCTATTGACGTGATCCCACCAAGTTCATCTACCAACATGAAAGCCTTATAATCCACCGAAGAGTCTCAGATAATTCCTCAAGGTCTCTGATATAAACTCATCAAGTCATTTGTCCTCTATTCCTATATCCTCAAATTGGTCTTCCCTATGGCATCGTTAGTTCTTGTGCTATATTAATATGACAATTTGCTTGCTCACTACGTCCACTAGTTTCATAATGAACCCTGTGTTGTGCAAGGTTACGGAGGCTTAACTGCTTTTTCTTGCAATTTCTGGTTAAGATCATGGTTAAGAATTCGAGTGAAGTCTCGAGGGGTTTAGGGATGGGTTTCTGATCTTTAAGGGGTAAACATAACTCTACGGGGTTGCACTGGGTCGAGGAAGCTGTAGCAAAAAGTCTTCAGTGCTAGTTGATTATCGAAGAAGAATCCTTGGTGCATCTTGTCTTGTTGGCCTTTAGTTGAAGAGAGAGATGAGAGGGAAAAGTACCATAGAGGAGGGGAATGCCTAAAGGGGGTTCTATAGTGCAAGTGCAAGCAAACAAGTGCCGTGAAGGCCACACACATTCATTAAGATAAGATAGGTGATATAGTTGCATACATGCTGCCTAGGGAAAAGGTGCGACTTATATCAAAACACAAACAGATAAGAACAAGCAACACTCAACATGGTTTCATTTGAACCATCATATGGACTCGACTGCGCATAGGGGGTACACGACTCATCCTACCCTAGGGGTTCTCGGATTCAGTAGTCGTGCCTTGTGCCTCGTGCAGTCTTCTGAGTTTTCCTCATGTGTTGCTACATCTCTTGTTCGATGAAACGATCTGGGTTGAGCTTGAAGAATCTTCAACAACTTCCCACCTGATGAGGTAATGGGGTGAAGGTGGCTCCTCGTGGCTGGCAATGACTTGATCTCCTCTTGTCTTCTTAATCATGATGATCACTTTTTCCTTTTTAAGGTGTCGGCGGTTCCAGGTGGCACTCCTTTATGCAATGACATTAACAAGGCATAATAGAGGTCCAATCTATCGGACACATTGACAATATCGTCACCGAGAGCGGGGGATGAAGAGAACCGTTTTCCCACTCACTATAGTGAGGCGGACCAAATGGCTAGGTTCTCATCAACCGGTGGTTGCCGATGCAACAATGATAAGGACATGGTTGCTCTATTAGCGTTGTATATCATGATCTTGCATTTCCTATGCCCTGATCATCATAGGCTAAGGTCGCATCATCTTGGGGCAATGTCAAGGGTGTCACTATCTTCTGGGTCTTCATGTCCTCATTCCTCGAGGATGTATCTTCTATTGGTATCATCTTATTGTGGTGTCGCCAATCTTGTGGTCAGAAGGTGTGGGTGAATGTCTAGCAAGACGTCGTCTTCTCGGTTACCCACGAGGATTACAGGGAATCCAGTGGTCAGGGGCTTAAACGTACTAGCGACCATTTCCAAAAGTTTTGAAGGGGAAGAGATCTATAAGGAAAATATATCTTAATTTTTGAAAAACTCAGAAGGGAAGAGAAGTGTAGATAGTTTTTCAAAGTTAGTAATAGTTTTGAAAATAGTTTTAACCTAACTAAAGACCATGCTAACTAAGGCTTCCTACAGTCAGGATGGCTCTGATACCAGCTCTGTGGGGACCCCGACTCATAAGTCGTGATCACCAAATGCACGTGTATAGTGATCCCAGAGATCAATGCTCACTGAACACACAAAAGCTGAATAACAAGAGTCTTACATCCATACATACCGTCTTGCACAAATTATGACCATTATGGTCAAGTCTTACATAGATAAAGCCACAAGGTCTGAATACCAAATAAACTTAAGCAGCTGAAATCTTCGTCAAAAAGTAGAACCCATGCCATCTGCCTTAACCCTAAAGGCATTCTGATTTGGAAGCGTCCTAGCTCGCATGTTCGTCACTGTAGTATTCTTCATCATATCTTGTTCTTTCATTCCTTGCCAATAAAATAACCAGTGGCAAGCCAATGAGTAGTTTGAATGTACTCGCAAGCAACCCATGATTGGAACAAGGCAGAATAATGCAATGATATAGCACTAAGTAGGTAGTTTGCAGAAAGCTAGTTTTGAGTGCAATGACATGATCTATCAACATAAGCAGAGTTGGACATCAATCCAACTTGATCATCGTGTCAAGTCATCTGACTTAACGCAATTAGCTTCATCAACACACACACACACACACACACACACACACACACACACACACACACGTGGTGTGTAAAACTCTGGACGTAGTTTAAGCAAAGATCAAGAATCGCCCTTGGATCGTGGACATGGCTATTCGAATAGTTTTACACTTTGCAGAGGTTGCACACTTTATCCACAAGATCCGGGGAACTACCATGTCACCCACGACCCGCGGTGCCTCAAGTACCCGGGGTAAGCACCCGATCACTATCTTTCCCTAGACGACACTAGCATAGAGTCCACTCGATTGGTAGTAACCCCCATGCCCAACATTTCACATCTTAAAATTGTGGTGCCTCGCTCCCATATTCGTCACATACCACAAGCACGGGGTACCAACAGTGTGTCCGGTGCCCTGTGAAAATAGTCATGGCCGCCCTACCTGGCACGACCTCGTCCCGAGAGAGCGCAACAACGACTCTCCCGTCACTAGTAATGCGGGCTCCAAGCTAGTATCGGCCTAGGTAATCAATAATGCCCTTTCCCATATAAGGGTAGAGTGGTTGCGCATGTAAGGTTGGGATAGTCGACAAATATTAAATCTAACCCGTTTTCAAAAACACTCCCACACAACTTGCTCCGGTACACCACTTCTTTCTCAAGCGGTAACCTAGCTCACCATCTCCTTCGGGCATTAGTGGCACCCGACGGGGTTTTTGAAAAGTCCTTGAAAACAACTTGGTTTCCTTCACCATGCATATACCCATCCCATTTGCGTAGCAGCTACTTAGCATCCTAACTACACCCACTCACATAACCCTCATAGAAAGGTAGGGTCATGCATCATGCAAGTGTCAACAAGAAAAGCAACGTAGGCAGACCACCTCAAGTGGTCACCACATCATCATGACTTCGGTGCAAGCAATAAAAGTGCCATATGACATGCATAAAAAAGGGTTTCTTAGGCATGGTCAAAGGGTTGCTTGCCTTGTTCTTCAAAGTCTTCAAGTCCTTCTCCTTCTTCTTATCCAACTACTTCGCCAAATACGGGATCTATTCGTCGCAAAAGAAATGATCAAAAAATAAGGCAATAGCAAAACAGAAAAACCAAAGTGCTAAGAAAAATGTCAACCTATTTTTAATAAATACTAGGGTGAAAACTAAGAAGGATAAAATTCCTAGTTTCGGATTTGGAGTAGCAGAATAGAAGAAATGGATTTTCAGAGGGGTTTAAATATATTCAAATTTGAATTTGAATATGAATAGTACATAAATGTTGGTTGGACATGAATGAAAGTTATACCATTAAATAGGTGAGATTTTTACAAGATTTTAGGAACTGGAATTATCGCATTTTGATTAATATTTAATCCTGTGGAATTTTTGGGAAGGTGACAGAAAAAGAAAATGGAAAAGGCCGCTGTGCAGCTGGCCAGAACAGCCGTAGTGCACAGGCCGAGAGCTGATTCGGCCCAGGCGAGCCGAGCGGCGCGCTCGCGCCAGGTTTGAACCTGACGGGCGGGGCCCAGGCGCCAGTGAGAGAGAGGGAGGCGAGGGAGAGGAGAAGCTGACAGGCGGGCCCCGCCTGTCATCCCTAACCCTGCGACAGAGGGCCGGCGAGCTCACTGGCGACGATGCAGGGCACAGCGAGGCGACAGGAGGGCAGGGTTGGTCTCATCGCAGAGTCGACGTTCTGGTGGAGGTGGAGTTGGTCGCTGGGGTGGCCTGGTTCGCCGGCGAAGAGGTCACGCGGCGGAGGAGCTTCGGGTGGCGGCAGTTCCGGTCGTTTCCGACAGCTACAGAGAGGGGAAACAGGGGGAGACCATCAGTGGTGTGCGGGGGTTCCTGATCGAGGCAGAGGAGGAGCGGGGGAGGCCTCGCGAACTCCAGCGAGCTGAAGCGGCGGAGCTCGAGCTCTGGTGCTCCTGGAGGAGAGCTGCGGGCACAGGGGGCCGATTTGGAGTGGGTAGTAGTGAGTGGTGGTGAGGGAGAGGCTCGGGAAGGCCTTTAAGAAGACGAGCCACGGCTCACCGTAGACCTGTGCGCCGGCGAGGTCCTCAATGTTGCTGTGGGTCATGGGGGTGCGTGTGGGCGTTTCTGGGGTGCTCGTGGGTTTGGTCCAGAGCGAGGGGAAATAAGAGAGAGGGGGCAGGGGGCCAGAGGTGTCGCGCGTGTGAGCACGCTCCTTTAGTGCCTCAGGCGGTCGTTGTCGCGTCTGAGGGCGAGAGGAGGGAGAAGGAGGCGGGGGCCGACCTGCTGCCGTTTTGCGGACGTCGAGGCGTCTTGTCGGGCGCACTAGGGAGGCCCGAGGTGGCCAGAGGCGGTTGGAAGGGGGCTGCTATAGTGCCTGGCCGCACTATAGCGCGCTCCAAAGTGCCCAAATGGCTTGGCATGTCATTTTCTAAGTAGTGTGGGCACCCCCAAGCATGTCCAGCAGGTCTAGGAGGGAGTAAAGAAAGGGGGAGGGGCCTTGGATGCCATGGATGGCTAGTAGGAGAAGAGTGGGGTTGACAGAGAGATGGAAATGGACTGTCCGGAGGGGTAAATGAGGTGGTTTCACCCCTCAATCATTGAGCTGAGATGCAACCATAGTTACTGGAGGTAGAAGAGGGTCAGGAGCAGTTGTGGTACAAAATTGAGCCCATGGAGATTAGTGGAAGAGGTCAAAAATGTGGTTTTTGAAATTTTGCAGAAGGTGTTTGATGTTGGTTTGGGCTATCAAATGGATTCTATTTGGCATGAGTCTTAACAGGATCAAATGGCATAAGAAAGTGAGCCTCATCATCAAGTTTGAGCTGATTTGAGGAAAGTTGACGATGCAATTCTTGTAAACCCTAGAAATCAACAGAAATGGGGTTTTCAAGATCTAGTGATGCAAAACTATTCTCCTTGATGCACCACTTGGTGTAGTGTCATCATTTGGGATTTTGAGCATGAACACAAAGTTTGGGGGCACTTTTGTGATCCAAAACAATTTGGATCGAGCTGAAACTCTGCAAGGTCATCATATTATGCATATGTGACTTGCTAGAATTTTCCTGGATTTTTTTGAAAATATTTCTTGTAGAAATATTTCAAATACTTGAAATGGTCAGAAATGATTTTGGAGGATTTTGCCCAATATTTTGAACATGACCATGTGTTGAAAATCTTATATATGGAAAATATATGTCCACTGAGGTTCCCTGATTTTTCTCAAATATTTTTGAAGCTTTAAAATAATTTTAACTAATTAAAGACCATTTATGGCCTTAAGAAAAAGCATTTAAATAAAATAGGAAAATAACTTTTAAAAGTATATTTTTGTGGTTTATGGTTGTCCTATATCTAATAGGTTTCAAATATACTCTTTGAAATATTTTTCATACCCAAATCAAGTACTTGTAGTGCAAACCTCAATTCAGGGGTTTTTGGAAAACTAATTTTTGAAAATACTATTTGGCTAAATTATTTATGTAAGAAAATACTATATTGCACAATACACATGGCATGATCATTGGGCAGAAGTTTGGGGCAAGGAGATGAAGTATAGAAGTTGGAGTTGTGTTGACTTTAAAGAGCACTTGAAAAAAACACAGAGAGAAAACCAACTCCAAATAAAAGCCACATAATGCAAAAGTTTTTGTCAAACCACACTTTATCATGATTTATTAGCGTAAGTGTTGTGGCTTGAAAATCAGGGTGTGACAGGAGCTTTATGCGAGAAAGCATAACGGGCGTATTAGGACCTGGAACGGCGGCTATCGATGCCCATTTTGCAACCACAAGCTTCAGGACGCGTATCTAAGTGTTCTGGCGCATGCAAGAGGACGGGCCATTGGCTCCTTCAAGCAGAAGTATTCTCGCAGGGTGGCGCACGACGCATACGCCGAGTACCTGGAGAAGCTTCAGGATCGTGCTGGCATGTGAGATGAGATGTGGGATCAAACTATGTACGCTTGAGTATGCTTAATGACGGTTCGTGTACTTCATTTATGTCCAACGACCAGGCCAAGAACGCTTTCGGATCCCCACCTTTATCAATACTTCACCTATATTCGCAATATTCAGATTGCATTATCATATTCTTACTTGTTCTTCGATTGCGTGTAGGAATAGGCCTTCGTGGTCAGGTTGATCATGCTCAGGCGTGGTCAATAACCTTTCGGAGTTGGTTTATTGATTGCTAAGGCGCAACGTCATTGCACGTTTGTAGTCGGATCGTCCGAGTCATCTCCACCAAATCGATAGTTATCATCTCATCAAAAGATCAGGCCCCTCGCCTCTATCGTTACGGCCCGTCGATCCCATAAGGAAGGACTCTGGAAGCCCCTAACCAGGTGTGATCAAGACGGACACTGTCGAAGACTTGGCGTATACTTCAAGGATTGCTCCAGGTGTCGGCATGTTTATTCCTAGTTGGCAACCGACCATGTGTAACCCTAGATACCCCTGGTGCTTATATAAGCCGGAGGGTTTTAGTCTATAGGGACACAATCACAATTACCAGCCTTAGGATTTAGAACACAACATACAATCTCGAGGTAGATCAACCTGTACTCGATACTCCATCATCAATACAATCAAGCAGGACATAGGTTTTTCCTCTTCGAGAGGGCCCGAACTTGGGTAAAACATCGGGCCCCTTGTCTCCTGTTACCCATCATTCCAGATCCACAGCTCGGGACACCCTACTCGAGATCTGTCGGTTCTAGTACCGACAATTATGACTAGCTTTATTGACCTAACATAGGCATTACATCGCCCACAAGTGTCAAGACAAGGTTGCCCGGAGGCTCCTCAGTCCAACTAAGAGAGGTTCTATTACAATAAGAGTAATTATACAGCACATGCACTGCTTTATTAAGAGAACGAGTACAATGTTTAAAGATGACCTTCCCAATCAAAGTAGACACGTCCAAATACTCTGCAAAAATTGCCACCGCGCATCCCACCATCTTGATTGGCTATCGTAGAAGTTTATAACATTTAACAAGTCTGATTTAGCTTCCACGCGAGGGAATCCCAAGGAGTTTGCAAACATAAGTCCATTTCTCATTGCAGCTGCATAAACCATCATCGCATTAGATGTATGTGTTATATATATGCACTGCGTAGCAAGAAAAATACCTTTATCATCTTTAATAACTGCTGTTGTTGCTCCCTCTCCCTTATTTGCAAAAAGGGTTGCATGGAAATTTACTTTCACGTACCCAATGTCAGGTTTCCTCCATCTCTGTGATGTAATAACATTTCTGTTAGGACTTGCTTCATGAAAATTACAGTGATTGCCAGCACCAATGTATGCCATCTCGACGATGGCGGTGGTTTGTCATCATGTGTGAGTTCTCGACGTATCCACCATAGGTACCAGGAAGCAACCATAAGCACTTGTTTCACATGTAGATTCAGATTCATTGGCAGAGTCATATCTTGATTGGTCGTACACCTATTCAGAGATGGAACTTTAAAATAAGAGCCATGAGGCAACACTTCACTGGATGGGCGAAACATACCAACAGGATATACAAAAAGGAAAAACAATGGCTCTGTACCATCATTGACGACCTCGACAAAATTGTTGAGACGCGCACCTTATCTCAACAAGGGATTGAATTGAAAAATCAATCTAATGAGAAGGTTGCACGTCTTTTGCGAGAAGAGGAGATCAAATACTACCAAAAATCCAAAGCCGATTTCACTCTGATGGGTGATAGTAATACAAGATACTTCCAATTGGTCGCCAATGGGCGGCATAGGAAGAAATGTATGTACAGTCTCCAACAAGAGGAGGGGCGGATCAAAGTTCAGGAGGAGCTCAAAAAGTATATCACCAACTACTACAAATCTCTGTTCGGGGCGACGGTTGATGGGAACTTCACTCTTGACGAGTCCCAAACAGAAGATATTCCACAAGTCACGGCGGAAGAAAATGATATCCTTATAGCACCGTTCTCCAAAGAGGAGGTCAGAGCTGTGGTGTTCCAAATGGAACATAACAAAGCTCCAGGCCCAGATGGTTTCCCGGCAGAATTCTATCAGAATTTCTGGGATATCATCAAGTCTAACCTTTTGGAGTTGTTTAATTGTCTTCATGTCGACAAGCTTGACCTATTCAGACTTAATTTTGGCGAGATTGTCTTATTGCCGAAGATTAAGGAAGTCGAACAGATCCAACAATTCAGACCCATATGCCTCCTTAATGTCATCTTCAAAATTTTCACCAAAGTGGCTACGAATAGGTTAAACTCAGTAGCTGACCATATTGTCTGGCCATCTCAAACGGCTTTCATGCAAGGAAGAAATATACTCGATGGCATAGTAATCCTGCATGAGACCGTCCTTGAGATTCACCGGAAAAACATGAGTGGAGTCGTATTCAAAATCGATTTTGAAAAAGCCTATGACAAGGTCAAATGGTCTTTCCTCCAACAGGCCCTAAGGATGAAAGGTTTGTCTGATAAATGGTTTCAGTGGATCCATAATTTTGTAACTGGTGGTAGTGTGGCCATCAAAGTCAATGATGATGTAGGCCATTACTTTCAGACAAAAAAAGGACTACCACAAGGTGACTCCATGTCCCCAATGTTATTTAACATTGTCGTTGACATGTTGGCTATTCTGATTGAGCGTGCCAAGTAGGACGGCCATATTGCAGGAGTAGTGCCACACCTTGTGGATGGTAGCCTCTCTATTCTGCAATACACCAATGACACAATTCTCTTTATGGAACATGACCTAGATAAGGCTCGAAACCTGAAACTCTTGTTGTCGGCGTTTGAGCAAATGTCGGGTCTTAAAATTAATTTCCATAAAAGTGAACTTTTCTGCTTTGGAGAAGCCGTTGAGGCGGTGGCCGATTATGCTGACTTGTTCGGTTGCACACATGGCCAATTCCTGATTAAATATCTGGGAATACCGATTCATTATCGGTGTCTCACCATTGCAGAGTGGAAGCTTGTAGAGGAGTGGCTAAAGAAACGTTTGAGCAGTTGGAAAGGCAAATTGCTCTCAGTTGGAGGACGGCTGCTTTCGATTAACTCTGTCCTCACAAATATGGTTCTTTATATGCTCTCTTTCTTCAAACTCCCAAAAGGGGTCCTGCAAAGACTGGACTATTTTAGATCCAGATTCTTTTGGCAAGGAGATGGTGAAAAGAAAAAATACAGGTTGGCCAAATGGAGTGTGGTTTGTAGGCCAAAAGACCAAGGTGGCCTTGGAATTCATGACCTGGAAGTCAAGAATGATGCCCTACTTAGTAAGTGGTTGTTTAAACTTCTTACTGAGGATGGTGTTTGGCAAACAATGTCGCTAACAAGTATCTAGGCCAAAAGGCGGTGTCTCAGGCATATTGGAAACCTGGTGACTCGCACTTTTGAGCTGGCCTAATGGCAACAAAGAAACATCTCTTTTGCTTTGGGTCTTTTGCGATAAAGGACGGGTCGGAGATTCGTTTCTGGGAAGACATCTGGCTAGGCAATGCCAGTCTCCGAGAACAATATCCAGCCTTGTACAACATCGTTCGCGATAAGAATAAAAATATTGCGCAGGTGCTCAGTTCATTCCCGCCCAATATTTCGTTTAGGCGAGATTTGATTGGCCCCTGTCTTGCGTCATGGCATAATCTGTTATCCCGTATGGATTTGATCAATTTGACACAAGGTCGGGATGTGTTTTGCTGGAACCTTACTTCATCGGGGTCTTCCACAATAGACTCTATGTACCGTGCGCTCACGCATTCGGAGGTACCAGTGAGTAATAACAAGAAAATCTGGAAGTGTGGTATCTTCGTAGGGGAGTTGTTCTAACCAAAGACAACCTCGCAGGGCGCAACTGGCCAGGGAGTAAGAAATGTTATTTTTGCACTCATGAAGAGACAATCAAACACCTCTTTTTCCAATGCAAGTTTGCATGTTCTACGTGGTCAGTCATCCAAATAGCGTCAAATTTGTATCCGCCCACAAGTGTCGCCAATATTTTTGGTCATTGATTGGATGGTATTCCAAATATGTTGAAAACGCTAATAAGGGTGGGAGCGTATGCCTTACTATGGTCGCTTTGGCTATGTAGAAATGATTTGGTTTTCAATAACAAAAATGCTTCTCCTTTGCAGGTTATTTTATGTTGTACGCATTCGCTTCATACGTGGTCTATACTACAACAAGTGGAGTACCAACCGCTGTTCAAGGCAGTATGTACGCGGTTGGAGCAGGTGGCTACGGAGGTTTTTACCCAACATGGGTGGAAGCATAATCTCTGGATCGGTCCACCACCCCTTTCGACATAGGCATAGTGTCGATCTGTATGACTCTACTGTCGCCCATTTGTCATTTTTTTCTTTCTTTCTTTTTATCACACTTTAGGTGATTGGTGTGTGCATCTTAGTTAGGACGCCGATAACACACACACGTGTGGGCATTAAGGGGTGTGGCCACACGTTTTGTGTGGTGTCTAAGAGAACCAGCCCACACGCCTACGTGTGGGCAAAACAAGTAATGCCCACACGCCTTTTTTCCTCGCGGTCCCTCCCACATGCCTACGTGTGGGAAAAATAGATAACACCCACATGCCCATACGTCAGGCCTCCTACCTCATGGTCCCGTACGTCCCGCGTGACAGTCACCACGCGTCCCCGCATTTGCCATGATCCGGACCCTCTTCCATGTTCGTTTAACTGCAGTTGCCATGTTGCTGAACTATAGTTGCCATGTCGGACAACTAAAGTTGTCATGGTTGCTCAACTGCAGTTACCATCTCAGGTCAAGTGCCAGATACCATTTTTGGACGACTGCAGTTGTTGCCATGTGTGGTCTGGTCTACTACAGTTGCCATGAACTGAAAACTTTAGAAGTTGCCACCTACTAACACTAGGCAGTTGCCATGTAGCACTACAAAAAGACATGGCAAAATAGCATGTTCGGGTAAAGAGAGAGTTGCCATCTGCTTACAAGCACACTAGGGGCAGTTGCCATGTACCCTGCAAAACACATGGCAACTGACAACTTTGGGTGTGGGAGAGGAGACGGGCGTGTGGGCGCGGTGGTATCTTTAGGAGTTGCCATCTACTGAACACTAGGCAGTTGCCATGTAGTACGACAAAAAGACATGGCAAAATAATATGTTCGGGTAAAGAGAGAGTTGCCATCTGCATACAAGCATACTAGGGCAGTTGCCATGTACCCTGCAAAACACATGGCAACTGATAGCTTTGGGTGTGGGAGAGGATACAGGCGTGTGGGCAAACTGATAAACGCCCACACACCAGCCCCTTTTGCGTGCGTTGAAAACTGTCGTGTGGGCGAACTGCTAAACGCCCACACACCAACACCTCCGCGTGTGGAAACAGACGTGTGGGCGGCCGGATGAATGCTCACACATCAGCTCAATCCTACGTGGCATAAAAAATCTGGCAAAACATGCCAAGATTCGTGCAAACTCAAACTGACGTTGATCATGCGTGTGGGTAAGATGCAAACGCCCACACGCGTGGGCGTTAGTATTTGTGCTTAGTTATGCTTTGTATCCTCTTGATGCTACATTATGAGATAATAAAAGTGCCCTTTATCAAAAAAAAGAAGCAAATATTCAAGGATGACCAATCCCGAGCGACTCATCATCTTCGCCTCATTTATTATAGAGCTGCTATTGGAGATGCTGTTAGTGTAGATGTTGTTTTTCTAGCAAAACCTTTCCCAAATGATAACGCCCACACGTGTGGCTTTTTTGCACACCGCCCACACAACTTGATCCACCTTAATTCTGTTTTGCACGAATCCTAAAGGGATCTAAGTGCCACGTAGGCATAGCATGTTGTGTGGGCGTTAGAGTGCTCGCCCACACGACCCGCAACACGAGGTTGCCAGCTGTGCAGTGTGGGTGAACCAGTTCCTTCCCACACAGTCACCAACCAGTCCACGCGCGTGTGGGTGAAGTGCTATTCGCCCACACGATGCTCGGACGGTGATAGATGACATCTGCAGTTGCGTGTATGCGGCAACTAGGTAAACACATATGGCAACTATGTTTCGTTGGTAGATGGCAACTGCAGTTGCGCATACGTGGCAACCAGGTAAACTCACATGACAACTATGATTAACCATACATGGCAACTAGGTAAGCACATATGGCAATTATGGTTTGATTGCACGCGGCAACTACCATAAATTAGACATGACAACTATAGTTAACCAAAACAGAGAGAGTTGCCATGCTTTTACAATTACATTTGCCATCCCGGATGGCAACTAAAGCGTCATCCCGCGGGTAACTAATGTAGCTACACGAGGACGTGTGGGCATTTTTGCTTCGTGCCACACGCACGGGTGAGATGAGCAATATTTATTGGGCGTGTGCCGTGAAGTAGCTGCGCCCACACTTGTGATCAGTTCTAATGTTCGCCCACACATGACCCGTGTGGGCTGCCTCCTACTTATACCATATATGATGTGTGGACGAATGTCTAATATGCCATGTGTGTTGGTGTTATCAACGTCCAAACCTTTTGCATAATAGGGGCGCGTGTTGGAGCACAGCGTTTGGGCGCACTATTTTAGGGCACTAGTGGTTGGGGCGCCACCCGGTGGCGCTGCTTGAGAGGAAGTTAGGCGGTGCCAGGTGGGAGGCGCCCTGTAGTCTTATTGCTTTAGACTCAAAATACAATAAGACAGAGGTATGCAACACATTCAGGAATGGATATTAAGAGGCTTATACGAACACAGAAGCAGTAGTTTTAGTTCATACTAATTACATATAGTACCAGTGGCTCAAAAGTGACAAAATGTTAGTACTTGCTAATATAAACCACCAAGTAATTCAAAAAATATAGCAGCACAGAGGATATGTCAAGAACAAACCAATAAGATCAGCATGTTGAACGGCCCATCAAATGGTTCACCTGATGTGCAACATCCTAATCCGTGAGAGCCGTCTGTCCTCCTGTGCTGCCTGATGTTAGATTAGCCCCCAAAGAGGCCCCTGATAGGCAATGGAGATGAACATCTGACAAGGCAAGAAAAGGAAACATGAATGTAGAAAGCAGAAGCGAGGAGGAGAGGAGAGGGACCAAACAGCGATGGCACTTACCTTTTATCTACTAACCATTATATCATCCGATGTCATCGCTTCTCGCCACCTCGCCCACCACCGCTGATCAGCACCATCTTGCACCGCACTATCCTATTCATGTCAGTACTCTAATAAAGTGAATTTTATCCATATAGGGATGTGCTTGTGCAGGTAGCATGCATCTACAAAAGTCCCTATATACTATATGTGATCAAATTTATTCCTCTCGGATGTCCATAATTACCATCTACTTCCTCTGTCCCTAAATCTCTTATATTACGGCGTGAACATGATCTTGACGTTTGGTGTAAGTGGTACTGTTTTAGAATGATAAATAGACCGATCGCACTCGATTACATTATAACCCGCATGATCAAGCATTCATTCATTTACTACTCTTGTAATTATCACTTGTATAGCTATATGCTCATAATATTATTACATTATAACCCACATGATCAAGCATTCATTCATTTACTACTCTCGTAATTGTCACTTGTATAGCTATATGCTCATAATATTACCGTTTGAATTGATATAACATACATGAAACCTTGCAGCAGCAACCTAAAGTTGAAAAAATACAAAACTGTAGAAATTAAAATAAAAACATGTCTATAAGCCTACTAAATTTGAAAAACCGAGTACAGTCGTTCAAATAGCCAAGAGTGAGAATAATCTAATTAAAGGTACTGATATCAGGTACTTATCTAGGCGTATATAGGCTTAAAGAATTTGGATAAGAGAAGAGCACAAGACACAAATAGAGAACTGAAGGTGATGTACCGTGGGATCTACCATATGATTCTTATTGAATCTCCATGCCACAACAACCATTGCAACCACAAATAGATCTGACGCGGTTGCAGAGGGCAGCAAAGGTTGACGACATCACAACTGGAATTACGGAGAAAAATAGCAAGTAAATCTAAATAAACCCGCAAGCAAGCATGTACTTATTTTGTAATTAAAAGTAAGCTAACCTCATTGCTCATTTCTTTGGCCATAGCCGATTGGGTAGGTGACACGCTTTTGGTCATATACACAACTGATACAGGCAAACTATGTGAGAGGCCACTACAAATAAACTCAATTTTGTTTATAATTGATTGATACCAATACCAAGTGTGTTTTTCCATTCATAACACCGACCATGAAAAAGCAAGAACCAAATTCTGAGAAATAAATAAATGAAAGCCCTGACTCCGAACTAAATAAAATGAGAACCACTACTATAGAAATGTACATACATGCAACCAAAACTCTTTTAACACAAACTTCGTAACACACTCGTCAGCAGTTCTCGAAATGACTTTCTAGATTTTTAAATAATCATAAACAGTCAAGTATTTATACCAAGAAGTTGTAAGCCCATGATACTCCTACAATCTCTTCACTAACTTTACTCGAGCATTTATTCTTAGATCATGCATTTGCTTTTATGTAAAGAATCATGCCATATTTTTGTCTAAACCCATGCCAATGCATACACACGTACAAATCTGAGCTAAACAACATGTACGATCTAGCATAATTATATGATCTATCTTCCTTTAGTTTCTACAAGGATTTCAATTTTAAGAGGACGGTACATGTGAAAAGAAGATGTTGTGAATCCAAGACAACAAAATAAACTAACCGAAAAGTTTTGAAGTGTCATACATAAAAGGATTCATATACTCGGCAGGAATGTAACAACTGCTTCCATAGAAAATAATGGTCATAATAAGGCAATGGCAAGAAATTGCCTGCACAACTGAACATTACAGATCAAGGTGTGCATGTAAGGTGGCGTGTGATGGCCGGAGGCCAAGTAACCTCAATGGATTGATGCGTACGTCCAACATACAAATTTATTTGAATTGATGTTTTAGCGGCTTACATCACATAACTCCAAACATAAAAAATTACACTCTTATAAATGCTCCAATGGACAAACGCCTCTCGGTTTTGCCAATACTGCAGAATACCAAAGTACTTGTATACTGTGGTACTTCTTGCCCTACAGGTTCCAATATTGTGATCTTTGAATACTCTGATTCTAAATATTGTGCATCCAAACACAGCCTAAGTCTCTCCAGCATAGAAAAGGGAAAGTGAAACATACGAGGTAAAGGGCAAGTGTCGGTGTCAAAACCGGCGGATCTCGGGTAGGGGGTCCCGAACTGTGCGTCTAGGCGGATGGTAACAGGAGACAAGGGACACAATGTTTTTACGCAGGTTCGGGCCCTCTCGATGGAGGTAATACCCTACTCCGCTTGATTAATATTGATGATATGGGTAGTACAAGAGTAGATCTACCACGAGATCAAGGAGGCTAAACCCTAGAAGCTAGCCTATGGTATGATTGTTGTTCGTCCTATGGACTAAAACCCTTCGGTTTATATAGACACCGAATAGGGTTAGGGTTACACAAAGTCGGTTAAAATGCTAGGAGATCTACATATCCGTATCGCCAAGCTTGCCTTCCACGCCAAGGAAAGTCCCATCTGGACACGGGACGAAGTCTTCAATCTTGTATCTTCATAGTCCAGGAGTCCGGCCAAAGATGATAGTTCGGCTATCCGGACACCCCCTAGTCCAGGACTCCCTCAGTAGCCCTTGAACCAGGCTTCAATGACGACGAGTCCGGCATGCACATTGTCTTTAGCATTGCAAGGCGGGTTCCTCCTCCGAATACTTCATAGAAGGTTTTGAACACAGGGATAGTGTCCGGCTCTGCAAAACAAGTTCCACATACCACCGTAGAGAGAATAATTTTTGCACAGATCTGCTGACGCATTCCGCGGCGTGACATCACACCACGGCCAAGCCTTTATACGAATCATTTTTTACTGTTCCACCTTAGCGCGTTTAGTGAGGCGGTTTCCTTGGCACGTCTTATCCAAGCGGAGATCGTGCCCCCTTATTTCGGGATTTCCATCAATACGGACGTGGGTAACCCAACCGTGCCCGCTGGTACGCCTCCTCTATCGAAGGCGAGTCCCAATCGACCACGGGGAGGGCTCTTGGTATTCAACCTCTTTATAATGAGACCAAGGCCCTCTTCTTTTTTCCACCCTCCATCGAGTTCGCCCCGCGCTTCAAATTCTAACACCCAAAGCTTCAGATTTAGGCGCTTCGGACCTTCGACGATGTCCGGCTCCGACCAGCTCGGCCGATGGATGTCTTCTTCCGTCACAGAAGAAGATGTGCTAAAGCTGCGAGACGCCAGTATCTAACCGGGCGAGAGTTCGCATATAGGCTGCTGCTCCAGGCAGGTCATTCCCACTCCCGAGCCCGGCGAGCGCGGTGTTCGTGTCTCACTTCCTTTGGGGTTTAGGCTTCCCGACGGATCCCTTTGTGCGGGGGCTCATGTTTTATTATGGGCTGGATTTCCATGACTTGAATCCGGAGTCCATCCTCCACATCTCGTCATTCATTGTCGTATGTTAAGCCTTTCTCCGCATTACCCCTCACTTCGGATTGTGGCTCAAGACTTTTAAGGTGGAGCCGAAGATGATCAAGGGGCAACAGGCAGAGTGCGGAGGGGCTATCATAAGCAAATGTGTTGATGCTCCGTGGCCCGAGGGCTCTTTTTCGGCGGAGCTTGGTTTGTGGCAACGGGAGTGGCTCTATATCACCGCTCCCAGGGGCACCAAATGGGTGGCGCTTCCCGCCTTTCGCTCAGGTCCACCACAGCGGCTGGCGTCATGGGTCAACAAGGGGCTCGACTGGGGCCGTCCAAGGACGTTCCTCATTGCAGGGCCGTATTCGAGACCTCCAAGAAACAGAGATCAATATGGTCGCGATGGCGCAGCTTTATGTTGATTCGGGCGCCTTCGCCTCAACGCCGCCTCCGCCGTCTGTGGGAATTTAATCCGGAGGGACCACGAGCTCTCCAACATTTTATGGGTACGACGCCCGTGGAGATGTATAAACTGTTCTTCGGATCACAAGAGAAGTGTCCGGACATGACTGAGGATGCAGGACTAAGCTGCAATCGCCCAGATACTCAAGTAAGTAGTCTTGTACCCGGACAGGTTGTCCATTCATTTATCATAAACTTGCCCTTAAAGGAGTTGTTTCTTGAACAGGAGTGGATAGCGAAGGCAAAGTTGATAAGGTGTCCGGCTCCCCTCCGGAGACCACGCCGGATCCGTCTTGACCAAGATGCTGAAGGCCGCGCCTTTTGAAGAAGGCGAAGGGGGGAGCAGGGAAGCAACTGCCTCCACGAAGGAGGCTTTCAAGGAAGGAGGGATTAAAAGTCCCACCCTCAGAGGAGAGAAGAGGACCGCTTCGGAAGATCTGGAGGTCAAGGCCTCAAAGAGGGGAAAGAAATCTTCGTAAAAGAGTCTGGCGCTGGGAAGTAACCCAGCCGCACTATTTCCCCAAGGGGATCAGCCCTCCAGCCAGCCGTAAGTAAAAAATAAGGGGTCTTGTAATAAGGGACATCCCTGTATTTATTTCTGAAGATAACCGAAATTATACCTTGTAGTTCGGATCTCAGCCCTTCTCGTGAGCTTCGTCTTGGGGATCTTCTGGAGATGATGGAGAGCGAAACGCCTCCACCTGTCGCACCTTCATGCGAGGCGGACGACCCTGAGGTGTCGTCACGGAGGGTTTCCCCGAGTCCGGCGGGGCCGGAAGGTCCGGCGCCAACTGGCGTGCGGTCGGAGGAGCTGAAGGATCTGCTCGGGCGAGCGGCTATCTCAGAAGATCACCGTGCGCTAATGGGTATGGTGATTGAAAGAATTGCATCTGCTGAGAGCGGATTGCATGAAGCCGTCAGAAGCTTACTGACGGGGTTCGAGGTACATAAAAATGATGTACCTTCTGACAGTTATGCATATGGAACGCGCCCTGTATAGATAGTAGCCCCTGAGACTCGGTGTGTTGTCAAAATTGACAGCGTGCTGAGGATCATAATCTCGGTTATAACATATCGCCGCTCCTAAATAGGTGGCGGGGCGTCCGGTGGCCAGCCGGACTGATGAATTTGCCGAACTAAAGCGGCAACTTGACGAGGCAGATGCGGACATCGCGCTTGTGAATAAGCGGTTTGACGAGTCACAAGGTATGCGACTTCTTCGCGACGCTCGGTAAAGGAGCTTGACGCCCGTGCCTTACTACTTGTATGCTTAATGCAGGTGGTGCCGCTTGTGGAGGAGCTGCGGCGGAACTCGCCCGAGCTAAAGAGCAAGCCGAGAAATAATGCGGCCGCTTTAAGGGCGCCAAAGAGCTAAAAGCTGAACGGGCTGCTCCTTTGCCCGAAGCAAAGAGGAAATGGTCGGTATGGCCATAAAGTTGAAGAATCTTGCCGACCGCTGCGGGGTTCTTGAAAAAGAACGCCGAGCGGAGCAAGAGGACCTGAAAAAGGCCACCGCCGAAGTTAAGGATGCTCGCTCCGCAATGAGAGCTGCAAAGGAGGAGCTGCGTCGGGATGTGGATGTTGCTGCCGGAAAGCCTTTTACCGCTGCGGAGGAAGTTCACGGATCCGAAGTATGCTCGCTTGGACAAGCTGTGGAGTTCGGAGGATGCTTATCTGGACTTAGCGGCGAGCGCCGGACGCGATTGAGCACTTCCGAAGGCGGAAGGGGCATGAAGGGAAGAGCTATTTTGGTCGCAATTCCATAGTCCGGGCGTCCTCTTCCGTTGACCGATCGGTTGGCGAATGGGCCAAGCTGAATCGATTATCCGGACTTGCCATGAAGCATGTCATGACTCATTTGTGGCCAGCGGACCCCAGAAGAGTTATTTTGGCTTAGTGCAGCAGTTCCTTGGTGCGGTACCGCATATCGATGCAATGAAGCGGTCAACATGCATAGAGGGAGCGCGGATGGCTCTTGCCCGTGTCAAGACATACTGGGCAGAGATGAAGGCCACCGACATTGCATCCCAAGACTCGGACAGAAGCCGAGTACCTGCCGAGCACTATTTTGAGGAAGTCCTGCAGGGCGCTCGTTTAATAGAGACGCAGTGCTCGAAGGATATTATGTTTAAATGACATGTATGATTTGTGAAAACAATGTTTCAATATAATATAAGAGCTTTTTATACTTGTGCGTTCAAGTATCAAAACGCCTCATGTGCGGCCGTTGATGTATATGTGTATATTTCATGAAAGATGGGAGTCTTGACATTACGCACATAGTGCGGGGTGTTTGCAAAAAGGCGCATTTTCACACTTAATCCAACGTCTTGGTCCTATGAAGGAGGTGATAGCATAGCAAACTAGGCAACCGGACTATAATGCTTTATCACTTTCACTTAGCCATAGGAGCTCGATGGTGGGGCTACTATATAGCCCCTAGGGGCACCGCGCTCTCCCGAATTCGGGGCGCTTATTGTGCTGACCGAAACGCCCTTCGTTAATGCGGGAATTCTAAACATTCATTTGGGTCATCGAGTGGTTGACCAGTCTCACGCTATATCATGACAGTCGCTTTTAGCTTTCTCCATCGAGGTGCTCAACCCAGCTCAACGGGGGCACAATCACAGTGGTTCTCCCAGCACTACCTTAGCCGATATAACGGAACGTAAGGTACCAAAACATGGGAGCCGGGCAAACCCAACATTTGACCAAAGACATGATTCGGAGCTGATGCATATAAGGCCTAACTCGAGACGCCGAACACTCCCTAAGGTATTCGGTCTTTATGAAAACGGGCAGAATAATGCCTAAGCCCCTGGTGTCAGTGCACGCATAAAAAATTACAGTGCGGCCGATGCCAAAACGCCAGCCTCCTCCTCGGTTATAATAAGAAACCGGGGATGTGTATCAACAAGAGACAGTAAAAAGGTTTACGCAGGTCTTAATCTGAAAATCCTGGCGACGGGTCCCTGCTGCACGCGTCTGCGCTGTGTCTCCGTTGTGCCGTATCACGGGCGGGTGTAGCAGTGTTCATCCGTAAAGAGAAGAACTTAGTTGAAAAGAAAAAATATCGTGCGAGAAATGTACTTTATATTAAATAAACAGAATGCAGTTCGGAAGGTGAATAAAATTGAGCTTTATTGTCTCTTGTTGTATGCGTGCGTGCAGCCCTTGTATGGGGGCATGCATCTTTGCTAGTAGGCGCCGGACTCGTCTAGCCGTGTCTGTGGTTTGAATGACCTATTCAGTGCTTTGATTAGCGGAGCGGATAGGTGTGGGGGCTGTCAAGGCAATCTCACGTTCTTCTATGCTCGAGTAACACTTAATACTCCCTTTTAATGAGATGATGCCGCGTGGACCGGGCATTTTAAGTGTAAGAGATGCATAATGCGGTATTGCGTTAAAGCGGGCGAAAGCTTCACGCCCCAGTAGTCTACTTTCGAATGGGGCGATGTGGAAGGTTAACTTTTCGCGGCGGAAGTTGTCGGATGAGCCGAACACAACTTCTAGCAGTAGGGAGCCCGTACAATGGGCATACAGGCCTGGCATTACCCCTTTGAAGGAGGTGTTGCTATGGCTAATCCTGTTTGGGTTTATCCCCATGTTGCGGATTGTGTCCTCGATATAGCAGGTTTAAATCACTGCCCGCTGTCCATTAGGACTTGTGTAGATTGAAGACCGTCGATTATAGGTTCTAGTATCAAGGCAGTCCTTCCTGCGCTCGGATACTTTCGGAGTAGTCACGATGGTCGAAGGTAATTGGTTTTGACAACCAGTGTTGGGACTCACTGGGTAGATTGTGCGGTAGCGTAATTCAGTGGGTGCCGCTCTGTTTTCCCCTTTTGTTACTTGAAGTAAGTTCTTTGCTTTGACTTCTTGTGGGAAATTCTTTTGTTTTCCGGGGGCTCGCTTGTGGTGCTCATCATCATCTTCACTTGGTGTGTCGAGCCCTTGTGTTCGGGCGTTGAGTCTGCGGACTGTTTGAAGACCCAACAATCTCTGTGGGTATGGTTTGCGGGCTTCAAGAGTACTGTGGATTTCGCATATCTTGTCCAAGATTTTGTTTAAGTTGGATAGCTCATCGCTATTGTCCTTGAGGGCAATTTTTATTGTTCTGTCGTGAGCTTTTGAATCCGGCGTTATTTGCCGCGCTCTTTGGACCGTTCCTCTTAATCCGGCGTTGGTCCTTGCTTTGCGTCGTGGTTTTCCATTTCCATCCCTTACCGGATGTACTTGGGTCATTTGATCTGCATCTTGCCGAGCCAACTATCCTCTCCAGCATAAAAGCGGGTCATGAGGCTTGTTAATGCAGCCATGGTTCTCGGCTTTTCCTGGCGAGGTGTCTGGCGAGCCATTCGTCTCGGACGTTGTGTTTGAAAGCTGCTATGGCTTGGCGTCCGGACAATCGACTATTTGGTTCTTTTGGTGAGGAACCTGTTCCAGAATTCTTGGGCTGACTCTCCGGGCTGTTGAGTTATGTGACTTAAATCGTCTGCATCCGGAGGGCGGACATAAGTCCCCTGAAAATTTGCTCGAAATGCATCCTCGAGCTCTTCCCAACTTCCAATGGTATTTTCGGGGAGGCTTTTGAGCCAATGCCGGGCTGGCCCTTTGAGCTTGAGGGGTAAGTATTTTATGGCGTGGAGATCATCTCCTCTAGCCATGTGTATGTGGAGGATGTAATCCTCAATCCAGACTCCAGGGTCTGTTGTTCCGCCGTATGCCTCTATGTTTACGGGTTTGAATCCCGCTGGGAATTCATGATCCAGCACCTCATCGGTAAAACACAGGGGGTGTCCGGCACCCCTATATTTGGGTGTGCCGTGATGTTCGGATATTTGGCGTGTTGCATTGCTTTGAAGAACTTGCTTTCTCGGCCCATAGATGGACCTAACTGGGCCATCCTTTTGATATGAATCCTTATGCGGATCGCGTACCGGCTTGTGTGTGGCGCCATTTGCCGCTCTCTATTTGCCATGGGGTCGTCCATCCGACCGGGTGGCCTTCTTGCTTTTTGATTGTGGGGGCTCTACGGCCTCCTCATCAAATTCAGGCGATAGTTTTCTCTTTGGGTAGCTCTTTGTTCGGTATCGTCGCCAGATTTGTTCACGGTGTTGAGTACTCTGCTCCAACCGATTCTCGAGTGCATCTTCCGCTGTTTTGAGCTTCCGCTTACGCTTTTTCAGGCTACGCAGCGGGCAACGAGCCTTTTGTGGAGGTTCTTACTGCTCCAACAATTTGTCCGGCGTGAGATCGTCCGGATCATTATCTTCGCCATGTGAGACGGGTTGTTTATCCAAGTTGTCCTGTTCGGACGGTTGCTCGATAGCATGTTAAATGCGTCCACCGGTTCGCCCTGCTCTATGGCTGGGTCTTTGTCGAGGCGGGACTTGGTGCGGCGTTTACGTTGCCGTTTTGACTGCTTTTCGAGGGAATTATCCTTCTTAGTGTCCCGTCGTTCCTCGTCGTCGCTTCCTTTAGGTGTATCCACCATGTATACATCATGGGATGAGGTGGTTGTCCAAAGATCCTATAGGTGCTGGTTCATGGTTATCTCCTACATCGCCGTCCATACCGTCGATGTCTTGAGTCGAAATCGAGCACGTCGTTTAAGCTTTTGTGATGTGGCTACAAAGTGGGCGGTGGGTGGGCGTTGAATTTCTTCGTCGTCCGCATCCCAACCTTCGATCGTAGTCGGCCAGGGCTCTCGACAAAGAGAGAGACTTTAATGAGTTCAGGATATCGCCAAAAGGCGAGTCTGAAAGATGTCCGCGCGGTGAACTCCATAATCGGGCGCCTACCGGATTCGATCGTGGCAGGGGCGCGGGAGGTTCGGAGTCCGGAAAGGAGTCCGGCACCTGGGAGTCACGAGCTTTGCAAAGGACAGGGATGGTGTTCGGCTCAATCGCCGTAGAGATTTCAGCCCCCGAGGTGGTGTCCAACCAACCATCCTCGATCAGCGAGATCGGCTCGAATCAATGGTCGGAGCGGACACTAAATCTGACCTCAGTGACCTTCGCTCGCGGCAGAGTTAGATCATGCCCATCGAGATAGTGCGGCGGCTTGGCTGCGGCTCGAATCCGTCGAAGATCGAGTCTCCGCGGATGTCGGCCGTGTAGTTTAAACTTTCAAACCTGACACGATGGCCAGGCGTAGCTTTTGATCACTCCAGATGGCCAGCGAATTGGCCCAGTGCAAAGCCGCCGAATCTGAAGATCTGTCCGGGGAGAAAAGTCTCACCACGGCTGCGTCGTCGTGATGATCGAAGGAGCCATCGGGCCTATAGGTGATGACACAGAGGAACTCTCAATGAAAGCACCAATGTCAGTGTCAAAACCGGCGGATCTCGGGTAGGGGGTCCCGAACTGTGCGTCTAGGCGGATGGTAACAGGAGACAAGGGACACAATGTTTTTACGCAGGTTCAGGCCCTCTCGATGGAGGTAATACCCTACTCACCTTGATTAATATTGATGATATGGCTAGTACAAGAGTAGATCTACCACGAGATCAAGGAGGCTAAACCCTAGAAGCTAGCCTATGGTATGATTGTTGTTCGTCCTATGGACTAAAACCCTTCGGTTTATATAGACACCGAATAGGGTTAGGGTTACACAAAGTCGGTTACAATGCTAGGAGATCTACATATCCGTATCGCCAAGCTTGCCTTCCATGCTAAGGAAAGTCCCATCCGGACACGGGACGAAGTCTTCAATCTTGTATCTTCATAGTCCAGGAGTCCGGCCAAAGATGATAGTTCGGCTATCCGGACACCCCCTAGTCCAGGACTCCCTCAGCAAGTCTTCCACATATTCTGCAAGTGTATTTTTTGTAGTTGATTTTCTTACTTTAGAAAACTCTGGGCCTGAATCATAATTCTTGAAATGACATGCATGACCATTCTTCAACATCTGCTCCTGAAGGATCGAGATACACACAATCACTCTAATCAGGATTGAAGCAAAAAATCAAAGCCTAAGAAGCATGTGAGGTATTGAATAACTTCACTTTCTTTTTATAGGAAAGTTTCTCTTTCACCTGGATGAACACACGGTCGCATAGCAGATGTCACAGACGTATCGGCCAAATTGGTCTTAGTCCTGCTTGTACACAGATGCTTTTCCCACCAACGAGATTCACCAAAGCATTCCTTGATTCCTTCCCATACGCAAGAAGGAAAAGGAAGAAAGATCAGATAATGGACTTTTTTAATCAAACATGAGACGAAGCAAGGGAGCCGAAGCGGCAACTCGCCTCGGTGGGTAAAGAAGAAACACAACCAAGAATCGAACAGCCAACAACAACCTCGCAGATACTACATGGGAGAAATAAAGTTAAGAGTCATGGAGGAGGGAAACCTGGACACATGAACTGTTGATGATGGGTGTGAACTTGATATGTGCTTGTCGACGAGCAAGACTACTTGAAGTCTTCAGCAAGGAGTGAACCTGCTAGATCGAATCGAATCAGTCTGCCAAATCAAATTGAATCAGTCCGCCAAATCAAATGGAATCAGAGAGAGAGAGAGGTAACCTTCTTGGTGAGCTCCATGACTTCCACACCAAATCCGGGCCCACTAGTGGTTGAGGAATAAACACGAGAGGCAAGAGGACAGAGAGAAGGGTGGAAGGGGGAGACAGATCGAGGATGGGGGTGGCGGCGCGGGGGTGGGGGTGCGGCGGGGGCAACCCTAGACGCCACTTATTGTGGGCCTTACTTTGGTGGCCAGCGTCGGAGAAGTGATGGGGCGGCAGCGGCGGCGGTGGTCGACATCCTCCTCCCCCTCCTCGTCGCCATGTCGGGAGATCACGCCGGCGAGATCCTTCCTTCTTGGTCACGGGAGCCGTCGCCCATCTGCCCCATCTTCTTGCTCAGCACCAAGATGGAGAAGAGGCAGAGCAGTGGCCCGTGGAGACAAAGCGTGGAGAGGATAAAGAGGAGAAGGTGGCTGTGGATGGTGGCGATTGGGGGAGAGAGGGGAAGAGGACGACGTGCATGGGCGACTTGGAAGGAAAGGATCCAATCGCTGCGTTTATTGCTGGCTTTTTTTCTTTTTCTCACCACTGGCCAAGACGCACAAACGCTAGGTGATTACGTGGCACACACGAGCGAACACGCTTGATGCGCACGTTAAAGTTTGGGTCCCGATAACTGCCACACGTGTGGTGTATCGGGTAGTTGTGCCACACACCTCGTGTGGCATGGACAGGAACCAGCCCGCACGACCGCGTCCGGGCGCGCAAAGGCACGGCCCGCACGTCCGGTGTGTGGCAACCCTGCTCGCACGTCCGGGCCAGAGGACCCAGCCGTCCCGGCCTCTGATCGATCCCCAATCCCGACTGCCGCCATCTTCTCCCACCTCCCGAACCCCTACCTCCATCGCCGGCCTTCTCTGGTTGCCATGGCAACCAGAGCAGATCCGTAGGGCCTTCCCACCGCA
Organism: Aegilops bicornis; assembly: GCA_021605145.1. Classification (NCBI taxonomy): domain Eukaryota; kingdom Viridiplantae; phylum Streptophyta; class Magnoliopsida; order Poales; family Poaceae; genus Aegilops; species Aegilops bicornis. The sequence goes on along the minus strand of CM038671.1, from coordinate 333,759,569 downwards.
AACCACACCCCTTATCTCCCCCACCCCCACTCCAACAACGCCCTCCAAAGACGACCAGCTAAAAGCAGGTGAATCTCCCGATCTCCCTACTGCTTCTCATCCTTCTTCTGGGCAGAAAATTGCAAAATTACCGACGAAGTTGGCAACTAGATTCATCCTACAGGGGTAAAACACTACATAGGTTGCGTGTCTTCACAGTTGCCAAGCAGAATACACTAGATCTGCCATGTACTACGCTAGAGATAACCGTAAGTTCTCGATGAGATTGATGCACGTAGTTGGTAAATGAATGGATGTGTAGGAATCCATAAAAGGAGAGAAAATTGAGAAATTTGGAATAATGGGGTGTGAAAATTAAATGTCATTGGTGTCTAACGTCGGTTGCCACCTATCATTGTCGTCAATCGCCACCATGTCAACTTATTGCTTGCCATCCTATTGTAGAGGTTGATGCCATCGAATCAAGCGGATAGCTAGCACCAGATTTTAGAAAAGATAGTGGATGTGCATGTCCTACTAGCCATGATATGTTGGTTGCCTACGCATGAAAATGTGATAACACTGACGCGTTAACTTCTACATGCAAGCAGCACAAGGATACATTTTTTGTGGATTGTTGATGCGTTCTTGTTCATGCAGTGATTGAGAGCACATTGGCAGAAACGAGACGCGGAAAAGAATGAATCACGAAGATGGCGCTGATACTTGGGGTTCTCAAAGACCAGAAACGCCCCCTTGGGATGCATCAGTCTGATCAACTCATTTCTGCAGGGCCGTTCTGCCACTACTAGAAACGATGTCACGAGCATTGGTATGATGCGTGATAACAAAAAAAGAACATTTGCCATGTTCGCGACGATGAAGATGACATTCTACTTATGTCCTACACTGTCATTTTTTCGCAGGTTCTTATGACCAAAACACACTCAAAGCGGGCTCGATGGCAAGTTCGATCCACAGGCGCTAACATCGACAAATGTACGGGCAGCCAACTTCAACTAGCTAATATGGCTAATCAAGGTAACGCATACGAAAAAGAACACATACTGGTCTGGACATGAAAAATGAACTTGCAAAGGTTGGCAAAAGACTCACGAGTTATGTCAGGGGAAAACGCAGAGCCTTCATGCAGCATGTGGCAAAGAAAAGCACCCATGTACCTGCCATCGACGTCATACACAGGTGAGTCCATAAAAAGTGAAGTTGCGGACGGTGAATTAGCAAAAGGAGCATAGTTGACAACTGCGGTTACCATGACTGGACAACTACAATTGCCATGAATTAATAACTGCAGTTGTCATCCCTGGACAACTGTTGTTGCCCTCCCTGGACAACTGTAGTTGCCATGGAGGAATAACTGCAGTTGCCATGCCAGCACAAACTGCAGTTGCCATGTATTGACCAACTACTACGATGCTTACAGGTTATTATAGTGGTGGTACCCCGGCAAACGTCTCGTGGCAAGCTTCACAGATTGCAGATAGAGCATGTCAATTTGGTGTGACAGACCACACAAGATGGGCACATGCAGCACAACAAGGTAAGGAAAAAATTGAACCACAAAAGAGCACTACATTTGTTTTTGTGGCAAATAGCATGTGACGAAAAAGAAGATTTGTATCAGTGATGGTGGACAAAATCAAGCATAAAACGCTAACAAGTGGTTGTGTGCAATGAGTCATATATTGTCTTCAGAAATTTGCCAACTGCTAGAAGCATGTGTGCAGCACTAATGGTTGATCGCATTTGCCTAGTGAGCTCAAGCCTAGAATGCAAAGTTTTGATGCTAGAACACACTGGTTGCCATGTATTGGTAGCAGTATTTGCCATGTATGCAGGACTGCAGCTGCCATGCATATAGAATCCAAGTTTTCGTACTAAAAAGGAGTTGGTTGTCGTGCATTGGCAAACAATAGTTGCCATGTTTGTTGGACTGTAGCTACCATGACTGAACAACTACAGTTGCCATGCATGTCCACACGTAGACTCACGGCTTGCTGTTTGAATGATGTCATGCCAAATCACTTGAAGTTAATGTGATCCGTTACAATAAACATGTTATTCAAGCAAAATCTTACGCTCATACCTGTTTTTTCTATTATAGGGCCTACAACTACAGTGAACAGCGGCGCGGGGACATCTACTGCGGGGAGCTCTGAGAGCACGGAAGACGCGTTCCACCAGCCAGCCAACAATCATGCCGCAAACAATGCTGAGTCAGAGTCGGAAATGGCAATCATTCCAAAGAATGCCGACAGCACCCTTTGAACACAAGCACTGGCAACACTCAAGTAGATGAAACTGCCGCCGATACTGAAGTAAATGATGAAACTGATGACGAAGCACAAGGGGATGAAGATGGTGGGCAATCAGAGATCATGGTACCTCAGCCACCGTACGTTGGGCAGAGATTTGAATCGTTCACAGAAGCAAAGGAATTCTACCAGACATATGCAAAGTTCCATGGGTTTTCGGTCAACACCGAATACCATAGGAAAATTAAGAAAACTAACAAATGCAATGAGAGGTGAGATGAGGTGCCACAAGGCACGAAGGAACAAGAAGGGGAAAGGTGTTACGCTCGCTGCTCCGAACGAAAGAGAGGTATCATTCTCAAGACCGAATGCCCTGTCCGGTGTAAGCTAAATGTAGATGGAGCGCAGTGGGTGGTCACTGAATATTTTGACGAGCACAACCACAAACTCATAAAGAAGTTCGACCTGGTAAAATTTCTGACCGCCCACAGAGGATTCACCCCCTCGAGAAGAAATTCATAAAGCTGCTACATGATTGTAACGTCGGTCCATCAAGAATGGTCCAAATACTATCACTCATCCATAGCAAAAAAAGGGACTCTGAGTAGCATGCCCTACATACCAGCTGACGTCACAAACCTAAAGGCAAAGTACCATAGAGAGAGCAAGTTGGCTGACATAGAGGCCACAATGGCCTACTTCAATGAGAAAGCGAAGGAAGATCCAGATTTCTTCTACAGGATAAGGTTGGACGATGAGGACCGTGTCAGGAACGTGTATTGGGTGGATGGTGCTGCAAGGAGAGCCTACAAACATTTCCGAGATTGCATTTCATTCGACGCGACGTATCTCACTAATATGTACAAGATGCCATGCGCTCCATTCATAGGAATAAATAACCACAATCAGTCATTGCAGTTCGGACGCGGCTCGTTCGGAACAAAGACACGGATGGGTACGTTTGGCTGTTCAAGACCTTCTTGGAGTCCATGGATGGACTTGCTCCGATGAACATAATAACAGACCAGGATTTTAGCATGCGTGCAGGCATAGAGGAGGTCTTTCCGTTGGCAGTGCACAGGCACTACAGATGGCACATTATAAAGAAGGATGAGGAGACGCTAGGACCGTTCTTTCTCGATCGTCGGAGCTGCACAAGGCATTCGAGTCGCGTGGACCATGACTTTGACGGTGGAGGAGTTTGAAAGGAGCTGGATGGCCATGATTGAAACATATCAAGTCCCAGACAGAGAGACTCTTGTTAGCCTGTGGGAGAAGTGAATGTACTGGGTGCCGGCCTACTTCATGCAGTGCTTCTTCCCGTTTCTGCAGACTACGCAGCGCAGCGAGGGGTTCAATGCTGTTTTGAAGCGGTACGTGAGCCCTGGCAACTCATTGCTACTGATTTGCCAAGCAAGACACAGCTTTGCAACAAAAAATAATGGGATCTGAGCTACAAAGAAGAAGCGAACACCGCGCTAAAGCAGCCAAAATTGCTAACGATTTACCGATGGAGAGGCAAATGAGCAAGATATACACCAACAAGATCTTTAACAAGTAAGTCAGTTGCGTTACGGTCTTATTTGCGCAAAGCACGAAGGCAGTAGGTGCCATATAGAATGCAATGCAGTTGCCATGATATGTGGTTGCCATGTTTAATAAAATACTGTTTGCCATGCTTACTCAGCTGCAGTTGCCATGTTCAATGGAAATTTTGTTTGCCATGCTTACCCGGATGCAGTTTCCATGTTCAATGAAATGCAGTTGCCATGTTTAATGCACTGTACTTCCATTAGGCATGTTGGTATGAAAATGCCAATGTCAACTAAAAAATGTTATGTTGTTGCCATATCTACTAAAATGCAGTTGCCATGTTTACTAAAATGCAACTGCCATGTTTGCTGAAATGCAATTGCCATGTTTACTCAACTGTTGTTTCCATGTTTAATAAAATGCAGTTGCCATGTTTTATGCAATGTGCTTCCATTGAGAATGTTGGTGTGGAAATGACGATGGCCAGTTGAAAATGGTATGCAGTTGCCATGTTTAATGTACTGCAGTTGCCATGTCTAATGTACTACAGTTGCCATGTCTAATGTACTACAGTTGCCATGTCTTATGTACTATATTTACCATGTTCAAAGTACTATATTTTCCATGTTCAATGTACTATACTTGCCATGTTCAAACAAAATGTATTTCTATTTCCATGACAACATAAGGTGCTACAAAAAAAAGAGTGCACGATAGTTTAACAGAAAACACACAAAACTTGTAGATTCCAGGAAGAAATAAAGCGTGCCAGTATGTTCACGGCTTTCCAGGTGGACGAACATACGTTCAAGGTGTGTTCTATTTTGGGCATGTCGATTCGTAACACGAAGACCCGGACAAAGGAAGGAACTACTTCGTGAAAGCCTCGATCGGCCAAGGCGAATACTACTGCCAATGCTGCAAGTTTGAACGGGACGGCATTGTGTGTTGTCACATACTAAAAGTAATGGACCTGAACGCCGTGACACGGATGCCCCGCCATTTCATAAGGCGACGATGGACTTGGGACGCTGACGACGCGTTGGCGCCGCAGACAACAAACACAGTTCTGGTTGTGCATGATGAGAGACCTAAGTCAACCATGGAAGTCGTGAGGCACGTTGTGCTGACAAAGAACTATGCTGAGCTAATTGATGAAGCGTGCAAGAGTGATGAGACAGCGGGAGTCGCAGAAAAACACAGGAAGGCCGTGAAAAGAGAGCTTGATGAGATCAAGAAGAGGAAAGCTGAGGAAGCCTTACACAGGTTCCCCATACATCAAGTGTGCCTTCGTCCACGGGGCCATCATCTGAAAACTCGGAGATAGGATCTGGAACAGCATGTTGGGGAACGTTGCATAAAATAAAAAATTTCCTACGTTCACCAAGATCCATCTATGAGTTCATCTAGCAACGAGTGTGAGATGCATCTACATACCACTTGTAGATCGCGTGCGGAAGCGTTCAAGAGAACGGGGTTGAGGGAGTCGTTCTCGTCGTGATCCAAATCACCGGAGATCCTAGCGTCGAACGGATGGCACCTCCGCGTTCAACACACGTACGGTCAGCGTAACATCTCCTCCGTCTTGATCCAGCAAGGGGGAAGGAGAGGTTGATGAAGATCCAGCAGCACGACGGCGTGGTGGTGGATGCAGCAGTCACCGCAGCAGGGCTTCGTCGTGCTTCTGCGAGAGGGAGAGGTGTAGCAGGGGAGAGGGAGGCGCCAAGTGTTGGGGAACGCAGTAATTCCAAAAATTTCCTACGCACACGCAAGATCATGGTGATGGCATAGCAACGAGAGGGGAGAGTGTATGTCCACGTACCCTCGTAGACCATAAGCGGAAGCGTTATAACAACGCTGTTGATGTAGTCGTCGTCTTCACGATCCGACCGATCCAAGTACCGAACGACGGCACCTCCGTGTTCAAAGACACCGTTCAGCTCGATGGCGATCCCCGGGCTCCGATCCAAAGAAAGCGTCGGGGATGAGTTCCGTCAAGACGACGGCGTGGTGGCGATGATGATGCTCCACGGCGCAGGGCTTCGCCTAAGCCCGCTGACGATATGACTCTACCGGCGCAGGGCTTCGCCTTAAGCTCATGACGATATGATCAAGTGGAATATGGTGGAGGGGGCACCGCACATGGCTAAGGAACGATCCGTAGATCAACTTGTGTGTCATGGGGTGCCCCCTGCGTATATAAAGGAGCAAGGGGGTGCGGCCAGCCCTAGGAGGAGGCGCGGAGGAGTCCTACTCCCACCGGGAGTAGGACTCCCCTTTCCTAGTTGGATTAGGACTTGGGGGAGGGAGAGAGAGGAAGAGCGCCGCCTCTCTCCTTGTCCTATTCGGACTAGGGGAGGCGTGCAGCCTGCTCTGGCGGTCCTCCTCTTCTCCCTTATGGCCCATTAAGGCCCAACATCCCCGGAGGGTTCCTAACCCGGTTTTCCCAGAAAATCGATTTCACGGAACTATTCAAGTCCAAACATAGGCTTCCAATATATCAATCTTTATGTCTCGACCATTTCGAGACTCCTCGTCATGTCCGTGATCACATCCGGGACTCGAACAAACTTCGGTACATCAAAACTTATAAACTCATAATGAACTCACATCGAAGCGTTAAGCGTTATGGACCCTACGGGTTCGAGAACTATGTAGACATGACCTAGAACTATTCTCGGTCAATAACCAATAAGCGGAACACGGATGCCCATATTGGTTCCTACATATTCTTCAAGATCTTTATCGGTCAAACCGCATAACAACATACGTTGTTCCCTTTGTCATCGGTATGTTACTTACCCAAGATTCGATCGTCGGTATCCAATACCTAGTTCAATCTCGTTACCGGCAAGTCTCTTTACTCGTTCCGTAATACATCATCTCACAACTAACTTATTAGTTGCAATGCTTGCAAGGCTTATGTGATGTGTATTACCGAGAAGGCCTAGAGATACCTCTCCGACAATCGGAGTGACAAAACCTAATCTCGAAATCGCCAACCCAACATGTACCTTTGGAGACACCGTAGTACTCCTTTATAATCACCCGATTACGTTGTGACGTTTGGTAGCACCTAAAGTGTTCCTCCGTAAACGGGAGTTGCATAATCTCATAGTTACAGGAACATGTATAGGTCATGAAGAAAGCAATAGCAATATACTAAACGATCAAGTGCTAAGCTAACGGAATGGGTCATGTCAATCACATCATTCTCCTAATGACGTGATCCCATTAATCAAATGACAACACATGTCTATGGTTAGGAAACATAACCATCTTTGATTAATGAGCTAGTCAAGTAGAGGCATACTAGTGACTATATGTTTGTCTATGTATTCACACATGTATTATGTTTCCGGTTAATACAATTCTAGCATGAATAATAAACATTTATCATGATATAAGGAAATAAATAATAACTTTATTATTGCCTCTAGGGCATATTTCCTTGATCTCCCACTTGCACTAGAGTCAATAATTTAGATTACACAGTAATGATTCTAACACCCATGGAGTCTTGGTGCTGATCATGTTTTGCTCGTGGAAGAGGCTTAGTCAATGGGTCTGCAACATTCAGATCCGTATGTATCTTGCAAATCTCTATTTCTCCCATTTGGACTTGGTCCCGAATGGAATTGAAGCGTCTCTTGATATGCTTGGTCCTCTTGTGAAATCTGGATTCCTTTGCCGAGGCAATTGCACCAGTATTGTCACAGAAGATCTTCATTGGTCCCGATGCACTAGGTATGACACCTAGATCGGAAATGAACTCTTTCATCCAGACTCCTTCATTTGCGCTCAAGCAGCTATGTACTCCGCTTCACATGTAGATCCCGCCACGACGCTTTGTTTAGAACTGCACCAACCGACAGCTCCACCGCTTAATAAAAACACGATCCGGTTTGCGATTTAGAATAAATGGGATCAGTGTCAAAGCTTGCATCGACGTAACCATTTACGATTAGCTCTTTGTCACCTCCATATACGAGAAACATATCCTTAGTCCTTTTCGTGTATTTCGGGATGTTCTTGACCGTTGTCCAGTTGATCCACTCTGGATTACTTTGGTACCTTCCTGCCAAGCTTATTGCTAAGCATACGTCAGTCCGGTACACAGCATTGCATACATGATAGAGCCTATGGCTGAAGCATAGGGAACATCTTTCATTTTCTCTCTATCTTACTGTTGTAGTCGGGCATTGAGTCCGACTCAATTTCACACCTTGTAATACAGGTAAAAACCTTTCTTTGCACGATCCATTTTGAACTTTTTCAAAACTTTATCAAGGTATGTGCTTTGTGAAAGTCCAATTAAGCGTCTTGATCTATCTCTATAGATCTTGATGCCCAATATGTAAGCAGCTTCACCGAGGTCTTTCATTGAAAAACTTTTATTCAAGTATCCTTTTATGCTATCCAGAAATTCTATATCATTTCCAATCAATAATATGTCGTCCACATATAATATCGTAAATGCTACTGAGCTCCCACTCACTTTCTTGTAAATCTGAGGCTTCTCCAAAAGTCTCAGATAAAACCATATGCTTTGATCACACTATCAAAGCGTTTATTCCAACTCCGAGAGGCTTGCACTGGACCATAAATTGATATTGGAGCTTGCACACTTTGTTAGCACCCTTTGGATCAACAAAACCTTACGGTTGCATCATATACAACTCTTCTTCTAGAAATCCATTCAAGAATGCAGTTTTTACATCCATTTGCCAAATTTCATAATCATAAAATGCAGCAATTGCTAACATGATTCGGACAGACTTAAGCATCGCCACGGGTGAGAAAGTCTCATCGTAGTCAACCCCTTGAACTTGTCGAAAACCTTTCGCAACAAGTCGAGCTTTATAGAACGATTACATTACCATCAGTCAGTCTTCTTCTTAAAGATCCATTTATTCTCGATAGCTTGCCGATCATCAGGCAAGTCAACCAAAGTCCATACTTTGTTCTCATACATGGATCCCATCTTAGATTTCATGGCTTCCAGCCAGTTTGCGGAATCTGGGCTCACCATCGCTTCTTCATAGTTTGTAGGTTCGCCATGGTCAAGTAATATGACTTCCGAATAGGATTACCGTACCACTGCAGTGCGGATCTTACTCTGGTTGACCTCACGAAGTTCAAGAGAAACTTGATCTGAAGTTTCATGATCAATATCATTAGTTTCCTCACTAATTGATGTAGTTGTCACAGGAACCGCTTTCTTGTGATGAACTACTTTCCAATAAGGGAAGCGTAATCTGATTATCTCATCAAGTTCTACTTTCCTCCCACTCACTTCTTTCGAGAGAAACTCCTTTTCTAGAAAGGATCCGAATTTAGCAACGAAAATCTTGCCTTCAGATCTGTGATAGAAGGTGTACCCAATGATCTCCTTTGGGTATCCTATGAAGACACATTTCTCCGATTTGGGTTCGAGCTTATCCGGTTTAAGTTTCTTCACATAAGCATCGCAGCCCCAAACTTTAAGAAACGACAACTTTGGTTTCTTGCCAAACCACAGTTCATAAGGTGTCGTCTCAGCAGTTTTGATGGTGCCCTATTTAACGTGAATGCGGCCGTCTCTAAAGCATATCCCCAAAAGCGATAGCGGTAAATCAAGAAGAGACATCATAGATCGCACCATATCAAGTAAACTACGATTACGACGTTCGGACACACCATTTCGTTGTGGTGTTAGGTTGGCGTGAGTTACAAACTATTCCGCATTGTTTCAAATGTAAACCAAACTCGTAACTCAAATATTCTCCTCCACGATCAGATCGTAGAAATTTTATTTTCTTGTTACGATGATTTTCCACTTCACTCTGAAATTCTTTGAACTTTTCAAATGTTTCAGATTTGTGTTTCATTAAGTAGATATACCCATATCCGCTCAAATCATCTGTGAAGGTGAGAAAATAACGATACCACTTGGCGTGCCTCAACATTCATTGGAACACAAACATCGGTATGTATGATTTCCAACAAATCGCTTGCTCGCTCCATAGTTCCGGAGAACGGCGTCTTAGTCATCTTGCCCATGAGGCACGGTTCTTAAGTACCAAGTGATTCATAATCAAGTGATTCCAAAAGTCCATCAGAATGGAGTTTCTTCATGCGTTTTACACCGATATGACCCAAACGGCAGTGCCACAAATAAGTTGCATTATCATTATCAACTATGTATCTTTTGGTTTCAACACTATGAATATGTGTATTACTACTATTGAGATTCAATAAAAATAGACCACTCTTCAAGGGTGCATGACCATAAAAGATATTATTCATATAAATAGAACAACCATTATTCTTTGTCTTAAATGAATAACCGTCTCGCATCAAACAAGATCCTGATATAATGTTCATGCTTAACGCTGGCACCAAATAACAATTATTTAGGTCTAAAACTAATCCCGATGGTAGATGTAGAGGTAGCGTGCCGACCGCGATCACATCGACTTTGGAACCATTTCCCACGAGCATCGTCACCTCGTCCTTAGCCAATCTTCGCTTAATCCGTAGTCCCTGTTTCGAGTTGCAAATATTAGCAATGTAACCGATTATCAAATACCTGTACTACTGCGAGTATTAGTAAGGTACACATCAATAACATGTATATCACATATACCTTTGTTCACCTTGCCATCCTTCTTATCCGCCAAATACTTGGGGCAGTTCCGCTTCGATGTCCACCGCTTGCAGTAGAAGCACTTTCAGTTTCACGCTTAGGTCCAGACTTGGGTTTCTTCTCTTTAGCTGCTACTTTCTTGCTTTTCTTTTTGAAGTTTCCCTTGTTCTTTACTTTGCACTTTTTCTTGAAACTAGTGGTCTTGTTGACCATCAACAATTGATTCACTTTCTTGATTTCTACCTCCATGACTTTTAGCATCGCGAAGAGCTCGGGAATTGTTTTGGTCATCCCTTGCATATTATAGTTCATCACGAAGCTCTTGTAGCTTGGTGGCAGTGATTGGAGAATTCTGTCAATGACACTATCATCCCGAAGATTAACTCCCTGTTGAATCAAGTGATTATTATACCCAGAAATTTTGAGTATATGTTCACTGACAGAACTATTCTCCTCCATCTTGCAGCTATAGAACTTATTGGAGACTTCATATCTCTCAATCCGGGCATTTGCTTGAAATATTAACTTCAACTCCTGGAACATCTCATATGCTCCATGACGTTCAAAACGTCGTTGAAGACCCAGTTCTCAACCGTAAAGCATGGCACACGAACTATAGAGTAATCATCGACTTTGCTCGCCAGACGTTCACCACTTACGGCGTTGCTCCTGACGAGCACTGGCACCCAGCGGTGCTTCGGGGACGTAATTCTTCCGTGCAGCAATGAGGATAATCCTCAAGTTACGGACCAAATCCGTAATCGCTACCATCATCTTTCAACTTTGCTTTCTCAAGGAACGCATTAAAATTCAACGGAACAACAAAGACGAGCCATCTATCTACAGTGAACATAGACAAGCAAAATACTATCAGGTACTAAGTTCATGATAAATTTAAGTTCAATTAATCATATTACTAAAGAACTACCACTTAGATAGACATCTCTCTGGTTATCTAAGTGATTACGTGATCCAAATCAACTAAACCATGTCCGATCATCACGTGAGATGGAGTAGTTTCAATGGTGAACATCACTATGTTGATCATATCTACTATATGATTCACGTTCGACCTTTCGGTCTCCGTGCTCCGAGGCCATATACGTAATATGCTAGGCTCGTCAAGTTTAACTCGAGTATTACGTGTGTGCAACTATTTTGCACCGTTGTATTTGAACGTAGAGCCTATCACACCCGATCATCACGTGGTGTCTCAAAGACGAAGAACTTTCATAACGGTGCATACTCAGGGAGAACACTTCTTGATAATTTTAGTGAGAGATCATCTTATAATGCTACCATCAATCAAAGCAAGATAAGATGCATAAAGGATAAACATCACATGCAATCAATATAAGTGATATGATATGGCCATTCATCTTGTGCTTGTGATCTCCATCTCCGAAGCACCGTCATGATCACCATCGTCACCGGCGCGACACCTTGATCTCCATCGTAGCATCGTTGTCGTCTCGCCAACTATTGCTTCTACGACTATCGCTACCGCTTAGTGATAAAGTAAAGCAATTACATGGCGTTTGCATTTCATACAATAAAGCGACAACCATATGGCTTTCGCCGATGCCGATAACTTCGGTTACAAAACATGATCATCTCATACAATAAAATATAGCATCACGTCTTGACCATATCACATCACAACATGCCCTGCAAAAACAAGTTAGACGTCTGTACTTTGTTGTTGCAAATTTTACGTGGCTGCTACGGCCGAGCAAGAACCGTTCTTTACCTACGCATCAAAACCACAATGATAGTTTGTCAAGTTGGTGTTGTTTTAACCTTCGCAAGGACCGGGCGTAGCCACACTTTGGTTCAACTAAAGTGAGAGATAGACACCACGGTCACCTTTAAGCAACGAGTGCTCGGCGGTGAAACCAGTCTCGGCGTAAGCGTCTGGCGTAATGTCGGTCCGGGCGCTTCATCTCACAATACCGCCGAACCAAAGTATGACATGCTTTGGTAAGCAAGATGACTTATATCGCCCACAACTCACTTGTGTTCTACTCATGCATATGACATCAACGCATAAAACCAGGCTCGGATGCCCTTTGTTGGGGAACGCGGTAATTTCAAAAATTTCCTACGCACACGCAAGATCATGGTGATGGCATAGCAACAAGAGGGGAGAGTGTATGTCCACGCACCCTCGTGAGACCGAAGCGAAGGCGTTATAACAACGCCGGTTGATGTAGTAAATGCGTCTTCACGATCCGACCGATCCAAGTACCGAACGCACGGCACCTCCGAGTTCAAAGACGTTCAGCTCGATGGCGATCCCCGGGCTCCGATCCAAAGAAAGCGTCGGGGATGAGTTCCGTCGGACGACGGCGTGGTGGCGATGATGATGCTCCACCGCGCAGGGCTTCGCCTAAGCTCATGACGATATGACTCTACCGGCGCAGGGCTTCGCCTAAGCTCATGACGATATGACCGAAGTGGAATATGGTGGAGGGGCACCGCACTGCGGCTAAGGAACGATCCGTAGATCAACTTGTGTGTCATGGGGTGCCCCCCGCCTCAGATATAAAGGAGCACGGGGGTGCGGCCCGCCCTAGGTGGTGGCGCGCCGGCGGCGTCCTACCCCCCCCGGGAGTAGGACTCCCCCCCCCCTTTCCTAGTTGGATTAGGACTTGGGGGAGGGGAGAGAGGAAGGGGGGGCGCCGCCCCCCCTCTCCTTGTCCTATTCGGACTAGGGGGGGAGGGGGCGCGCGGCCTGCTCTGGCCGGTCCTCCTCTTCTCCCTTATGGCCCATTAAGGCCCAACATCCCCCGGGAGGGTTCCGGTAACCCCCCGGTTTTCCGGTAAAATCCCATTTCACCCAGAACTATTCCGAAGTCCAAACATAGGCTTCCAATATATCAATCTTTATGTCTCGACCATTTCGAGACTCCTCGTCATGTCCGTGATCACATCCGGGACTCCGAACAAACTTGGTACATCAAAACTTATAAACTCATAATGAACTGTCATCGAAGCGTTAAGCGTGTGGACCCTACGGGTTCGAGAACTATGTAGACATGACCTAGAACTATTCTCGGTCAATAACCAATAGCGGAACACGGATGCCCATATTGGTTCCTACATATTCTTCAAGATCTTTATCGGTCAAACCGCATAACGACATCGTTGTTCCCTTTGTCATCGGTATGTTACTTACCCGAGATTCGATCGTCGGTATCCAATACCTAGTTCAATCTCGCTATCGCAAGTCTCTTTACTCGTTCCATAATACATCATCTCACAACTAACTTATTAGTTGCAATGCTTGCAAGGCTTATGTGATGTGTATTACCGAGAAGGCCTAGAGATACCTCTCCGACAATCGGAGTGACAAAACCTAATCTCGAAATACGCCAACCCAACATGTACCTTTGGAGACACCTTTAGTACTCCTTTATAATCACCCTGTTACGTTGTGACGTTTGGTAGCACCCAAAGTGTTCCTCCGTAAACGGGAGTTGCATAATCTCATAGTTACAGGAACATGTATAGGTCATGAAGAAAGCAATAGCAATATACTAAACGATCAAGTGCTAAGCTAACAGAATGGGTCATGTCAATCACATCATTCTCCTAATGACGTGATCCCATTAATCAAATGACAACACATGTCTATGGTTAGGAAACATAACCATCTTTGATTAATGAGCTAGTCAAGTAGAGGCATACTAGTGACTATATGTTTGTCTATGTATTCACACATGTATTATGTTTCCGGTTAATACAATTCTAGCATGAATAATAAACATTTATCATGATATAAGGAAATAAATAATAACTTTATTATTGCCTCTAGGGCATATTTCCTTCACCAAGATGCAGGGTACGGCTGCCCTCCCTCCCCCCTCCTTTATATAGGCCCCCAGGGGGGCGCCGGCCCTGGAGATCCAATCTCCAAGGGGGCGGCGGCCAAGGGGGGAGACTTGCCCCCCAAGGCAAGTGGGGCGCCCCCCCACCCTAGGGTTTCCAACCCTAGGCGCAGGGGGGGCAAGTGGGGGGCGCACCAGCCCACCAGGGGCTGGTTCCCTCCCACTTCAGCCCACGGGGCCCTCCGGGATAGGTGGCCCCACCCGGTGGACCTCGGGACCCTTCCGTGGTCCGGTACAATACCGTAACCCCGAAATTCTCCCGATGGCCGAAATAGCACTTCCTATATAAAATTCTTTACCTCCGGACCATTCCAGAACTCCTCGTGACGTCCGGGATCTCATCCGGGACTCCGAACAACATTCGGTTTGCTGCAGACTCATATTCATACAACCCTTGCGTCCACCGAACCTTAAGTGTGTAGACCCTACGGGTTCGGGAGACACGTGAACATGACCGAGACGGCTCTCCCATTGATAACCAACAGCGGGATCTGGATACCCATGTTGGCTCCCACATGCTACTCGATGATCTCATCGGATGAACCACGATGTCGAGGATTCAAGCAACCCGTATACTATTCCCTTTGTCGACGGTATGTTACTTGTCGAGATTCGATCTTCGGTATCCCAATACCTCGTTCAATCTCGTTACCGTCAAGTCACTTTACTCGCACCGTAATGCATGATCCGTTACGGACACTTGGTCACTTTGAGCTCATTATGATGATGCACTACCGAGTGGGCCCGGTGATACCTCTCCGTAATACGGAGTGACAAATCGAGACTCGATCCGTGTCAACCCAATGCAGACACTTTCGGAGATACATGAGTGCACCTTTATAGTCACTCGATTCACGTTGTGACGTTTGGTACACCCAAAGCACTCCTACGGTATCCGGGAGTTACACGATCTCATGGTCTAAGGAAGAGATACTTGACATTGGAAAAGCTCTAGCAAAACGAACTACACGATCTTGTGCTATGCTTAGGATTGGGTCTTGTCCATCACATCATTCTCCTAATGATGTGATCCCGTTATCAATGACATCCAATGTCCATAGTCAGGAAACCATTACTATCTATTGATCACCGAGCTAGTCAACTAGAGGCTCACTAGGGACATGTTGTGGTCTATCTATTCACACGTGTATTACGATTTCCTGATAATACAATTATAGCATGAATAAAAGACAATTATCATGAACAAGGAAATATAATAATAATCCTTTTATTATTGCCTCTAGGGCATATTTCCAACAGTCTCCCACTTCACTACAGTCAATAATCTAGTTACATTGTGATGAATCGAACACCCATAGAGTTATGGTGTTGATCATGTTTTGCTCACGGAAGAGGTTTAGTCAACGGATCTGCGACATTCAGATACGTATGCACTTTGCAAATTTCAATGTCTCCATCTTGAACATTTTCACGAGTGGAGTTGAAGCGACGCTTGATGTGCCTGGTCTTCTTGTGAAACCTGGGCTCCTTGGCAAGTGCAATAGCTCCTGTGTTGTCACAGAAGAGTTTGATTGGCCCGATGCATTGGGTATGACTCCTAGGTCGGTGATGAACTCCTTCACCCAAATTGCTTCATGCGCTGCCTCCGAGGCTGCCATGTACTCCGCTTCACACGTAGATCCCGCCACGACGCTACGCTTGCGGCTTGCACCAGCTTCTTCGCTCCACCATTCAACATATACACGTATCCGGGTTTGTGACTTAGAGTCATCCAGATCTGTGTCGAAGCTAGCGTCGACATAACCCTTCTGACGAGCTCTTCGTCACCTCCATAAACGAGAAACATGTCCTTAGTCCTTTTCGTACTTCAGGATATTCTTGATCATTGTCCGATGTTCCTTGCCGGGATACTTTGGTACCTTCCTACCAAACTTACGGCAAGGTTTACATCAGTCTGGTACACAAAGATGGCATACATAATAGAACCTATGGCTGATGCATAGGGGATGACACTCATCTCTTCTATATCTTCTCGCCGTGGTCGGACATTGAGCCGAGCTCAATTTCACACCTTGTAATATGTGCAAGAACCCTTTCTTGGACTGATCCATTTTGAACTTCTTCAATATCTTATCAAGGTATGTGCTTTGTGAAAGACCTATGAGGCGTCTCGATCTATCTCTATAGATCTTGATGCCTAATATATAAGCAGCTTCTCCAAGGTCCTTCATTGAAAAACTTTTATTCAAGTAGGCGTTAATGTTGTCCAAAAGTTCTATATCATTTCCCATCAAAAGTATGTCATCTACATATAATATGAGAAATGCCACAGAGCTCCCACTCACTTTCTTGTAAACGCGGGCTTCTCCATAAGTCTCAAGCATAAACCCAAACGCTTTGATCATCTCATCAAAGCGAATGTTCCAACTCCGAGATGCTTGCACCAGCCCATAAATGGATCACTGGAGCTTGCATACCTTGTTAGCATTCTTAGGGTTGACAAAACCTTCCGGCTGCATCATATACAGTTCTTCCTTAAGATAGCCGTTAAGGAATGCCGTTTTGACGTCCATTTGCCATATCTCATAATCATAGTATGCGGCAATTGCTAACATGATTCGGACGGACTTGACTTCGCTACGGAGAGAAAGTCTCATCGTAGTCAATCCCTTGAACTTGCCGATAACCTTTAGCGACAAGTCGAGCTTTATAGATGGTAACATTACCATCCGCGTCCGTCTTCTTCTTAAAGATCCATTTGTTTTCTATCGCTCGCCGATCATCGGGCAAGTCTGTCAAAGTCCATACTTTGTTTTCATACATGGATCCTATCTCGGATTGCATGGCTTCAAGCCATTTGTTCGAATCTGGGCCCGCCATCGCTTCTTCATAGTTCGAAGGTTCACCGTTGTCTAACAACATGATTTCCAGGACAGGGTTGCCATACCACTCTCGTGTGGAACGTGTCCTTGTGGACCCTCTGAAGTTCAAGAGCAACTTGATCCGAAGTACCTTGATCATCATCATTAATTTCCTCTCCAGTCGGTGTAGGCACCACAGGAACATTTTCCTGAGCTGCACTACTTTTCGGTTCAAAAGGTAGTACTTCATTGAGTCCTACTTTCCTCCCACTTACTCCTTTCGAGAGAAACTCTTTTTCAAGAAAGGATCCGTTCTTGGCAACAAAGATCTTGCCTTCGGATCTAAGGTAGAAGGTATACCCAATGGTTTCCTTAGGGTATCCTATGAAGACGCATTTTTCCGACTTGGGTTCGAGATTTTTAGGTTGAAGTTTCTTGACATAAGCATCGCATCCCCAAACTTTTAGAAACGACAGCTTAGGTTTCTTCCCAAACCATAATTCATACGGTGTCGTCTCAACGGATTTAGACGGTGCCCTATTTAAAGTGAATGTAGCTGTCTCTAGAGTTTCTCCCCAAAATGATAGCGGTAAATCAGTAAGAGACATCATAGATAGCACCATATCCAATAGAGTGCGATTACGATGTTCGAACACACCGTTCTGTTGAGGTGTTCGGTAGCGTGAGTTGTGAAGCGATTCCACATTTCCTTAAGTGTGTACCAAATTCGTGACTTAAACATTCTCCTCCACGATCCGATCGTAAGAACTTTATCTTTCAGTCACGTTGATTCTCTACCTCATTCTGAAATTCCTTGAACTTTTCAAAGGTCTCGGACTTGTGTTTCATCAAGTAGACATACCCATATCTACTCAAGTCATCAGTGAGAGTGAGAACATAACGATATCCTCCGCGAGCCTCAACGCTCATTGGACCGCACACATCGGTATGTATGATTTCCAATAAGTTGGTTGCTCGCTCCATTGTTCCGGAGAACGGTGTCTTGGTCATTTTGCCCATCAGGCATGGTTCGCATGTGTCAAATGATTCATAATCGAGAGACTCTAAAAGTCCATCGGAATGGAGCTTCTTCATGCGCTTGACACCAATGTGACCAAGGCGGCGATTACACGAGTATGTGGGACTATTGTTATCAACTTTACATCTTTTGGTATTCACACTATGAATATGTGTAATATTACGTTCGAGATTCATTAAGAATAAACCATTGACCATCGGAGCATGACCATAAAACATATCTCTCATGTAAATAGAACAACCATTATTCTCGGATTTAAATGAGTAGCCATCTCGAATTAAACGAGATCCTGATACAATGTTCATGCTCAAACTTGGCACTAAATAACAACTATTGAGGTTTAAAACTAATCCCGTAGGTAAATGTAGAGGTAGCGTGCGACGGCGATCACATCGACCTTGGAACCATTCCCGACGCCAAGATCGTCACCTCGCCCTTCGCCATCTCTGCTTTATTCCGCAACTCCGCCGTGTGAGTTACAAATGTGAGCAACGGCACCGGTATCAAATACCCAGGAGTTACTACGAGTCGGGTAAGGTACACATCAATTACATGTATATCAAATATACCTTTAGTGTTGCCGACCATCTTATGCGCTAAGTATTTGGGGCAGTTCCGCTTCGGTGACCCTTCCCTTTGCAATAAAAGCACTCAGTCCTCGTGCTTGGGTCCATTCTTTGACTTCTTCCCGGCAACTGGCTTACCGGGCGCGGCAACATCCTTGCCGTCCTTCTTGAAGTTCTTATTACCCTTGCCCTTCTTGAACTTCGTGGTTTTATTGAGCATCAACACTTGGTTCTTTCTTGATTTCAACCTCTGCTGACTTCAGCATTGAGAATACTTCAGGAATGGTCTTCACCATCCCCTGCATATTATAGTTCATCACAAAGCTCTTGTAGCTCGGTGGGAGCGATCAAGGATTCTCACAATGACCGCCTCGTCCGGGAGGTTAATGTCCAATTTGGGACAAAGCGGTTGTGCAACCTGGACATTTTGAGTATGTGCTCACCGATGTAACTATTTTCCTCCATCTTACAACTATAGAACTTGTCGGAGACTTCATATTTCTCGACGGGCATGAGCTTGAAAACCATTTTCAGCTCCTCGAACATCTCATATGCTCCGTGTTGCTCAAAACGCTTTTGGAGCCCGGTACTAAGCTATAAAGCATGCCGCTGAGCGAGGGAGTAATCATCTACACGAGACTGCCAAGCATTCATAATGTCTTGGTTCTCTGGGATGGGTGCTTCACCTAGCGGTGCTTCTAGGACATATTGTTTCTTGGCTGCTATGAGGATGATCCTCAGGTTCCGGACCCAGTCCGAATGTTGCCATTGTCTTTCAGCTTGGTTTTCTCTAGGAACACGTTGAAGTTCATGGTGACATGAGCGTTGGCCATTTGATCTACAAGACATTTTGCAAAGATTTTAGACTAATGTTCATGATAATTAAGTTCATCTAATCAAATTATTTAATGAACTCCCACTCAGATTTGACATCCCTCTAGTCATCTAAGTGTTACATGATCCGAGTCGACTAGGCCGTGTCCGATCATCATGTGAGACGGACTAGTCATCGTCGGTGAACATCTCCATGTTGATCGTATCTTCCATACGACTCATGCTCGACCTTTCGGTCTCTTGTGTTCCAAGGCCATATGCATACATGCTAGGCTCGTCAAGTTAACCCTAAGTGTTTTGCATGTGTAAAACTGTCTTACACCCGTTGTATGTGAGCGTAAGGATCTATCACACCCGATCATCACGTGGTGCTTGAAACAACGAACTTTAGCAACGGTGCACGATTAGGGGAACACTTTCTTGAAATTATTATAAGGGATCATCTTATTTACTACCGCCGTTCTAAGTAAACAAGATGCATAAAACATAATAAACATCACATGCAATTATATAAAGTAGTGACATGATATGGCCAATATCATATAGCTCCTTGGATCTTCATCTTCGGGGCTCCATGATCATCTTTTCACCAGCATGACACCATGATCTCCATCATCATGATTTCCATCATCGTGTCTCCATGAAGTTGCTCGCCAACTATTACTTCTACTACTATGGCTAACACGTTTAGCAATAAAGTAAAGTAATTTACATGGCGTTGAATCAATGACACGCGGGTCATACAATAATTAAGACAACTCCTATGGCTCCTGCCGGTTGTCATACTCATCGACATGCAAGTCGTGATTCCTATTACAAGAACATGATCTCATACATCACAATATATCATTCATCATTCATCACAACTTCTGGCCATATCACATCACATGACAATTGCTGCAAAAACAAGTTAGACGTCCTCTAATTGTTGTTGCATCTTTTACGTGGCTGCAATTGGGTTCTAGCAAGAACATTTTCTTACCTACGAATAACCACAACGTGATTTGTCAACTTCTATTTACCCTTCATAAGGACCCTTTTCGTCGAATCCGCTCCAACTAAAGTGGGAGAGACAGACACCCGCTAGCCACCTTATGCAACTAGTGCATGTCAGTCGGTGGAACCTGTCTCACGTAAGCGTATGTGTAAGGTCGGTCCGGGCCGCTCCATCCCACAATACTGCTGAATCAAAATAAGACTAGTAACGGCAAGAAAGTTGACAACATCTACGCCCACAACTGATTTGTGTTCTACTCGTGCAATAGAGAACTACGCATAGACCTAGCTCATGATGCCACTGTTGGGGAACGTTGCATAAAATAAAAAATTTCCTACGTTCACCAAGATCCATCTATGAGTTCATCTAGCAACGAGTGTGAGATGCATCTACATACCACTTGTAGATCGCGTGCGGAAGCGTTCAAGAGAACGGGGTTGAGGGAGTCATTCTCGTCGTGATCCAAATCACCGGAGATCCTAGCGCCGAACGGACGGCACCTCCGCGTTCAACACACGTACGGTCAGTGTGACGTCTCCTCTGTCTTGATCCGGCAAGGGGAAGGAGAGGTTGATGAAGATCCAGAAGACGACGGCGTGGTGGTGGATGCACGGCGATCACTGCACAGGGCTTCGCCGTGCTTCATGCGAGAGGGAGAGGTGTAGCAGGGAGAGGGAGGCGCCAAGATGCACAGACGGCTTCCCTCCCTCCCCTTTATATAGGCCTGAGATCCAATCTCCAAGGGGCGGCGGCCAAGGGGAGGCTTGCCCCCCAAGGCAAGTGGGGCGCCCCCACCCTAGGGTTTCCAACCCTAGGCGCAGGGGGCCCAAGTGGGGGGGAGCACCAGCCCACCAGGGGCTGGTTCCCTCCCACTTCAGCCTACGGGGCCCTCCGGGATAGGTGGCCCCACCCGATGGACCCCCGGGACCCTTCCGGTGGTCCCGGTACAATACCGGTAACCCCCGGAATTCTCCCGATGGCCGAAATAGCACTTCATATATATAATTCTTTACCTCCGGACCATTCCGGAACTCCTCGTGACGTCCGGGATCTCATCCGGGACTCCGAACAACATTTGGTTTGCTGCATACTCATATTCATACATGTCACGCCCAAGATGCGACCCTATCCTAAAGGAACTCGAAGGTCCCACCAAGGATAGAAGCGCATCTTGAAGACGCTTTTGCAAGGTGGATATCATTACATCAACATTACATAATAGATAGGGATACATCCAATACATACAAGGTCACCTGAATACAACAATACAACATCACAACATACAAGATCAACATCCGACTACGGATGAATCATAAACAGAAACTCAAACAATATCCACCCTGCTAGCCCAGGCTGCCGACCTGGAACCTATCCCCTGATCGAAGAAGCAGAAGAAGAACTCCAAAACAAGCAAACATCGCTCTCGCGTCATGATCATCGCATAAACCTGTACCTGCAGCTGTTGGTGTAGTAATTTGTGAGCCACGAGGACTCAGCAATCCCATTACCATGGGTAACAAGACTAGCAAAGCTAAATGGGAAAGGAAGGGGTAAAGTGGTGAGGTTGCAGCAGCGACTAAGCAGAGTAAGGCGGCTAACTTACGCAAATGAGAGCGAGAAGAGAAGCAAAGGAACGGTCGTCAACTAGTAATGATCAAGAAGTGATCACGAACTCCTACTTACGTCGAGACATAACCCGAAACCGTGTTCTCCTCTCGATCAACCCGAAAAGAGACACTCACGATTACGCTTACGGTTGGTGTATTTTAGAAGAGTTTACTTCAAGTTTACTACAACCGGATATTAACAAATTCCCATCTGCCACATAACCGCGGGCACGGCTTTCGAAAGTTCAAACCTCGCAGGCGTGTCCCAACTTAGCCCATGATAAGCTCTCGCGATCAACGAAGGACATTCCTTCTCCCGGAAGACCCGATCGGTCTCGGAATCCGGCTACAAGACATTTCGACAAAGAATAAAACAAGACCTGCAAGACCTCCGGCGTGCCAACATCACGATAGTAGCAGCGCGTATCTCGTCTCAAGCCACGACCGGATGAGCGATGACGTACAACTAACACCCGCCCTCAAGTTGCCCCGTGGTGGCGCTGCAACGGGCTCTTGTTTGGACCAACACTTACACAAGGATTGGCCCTGGGGGGGGGGGGGCTAAAATAAAGATGACCCTTGGGATGCGCGACTCCCAAGGGAAAAAAGGTAATAGGTGAGGCAAATGGTAAAACCAATGTTGGGCCTTCTTTGGAAGAGTCTTATTCAAAGCAAACTGTCAAGGGGGTCCCATAAATCACCCAACCGCGTTAGGGACGCAAAATCCGGGAAGATAATACCGATATGACGGAAACTAGGGCGGCAAGAGTGGAACAAAACACCAGGCATAAGGCCGAGCCTTCCACCCTTTACCAAGTATATAGATGCATTAATAATATATATATAAGAGATATTGTGATATCCCAACATGAACATAATCCAACATGGAGCAATCTTCATCTTCACCTGCAACTAGCAACGCTATAAGAGGGGCTGAGCAAAAGCGGTAACACAGCCAAACAACAGTTTGCTAGGAAGGGTGCAAAAGGTTAGGGGCTGGCATGGCAAATTGGGAGGCTTGAAGAGCAAATGATAGGTAGCGCTTGACAAAAGCGGTAGAACGAAGCAACTAGCATAGCAATGATAGTAATGAGATCCAAGGTGACAGTCATCTTGCCTGAAATCCCGCTAGGAAGAAGAACGAGTCCATGAAGAAGACGAACGGGAGTAGTCGAACGAATCCTCACAATGGCAACATTATCGGAACTAGGAAGCAACACCGGAAAGAAACAAACAACATGGTAAATGCACAAGCATAAACATGGCATGATGCACAATCAAGTATGATGCATGTCCGGTTTAATGAGGCATGGCATGACAAAGTGCAACAAACAATGCTACAAGTTAAGTGGAGCTCGATATGCAACAAGTTGCATATTGACAAACACCACATAGACATATTTAGTTTAATCTCGTTTAAGCTACCAAACAATGTTAAATGTTGCTAAACATGGCAAGAGGTGAAGCATAATTAAACTACCTATCTAGGCAAGTTTAAATGAGGCCGGAACAACAAACAACAATTCCGGAAAATCCCCACATGCATATTTGAAAATTGGTACTGTTCTGCCCTAAACCATATTTTAATGTTGTTAAACAGGAAAATAAAGTGCACCATGTTAAACTAGGCATTTTTCCACCCCATTTACATATAAAGTTTATTAAAATTGGAGCTACGGTTATTTAGTTATGAAATAAATCATTTCAACATGGCATTTAAGCAAATTTAAACAAACAGCATTTTAAACATTTTAACATGGGATGAAAATGGCATATTATGAAATTAGATAAAATTCTAAGCATTTTACATGTTTGAAACATTTTAATCCGATGCACCGTTAATGAGTTATTATATGCATGATGCTTAGGGGTTTTTTTCTGTAAAACAGTAATTCACTGGAATAAAAGCTAAAACGCAACAGGGGGAAAAACATGCGTCGGGCCTAATCTGCTAGGGAGTTGGGCTGCTCACCATAGGACGAGGCCCATCGGTGGAGAGGAAGCAGAGGGCTGGCCTTGGCTACTGGGCCTTGGCCGAGGTCAATCAGCAGCTTGACCGAGCTCCTCTCGCTCGATCTGGACAGAGGAGGCACTGAAAGCGGGCGGGCGCGTCTTCTCGTCGAAGCGAGCAATGGGCGGTCTTTGGACGTGAAGGCAGCAGCGGGTCCGGCGGCGAGGGACTTGGCCTTGGGATCCATGGCGCTGGGCAGAGGTGGACTTGGGACTCCGGCGGAGGACCTTGAGGCGCAGGGAGGCACGGATCCGGCGGCAAGAGCTGCAAGGCCATGGCAGGGAGAAATTCAAGCGAGAGTCGAGAGGGAGGACCAAGATAGGCGAAGGAGAGGGACGGGCAGAGGGAGGCGGACCAGGCTTCCCTCCCTGGAACGAGGCGGAGGCGACGGGACCCTCCAGGAGCTCCATGGGCGGCAGGTTCCTGCAAAACGGCGGCGTCGCGACACCATCGAGAGAGCGAGAGGGAAGAAATGGAGGAAGGAAGGAGAGGGCGACGGGCTGGTCGTGGCTGGGTTTGCCGGAGGCGGTCGTGGCTGGATCCGTGGGCTCTCGCCAGTGGGAGGCACGGCCGGGAGCTCCTCTCCCAAACCAAAACGAGCATGGAGGTCGGCGAGCACTGCTGGTCTCGGGAAGAAACGTCGGAGGCGCACGGGTAGGAGAGCTCCGGCGCGAGGGCTTGAGGCATGAGGTCCTGGTGATCACGGTTCCGTTGGAGCTCGAGGGAGAGGCGCCCGCAAGGCTAGCTGGGTGTGGTTGGGTGGATGGATCGAGGGGAGACGGTGGTTGGCTCGGGATGGATCTGGGAGGATCCCAAGGTGGGAGGCGAGTGGGTTGATGGCGGCGGCGGGGACGAGACTAATGGGACAAGCCTCTTAAAGATTAGGGTTGGACTAGTTTATATATAGCCTGCGGATTAGATTAGGGACTAATCCGGTCCGTCCGATCGAAATCGAGCGGTCGAGAAAAAATAGGTTAGGTGGCCCAAATAAAAAAACCGGAGCTGTTTTATAGATGTTTGGGGATGAACTGAATCCAACGGAGATGACTGAGCGGGTCAGGTTCGGGGCAGTTTTGGACACGGGCGAGGGGTCGATGCACTGTACAGAGAGACTCCGGTTTAGGCAAGAGGGTAAACGAAGAACAATGTTGGTCTCGGAACGGTCAACGAAAGCAAGGAGGGACGCGGCAACTACGAGCGGATGCAAGTTTTAAAAACAATGACGACAACGAGTGCCGATGCAATGCGGATGATGCGATGATGAAAAGCATGACATGAACAAAATGCAAAACAAAAGACAAAAACCCAACCACGGAGGAAATAACATATGCTTCTCCGGAAAAGGCAAGAGTTGGAGTTACGAATATGGAAAGTTGCATCCGGGGCGTTACAATACAACCCTAGCGTCACCGAACCTTAAGTGTGTAGACCCTACGGGTTCGGGAGACACGTAGACATGACCGAGACGGCTCTCCGGTCAATAACCAACAGCGGGATCTGGATACCCATGTATGCTCCCACATACTCCTCGATGATCTCATCGGATGAACCACGATGTCGAGGATTCAAGCAACCCCGTATACTATTCCCTTTGTCAGACGGTATGTTACTTGCCCGAGATTCGATCGTCGGTATCCCAATACCTCGTTCAATCTCGTTACTGGCAAGTCACTTTACTCGCATCAGTAATGCATGATCCGTGACCAAACACTTGGTCACTTTGAGCTCATTATGATGATGCACTACCGAGTGGGCCCGGTGATACCTCTCCGTGATACGGAGTGACAAATCGATCTCGATCCATGTCAACCCAAGCAGACACTTTCGGAGATACCTTAGTGCACCTTTATAGTCACCCGATTACGTTGTGACGTTTGGTACACCCAAAGCACTCCTACGGTATCCGGAGTTACACGATCTCATGGTCTAAGGAAGACATACTTGACATTGGAAAAGCTCTAGCAAAGCGAACTACACGATCTTGTGCTATGCTTAGGATTGGGTCTTGTCCATCACATCATTCTCCTAATGATGTGATCCCGTTATCAATGACATCCAATGTCCATAGTCAGGAAACCATTACTATCTATTGATCACCGAGCTAGTCAACTAGAGGCTCACTAGGGACATGTTGTGGTCTATCTATTCACACGTGTATTACGATTTCCTGATAATACAATTATAGCATGAATAAAAGACATTATCATGAACAAGGAAATATAATAATAATCCTTTTATTATTGCCTCTAGGGCATATTTCCAACACAGCAAGCACACAAAGCCAGGTCAGGAACCCGCCCCGTTCCATCACAAAGGGGTGTCCAAAAGAGATAAGGTACAAATCGGGATTGGAGATTCAAGCAAAACACAAGAAAACGAAGAAAGGGACGGGAAATCCGTAAGCAAAATAGGGGCGCTGTGACATGGTCCTTGGGGACATTTTGTTTTGTAACCTAGATGTTGTGAATTTTTTCTAGAAATGGGAGACTGACTCTTGAGGGGCATCAGAAGTTGCAGGAAAATGCATTGAATGGGTAGCTACGGTTTGCCATGTTTTGTGTACTTGATCTGCCATGTTATATGTGTTTAATCTGCCATGCTATTTTGTACTAAATATGCCATGATATTTTATACTGAATCTATCATGGTAAATATACTGGGTCTGCCATGTTAATTATACTCAATCCGCCATGTCAAGTATATTGGATCTGCCATCTTGTTTATGCTGAATCTGTCGTGTTCTTTGTACTGAATCTGCCCTATTAGTTGTACTGAAAAATGACATGTTATTTGTAATGACTCTACATAGCGTATATTTTCATGATAATTCGACACGCTTTAGTCACACATGTTGTGTTGTGTGCAATCTATAGGAAACAAAGTTGAAAAAAGCGTAACGTGCATCAACCGCAGAAAAGGTTACGGCTACATGATCAAAACTACCATGGTAGCCGGTCACGATTAGCAATGAAAAGAAGAAGCAAAATAGCCAAATGAAAACGACGATGACTTTTAATAACCATATGCGATGAACTACTGATTGCCATGTTTTAGAACATAGTGCACGCATTCGAAGCAGCAACCTGGTGGTGCAAACGATGAAACCACAATAATAATGATAAAAATAAAACGTATCTACTGTCACGGCTGAAATAGGTTCACATCCACACAAAATATTACAGAAAATATTCAAATGTCACTCACGAACCACCACTGCGTACTAGGCTACTCGGGGTTGCAGTCATAGCATAGCACATGGACATAGTTTTTGAGAAGAACAAAAGGTAGTACCTTACATACCTCAGCAACAGAATGTAAGGTATGCGTCCGGTGTGTAACGCCACGTGATCACTTGTACTTCTTAATGACTTTCTTGACAGCTTCCTCCACGAACTCGCGTGCTCCGGACCGCTTGTTGAAATCTTCATTCGTCAACCAGTTCCATGTGTAAAATTTCCGGAGCTCAACGACCGTTGCAGCTGTGACAGCGGGAACAAGTCTACCTTCCCACTTTGCAAGGTATTCCAACATGTGAAAGTGAAAGCACAAGTGCTCCCTGGGTGATTTTGGTAATTAATGACAACATATCTCTTGTTGGACTAACACTTTTACCTAGTATGTTTCAGACAAGTTCAACAAATTAAGTGGCATGGACTAAAGGATGTGGAACCCCTTCAAGATGCTAAGGACAAAGGATTGGCTCAAGCTTCAAGTACAAGACTCTACATTTTATATTTTAGTGATCCAAGATCACATTGAGTCTATATGTAACGCCCCGGATGTAACTTTCCATAATTGTAACTCCAACTCTTGCCATTTCCGGCTATGTGTTGTGGTATTTCCTTCGTGGTTGGGTTTTTGTCTTTTGTTTTGCATTTTGATCATGTCATGCATTTCATCTCATGTCAGCATTCGCATTACATCGGCATTGTTTTCTTAAAAACTTGCATCCACTCGTAGTTGTCGCTCCTCGCTTCTCTCCGTTGCGTTCGTTGACCGTTCCGAGACCAACCGCGTCCGACAACTGCCCCGAACCCGAACCGGTCGGTCGTGATCGATGAGTCTGGATCATCCCCAAACATCTATAAAACATCTCCGTTTTCTTATTTGGACTCCCTACCTATTTATTTCTCGGCCGCCCGATCGCGATCGGAGGATCCAAATCATCCCTTTTCGTATATATATAGTCCATCCCTTTTGACTTGAGACCAAACCCTATTTTCTAGGGATCCTCCCTTGTCCAGCCGCCGCCGCCGCTGTCTCCATTCCCCTTGGGATCACCAGCGATCCAGCCGCTGCTCTCCACCTCGCGCCCGCCCACACACACAGACTCATCTAGCCAGCCAACTTCCGCTATGATCTGGAGCGTCCAGATCAAGATCCAACGACCCCTAGGCCACCAGTTCATCCCTACCGGTCCACTACAGTGCTGCCGCCCCTCGCAGCGCGTCCCCAAGTGCCCCGCAGCCCGATCCCACGTTGATCTTCTCTGCCTCGCCGGGGCAGCCGTCGTCGGCAAGCAGGACCGTCCCACACGCCAGCTTCCTCTCCTTCCCTATTGTTTTTTTCTCTCTCCCTGCCTCGTTCTATCTCTCAGCTCTCTCTCTCTGTCTCGTTTTGGATAGGGAACCGAAGGAGGCCGCCCGAAGCTTCCCCGCATGCCCACGACACTGTTCCGCGCCAAGTTCCCCGAGCTCTCGACGGGATCGTCAAGTCCCTTGCCGCCATGGACGCGAGTCCCTATGCTTCCCCTTCACACTCCATCCTTGACCGTCTTCGCCACCACCTTGGCCGCCATGCCTTGACTCTGTCGCGCTTTTGCTTCGCTTCGCGTCGCCCGACCCCATACCTTTCTGTCCATGTCGCGGCAACAACAACAATGATGGTCATGCCGCCGGCGATGTTTACTTGTGTTGGAGTTCTTCTTCTTCTTCGTCGATCTTGGGTTAGGTTCCTGGTCGGCAGCCTAGGCTAGAAGGGTGGATATTGTTTGAGTTTCTGTTTATGTTTCATCCGTAGCCGGATGTTGCTCTCTTGTATGACGTTGATGTATTCTTGGGGCGTTTGTGCCTTATGTATGTATCCCCATCCATTATGTAATGTTGATGTAATGATATCCACCTTGCAAAAGCGTCTTCAAGATGCGCTTCTATCCTTAGTGGGACCTTCGAGTTCCTTTAGGATAGGGTCGCATCTTGGGCGTGACAAGTTGGTATCAAAGCCTCGACCAACCGTAGGAGCCCCCTTGATTGTTGGCAGTTGTTGAGTCTAGAAAAAAAACTATTTTGAGTCTTAGGATTATATATATCGGAGAGTAGGATTCTTTTTACTCCTCAGTCCCTTCGTCGCTCTGGTGAGGCCTCCTAACGTAGATGTTTTCTCTTTCCTCTCCCCAAATTTCACTAAAAAAATTTAGGATCACGCGGGTATCTTGGGATCGTTCCGATATTCTTGTGACGAGAACATTTTTCTTGGTGCCTCCTGACATTTAGGGGTTGTGGCAGTGTCCCGGGGAGTTGAGCTCCGAGGTGTTGTCGTCACAATTTTATCGTTGCAGTTCTGGAATACCTGAGTTTTGCCGACATCGAAAATCTCTTTTATGCATTTGTTGGTGAGATAACCTCGACGCCACCCAGTACTGGGGAGTTCGGGAGTATTGCCATAGCTTGTATAACGGATGTTTTTCGAAGGTTGAGGTACACGATTTCCGGAGTTTTCTTGGTTATGTGTTGAAGGATGGATACATCTGGATCTAGGTATTGTTAGTTTGGGTGATATATTTTGTGTCCCCTGTATCCCCAACACCAGATTGCATAACCAGAAAGTTTCGGGAGTTTATAGGTGGGAATTCAAGTAGCTTCTAGAATATCTTTCCGACAGATGCATGATGTGGGATTGGGTAAATCTCTATCATATGTATTTGTTCTGGCTTATTTCTGCAAGCCAATCCTTTGTTTTGTTTTGAGTTGTGGTATTTGAGTTGCTTCAATGTCAAGTGTTGATTCTATACCTTTCAAGCGGTGTTCTCATATTTCTATGGGAGTACTAATCCTTTTGATCATCGAGATTGTGATGTCAATTCTTTCCAACCGGTGTGCTTCTCTTCAAGTGGATCCGATCATTTCAACATTTGTGAGATCAATTCTAAGTTTTCTCAACAGTATCTGTTTCATCCATCCCCAAGTTTCCTTTGTTTTCCCGCCCTCCCACCCTTTTTCTTCAAGGACTCAGATTTCTTAATCATGTATCCTTTTATTTGTGGGAAGTCTCTTCATTCTTTTCTTTCAATGTTCTTATCTGGTGATTTCCCATGAAGATGCTCAATAGTTTCAAGTTCATCATCCTTGTTTGTTGTTTCTTCTCGGGTGGATCCAATTCAAGCTTTCGATATTCATCATATTCCTTTTCTCGTTTCTAATGCTTTCTCATGCCGATGCACCTCTTAATCATTCACTTCTTCCTATTCATTTTTTCTGGAGTGCTGAAGATATCTCACAAGACTTGTGTTTCCATTCTCAATCCGTTCAAGATATTTCGAGGTTGTTATCTCATTCAAGCCATTTAATTCAACCGGTGCAACCTCTCTTCAAAATTGTTCAACGTTGTTTTCTTTTGAGTGGGCCCTAACCCACATGTCTTTTCCCAGGATCTTACCTGACTCTTCTAATTTATCCGGAGCGATTCCCAAAGTCTTTCAAAGTTTGACGTAATAATGAATTTTTCATCAGTCATATTCCTTCTCCAAGATCGCTTTCAGAATATTTTCATCGTTGGTTCATCATTTCGATTCTTCTTTGTTCCGTAGTGTCTCGACAATTGGGTGGTGTTTCTCCTCGTCATTCTCGGATTTTGAAGACCGAAGAAGAGTTCCTCTTAAATCCTTACCCGTTCCTCCAAATATGCGTAGTTCAAGCTTGATGCCATCCTCTCATAATTGTTTTCGATTGTGAGAATTCTTTTCACCCATCCGGAGCATTTCATGAGTTGTTTCCATTTCTTTCCTCCGAAGGCCATCATGTCATAATTCTTCATTCTCAGCGTGTAGCTATCGTTCTCCAAATCTTACCGGTGCATCGTTCTAATAACCTCTAATCAGTTCATGGCCTCTTCGTTCTCATGTATCTAAATCCCTTCAAGTATCCTCATTCGTTTTCAAATTCTTTCCGGTGAATTGTGCCCTTGCTACTCTCTTTTCCAATTTTTTACGGTGGTTCGTTCAAGATTTCACTTCCGTTGTTATCATACCAATTCATTCGCTCTTTCCAAATCCTACCGGTGAATCGTGGAAGACCTTCCCAAGTTGCGCTATTTCTCTCTTCAATCTTTTCAAGAATAAGTAGTATGCCAAATCCGTTGCTTGTCATCAATTTATATTGGTGAAGGATACACATAACATAATTCTTATTCTTATTTCATCCAAGTGATTAATTCCTCTTCCGGAGTTCCAAGTTTTCCGCATTATCTCGTCACGAAGCTCCATCTAAATCATCGCAAGGCTTCAACTTGTGTTCTCAACTTCTCTTTTGTTTTATCATCTTTTTATTACCGGAGTTCTTCATAGAGGCTCTACATGGTGGTTCGTCAAGGATTCTTTTAATTATTCAATTGTTCTTCAAGATTTCTCTCGAAGTTATGATCCGCCAAGCTATACTCTAAAATAAACATGGTGTTCAACACATGTTTTGTTTTGAGGAGTTCAAGTATTCTTATTCTTGCATTTCGAAGTGCAATTCATTCTACCTTATCATTTGAGGTGGTGTTATGTCATTCTTGACAATTTGAGTTCGTGTTTCATGATTCACATGTTGTCAAGAATGAGATATTTTAAATCTACCAATCTCTTCGTTGGAGTCATCTTGTGTCATGTTTCACCTAAAGCCTTCCCTAAGGAATGTTGCTATTGTGGTGCTTATCAATGATCCAAGTTATCTCTCTATCCTCTTGGCGAAAGAAGTTTTTCATCTCTTCTTTGATCTCAAACAAGCAATTGTTTTTCGTTAGTGGCGAAATTTCACCTCAAGTGTTAGGATGTTTCCATAAGCCCACTACAAGCTTATTCTTTTCGTTGTTGGTTTTCCAACAACTCCGTTCTGCTTTCTTCTTGGAAGGGTGCTTTCCAAGCTCATTTGTGGCAGAAGTTGGCATTTTCTTCTCCATTCTGTTATTCCAATGATCTATCTTCTATTATTTTCTTCCGGAGGCATTGTGATGTTGCTCTCTTCACCCATCACCTCGTTTTGTCAAGATCATGTTATTTTCTTACATATCCATTTAACCGGAGTGTTGTGTCATCTCTTCAAGTTCTTTGCATCTTATCAAGTCTTGCATCTCTTTTCAACCGGAGTGTTGTCCGAATTTGATCGTCCATGTTCCTTGTTTATCTCGTTTCAACCAGAGTGGTTTCAATTCCTTCTTGTCCATTGTACTCGTCATTCATAGCTTTGCAACCTCCAAGGTTCAAATGGTGTTCCTTGTTTCTATTTTCTACCGCAGTGCTCTCAATTGTGTTCAACTCTGTTGTGTTCTTTCTTTCAACTTCTCAACCTCTCAAGGTTCTTTACTTTCACTCTTTTGTCCAAGAAGCCACTTAGTTCTACCTCTTCTCTTCCTCTTCCGTTTCTCTCCGGTGCCATCCTAGATCTCGGGACGAGATCCTCTTGTAGTGGTGGAGTGTTGTAACGCCCCGGATGTAACTTTGCATAATTGTAACTCCAACTCTTGCCATTTCCGGCTATGTGTTGTGGTATTTCCTTCGTGGTTGGGTTTTTGTCTTTTGTTTTGCATTTTGTACATGTCATGCATTTCATCTCATGTCAGCATTCACATTACATCGGCATTGTTTTCTTAAAAACTTGCACCCGCTCGTAGTTGCCGCTCCTCGCTTCTCTCTATTGCGTTCGTTAACCGTTCCGAGACCAACCGTGTTTTCGATTACCTCTCTGCACAACCACCAACCCCCTCTTCCGCGCGTCCGACAACTGCCCCGAACCTGAACCGGCCGGTCGTGATCGATGAGTCTGGATCATCCCCAAACATCTATAAAACATCTCCGTTTTCTTATTTGGACTCCCTACCTATTTATTTCTCGGCCGCCCGATCGCGATCGGAGGATCCAAATCATCCCCTTTCGTATATATATAGTCCATCCCTTTTGACTTGAGACCAAACCCTATTTTCTAGGGATCCTCCACATCCGGCCCTTGCCATTGTCTCCATTCCCCTTGGGATCACCAGCGATCCAGCCGCTGCTCTCCACCTCGTACCCGCCCACACACACAGCCTCATCCAGCCAGCCACCTTCCGCTGTGATCTGGAGCGTCCAGATCAAGATCCAACGACCCCTAGGCCACCAGTTCATCCCCACCTGTCCACTACAATGCAGTCGCCCCTCGCAGCGCGTCCCCAAGTGCCCCGCAGCCCGATCCCGCGTTGATCTTCTCTGCCTCGCCCGAGCGGCGTCGCCCGACAAGCGGGACCGTCCCACACGCCCGGCTTCCTCTCCTTCCCGTTGTTTTTCTCTCTCCTGCCTCGTTCTATCTCTCAGCTCTCTCTCTCTCTGTCTCGTTTTGGACAGGGAACCGAAGGAGGCCGCCCGAAGCTTCCCCGCATGCCCACGACGCCGTTCCGCGCCAAGTTCCCCGAGCTCTTGACGGGATCGTCAAGTCCCTTGCCGCCATGGACGTGAGTCCCTATGCTTCCCCTTCACGCTCCATCCGCCAGCCGTCTTCGCCACCCTGCTTCGCGCCGCCATGCCCGCTGACTCCTGTCGCGCTGCTCTGCTTCGCTCGCGTCGCTCCGACCCCCTTCTGCTCCGTCCACGCCGCCGGCGACAACAACAACAGCAGGTCATGCCGCCGGACCTCCCTAACCTCGCTGGAGCCCCGCAGGTCGCCGACCCTTCCTCTCTGTCCTCCGGTCCTCCTCTGTTTTCCTCTCTTTCAACCGCTCGCTCTCTCTCTCTCTCTCAGGGACGAACAAGGACGCCGCCACCCCATGGAACCTTCTTCGCGTGGAGCTTCTTCACCTGCATCCGCGCCACAAACCCGGCCCCCTCCGTCCAGATCCGCCGTCTCCGCCTCCCTGCCATCGTCTCCGGCGAGCAGCCGTGCCGCCGCGGCTCTGCTTCCTGTCGTGCAGAGGACGCCCGCTCGTCCCTGCCGTGTTGGCCATGACGGCGCCCACAGCCCAGCTTGGTGGCGCGTGGGCCACCGACAAGCAGGCCCAGGCGCCCTCCTTCCACCTCTCCAAGCCGACCGGCCTCAAGGCCCAACGTGAGCAGCCCAGTCCCAGCAGATCTGGCCCGTGTCATGTTTTTTTCAGTTCTGCGAATTTAGCAAAAAACCCTCAAACATCATGCATATAATAACTCATTAACCGTGCATCGGATTAAAATGGTTTAAATATGTAAGATGCTTAGATTTTCATCTAGTTTCATAATATGCCACTTTCTTCCATGTTAAAAATGTTTAACTTGATGTTTGTGGTATTTTGCATAATGCCATGCTAAAATGATTTATTTCATAACTAAATAACTGTAGCTCGGTTTTAAATAAACTTTATATGTAAATGGGGTAGAAAAATGCCTAGTTTAGCATGGTGCAGTTTATGTTCCTGTTTAACAACAATAAAATATGATTTAGGGCAGAACAGTACCGAATCTGAAATATGCATATGGGGATTTTCCGGAATTGTTGTTCGTTGTTCCGGCCTCATTTAAACTTGCCTAAATAGTTAGTTTACTTTTGTTTCACCTCTTGCCATGTTTAACAACATTTAATATTGTTGAGTACCTAAACCAGAGCGAACTAAATAACTTGAATGTTGTGTTTCGTCAATATGCAACTCGTTGCATATTGAGCTCCACTTAACTTGTAGTATTGTCTGTTGCACTTTGCCATGCCATGCCTCTTTAAACCGGACATGCGTCATACTTGTTTGTGCATCATGCCATGATTATGATTGTGTGTTTACCTTGTTGTTTGCTTCTTTCCGGTTGTGCTCCGTCTCGTTAGTTCCTGTTTCGTTGCGATCGTGAGGATTCGTTCGTCTACGCTTGGTTCATCTACGCTTGGTTCGTCTTTGTGGCTTCATCTTCTTCATGGACTCGTTCTTCTTCCTAGCGCGATTTCAGGCAAGATGACCGTCATCTTGGATCTCACTACTATCATTGCTATGCTAGTTGCTTCGTTCTATCGCTTTGCTGCGTTACCTACCACTTGCTTATCAAGCCTCCCAAATTGCCATGAACCTCTAACCTTTGTCACCCTTCCTAGCGAACCGTTGTTTGGCTATGTTACCGCTTTTGCTCAGCCCCTCTTATAGTGTTGCTAGTTGCAGGTGAAGATGAAGATTGCTCCATGTTGGATTATGTCTATGTTGGGATATCGCAATATCTCTTATATTATTAATGCATCTATATACTTGGTAAAGGGTGGAAGGCTCGGCCTTATGCCTGGTGTTTTGTTCCACTCTTGCCGCCCTAGTTTCCGTCATATCGGTATTATGTTCCCGGATTTTGCATCCCCGACGCGGTTGGGTGTTATGGGAACCCCTTGACAGTTCGCCTTGAATAAAACTTCGTCCAAAGAAGGCCCAACCTTGGTTTTACCATTTGCCTCACCACCACCTACTTTTCCCTTGGGAGTCGCTCTCTCGAGGGTCACCTTTATTTTAGCCCCGGCCAATGCTTGTCTAAGTGTTGGTCCAAACTAGAGCACCGTCTTGGGACCATCCCTTAGCAACTTGGGTTACGTCGGTACCAGACGCTTCGCTTATCCAAGTGTGTCACGAGAACGAGATACGTGCGACTCCTATCGGGATTGTCGACACATCGGCGGCTTCTTGGTCTTGTTTTACCATTGTCGAAATGTCTTGTAAACCGGGATTCCGAGACTGATCGGGTCTTCTGGGAGAAGGAATATTAGATTGATCGCGAGAGCTTATCATGGGCTAGGTTGGGACACCCCGCAGGTATAAACTTTCGAGAGCCGTGCCCATTTGTTATGTGGCGAGATGGGAATTTGTTAATGTCGGTTGTAGTAAACTCAAGTAAACTCTTCTAAAATACACCAACCGTGTGCGTAACCGTGAGTGTCTCTTTTCGGGGCTGATCGAGAGGAGAACACGGTTTCTGGGTTATGTTTGACGTAAGTAGGAGTTCAGGATCACTTCTTGATCATTACTAGTCGACGACCGCTTGCTAAGCTCCTCTTCTCGCTCTTGTTTAGTAAGTTAGCCACCATACTTAGCTTCGCTGCTGCAACCTCACCACTTTACCCCTTCCTTATCCATTAAGCTTTGCTAGTCTTGATACCCATGGTAATGGGATTGCTGGGTCCTCGTGGCTCACAGATTACTACAACAACAGTTGCAGGTACAGGTTATGCGATGCTCATGTCGCGAGAGCGATGTTTACTGTGTTGGAGTTCTTCTTCTTCTTCGTCGATCTTGGGTTAGGTCCCTGGTCGGCAGCCTGGGCTAGCAGGGTGGATATTGTTTGAGTTTCTGTTTATGTTTCATCCGTAGCCGGATGTTGTTCTCTTGTATAATGTTGATGTATTCTTGGGGCGTTTGTGCCTTATGTATGTATACCCATCCATTATGTAATGTTGATGTAATGATATCCACCTTGCAAAAGCGTCTTCAAGATGCGCTTCTATCCTTAGTGGGACCTTCGAGTTCCTTTAGGATAGGGTCGCATCTTGGGCGTGACACTATAGGAAAAGCCAATACTATCAAGAGGGGATGAGGTGTTGCTTAATGGCTTGCTTGCTCAAAGTGCTTATTGATATGCTCCAAAACCCTCAACTACCTTCCCACATCCACATATGACCTAAACCAAAAGTCAAACTCGGCCCCATCGATTCTTTCTATCCGGCGCCACCGAGTTCAGATGTCATAGCTGTTGGGGAACGTAGTAATTTCAAAATTTTCCTACGCACACACAGGACCATGGTGATGGCATAGCAACGAGAGGGGAGAGTGTTGTCTACGTACCCTCGTAGACCAAAGCGGAAGCGATCACAACGTAGAGGAAGTAGTCGTACGTTCTCCTCGCGATCCTGCCGATCCCAAAGGTGCCGTTACTCGGCACCTCCGAGTCGATGATGACGTAGAGGAAGTAGTCAGACGTTCTCCTCGCGATCCAGCCGATCCCAGCGGTTACTCCGGCGCCTCGAGTTCTTGGCACACGTTCAGCTCGATGACGCCTCGGGCTCCGATCCAGCAAAGCTCCGGGGAGAGGGAGTTCCGTCAGCACGACGGCGTGGTGACGATCTTGATGCTTCACCGACGCAGGGCTTCGCCTAAGCACCGCTACGATATGACCGAGGTGGAATATGGTGGAGGGGGGCACCGCACTCTGCTAAGGAACGATCTCAATGATCAACTTGTGTGTCCATGGGGTGCCCCTGCCCCGTGATATAAAGGAGTGGAGGAGGGAGGGCCGGCCCTCTCTATGGCGCGCCCTAGGGGAGTCCTACTCCACCGGAGTAGGATTCCCCTTTCCTAGTCCAACTAGGAAACCTTCCATGTAGTAGGAGTAGGAGAGAAGGAAAGGGAAGGGAAAGGAGAAGGAAGGAAGAGGCGCCCCTTCCCTAGTCCAATTCGGACCAGACCAAGGGAAGGTGCGGCCACCCTTGAGGCCCTTTTCCTTCTTTCCCTGTATGGCCCAATAAGGCCCAATACGTATTCCCGTAACTCTCCGGTACTCCGAAAAATACCTGAATCACTCGGAACCTTTCCGAACTCCGAATATAGTCGTCCAATATATCGATCTTTACGTCTCGACCATTTCGAGACTCCTCGTCATGTCCCCGATCTCATTCGGGACTCCGAACTCCTTCGGTACATCAAAACTCATAAACTCATAATATAACTGTCATTGAAACCTTGGCGTGCGGACCCTACGGGTTCGAGAACTATGTAGACATGACCTAGAACTATTCTCGGTCAATAACCAATAGCGGGACCTGGATGCCCATATTGGCTCCTACATATTCTACGAAGATCTTTATCGGTCAAACCGCATAACAACATACGTTGTTCCTTTTGTCATCGGTATGTTACTTGCGAGATTCGATCGTCGGTATCCAATACCTAGTTCAATCTCGTTACCGGCAAGTCTCTTTACTCGTTCCGTAATACATCATCTCGCAACTAACTTATTAGTTGCAATGCTTGCAAGGCTTATATGATGTGTATTACCGAGAAGGCCCAGAGATACCTCTCCGACAATCGGAGTGACAAAACCTAATCTCGAAATACGCCAACCCAACATGTACCTTTGGAGACACCTGTAGTACTCCTTTATAATCACCCGATTACGTTGTGACGTTTGGTAGTACCAAAGTGTTCCTCCGTAAACGGGAGTTGCATAATCTCATAGTTATAGGAACATGTATAAGTCATGAAGAAAGCAATAGCAACATACTAAGCGATCAAGTGCTAGGCTAACGGAATGGGTCATGTCAATCAGATCATTCTCCTAATGATGTGATCCCGTTAATCAAATGACAATTCATGTCTATGGTTAGGAAACATAACCATCTTCGATTAACGAGCTAGTCAAGTAGAGGCATACTAGTGACACTCTGTTTGTCTATGTATTCACACATGTATTATGTTTCCGGTTAATACAATTCTAGCATGAATAATAAACATTTATCATGAAATAAGGAAATAAATAATAACTTTATTATTGCCTCTAGGGCATATTTCCTTCAATAGCCACTGACACAAACAATAGGCAAATCGGTTTCACCGATAGGGATCTCGGTCTCACCGAGATGGGATTGTAATCTCTCTGTGTATGTCCATTACCAAAATCGGTCTCACCGAGTTTGAGCAATCGGTACTACCGAGATTACAATGCAAACTCTCGTCAGCTTATTACCAAAATCGGTTCCACCGAGTTTGCGTAATCGGTCTCCCCGAGTTTGCCTGACCACCTCTCTGGTTAGCGTATTACCCAAATCGGTCCCACCGAGTTTGTGTAATCGGTCTCACCGAGATTATGTTATGCCCTAACTCTAACCATATCCGTCCCCACCGAGTTGCATCTCAGTCCCCAATCAAAATCCTAACGGTCACTAGGTTTGCTAAATCGGTCCGACCGAAGTTTCTCAATTCGGTCTCACCGAGATTGGTAAATTGTGTGTAACGGTTAGTTTTTGTGTGGAGGCTATATATACCCCTCCACCCACTCTTCATTCGTGGAGAGATCCATCAGAACATACCTACACTTCCAATACACATTTTCTGAGAGAGAACCACCTACTCATGTGTTGAGGCCAAGATATTCCATTCCCACCATATGAATCTTGATCTCTAGCCTTCCCCAAGTTGCTTTCCACTCAAATCTTCTTTCCACCAAATCCAAATCCTGTGAGAGAGAGTTGAGTGTTGGGAGACTATCATCTGAAGCACAAGAGCAAGGAGTTCATCATCAACACACCATTTGTTACTTCTTGGAGAGTGTTGTCTCCTAGATTGGCTAGGTGTCACTTGGGAGCCTCCGACAAGATTGTGGAGTTGAACCAAGGAGTTTATAAGGGCAAGGAGATCGCCTACTTCGTGAAGATCTACCGCTAGTGAGGCAAGTCCTTCGTGGGCGACGGCCATGGTGGGATAGACAAGGTTGCTTCTTCTTGGACCCATCGTGGGTGGAGCCCTCCGTGGACTCGCGCAACCGTTACCCTTCGTGGGTTGAAGTCTCCATCAACGTGGATGTACGATAGCACCACATATCGGAACCACGATAAAAACATCTGTGTCTCCAATTGCATTTGAATTTTCCAAACTCTTCCCCTTACATTCTTGCAAGTTGCATGCTTTACTTTCCGTTGCTCATATACTCTTTGCATGCTTGCTTGATATGTATTGTGTTTGTTAAACTTGTGCCAAAACTCCACTTCAACTTAAAGAAATTAAAAACTGCAACTTTTGGTACTTAGTGTCTAATCACCCCCTGATGAAGTCATGTACCTGGGGTAGGGTCATAGACCTGCCCAAAGGTACCCTCCACAAGGACACTGACAAGAGAAGCAGCCTTCCAGTCGACCTGGTAGGTTTCCACTCGACAGATTCAAAGACACTCGACCATGAAGACCCACTCGACCACCGTGGAGTCCAAGAGCCACTCGGTACCCAAGCTGCAGTAGTTAAATAGTCTTTATGACCTTAATGACACTTTTATGTAAGGCGTTACCAAGAACGCCTAGCTTTAACGCACCTTAAACCCTCTACTCATTGGGATGGCTGGGGTCTGGCGCACTCTATATAAGCCACCCCTCCACAGGTAGAAGGGTTCGCACCCTGTAACACATACGCATATAATCCAGTCGACCGCCTCCGGGCTCGAGGGCGAGGGGCTATTACTTCCTCCAAGAAGGGCCTGAACTTGTAAATCCCTTGCGTATACAACTACTCCATAGCTAGGATCTTGCCTCTCCATACCTAACCCCCATTCTACTGTCATACTTAGAACCACGACAGTTGGCGCCCACCGTGGGGCGGGTGTTCTAGCGATTTGTTGGAGAAGTTGGGATTCTTTCGATCTCCTACACCATGGTTTCTGGTGGAGTTCTGGTTGACGGCCACGAGATCCGTCTCGGTGCGCTCACGTTCACGCCGACGACTACGCTTGGCTTCAGGAGGCTCCACTCCGCGTGGGACGCGCTCCCGTCCGCTGGGCGACGACTTTGCGTGTGTGTCCATGGCGTCCTCCTGCGGCAACCGTCGACCCAAAGTATGGGTCGGCTCTGCGCCGCCTTCTTCACTCCCGATCTCCCACCGGCGCAAGCGTTCGGTCGGTCGAGGCTTCGGCGATGGGTGAGGCATGCGGTGGCCATCGGCCATCCCCAAGTCGCGGCGATCGAGGCCCGAATCTCTCTACCTGCTCGATCGGCTCCGTGAGACCGCGTCGAATGCGATAGCGATGACCCGGCGGCAGAGGTTACGATGGTCGATGGACCACGCGGTCCCCGGATTCACCCGCACCAACGGAGGTGGCGGTGGAGGCGATCCGAGCAAGCCCACGAAGAGTACTTTCCCGAGCCCCTCACTTCGCTCTAGAGGAGGAGCTTCGCCCGTCGAACATGGATGCACTTCACACTCCTATCGTTGGAGAAACCCCGAGGCTCGCGCCTTGGAGGATGCGCAGCCAACTGGTGGCCGAGCGCACTTTCGTGGAGAATCTTCGAGTACTCGGCGAGCGACGCGACTAAGGGTTCCAAAATCCAGTCGGCCTTGACTCTTTCAACCGCCAACTCAGGTATATTGAACTCCGATTCAGAATTTAGCAAATTTGCCGCCCGTATAGCAGAGTCAATTCAGCCTTCCCAATGGAGGCGGGTAGAGGTTTGCGACAAATCGAGGATTTGCTCGGCGGCAGGAGATCAAAACTCAGTTGTATCGATCGCGGAACAGGGTTCACGGCCGATCCATCGCTGCGAATTCCATCGATCGGCCCATAGTCCGAGATCGCCCCGAGGCGTGAGGAACGTGGGGGCGGCGTGATGATCAATACAAGGCGCGGCGGTATGAGCACCGATTCGATCACAACGATCGACGCCGAGTGCCCTCCTCCCCAAGGGTGGATCATACGCTCCTCGGCAGCAGGATTTACGAGCGCCAACACGGTGTTGGGCGAAGGGTTCGACGACCCGAGGAACCAGGCTTTGATGCGAGATCTATTATCGTTCAAGGTTTGGTCGACAGAACAGAGCTCACCGAGACGGCCATGATAGAGATGTTCCTTCCGGCAGAGTTCATGTCTCGGGACCAGAGTGTTTCAGCAGAGCCATCAGAGCCGCAGTGATTCCTCCCAACTTCAGGTTGGCGACTTGAGTCAGTAAGTTCACTGGAGAATCCAAGCCTGACACTTGGCTTGAAGATTACCGAGTGCCGGTTCAGATCGGCGGTGGCAACGATGAGGTAGCCATGAAGCATTTGCCTCTTATGTTGGAGGGTTCAGCCGAGCGTGGTTGAATCGATTAGCACCAGTGATATTTACACTTGGGAAGATCTTCCCGAGTGTTTGTCGGGACATTTGAAGGAACTTGCAAGCGACCCGGCAGGTTTGACGGAGTTGCGGTCGTGTGTGCAAAAGTCGAGTGAAACTTTGAGAGATTATATCCAGAGGTGGATCACTTTGCACCACACGATCGAGAATGTATCTGATCACCAGGCAGTCTGTGCCTTCAAGGAAGGTGTCAAGAACAGAGAATTGAGTTTGAAATTTGGTTGAACCGGAGATATGACCCTGAGTCGGATGATGGAGATTGCCACCAAGTATGCAAATGGTGAAGAAGAGGATCGGCTCCGGAGTGGTAAATATAAATCGGCCGCCAATGAGGCCGGCGGAGGAAATTCCAGTCGGAAGCAGAAGCGCAAAGCCGAGCCAGCGGCTCCCAGAGAGGCCTTGGCCGTGACCCCAGGAAAGTTCAAGGGGAAACCCAAGGGTCCTTGGAACCCCAAGAAGGTGAAAGACCAGGATGGAAACGACGTGTTGGATTTGCCATGTCATATTCATACAAAGAAAGATGAAGAGGGTAAACTCATTTACCCGAAACATACCACTCGACGATTGTCGGCTCTTGATTCAGCGGTTCAAGGGAAATAGCTCAAGGATAAGGATAAGGAGGCAGACAAAGTTGAGGATGAGATGACAGTCATGATGGATATCCCGTGTCAATTCCACCACGATGATTTTTGGTCGACGTCGAAAGCAAAAGTCGATTGAAGGTTATCAATCGGAAGTGAACTTGGTTGCTCCGGCGACTCCCAATTATCTGAAATGGTCCCAGACCGCCATCACATTTGACCAGTCTGATCACCCGACGCACATTGCCACCCCTGGGAGGCAAGCATTGGTGGTCGACCTAGTTGTTGAAGGCACTCGACTAACCAAAGTCCTGATGGATGGTGGTAGTGGCTTGAACATATTATACGCGGAGACGTTGAAAGGGATGGGCATTCCGATGTCGGACTTCGATTACCGATAACATGAGCTTCCACGGAGTCATTCACGGAAAGAAGGCTGAGTCACTCGGCCAAATTGCTCTTGATGTAGTTTTTGGTGATCCAAAGCATTTCCGGAAAGAAAAGTTGACATTTGAGGTCGTGGATTTCGGGCGCTTATCACGCTATGCGGGAGACCAGCTTATGCACGTTTCATGGCCCGACCATGTTACGTGTATCTTAAACTGAAGATGCCTGGTCCCAAGGGCGTGATCACTGTCATGGGCAATCGGAAGAAGGTAGAAGAGTGCTTCCAGAAAGGCTCTAAGATCGCCGATGCTCAGTTGGCAGTGGTAGAGCTACAAGAGTATCAGAAAACTGCAGATCCGAGTGATTTGTTGCGAGCTAAGAAGCCGCTTCTGAGTCGACATTTTAGTCATTGGCGAGGCAAACAGGTTCACATTCACCCGGTGATCCCAATGCTGCTCCGACCAACATCTCAACAACACTCGACTCAAAATAGGAAGAAGCGCTCATCCGGTTCCTCCGTGAGAACTGGGACATCTTTGCATGGAAGCTCACGACATGCCGGGTGTTCCTGTGGGCTGGCTGAGCATCGCCACGAGTCGACCCAAAATTCAAACCGGTTAAAGAGTATCTTGGCGGTCCGCCGTCCGTAAGAAGAAAGGCCATTGGCGAGGAGGTGGCTCGGCTCTTAGCAGCAGAGTTCATCCGAGAGATCTACCACTCCGAGTGGCTCGCCAATGTTGTCATGGTCCCCAAGAAGGACAAGTCGTTGCGCATGTGCATCAATTTCAAGCATATCAATCAGGCCTGCCTGAAAGATCATTTCCCTCTTCCTCGCATCGACCAAATAGTCGACTCAACTTCGGGATGCGAGAGGTTGTCTTTTTTAGACGCCTATTCCGGGTACCATATGATCCATCTGTATGGACTCGTTGAGATTAAAACAGCGTTCATCACTCCTTTCGGGTGCTTACATTATGTCACCATGCCATTCGGTCTCAAGAATGCCGGAGCCACATTCATGAGGATGATTCAGAAGTGTTTGCTCACTCAAATCAGTCGGAATGTAGAAGCGTACATGGACGATATAGTGGTGAAGTCACGAAGAGGTTCCGACCTGTTGACTGACCTTGCTGAAACATTTGCCAATCTCAGGAGGTATGATATCAAGCTTAACCCATCAAAGTGT
This sequence comes from Aegilops bicornis, assembly GCA_021605145.1. NCBI lineage: Eukaryota > Viridiplantae > Streptophyta > Magnoliopsida > Poales > Poaceae > Aegilops > Aegilops bicornis. The sequence goes on along the minus strand of CM038671.1, from coordinate 333,715,211 downwards.
ACATTTGGAGTTCCTGGTGGAAAGTAACTCGGTTTTCTCGTTTCTGAGCGAGGAATCGATGCTAACCCAGGAAAGGTTGGCACCATACTCCGAATGAATCGCCCTATGCGTGTGAACGATGTCCGAGAAACTTACCGGATGCTTGGCCGCTTTAAGTCGATTCATCTCGCCTTGGTGAAAAGGCATTGCCTCTTTACCGATCGATGAAGAAGTCGAGACAAGTTCGAGTGGACTCTAGAAGTCTGATGCAGCCAGCGGTGCTTCTTTGCTCCAATCAAGAAGAGCATTTGCTGCTTTACATTGCGACAATCGGACAAGTCGTCGATCTGTACTTACGGTCGGCGGGAAGAAGAAGGAAAAGCCTTCAAAGTTCAACGCCCGATTTATTATCTTTAAAATGCTTGACCCCATCAAAGCAAAGATACCCTCACTATCGGAAGCTTGTTTATGGGATCTATATGACCATGAAGAAGGTTGCTCATTATTTCTCCGATCATTCCATTACGATTCGTCGTGACGCCTTTGTCGGAAATTCTTCATAACGAGAGATGCAATCGGTCGAGTGGCAAAATGGGCGATTGAACTCCTTCCCTTGATATCAAATTCAAGGCAAAGAAAGCCATCAAGTCCCAAGCAATAGCAGATTTCCTTGCCGAGTAGGTGAGCAGCTGACTTGGACTCAAGTTCACTCGAAACCTTTGGACTATGTTTTTCGATGGTTCCAAGATCTTTGAACGGTTACAGTGCGGGGTTGTATTGGTTTCCCCGAGGAGATAGGCTCAAGTATGTTCTCCAGATTCAGTTTGATTCTTCCAACAACGAAGCGAATATGAAGCACTCCTGTATGGGTTGCGATGGCCATTTCACTTTCGGCGTCCGCGCCTTATGGTCTATGACGACTCGGATCTGGTTGTTAATCAATTGATGAAGGAGTGGGATGTGAAGCCCAAATGGCGACAGGTTATTGTAATGCAGTGAGAAAGCTGGAGAAGAAATTCGAGGGGTTAGAGCTTCATCATATACCCCAACTGAAAAATCAAGCTGCAGATGATTTGGCGAAGATAGGATCCAAAAGGGAAGCCATTCCCAGCAATGTATTTTTGGAGCACATTCATGCACCTTGATGCTTGAGGAGGATCCTTTCACAGAAGAAGCCCCGCAGCAAAAGAGTGCCAATGATCCGACTGAAGTTGACATCCTAGTCGTGGTCGACCTAATTATGGAAGTGGTGGTCATCACTCCCGACTGGACGGTGCCGTACATCGCATATATCCTAAGGAAAGAGCTCCAAGAGAATGAAGAAGAGGCTCGACAGATCGTCCGACGATCCAAGGCCTTCTGATGATCAAGGGACGATTTGTTCGGAGAAAGCGTGATCGAGTCGGCCGAAGTGCATCACGCCCGGAAGAAGGTCGAGATAATTCTTGAGGATATCCACTCGGGGGCGTGTGGCCATCATGCGTCCTCTCGGACCATTGTGGCTAAAGCATACCGGCGGGATTTCTTGGCCAAAAGCAAATGAAATGGCAAAAGAAATAGTTGACAAGTGTGAAGGATGTCGGTTCTATTCCAACATGTCGCACAAGCCCGCCTCGGCCTTGAAGACCATTCCACTCGTCTAGCCCTTCATTTGTTTGGGGATTGGACATGATTGGACCATTGAGAACTGGCGTAAGCGGCTTCACTAATTTTCTAGTAGCAATCGACAAGTTCACCAAGTGGATCGAAGCCAAGCCCATCAAGAACCTCGATGCATGCACTGCTATCAGTTTCATCAGAGAGTTGATATTCAGATATGGAGTTCCGCATAGCATCATCACCGACAATGGGTCAAACTTCGATAATGACAAGTTCAAAGCCTTTTGCGCCTCTCAAGGCACGTGGGTCGACTATGCTTCAGTGGCTCATCCTCAGTCGAATGGACAAGCGAGCGAGCAAACGGCCTCATTCTCAAAGAAATTTGAAACCACGGTGATCGTGATCTCAAGCACGCAGCGGGAGCTTGGGTCGACGAACTTCCATCAGTTCTCACGGGGATTGAGGACCACTCCTAATCGGTCGATCGGGAGAACTCCATTCTTCTGGTCTATGGAGCTGAAGCAGTTACGCCGAGTGACCCGCTTCACAATGCGCCTTGAATCGAGCTATACTCTCAAGAAGAAGCGGAACAAGCCCGGCAAGATGCAATCGACCTCTTGGAAGAGGAGAGAGAAATGGCCTGATCCGCTCGACTATCTATCAGCAAGACTTGCGTCGGTTCCATGCCAGAAATGTGAAGAGTCGAGCCTTCCAAGAGGGAGATTTAGTCCTCCGAGTGGATCAACAGAAACCACACAAGCTCGCCCCCACATGGGAAGGTCCCTTCATCGTCACAAGAGTCCTCCACAATGGAGCATATCCTCTCTACAGCGTTGATCGCCAGATCGATGAGCCTTGAGCTTGGAACGCGGAGCTGCTCCGCCCCTTTTACACTTAAAACTCACTCGGTTGAGATGTAATAAAAGTACTTTTGTAGTTTGTTTATCTAAGACAAGAATGTTATAATTTTCCCAGTGATTGTTATTGCTTTTTGTTGAAATTTCCCCCAGTGGGTGGCTTAGCTGCGAATCCGATTCGCCTAAGTTTGTAAAAAAAAAATCCTTTCCGAGTGCGAGCCAGTCTCTCACTCGGGGGCTTAGCTTGAATCCGCTTCGCCTAAGTATTCAAAATCCCACTGAGTGGCGAGCCAGCCTCCCACTCGGAGGCTTAGCTGCAGTCCAAGTACTCGCCTAAGTATTCAAAATCCCACTGAGTGGCAGCCAGCCTCCCACTCGGAGGCTTAGGCTGCAGTCCAAGTACTCGCCTAAGTATTCAAAATCCTACCGAGTGGCGAGGCCAGCCCCCACTCGGAGGCTTAGGCTGCAGGTCAAGTACTCGCCTAAGTATTCAAATCCTACCGAGTGGTGAGCCAGCCTCCCACTCGGGGCTTACAACAGCCCAAGGATTAGCCTTAACATCCAAAGTAATAAAATCCTACCGAGTGGAGAGCAAACCTCCCACTCGGGGGCTTAGCTGCAGCCAAGTGCTCACCTAAGTAATAAAAGAAATCCTACCGAATGGTGAGCAAACCTCCCACTCAGGGGCTTAGCTGCAGCCCAGGGCTCGCCTAAGTAATAAAAAAACAACCGAGAGCAGAGCAAACCTCCCACTCGGAGGCTTAGCTGCAACCTAGTGTTCGCCTAAGTAATAAAAATCCTACCGAGTGGAGAGCAAACCTCCCACTCGGAGGCTTAGCTGCAACCTAGTGTTCGCCTAAGTAATAAAAATCCTACCGAGTGGAGAGCAAACCTCCCACTCGGGGGCTTAGCTGCAGCCAGTGCTCGCCTAAGTAAGGAATTCATCCCAATCCATAAGGCCGACGAGGTCTTGGTCGATTGCTACCTCCTCCTTGAGCTTCGCCACAAGTACAACGTGCGGTCCATCCCAATCCGGAAGGACTGACGAGGTGCAGGTCGATTGCTACCTCCTCCTTGAACTTCGCCACAAGTACAACGTGCGGTTCGTCCCAATCCGTGGGGCGACAAGGTCGATCGCGATCTGTGTTCCATCTCTACTGCAGGATAGATGAAGCACAGTCGATTTGGAATTTCAACGAAATATCTTCCGAATGAGGAATAAAGTTCTCTCGAAGGCAAACAAAGCATGTTAAAGGAAAAATCAAGTTCGGATAAACGTCCTACGGATCCAAAGGTGCTCAGGCGTTAAGCCTGTTAAAGTTTATCGGTTACAGAAACCACTCGGCATTCCGAGGCAAATTTAAAGTGAGACTTAGAAGTTTTTTACTCCTCGGCGGAGGACTGGAAGGTGCAACAAACTGGTCGAGGTCGATTCCGGCTTAACATCTGGTAGCGGCAGCGATGAAAGTCTCCATGAAAGATCTGAAGTCGTGCTTCCTGGTATTGGCAACCTTGAGAGACACCAGCTTGTCCTCTTGCGCTTCTTTGCAAGTGGACACGAACCAGAGATAGAGCAACATCGGCACCACACCGGCGGAAGACATTTTCCATTCTTGCACTCGACTTGGAATCTCATTTAGTCGAGTCATCGAGATTCAAGATCATTACGAAGAGTGCATTACGGCGAGAGAGTCGAGTCGATCCGCGACATCGCAACTTCGGTCGAGCAAGATAATCCACCACGCTTAGCAACGCGAGACTCGGTCGGAGCACATTCATAGCGACCGTCCTTCACAGAGAGTTGATGGGGTCCAAGCTGGTTTCCACTCGACCGGTTTCTTCTTCAAAGTTTTGGCAGAATTCTGAAAACACAGCTCAGACTCAAAATAACGATCGTGTGATGAGCCGGTGAGAGCAACACAGTCGGATAAAAGAGATTACCTTCAAGCATGAGAAACAGCTTCTTGGCGAGCCCTCCAAGATAAATCTGGTCGTTTCGCTTCCTCGCCCGGTTAGCACCTTGTCGACAGAACAATCTTGTCGTTCTTGATCGACTAACTTCCTTGTTAGTCAGCGTCAAGAGCGGCTTTCAGCTTGGCATTTTCATCTTCGAGTTTGTCGACCGAGGCAAGCTTCTCTTGACGAGCTTTGTTTTCTCCAAAGCCGCCTATACGTACTCTCTGCAAGGTCAAGGTCCTTCTTCTTCAAAGTCTCTTCCGGTTTATATGCAAAGCAACAATGAGAACAGAGTTGAGAATGAGCGAGAAAAACAAAGGCGATCGTCAAAAATTCTCACCAGCCATACCTTTTGCTTCATCCTTTGCCTTACGCAAATTCTCCCGAGCAAGCTTCAAATCGAGGTTGAGCTGGATCTGCTTGTTCTCTAACTCAGTATAGCGAGCCACAAGCTCGCAAGATTTCTACAAAGAGTCAACCAACGAAAGACATCAAAGACAGATCACTTCCGAGTGATTAAGGAAAAATAGTAGCGTTTCTAAGACTACAGTCGAATCAAAACATTGGACAGTAGTCTCGGGGACTACACCGGCCGGGTGCACTTTCGATGTGCCCCCACTGGTTTACCAATTTAGTTCGACGATCGACCAAAAAGAGGCAAAAGGTTATGATTCTAAAACCATGGCTAATTGTCGCCGTCACCATAAGAAATATATATATATATATAGCTCTTTAGACTATAGTCATTTGCCTTGATCGACCATAGTCTCGGGGACTACACCCAGTGGGTGCACTTAGTGTGCCCCCACCGGTTTTACGGTTCCATTCGACTTGGTCCGTCCAGGTCGAATGAAGAAGATCACAGCATAAAGACTATAGCCGACTGCACGCAGTCGACCATAATCTCGGGGACTACACCCAGTGGGTGCACTTTCGGTGATGCCCCCACAAAAGTTCTATCGACACACACACCCGGTGGGTGTACAGATATGGAAATCTCGAGAAGGAAGCGGTTTCGGTAGCGTATCCTAACAAAGCAAGCAACGGTGACTTACTTGGACATTGCTCGAGAGTGAACTAGCATCATAGGCCGCTGACTAGCCTCTCGGACCGCTTTCACTGCTCCATCATGATCCCTGCACGGCGTATGGCCTCCTTAGCAAAGACTTACTTGGTCTTACGGGGCGTGGTGTGTAGCAAAGAGAGATGGTGGATCAGCGGTCGGCGAAGTGGGTCGGGCACTTGTCGTGATACGAAAGACACGAAGTCCGAGTGGGGTTGCCTCCCTCGAAATCAGCGTCTCGAGAATCGCCGCGACTTGAGCAGCCTTGCCGTGAGCACTTTCTTGTTCTTCCTCTTCCTCAATGGCGCTTCCTCGTCATCATCGGGAGAGAGCAATGGCGTGAGGCGGAACTACAAGAAAGATTCGTATAAACATGGAAGTCCAATCGACTAAAAGCTCCAGTCGACTAAAGGCGAAACCTCAGAGATCTTACCAAGGTTGGAGGTGGCCGCATCCTCCATTTCCTGATCTTCGTGCTTGGCTGAAGTCTCGGAGGTAGCGGCGCTGTAGATTTCAAGAATCGGTGATCAGTCATCAAGTCGACCAAAAGTTCACTCATGTTGAATAAGGAAATACAAGGTTACATTGGTTACCCGGAAATGGTGGGGATGACCATTCGCATCTTGGGCGAGGGCCTTCCCGCTTTGATGACATCGCTCGAGGTTGCTTGGCGGTTTCTCGGTCGGTAGCGGAGAAGTTGTCCTAGGTCGCCGTCCGACTGCTGAGTGGGCTACAGCTTTACCGCGCCGGCCGCCGGGACATGCGTCAACTTGGACCTTCCCTCCGGCGAGGAGGATCGGCGTCTTCCTCCTCTTCCTCCTCCTCCTCCTCGTCATCGTGAGCTATCATCCTCCTCATCCTCCTCGCCGTTGGACTCCCATTCCTCCGGACTTTCACCTCCACTTCCTTCTTCTTCTTCGATTTGTTTCCTGCGCCCGTTGGGCATCGAGTACATCTCGGTGGTGACCTAGAAGACAACAAAACAAGGTGAAAGTCGATGACGAATTGGCATCAAAACAGAATGAATGCAAAGAGAATCACGATCGGAGATAAGTGGTTATACCGTCTGCAGTTGGTAACTCGGTCGAGTGGTGGAATCCTCGTAGCTCGCGAGGATTGTCTTTGTTTCCTGTGATGGCAGTCATCCACTTCTCCAGTGATGGCGTCATCGACCTCCTCTGGATGGACCCGAGTGGTATCATCCGTACTGCAGTACATCCACATCGGATGACCTCGGTATTGGAGTGGCTGAATACGCCGTCGGAGAAAAACCTCCGGAGATCCATGCGGTCACCCCATCGCGAATAAGCTGGACTACACGCTCCATCACAACTTTACTTGAGCCTTCTCCTCTGGTAACACCTTGAGGAAGATGGCTTGTTCACTCGACTCATGGAGAAAGGAGGGAGCCCGGTCATTTGCCCGGCGTCGGCTGGTCTTGGCAGTAAAACCAGGTCGACTGCCACCCAATAACCGAGTCGGGAAGAGTCATAGCTGGAAAGGCGCTCTTCCCCCTCATCTGGACCCCGAGTCCCCCACACATCTGGATTACTTGGGTCCTCTCGTCATTCGGGTTCGTTTTCTTCACCGTCTGAGAGCGACGGTGAATATGTGCTTGAAGAGACCCGGTCTGATCGACAACCCAAGAAATTCTCGCATAGCGAAATGAAAGCATCAAGATAGACAATGGAGTTTGGAGTGAAATGATGGAGTTGCGCTCCAAAAAGTTCAAAGACCCCGGAAAAAGGATTTGGCGGCAGAGAAAACCCCGATCTACGTGGGTGGCCAGGAGGACACACTCACCCTCTTCAGGCGGTTGCCACTCCGTGCCGGAAGCCTCGCCGACCCATGGGGATCAGTCCTTCATTGGCCAGATCAGCGAGATCCTTCTCGGTGATGGTCGAGCGGATCCAGCCTCCTTGGACCCAGCCCTGCGGCATCTTGGACTGCTGAAGAGGAGCCGCCTGACCGGGCGCTCCCCTTGGCCTTCGCCGCCTTCTTCACCGTTCCAGGGCTGTGGTCTTCTCCTTCACCATGGTCGCGGCAAGAAGGCAAGTACCGAGCTTCGGCTACCAGATGCATTTAAGAGCCTTGGCGAGAAGGTTTGGAGGCGAGAGAGGAGAAGTCCGAGGTCGCCTGCTCAAAATGCCCCGTCAACGCTTTATATGGGGCCGCCAGTGGCTGACCGGTAGGCCTGTGCAATCCCGGCCACAATCCCGCAACAGGCGCGTGCACGATACGTGGCGAAAAAGGCGGCGCGAAGATCGAGGCGTCATCATCTTATCCCATCCGAGTGCCGCGGTTTTCTCCGCTTCGCGCGCTTCCCAAAATTCGGATCCCGCGAAATCCGCTAACCGCAGAGCAACTCGTCAGATAACAGATTTCCTCCGATCCGTCGCTCGGAAATCCTCAGGTTCACGAAGTTCACTCGACAAACGTGAAGAATGGATCAAGGCGACTGAAAGATAAGTTGATGCCATCACTAAAAGGTCGTTGATCCAGAGTAAGACGCACTCACAACACGAAGAATAGGTCGGAAAGATTATCAACTCCTTCCTCACTCAAACCTCGATCCATTCGGGGCTAATGATGAAGTCATGTACCTAGGGTAGGGTCATAGACCTGCCCAAAGGTACCCTCCACAAGGACACCGACAAGAGAAGCAGCCTTCCAAATCGACTGGTAGGTTTCCACTCGACGATTCAAAGACACTCGACCATGAAGACCCACTCGACCACCAGAGTCCAAGAGCCACTCGGTACCCAAAGCGGTCTTGTAGTTAAATAGTCTTTATGACCTTAATGACACTTTACGTAGGGCGTTACCAAGAACGCCTAGCTTTAACGCACCTTAAACCCTCTACTCATTGGGCTGGCTGGGGTCTGGCAAGACTCTATATAAGCCACCCCCTCCACGGTAGAAGGGTTCGCACCTGTAACACATACACATATAATCCAAATGACCGCCTCCGGGCTCCGAGACGTAGGGCTATTACTTCCTCCGAGAAGGGCCTGAACTCGTAAATCCCTTGCGATACAACTACTCCATAGCTAGGATCTTGCCTCTCCATACCTACCCCCCATTCTACTGTCATACTTAGAACCACGACACCCCCCCCCCCCTCTAGACACCTCTTCTCGATCCTTTCAATTGGTAACAGAGCCAGGTTTCCATTGACTTGGTTTAAACACCTTTGGAGGAAGATGGATGTGTCTACTTTGGGGAGTCTTAGACATAGAGTGCCTATTCTTGATGGAGAATATTTTCATGAGTGGAAAAATGAAATGCTTGAGATTTTCAATGAATATCACTTGAACAAGTACATTGCTAGCCCTTGTGCACCTCATATTGATCCCTCGCATCCCACACCCGAAGAGGATCTTGACATGATTCGCAATCTTAAAACCATCAATCTTATCATAAGAGGATTGCCCAAAAATTTGATTGCTAGTTTGCCTACTCTTGATTGTGCCTATACTATATGGAAATTTCTTGAGGAACGATTTCCAGATTATTCCTTGAAAAATTTAGACGAAATTCTCCATAAGTCTATTGCTTTGAGTAAGATGAATTCTAGTGATCCTAGCTTTGGTGATTGTCTATTTGAGCTTACCAATCTCATGTGTGCCATAGGAAATGTTGGGATCATTAGCGATATCATATCCGAAGCTATTAGAATTCATAAAGGTGACCATTGTGATGATCATTTGTCTAATGAATTACCCTCTCTAGGAACTGATCAATCACAAAATGATGTTGAACATGGATACTATGATGAGGATGATGATAGTGACTATGATCTCGATGATGCGATGATACACTTTGGTCTTATGGCAAATCTTCGCGGCTACATGGCTGGAGGAAAGGAATGGGTCCTTGATAGTGGATGTACTGATCATATGACCGGAGATAAAGACATGTTCCGTGAGCTTGCTGGAAACGACGGCCCTCGAAAGTATGTCACTTTTGGTGATAATTCAAAGGGTAAGGTGGTTGGCCTTGGCAAGGTGTCCATCTCACATGATATCTCCATACAAAATGTCATGCTCGTTGAATCTCTTGGCTACAACTTACTTTCAGTATCTAGACTTGCTTATTTCGGTTTCAATGTCCTATTTACTAAAGTAGACTACCAAGTGTTTCGTAGAGATAATCATAAAATGGTCTTTACCGGTATACGTAGAGGAGATCTTTACATTGTTGATTTCACTAAAAGGGCTCAACCTAGAACTTGCTTAATTGCTAAATCTTCTAAAGGCTGGTTGTGGCATAGAAGGCTAGGCCATGTGGGCATGCGAAACCTTGACAAACTCATTAAAGGAAATCATATCCTTGGCGTTAACGATGTCATATTTGACAAGGATAGACTTTGTAGTGCTTGTCAAGCAGGGAAACAAGTTGGAGGAAGTCATCACGCTAAGAACATCATGACCACAAGAAGACCACTCGAGCTACTTCACATGGATCTATTTGGTCCAAATGCCTACAAGAGTCTCGGTGGTAACTCATTTGGTCTAGTCATAGTTGATGATTTTTCAAGATTTACGTGGGTGTTCTTTCTTGATGACAAATCGTAGGTCCAAAAGATCTTCAAAAACTTTGCTAGGAAGGCCCAAAATTAATTTGACGTGAAGATTAAGAAGGTTCAGAGCGACAACGGAACGGAGTTCAAGAACGCAAATGTAGACACCTTTCTTGACGAAGAAGGGATTGCACATGAGTTCTCGGCTACGTACACACCTCAACAAAATGGAGTTGTTGAGAGGAAGAACTGGACTCTTATCGAGATGGAAAGAACGATGCTTGATGAGTACAAGACGCCAAAACACTTTTGGGCGGAAGCGGTTGAGACAGCTTGTCATGCAACAAATCGCTTGTATCTTCACAAGCTACTCGGCAAGAAGGCATACGAGCTCCTCACCGGTAACAAACCCCAAGTTGGATACTTTCGAGTATTCGGCTCAAAGTGCTACATTCTTGATAAGTATCGTTGTTCTAAATTTGCTCCTAAGTCTCATGAAGGTTTCCTACTTGGTTATGGCTCAAACTCTCACACATATCGTGTCTACAACAATTTCACCCAAAAGGTTGAAGAAACGGTAGATGTGAAGTTTGATGAATCTAACGGCTCGCAAGTAGAGCAATTGCCAATTAATGTAGGAGACAAAGATCCTTCGGAAGCAATCCAAGACTTGTCTATTGGCAAAATTCGTCCAACGGAGATGAAGGAGAGTACCTCGTCCGTCCAAGTGGAAGCTTCTACCTCACGACAAGGTGAACCAAGAGTTGATATGGAAGCATCCACAAGTGGGACACACCAAGATGAAGAAAATGAGGAAGTGCACGAAGACGAACATCAAGAACCTCCTTCTCCACCACGACAAGAGAACGACAACGCTAACAATGAAGAAGGCCAAGAAGAAGAACAAGATGAAGAAGATGTTCAACCAAGACCCAAGCAAAAGCTTTCACGAGTTCGAGCAAGAATTGCTAAAGATCATCCCGTGGAGAAAATCTACAATGATATCCAAACCAGGAGAAGCACTCGCTCTAAAACTCGTTTGGCTAACTTTTGTGAACATTACTCATTCATCTCTAGCATTGAACCTATGAAGGTTGAAGAAGCATTGGAGGATCCGGACTGGATAAATGCTATGCATGAAGAGCTACACAACTTTGAGAGAAATTAAGTGTGGACATTGGTCGAGAAGCCCGACAACAGCCACAACATCATTGGTACCAAATGGGTGTTTCGCAACAAGCAAGATGAATATGGACAAGTGGTTCGCAACAAAGCACGTCTCGTCGCCCAAGGCTACACACAAGTCGAAGGTATGGACTATGGTGAGACATATGCCCCCGTTGCTAGACTTGAATCCATTAGCATCTTACTTGCTTATGCTAATCACCATGATATCACCTTGTACCAAATGTACATTAAAAGAGCTTTTCTAAATGGTGAAATTGAGGAGGAAGTTTATGTTAAGCAACCTCCCGGCTTTGTCAATCCTAAGAAACCTAATCATGTCTACAAACTTCACAAAGTCCTTTATGGTCTTAAACAAGCTCCTAGAGCATGGTATAAATGCTTGACCAAGTTCCTTATTGAAAAAGGCTTTGAAATTGGATAGATTCTACTATTTTTACTAAAAGGGTTAATGGAGAACTATTTGTATGCCAAATTTATGTTGATGATATTATATTTGGATCAACTAACCCTCATTTTAGTGAAAAGTTTGGGAAGCTAATGTCGGAGAAGTTTGAGATGTCTATGATGAGTGAACTCAAATTCTTTCTTGGTTTGCAAATCAAGCAAACTAAGGAAGGTACCTTTGTCTCTCAAACGAAGTACACCAAGGACTTATTCAAGAAGTTCAATATGCAAGAATGCAAAGGTATGACTACACCCATGCCTACTAGTGGACACCTTGATTTGACCAAAGATGGTGAACCGGTTGATCAAAAGGTTTATCGCTCTATGATTGGTTCATTATTATATCTATGTGCTTCACGTCCCGATATCATGCTAAGTGTGTGCATGTGTGCACGATATCAAGCTGCTCCTAAGGAATGTCATCTTAAGGCCGTGAAGAGGATAGTGAGATACTTAATACATACACCAAATTTTGGCATTTGGTATCCAAAGAGGGCTTCCTTTGATCTTGTTGGCTACTCCGACTCGGACTATGCCGGTGACAAGGTTGATAGAAAGTCCACTTCGGGTACTTGTCAATTCCTTGGTAGATCTCTTGTGTCTTGGTCTTCCAAGAAACACAACTCGGTATCCTTATCCACCGCCGAAGCGGAATACATTGCCGCTGGGTCATGTTGTGCTCAATTACTTTGGATGACCCAAACTCTTAAAGATTATGGGATATATGTGAAACATGTTCCATTACTTCGTGACAATGAAAGTTCTATCAAGATTGCTCACAATCCCATGCAACACTCTCGAACTAAGCATATTGAAGTTTGTCATCATTTCATTCAAGATCACGTTGCTAAGGGTGACATAAATCTTAAGCATGTTTGCACCGATAAGCAATTAGCGGATATATTCACTAAACCACTTGATGAGAAAGTGTTTTGCAGGTTAAGAGGTGAATTGAACATCGTTGATGCTTCAAACTTGCAGTAGGAACTCCATTGAATACATGGAAGACTTGAGCTTACGATTAATCTTTGATATTTCTCCTATGATGATTATCTTATGTCTTGAAAATTTTGCATCTTGCATGTTACCTAACCCTTGTAGGTACTTGGATGAATCTAATTCTATGAGATTGCAACTCACTCACATCTTGAGCAATCTCTACATCACCAAGTCTCTACACAATGGTGGTTGAAAACAAGGAAACACGAAACCTTTCAAACATATCCTTTGACAAATTCTATGTTTAGTTTCATGATTGTCATGTTGGATACACAAGTGCTCTTCCTTGCAAAAAACTAACCCATGTAGGTAGATGAACTCAAAATCCAAATGGTGCTCCCAACTCTTGATGAGCTACATCAACCTTGAGCAACCCACACAAGTTCAACTACATGATCACGATCAACACCACCATCCAAGGTATGTTATTCCATCTTAGAGAAGCTTTACTCCAAGTCATGAGTCAAAGCAACTCGACAAGATGCTTAAACGAAAAATGGTAACCCCATTTTGAGCTTAAACAATGAGTATGGCCTATGATCAAGTGATCTCACTTGACTCCTAAGTCAATATACTCTAACATAGGTGACTTTGTCACCGCCCAACTCTAGATGAAGTTCCCTTGTGTTCTTGTCTGTGCTCTTGCATTTGTCTCATGCATATTTGTTTCCCCTTTCAAAAATAACTTCATCTAGATCTTTTAGTTTCTTTTCTTTGTTCTTTGTTCTGCATTTTCTGCATCCAATTCAATGCAAATCTTTGTGAGATCTTATTTGTCTAGTGAGCTGAGGTGACAAGTGTTTTTCTCTATGATGAACTCGGTTCCACCAGTTTCATGTTTAGGTCCGTCAAGATTTTGAGCAAATCAAGCATACAACTTCGGTGACACCGATTTCACTCTGAGGAAAAACATTTTGCCACTTATTCCTGCTTTATTCTCTATCCAGCTCCACTAAATGAATCTTGTCCTCTGCAAGCATCACATTTACCTTAATGCTTTGTACTGTGATTCAAGGACCGAACCCATTCACAACAAATTCCAGAAGACCCTTCTTGGAAATTGATGTCAAAGGGGGGGAGAGAGATCACATCAAAGCTTAATCATATCTCTAGGGGGAGAGATCTCTAGGGGGAGGGAATACTCCAGGAAATAGTAATCTTCAAGGATCCCAGATGCTTGGTGTTCAAGAGGAGAGATGCCACATATCTTCTTGGGGGGAAAGACATGTTCATATGTGCTTATTTGCATTAGCTCTATTCATTTGTTTCTTTGAGCTCTGATTTTCTGTTCCCTATCTTCTCCCAGTATCCCATGCTAGATTCAGAGGGAGCAAGACATCTAAGGGAAGGAAATCCTTGAATTTATTGCACATCTTTGCCTTTGGGGACATGTCTATATCCATTGTGGTACTTAGTACTCACTCTACATGTCATCCCAGTCTTGGTACTCGTGTGGTTTCTTTTGTTTGCTCTGGCCAGTAGGTGTATCTGTGTTATCTAACCTTGTTCACGCAGGTTCATCCCATCCTAGCCAACTCAAGACCACAAGGTAAGTATATGCATCATAGTCATGTGTATGAGAAATTCTTGCTGATGTACATACTGTTTGCAAGAAGGACTCATGGGCATGAAGGTACATTTCCCATATTCATATCTTTTGCCTTCGATGCATATAGCCAAGATACATGTAACACATTGCCTACTCTATCATGGTTATGCTCTCACATGCTTCTATATTCCATATTCACATGATTGCATACATGTAGGGGAGCCTATGCATGTTACATGTCTTTCCAAAGCTTTACTTGCTATTCTCTATATCTTTATCTAAAGCTTTGATGTATGTTGCCATCAATTACCAAAAGGGGAGATTGAAAGCACAAGTGCTCCTGGGTGATTTTGGTAATTAATGACAACATATCTCTTGTTGGACTAACACTTTTACCTAGTATGTTTAGGACAAGTTCAACAAATTAAGTGGCATGGACTAAAGGATGTGGAACCCCTTCAAGATGCTAAGGACAAAGGATTGGCTCAAGCTTCAAGTACAAGACTCTACATTTTATATTTTAGTGATCCAAGACCACATTGAGTCTATAGGAAAATCCAATACTATCAAGAGGGGATGAGGTGTTGCTTAATGGCTTGCTTGCTCAAAGTGCTTAGTGATATGCTCCAAAACCCTCAACTACCTTCCCACATCCACATATGACCTAAACCAAAAGTCAAACTCGGCCCCACCGATTCTTTCTATCCGGCGCCACCGAGTTCAGATGTCATAGCCAATCGCCACAAACCTTAGGCAAATCGGTTTCACCGATAGGGATCTCGGTCTCACCGAGATGGGATTGTAATCTCTCTGTGTATGTCCATTACCAAAATCGGTCTCACCGAGTTTGAGCAATCGGTACTACCGAGATTACAATGCAAACTCTCTGGTCAGCTTATTACCAAAATCGGTTCCACCGAGGTTGTTTAATCGGTCTCACCGAGTTTGCCTGACCAACTTTCTGGTTAGCTTATTACCAAAATCGGTCCCACCGAGCTTGTGTAATTGGTCTCACCGAGATTATGTTATGCCATAACCCTAACCATATCGGTCCTACCGAGTTGCATCTCAGTCCCACCGAAAATCCTAACGGTCACTAGGTTTGCTAAATCGGTCCGACCGAGTTTCTCAATTCGGTCTCACCGAGATTGGTAAATTGTATGTAACGGTTAGTTTTTGTGTGGAGGCTATATATACCCCTCCACCCACTCTTCATTCGTGGAAAGAGCCATCAGAACATACCTACACATCCAATACACATTTTCTGAGAGAGAACCACCTACTCATGTGTTGAGGCCAAGATATTCCATTCCCACCATATGAATCTTGATCTCTAGCCTTCCCCAAGTTGCTTTCCACTCAAATCTTCTTTCCACCAAATCCAAATCCTGTGAGAGAGAGTTGAGTGTTGGGGAGACTATCATTTGAACCACAAGAGCAAGGAGTTCATCATCAACACACCAATTGTTACTTCTTGGAGAGTGGTGTCTCCTAGATTGGCTAGGTGTCACTTGGGAGCCTTCGACAAGATTGTGGAGTTGAACCAAGGAGTTTGTAAGGGCAAGGAGATCGCCTACTTCGTGAAGATCTACCGCTAGTGAGGCAAGTCCTTCGTGGGCGACGGCCATGGTGGGATAGACAAGGTTGCTTCTTCGTGGACCCTTCATGGGTGGAGCCCTCCGTGGACTCGCGCAACCGTTACCCTTCGTGGGTTGAAGTCTCCATCAACATGGATGTATGATAGCACCACCTATCGGAACCATGACAAAAACATCCGTGTCTCCAATTGCGTTTGAATTTTCCAAAATCTTCCCCTTACATTCTTGCAAGTTGCATGCTTTACTTTCCGCTGCTCATATACTCTTTGCATGTTTGCTTGATATGTATTGTGTTTGTTAAACTTGTGCCAAAACTCCACTTCAACTTAAAGAAATTAAAAGCTGCAACTTTTGGTACTTAGTGTCTAATCACCCCCCCCCCTCTAGACACCTCTTCTCGATCCTTTCAGAAAGCCACAGTCCGTCCTGCATAGGAAAAGAGTCAGGTGAACTCGCAAAAAGGACAGACATAGCAATGATAAACTTCAATTCAGATGTAACAACAAAGAGGGGGTGGGATTGATGTAAATGGCACATGAAGGGGGGGGGGGTAGGAAATTATGTGTTCCCTTGATTCGTAGTCGCCACGTACTCAATCGGGAAATGTCTGATCTGGACCTTTGAGTTTTTGTAGTGACAGTTCCATGTCTCTTTGGCGTTGTTGATGAAGAATTCAGCATGCGAAGTAAGGTCTGCATCGGATGCCGAACGCATGGAATCAAGCACCTCAAAGCATTGGTTCTTCAGGTCAAGACAGATCGCGTAGTGGTGACCACACTTGTCGTGTGGGTCATGTGGTGCAAGCTCCTGGAACATGGGGAACAGGACCTGCATGTAAAAGTGAAGGAAATGAGAAGCAGAGTTCACATGAAGAACAACAGAGGGACAAAAAAAGTAGAATCACATAGAATGTTTAGTTATAGTGGGTAGTTGAAAGAAATTTGCCGTCCATGTATGAACAAAATTTGCCGTGTATTTTACTTTGAAGTTGCCACATAGTTTGCACGGGATGCAAAAATCAAAAAGTCAGTTTGCACGGCATAAAAGAATCATGTCTACTAAGTAAAAAAGGAAGAACTAAAACGTAAGCAGATCATATATAGAAAGTAGAAAAAAATATGAATGGTAGAAAGAGCAAAGCAAAATGTGGTCATTACGCTTTCAGCTCCTTCATGTGCTTATTCTTTGGCCCTCGCATTTCCAAATCGCTTGACAATATCATTACAAGCTGAATTACATTTCCTTTGTGGCCCCGACTTCGTGCTCGTAGTCTTCCACGGAGGTGGGTGAACTACCCTCTTGCCTCACGAGAACCGGGGTGGCACTCCTAATGGTATCCTCGAGATACCGTGTCTGAAGCACATTGGAACTTGATTGCCTCGACCTCGTGAGGACCTCCTCTGCAATGCTGCCTCCTCGATCCTGCGGTAAGGTTCATCAAGTGACGGTGAAATCTCCTCAGGGGTGCCTGCAAGGATCAAAAAAGTGGGTTAGGATACCTAGAAAACAAAACAATTGGAATGTGAAAAGATAGGGTGCATGATGTGAAATGTAGGTACAAAAAGTAGGGAGTTGCCATGTGGAGGCAAATCGAGTTGCCATGTGTAGTGCACCGTAGTTGCCATGTGACAGCAACTATAGTTGCCATGTTGTGTCAACTCCAGTTGCTATGTGCTTGCCGAATGGAAAATGCAACATGGAAACAAAAATACAGGTGACATGGTGCAGCAAATCCAGTTGCCATGTGTATTGCACTGTAGTTTCCATGTGACAACAACTACAGTTGCCATGTTGAATCAATTTCAGTTGCCATGTGATTGCCAAATGTAAAATGCAGCATGGCAACAAAAAAATGTAGGTGACATGGTGCAGCAAATCCAGTTGCCATGTCATCACATAACAGTTGCCATTACAAGTGAGAACCCCAAAAAAATGCTTGGGACAAAAGTCAGACTACACAGATGTATACAAGAAAATGATAAGCACATAAGAAAAGTACCTTGGATGATCGGCTCTGCGAACTTGATGCCTTTCCTGCCCTCGACCATTGGCTGCGCCATCATTGCGGGCATGCCTCCCGGAAAGCAAAGGCAATCGCATAGGATCCGCACCTTGGTTGATCTTGGTGATGCCAAGGCTGAAGCTCGGTGGGGTGAAGGCCATTGGGTGCCTCTCATGCCTACTGGCCGGACCGCGAACAACTTGCGGGGCAGAATCCAAGGGTGAAAGATCAACAAACATATCTGAATCGGCCGCTACAGAATGATCGGGCTTATTTGTAGGGCGGGGCGTGTTGTCAGCGGTATCAGCCGCAGCTTCCTTGACAATCTTCTTGTTTGGGCTGTAGGGGACACCAACATTGACTGGGAGCCTGGAAGTCTTGTGATTTAAGTGAGGGATTTCCACTGCGGGTAAAGGCGCAGTCTGCTCCGGGTGTTCACCTGCGTCACTCGTGCCCGGCTTGACACTTGCATCAGTTGTGCTCCGGTCTTTCGGTTTCTCCATCACATTGCTTTTGGCAGGTGGCGGGAACAGTGTGGACGCAAGAACATAACCAGACTCATCTCTGCTGCTCCTAGCTACAGTTGGTGCATTGGGTATGTCTGTTGATTGCTTGCGGGGGCTACGACGCCACGGTGGAAGACCAAAGACGCTTGAAACCGCCTTATAGCGATATCTGCATCGATAGGAGCTGGGCTGTTGTGCCAAGACTCTCACCTGTAGATGGCATATCATTATGAACTGCCGCCTCAGCCACTTCTATCGTGGACACAAGAGTGCCACCACGCACGCGCTTGGAATCAGTGTCAGATGAGCGGGAATCTTCCTTGCTTAGGTTGGTCTCGGGAGCGTCCACTTCAACGCTTGCTGATGGGGTGGCATGGCTCACAAAGGCATCCTTCATTGCTAGAAGCGTTGGCAATATTTCAACTGTCTGGCAGATACCGACTCGTCACTCCACGATGTCACGGATGCTCGTTGTTCTAACTCGCACATACGCAACTTGGCGGAGATGGTCGGCCACTTGCGTCAGAGTTAGTGGGAACAGTTAACGGTGCAGCAGCAGTTTTGTCAACTGGCGCCTCATGAACATCTGAGTTGCCCCCTGTTGACAACTTTGAATGAAGGTGTTCGAGTGGGTCCCTAATGATATGCTTGGCCCCGCGTGTAGTAGTCTTCTTCACCCTGCAAAAAAGTAAGCACATGCAAAAGGTATTAAAAATGAACAAAAAATATTTGCCATGGTATAAATCTAAAAAGAATGAAAAATAGGTGGAAAAGCTGGTAGTTGCCATGTAAGGGGAATATGTGTTGCCATGTGGCATAGTTAGCAGTTGCCATGCAAATCCAGCAAGAGTTGCCATTCTAGCCAACTTGAAGAATGATAAAAATGTCTGATCTAACATGAATGCAATTTCAAAACTAGGTATGGGATGAGCACACAAGCCAATGGAAAGATGGCAGTTGCCATGTAGGTACAATAAGAGTTTCCATTTGGCCTAGATAGCAGTTGCCATGTAAAAAACAAGCATGAGTTGCCATGCAGTTAAAAAGGAAGGAAATCATTTGAAAAACAGCAGTTGCCATGTGGGGACGATGACAAAAGCCCATGTGGCAAGCCGAACGGATGCATTGAAAAATAAAAAATATAGCACTATGTCAATGAAAGCACATGGAAAACCTACTTCTTGACTGGCTTTCTCAGGTCTCGCAACACGACAGGATCCCCGGTGTTGGACGTCGTCGTACGAGGAGATGACACAGTGGAAGGGTGTCACCTGACAATGGTGGCACCTTTGTTCAACCGAGCAGAAACACGGGTTGGCGTTGGTGCCTGTTTCTTCGCAACTACTCGTCCACCAGCTGTCGCCTCACTGCACGTATAAGATGGAGGAAAAAAAAGGTGGCAATTGTCAGACAGCATACTCGTTGCCGCGCTTAGCAAAAAACAAATGCAAAAAGGGAACAGTCTGTTCCAAAAATATAGACAAAACAAAAAACTAAAATTAAAGTCGAACCTCCTCCTAGCAGCTACGGGATCGGTCCTAGACCTCTTGCCAGGAGAACCCTGCCCAACATCCTCTGGAGCCCTCCCCCTCTTTGATGGCAACACCCCCTCGCCTCTCGCAGTCGTATGTTCGTTGACTCTCTCTTGTGGGGGACATCTGGTGCATCCTTGCCCTTCTTACCACCTGCACGAACTTCAACATGTTCATCATCATCGATGTCCTGTTGCACGTTCTCCATGTCATCGTCGTCATCCTTGTTGAGACCAGCGTCTCCATCTAGTTCATCTTGTGTGTCAGCAAGCTCTTGGGAATTGTTGTATTCATACCGGCCACGGCAACCAGTTGGCCGATGTGTCCATTCTGGGGCAAATGTAGTGAACTGCCTCGCAACAGCGTGTCATTGCCGGAGCCATTAAGGGACGCCCACCCTCAACCAACTTCCCGAGCAAGCCGGTCATTCCGGATGCAAGCGCCCAATTAGATGCTCAACAGGTGCCCTACTTTCGCGTACCGCGAAACAAGAAGCAGCAATAACCAACCATATTACAGTCACTTGCACGACATTAAAAATAATCCAAGGCAACCATAGATATATATATATATATCTTTGATTACCACAGTAGGGCAAGACGGAGCTGAGTGAACGTCCATCCACTTTCCAAAGTTTTTAGGCCCCCCAAACACCCTGTAGTCTATAGCATGCTTGGCCATCAGCTGGAAAAAACCAAAAAAATAGCTAGGATGTAAGAGAGAGAATGATGAACACTGACTAGCGGTTCATGTGTTGCAAATACAACAAAAAAAGAAGACGCGAATATAAGTTTCAGCATGAATGACAGAGTTGCCATGTGGAGTGAGACATGGATACCATACGCGGACAGCCATGGCTAACAAAGGTAGTCATCTCTTGTTAACCACAGACGGTTGCCACATGACGATATGTTATGCCGCAAAAATTTGTAAGAATGCCGTGTAGAGAAAGAAACCAGAACTAACCTGCAGTTTTCCATATTTGGTATCGATTACCTGTCTGCAAGCACAAACCTGACCTTGACAAAGATCGATAGTCCACGCAGAAATAACAAACTTGTGCGAGGGCGGCGGGCCTCTGTCCCAAAGTTGAAATCCATGGTGGATGATCAAGACAATCGGCGATACATGAGCTGATGTACAACAATTTTAAAAAGAAAAAAATATCAGTTGCGATCATGGTATTTTGCGAAAAAATAGGATAATATATGTTCCTACGATCATCAAGTTGAAATGCATGAAAAGAGAAAAAGAAGAAGTTGCCATCTGTATGTGCTAGTTGCCGTCATAGTGTGATGGCAGTTGCCATATTGTCATGATGGCAGTTGCCATCATAGTATGATGGCAGTTGCCATATTGTCATTATGGCAGTTGCCATCTTGTTATGATCAGGTTGACATGCATGAATAAAAGGTGTGAAAAAGAGTGTTCACAGAAAGGACTGGTAAAAAATACCATTAAATGCAGTCGACAACCATTTTGGTACATCTTGCTTGAGAATGCATCATGCAGGAAGTCGGCAATGAACTTACACCAATTCATGTTCTTCACATCTTTCGATTTACCGCATCAAGACAATTTTCTGGACAACGAGTTGCCGCATCAGAAATCAAATGGAAAAAACATAAAGAAACACCGGCAGTGACTAGCTTGCACATGACATCGGAGCAAAAAAATTGAAGAAAAATAATGTAGTAAAGATAGATCATTCACCAGGATGGGGAAGCATTTGTTTCTTGGGCGAAGAAAAGTGGTCGGCGCGTAAATCTCACCAAGCCGGTCGCATACATGGTTGACTAGATTCGTGCACAGGACATTGATCAGAGCCTGCATACCCATCTCAGCAGCAGCTCCCTTCTGATCGTCGGAAAATCTGCTACCAATGAAGTCGGTCGTTCTGGGAGGCCACATTGCGAGTACGTTTCTTCTTCTGCAAAAAACAGACAAATGATCAGTTGTTGCCATGTTTTCACTGTCATGAAATTTTAGTTCATGACAGACGACTACAAAGCTCTAGGTGGCAACCAATAACATATGCAGGAGGAAGAGGGTGTGTGGACAGTTACCTCATCGCTCTCTTTTCTCCGTCCAGTTGCCCGATTCTGCTGTGGTGGATCCATGAAATCATCATCATCATTTTGATGATCGCCATGAAACCATTCTGGCGAGGTAAGAACATACCAAATTGTCACGGTGGAAATGAAAATGCAGGAAGTAAGCAGTTGCCACCTAATAGAATGTCCTTGCCGCATGGGCTCGAGTGAAAATGTCAACTAGTGAATGCAAAATATCACATGAACACGCACGCACCCCCCTATGATTGTCGAAAACATAAATGTGGCAATTAAGCACATTGATTACATTTGAAAAAAAAATGTACAGACCGTAAATGCACTTAAAAACAAAATGTTGAAGTTGCCATGTTAGCACAAGATAGTACGAAAGAAAGTCACAAAATCCTCCACTGCACAAACCTAAGATGTGGCAGCTTACACCCTATCCTCATACAACAATGACTTGCCATGTGTTCAGTGGCAAAAATGTGCTAGGTTGAAATTGCCATGTTAAAATGCAACACCGAATTCAAAAAAGTGATGAAAAACATCTAATGAACAACTTGAAATTGCCACAGTGTGTTCAGATATCACAAGTCATCATGGCAAAACACGAAAATTGCGTCTGCCGTACAATAAATTTGCCACATTATGCTGACTGTAATATGGCAACAGACATGTTGTGTTCAGACAAATACTTGCCACATGGAAAGCATATATATGGCATCTGACACAATTGATGTGCAAATTAGTTGCCATGTTATGCAGCCAATTTGCCACATTATCCTCTCTACAACATGGCAACAGCCCACAAGCAGTGTTCACAGCCTATTTGCCACGAGAATATACTATCCAAGTGGCAATGTATACCACGATTGATGTGCGATTAGTTGCCATCCAAAGTGCAATTGGTTGTCAAAGCTGCAGTGATGATTATCGATTTACTACACTTTACCATTCCTACAGTGTGGCAGCTATCACAACCATTCAGTAAAAATTAGTTGCCACATGGAAAGCATGTTTGTGGCAACTATCACAGTCATTCAGGAAATTAGTTGCGACATGGAAAAGCATGTTTGTGGCAACTATCACAGTCATTCAAGAAATTAGTTGCCGCATGGAAAAGCATGTTTGTGGCAACTACCACAACCATTCAGGAAATTAGTTGCCATACAGTCATGATAGTTACTCAAACCACCACGTTTGCCTTCATACTGCAGTTTGTAAAACAACTAACTAGATCTAGGGTTTAATGGCAACTATAATGACTTGAAATTCATTCCCAAAATTCTTCGCGAACTGATCGCAAATACCAATTCGAAGCAATGCGCAACTATCAGATCGGAAAACAACGGCCCAATCCCAAGGCACAACCAGTGTGTGTCTCCTGGACAGAACCACACCGGCGAGACCGCCACACATGGGCGGCGAAATCGCCAGTGCCACCGAAAACGGCAAGCACAGGACTCCGCCGCCGGTGGGAACGCAGGCGCATCGCCAAATCGCCTGAATCTCTACGAATCTCGAGCGAAGCATCGAACACGGAGGGAAGGGGAGAAAAATGCAGGCAAGGATTGTGAGAGTGGGAGCGAGCATTACCTTCAATCTGTAGGCGCTCCGTGCCGCTCCGGTCCGGCGAGCACCACCGACGGCATGAACGCCGTCGACTCTTCCGCCTCCGTCGCCTTTCTCCTCGTCTTCTCCTCCAATCGTCACGAAATGCACGAAGTGGGTTGTGCGAGTAACTGTGGGGATGAGTAAATGGAACCGTGAGGGGGAGACGGGCGAAGTGCGCGAAGTGTTTGATGTCAACCACGGTCAACGCATGGCGTGCGGGCGCATAGCAGTTCCACCGCACGCCTCGAAGGCAACACCGATCATGAGGGGGGGCAACCAACATGCGGGCGAACTATGTCACACATCACACACGCATCTTGTCCTACGTGGCACAGAAAATCGACCAGATTGTGCCAAGATTCGTGCATATAATACTGAACGGTGATGGGTGCGTGTGGTCGAGATGGTCAACGCCCACACGTGTAGGCGTTAACATTTCCGTAAAGTTTTTAATTGGAGATGCTCGGATTGCGGCGACCGCGGAACGGCACGCATTACGTTTCCCACCTGCGCGGCGCAACCTCCGGCCGATCCGACCCACCCCCGCTGCAAAACCGTCGGTGGCGTCGCCCTTCCACCGCGCCGCCACTTCACTACCCCTCCGCCGCCGGCCTCGTCCTCCTTTCCGTCACACACCACAAGCGTTCAAAGAGAGGGGAGCGAGCGAGCGAGTGCCCGCACACGCGTCACTTCTCCGATCTGGTCCGGCTGTTCCGCCAGAGAGCAAGCCCAGGATCCCGCCTTTGTTCTAGCTGCCGCTGCGTGCTGCCAATTCCGAAGATCGACTCACAGGACTGAAGAGGCGCCTCCTTCCTTCTCGGTTCTCGATTTATCAGGCTCCCGACACGCGCCCGTGCCACGATGTCAGAGGACAAGGGCCGCAGTCGCGGCGGTGCACGAGTGAAAGTCCGGGAGGCGGTCTGCAACGCCGTCGCCGGTGGTTCGGCTGGTAAGTATTCCCACTCCTTGTCTCGGGCTTATTTCCTTGGTGCTGGTTTGATGATCCTTCTTGTTTTGTACTTTTGTGGGGTTGATGGTCGCGCAGGGGTCATCTCGGCGACGGTGCTGTGCCCGCTGGACGTGCTCAAGACGCGTCTGCAGGTGTACGGTCTCCCTTCAAACCTTTCCCCTGGCACTGCGCCGCCTGGTAATTTTGCTCGCCTGACGAGGATGACTGTTCAGTGTTGCGAAGATATTGTTTGATATTTGGAAGTCTCACAAAAATTATTTTGTTGGTACCGAGGCAACATCTCACATAATTAGTCTGGTCGTAATGGGGAGTATCATATAGTAATATCATAGTATATCATGCATATGGTACTAGTGTATTAGTGTATGATACTACATTCGTGGTGCATAGTATCATGGGTTAGTACTATCATAGATGACATCATTAATTGTCATGTATGACTCATAGTAGCATATCATTTATTATGATACGGTATCATAATATGATACTCAATCATCTCTTTCTTCATCTAATTCAATGCCACCTCATCAAAATTGCTTAGTTGTCATGCATGATACTACCTATGATACTCCCATAACGGGCAGCCTTAGGAGAAATTAGAAATATAATCGCTTTTTTTCCCAACGAAAAGCGTTTTTATTAGCTTAGAATGTACGGTCATCATACTGGCCCAAAAATGCGAATATCCAGGCTTTCAATAAGCCCGTGATCGCTTTTTAGCCTAAATGCTTATTACGTAGCAGTGTTTGCCAAACACCATCTAGTAAGTAACTTGAACAACCATTTACTAACTAAGGTATCACTATTGACTTGGAAGGCCGAAACCTCCGTCGTCTTTTGATCGACAAACCACACTCCATTTGGTTAACAGACCTTTTCTTTTCATTGTCTCCTTGCCAATGGAATTTGAATCTAGAATAATCTAGCTGGTCTTTCGGTCGACAAACCACACTCCATTTGGTTAGTTTGTACCTTTTCTTTTCACTGTCTCCTTGCCAAAAGAATCTGAAATAATCCTGCCTTTGCAGGACCCCTTTTGGAAGTTGAAAAAAGAGAGTATGTAGAGAGTTGTTTGTGAGAACAAAATTGATCGAAACCAGCAGTCCTCCAACAACGAGCAACTTGCCTGTTCAAGTTGACTATCCTTCACATCTTCACCAAGTTGACTATCCTTCACATCTTCAATGTTCAAAAAGCATAAGGTGTAAGTGAAGCAAGAGGCTGTCGCTTAGAGAAATGGGCGCATAAGCATTTTTTGGGAAGAGCGGGATTTTGCTAGTCTCATCGCAGTGAAGGAAGAGGAGTTGTGGCGAGAGAGAATGAGCTCGAGATCCATGGTGAGGGAATGAGAGGAGTTCATGTTGAGGGAGAAGACGTCTCTCGATGGCAGATCTGGGCTCTGGTCTATATGAAAGCCCACTAAAAAACCCCTCTCCATGTCATCCAAACGGCCTATCTTTCTCCATGCCATAAAGGCCGTCCATCATAAATAGAAAAGGGTCAGATTGAAGCCAACAACACTTGATATTCACTACTATTTGTGATGGTCACCTCCCAGTTTCACTCCTCGCCTCCTCTAATGCTTCTCCTTTCCAGTGTTTCTTCTCCCTTTAGGTCTCTGTAGATCCTTGATTCCTTGCTGAAGAAGACTATTCCCATCCGTAGTTGTTGATTCCTCGTCGGAGAAGGCCGATTTCTCATTGTATTTTCTCATCAGCCGCTTAATGTTTCGCTTAGGCCAAAGCGAGGCATTTTCCGTCTCAGCGGAGTTAATTGCTCAGCCACCACATTTGTGGGTAGGGTAACAACTAACCACCGGTTTTGTCAAAAATCACTAAAAACCACCACTTTAGAGGCCGGTGAGTAGTAAAAAACACTGATTCACATATTAGCTGCGTCTAATAGTAACTGACCAATTGGGCCCACATGTCAAGCATGCGTGACATGTCCATATGCACATTGCGTTGAGGTGGCCAGGGGGTCCCACCTGTTAGCCCCCACCTCTTTTTCCCTTTCTTTCTACCCATCTCTATCTCTCATTGAATTATCCTAAGCGTCGCTCCATTTTGCTATGACGACCATGCCGCTGTCCTCTCCCCCACCCTCACCCCACACTTGTAGCCTCCTTCGTCTGGCTTCCCTTTGGCAGAGACATAGTCGAAGGGACGTCTCTCTGCGGTCTGGCAAGGACGTGCAAGCCGCAGGGTACAGATGAAGTAGGACGTGCAACCGAGGAGCGTGATCAAGGGGACCACTCGGAGGTTTGTGGGATGGCAGCAGGTAGGAGTCCAGGTGGCTCACGCTCATGCGGCGGCAGAGGACGAAAGTCCAAGTGGCTGAAGGCTGTTGACATCACGGAGATCCTCGACCTGCTGCTTCACCAGGCATGAGGAAGACGATGTTGGTGCCCTCGCTAGGGTGTTCTGGAGGATGCGGGGTGGTGCTGTTGCCCTCGCCTCGTCGATGCGGGGCTCCAAGCACCCGGACAAGACGACCTGATAGTTGCATGGAGCGGAATAGCAGCAACGTTGCTCCAGTGCTATGGCTGACAATAGTGGCGATGCGTGGTTGGCCGAGGGCTTATGGCCTGAAATTAATGCGTGCATCATGAGCAGGGACCGGAGGAACCTAGGCATAGAAGGAACTGGATAGCGGGGCTTCACGCCTTCACTGATGACGAAATCGTTGTGTCTGAGCCATTAGTCACCAGCTTAATGAACACTTGGTCTGGTGCGGTCAAGCCGCACTTGCCCATGCCCCCAGCGAACCGCGGCGCAGTGAAGATAATGACTAGGACCAGCACGACGGCGGACATTAAGAGGGCTTCTTCTCCCAGCCGGTTCACCTCTCATGAGTGGGCTCTCGTAGGTTGTCGCACAACTTGGGAATGAGTGCCACTGAGCCCATGGGGTTTGGAGGTGATGGCACTGGCGATGTGGGTCGACAATGAACTTGAGTCCTCAACCACACCTTGTGCCCTCTCGACAACGCCTTGCTGGCCATGACACCCTTGTCCTCCATCAACACAAAAGGAGTTGCGTGTGCAGGAAAAAGGGGATGCACAAGCGGGGAAAATGGAATCGGGGAGAGGCCGTGGTTAGCGGAGGCGGCGGAGGGCTTCTTCATGGCGGAAGTCTCGTCGTCGCTCCATGGCTCGGGCATTTGGCTTCGCGGTGGTGGCTTCTACTCCTTGGTGGGGTCCCCTCGGCGCGCGTTCCCTCCGGCTGCACGGACCGAGCTCCACTGCGGCAATGGCATGGATGATT
Source organism: Aegilops bicornis (assembly GCA_021605145.1). Taxonomy (NCBI): domain Eukaryota; kingdom Viridiplantae; phylum Streptophyta; class Magnoliopsida; order Poales; family Poaceae; genus Aegilops; species Aegilops bicornis. The sequence goes on along the minus strand of CM038671.1, from coordinate 333,687,510 downwards.
TGGGGGAGGGAGAGAGGAGAAAAAGGGGAAAAGAGGTGGGTAAAAGTGTACACATAAGCATGCGTGTCGGCCCAAAGCGAATTGGGTCCCGCCTTGATCGGTTTCTTTGTTTGTCCGAGCTAATCCATGAATCAATGTTATTTGTTACTCGCCGACCTCTGAAGTGGTGGGTTTTATTGAATTTTGGCAGAACCGGTGGTTACCTGTTGCCCTAGCCATATTGTGGTGGTTCTGAGCAATTAACTCTCGCTCAACACTTGAGCGCTTTAGCGTCGCTTAAAAACGCTTTCTTGAACCATGCCACTAGGTGCAACCGCCTAAGTGGTATTGCAACAAAGAAAAAGTGAGATCGAAGGTGCATGGTTTTGTCCAATTTAGATAGTTGTGCAATAGAACATTTTAGGAACTTTGTTTTCTTTTAATTTTGGAGATACAAGCGATGATAATCGCCAAAAGAACACTAAGACTTTCGGAACTTATTTGAACATAGCTCAACAACGTGCACAATAGCATATCGACATCGCGCCCACCGCTTGCTAGTGCGGCTCCAACCAAGCTGGTCTAATGAGATGTTGTGTTCGGTGAGGGAAATGGTTAACCTTCTATGATTACAAGCATACATGATCAGCCTAGATTGGCAGTGTACACACCGTGGTCCCAACTTTGACCCACCTCTGCTACCCTCATGGTTGCCCTTCTCCATTTTATATAATATGCACTCTACTCATGGATCTTCTCCAAGCTTCACCGGCTTCTGGAAGAAGCTACCCCGAACGCGTCAGCTCCTAGAAGCCAGCTTCGTGGAGCCTGTCCCCGACCAGTGTATTTTTTTCGGAGCAGCGGAAGCCCAACTCCTAAAAGAGTGGAAGAAGAAGTTGATCCAATTTATGCGAGAATGCCATTCTAAAGTGGTGCGTGCGTACCGTTTCGATGTGAAGAAGCCCTCCCGAGAGATACAGAGCGACCGCACACACGCAGTCATACCCGGCGCCTCTCCTCCCTCCTTTCTGGCACTAACCCTAGCAGTCGCCAATCCCGCCGCCACCAGATCGCCAGTCGGCTGGCCGCCACGCCGCTGACAGTCTTCCGCCGCCGCCCCTCGCATCTCCGCTGCGTCCACCTCGCCGGCAACGGGACGCCTCAACCCCACGGGCGCCGACACCATTACGCTTCAACCCCAACATCTCCGGCACCAGGACGCCTCACCCCCAGCAGCTCCAGCACCCTGACACAATGCGTCAAAGCCATCCTTGCCCTCAACTCTAGCTCAAGGTGAGCTGCCCCTTCCCCTAACTCTCTTTGTTTTTGCTGACGGAGAGGAGCTGCTCTTTGTTGCCGAACGGATCGCTGCTCCCATCGGAAGCTGGCGCTGGCTGGCTTCTCGAGAAGTTGGCTATTTTGGGAAGCTGGAGAGGATCCGAACAGGGCCTACATCATGTGATTTTGGAGTAAGGTGCTCTCTAATGCCGTTTGATTAAGATCCAAGTGAGGTACCGGAAAACCTGGTGGAAACCTATTACTAGATGTTTTGTACTTGCAGATAATGTGTGTATTTTTGTATTTTATGGGAGAATAAGCTGCAGGAAGAGGCGAAAAGGAAAACAAAAAGCTAATACAAGGCCCTAAGCCCTCTCTGCTTTGTAGAAAAAGTTAGATGAAAGCTTCAATGGTTCAACCCGAGCTTGTAACCACATGTATGTCTGTCCTTTTGCTCTATGAACTAGCCGGGTTCATTGCTTTCTTAATTTCCTCCTGCATCTATAGAGACTTTGCAAGACTCCTTGAGAATAAAGTTATTTCGGTGTTCCAAATCGCCTTGTACTTACGCAAGATTTGTACTTGAAGAGGGGTTGTTTTTGTATGAATTATGGACTGCACAATAAACCTTTTGTGTGTGTATAAATATGATGGTTTGATTGATAGAATGTCACAACATATACACTACTTGCTATATCGCCATTATCACTATAGAATCTTGGTAGATAAATGTTGGATATTCAGAAAGAACCGATGTCATGTGCATGCATTCCAAATCGTAAAATCCACCATGCCGTCTTCATTTGATTTTATGATCAACATTTTACTATGATATCTTTTTTTTGTTTCATTTGCTAAGTAGTGTTCATTTGTTTATTAGGTAGGATAATTCTTTCGTGATTGGCAAGACATACTCAAAAGCTGAAGGCCTTCTGGGTTGTATCGTGGCCTTTCTCCAACAATAGTAGCACTATATCCAACTTGGGTAAGTAGTCATTAATCTTGTATCTAATGGTACACAAATGTTGGGCTTCATTGTAAGTTGTTTGTACCTAAGTAATCCTTTTGTGTTTTGTTGCTCGAGTATGAATCCAAACAACAAATGAATTATAGAGCCATCCAGTGCTGATTTTGATGTCATCGATTCACTCCTGGGATGACCTACGTCATAAGTTTGTGTCCAACTTCTAGGGCCACACGGCCGATCCAATACCAAGGACAATCTACAATGCATTCGATCGGGAGACGACAAGCCACTTTGGGATTTAATCCAACGTTGTTTGGAGTCGCAACACCATCTCATAGATTCATGATTACTCGACCATTCAAGCCTTGATTGAGGGTTATTTTCCCTTGCTATACCGCCAACCTAGCAAAGGCTCGAGCACGCTCTGTGAAAACTGTCATGTGGGCATGGGAAGCCATGATCTTTGAAGATGCCATGAAACTTCTCTTAAACAAGCACTTTCGGGCTCATCCAGGTGAGGTCGCACCACAATGACCATGTGTTCGGCAAAAATAAGTCCTTGGGAAGCAACAACTCCAAGTCAACCTCGATCGTTGCTTTTAACAACATGCCCAACCCTCCATTCAAGGGAAGGACAAGCCTACATCCACCGCTTGCTTCCAAATTTCCCCACCAAGGGGAAGATCTGAATGCCTCGAGGTAGAGGTAATAAAGCAAGAACACCTTTGGCATGCTTATGGCATCCTTCAAGCTTATGCCCTCGTCAGTAAATAAAAGTTCTCGCTTGCCAGGGGTGGAAATGATGGTCAACAGTTGTATTTTAGCGACCTTGTCGCCTCTTGGACTCGTGAGGGTCTTTGAGCCCTGAACATGCTGACCTAGGGTGCGATCGATGTCCCGGTCGACACAACTCCAATGGAATGCACCTCTCGACCTAGTACTTGCAACACCATTCATGTCAGCATAAGGACACCTTTCCTTTAGAGGAGAAACCATGATAAGGTGCCTCATGCGTAGATGGGTATGTCTTAACTAAGATATTGCGGGCATCCACAGGGAGGAGAGTTCTGCGTCGCAGAGTACTTGTTGCCACACACAATTGATCCGTGTTGCACCACAGACTCCTCGCTTTCGTGGAGGAGAGCCGACCGTTTTTTTGAACAAAACGACAAAGATGATTTAAACTCTAGGGCTATTAGGCAGAAGCTACGAACTAGCTTGCGAGCGTGACCTCCAAACATTGTTCCTTTATGGTTATTCATTAGTACACAATGCAAGCAATAAAATATTACATGCAAGATGCTAGTCATACTAGAGAACGGTTTTTGAGCTTACACCAATTCCAAATATTTGTCAATCAACCACAAACGATCCATAATTAAACTAACTTGGTGATCGAATAAACCAAATAGCCAAATTATACTTCCGACAACACTTGATCGAGAATGTTCATGACTAACCCTTCGCTCCTCATGTTAGACTATTTTCTAATAGGAATGAGGCAGGCTGATTCGAGCCATGGATGGCCAGGGATGGTCGCGGAAATTAGAGGGACGACCTAACCATTAATTAAGGTTAGACATGGCACTTAAATTGCCTACCAAGATATTTGTACCTCCTAGCAAACCCACACCTCTTTCTCGCCATAGGGCCAACTTCAAAGACTTCGATCTCTTGGGGAAGCCACAATAAGCCCCTTTCAAAACACTCTGGTGCTCGGCCTTGGCATTGCATGGGATTCGGGTAGAGGGCAGAGACGCCATGTGGTAACCTCAGTATAGTAAGCGGGTAAGTGCCTTGGGACGACCTCAAAGATGACTAGGAAATCGCAACCTTTCGCACATTCCGAATAAGCGAGGCTAGACCACGACCCAAGACACCGCCCTTGGGCTAAGCGACTCGAGGACTAGGAAGGAGTTGAAAATTAACTAAAGATTAAATGCTATGGAGAAGAACAATCCATGGAAGGGGAGGTTGGTATTATTTTTCTTTAGTTACATAAATTTTTGGGTTGTACATAAATTTTTGGGTTGTACATTCATTATTACAGGGGAAGACCCTACGAGCATGAACCACTAGGGGTTGGAACATCCTACTTGGTTAGGGATCGAGTCGCCACTGGAAGTCAATGAATCGTATGGAAGCTGTTGGCGACCGGGCCAAGATTTCGATGGATCGCTCTCGCTCGCTGACCTCACTTCTTGCACCGATTCCTGACGCATCGAGGCAACAAGGGAGTCTTCAACTTGTTGTAGTTCATCGAGGTTATCAAGATCCCTAAGGGGCTTCATCCATAGGACCACTCGAGATAAGAAGCGATCACAAAAGTTGAAGACTGGCCCCAGACTCGCTCTTGGCGTGGCATCGCCAAGGACCTCTCCCCCGATGGGGCTGCCTCCACTGCGCCAAGGCGTTCCTTCAGTTAGCACAACTCCTGTTTCGACGCGGAAGTCGTCCGCTCCGCCCCTCCATGGGGCGGCGGTAGCGTTCTAGGAGTTAGGACCGTGCTTGGTCGATAGAACATTGTCCTTCTCCTAGACAAGCAACTTGGCCTTGAAGTCCGACAGTCTTCTTTCGAGTTGGGCACATGTGCGAGTCCCTAGCGATTACCATCTCGCACACAATGATCGAGTTAGTACCTCTTGTTGAATCTACTTAATATAATTGCATTATTTTTTCCCTATGCATTATTCGCAGCCGGGATGCACGGAGGATAAGAAGCAACAACTTCAAAGACAGAGTCCAACCATGTTCAGTACACGTTGGTGGAGAGCCTCGCACATAGCTCTGGACATGGATATCGCCCCGCATCTTATCTCGATGGTTCTCTTGAGCGCTACAAGGCTCGTCTTGTGGTGGTGGCTTTGGCGGGAGCATGATCATGGCTAAGACAAGATATTTGCTCATGTGGCCCACATGACCACTGTTCGCACCCTTCTTGCCATAACTTATGTTCACCATTGTGTCTCTCTTCGCTTGATGTCAAGAATGCCTTCTCAATGGTGAGTTCCGTGAGCAGATCAACACGCGGCCACCACTTGGGCACTCTGTTATTGACGGCATGGTATGCCATCTTTGTCGCTCTCTAAATGGCTTTAAGCAAGCGCCTTGTGCACGGTTTGAGTGCTTGGCCTCACCGGTCGATGCTATTATTTTCCGCCGGTGATGATCATGGTGCTGTGCTTTTTGTCCACTATTTATCTCATGGTTGAACTCTTCTCTATACCGATGACATGATCACCACTGGTGATGACCCTGAGTACATTATCTTTGTGAAGGCTTGTCTTAGAGCACATTTTCTAATCTTGGTCCTCTTATTTCCTTGGGATTTAGGTTTCTTCTACCTCAGATGGCCTCCTTTTCTCCACTAAGAAGTATTGAGGATCTTTTTTCTCGTCCTGCTCTTCCTGGTGAGAGCAAACCTTTGTTGACTTTATGGATCTCGAGTCCACCTCCGAGCTTCTAATGACGAGCCTCTATCCGATCCGATGCGTTATCATCATCTTGTTAGAAGTCTTGTCTATATAGTCGCCACCGCCCAGTTTTCTCCTATCATGTTCACATTTTAAGTCAGTTCGTCTACTGCTCCTAGTCGGTTCACTCATCCCCCCTCCTTTCTCGCTCTATAATGTCTTCAACTGTCATTGTCTATTCATTCCATGTTCGATTCGTTACAATTTTTGGCCTATTTGGATGCTACACAGGGCCGTAATCCTTCAATTGTTTTCCCCTTTTTGCTTATTGTGTTTTTACGGAAGACGAGGAAACAAACTACAGCTTTCCGTTCATGTACAGAGAGGTTGAGTTGCGAGCTATGGCTCTTTTCGACAACAAAGGTGACTTGGCTAGGGTTATTGTTTGGCGATTTTGGTGTTCTGTCACTCATGACGGTGTAATATCCCGATTGTATGAGGGTTTTCTCCATATGATTATATATTCACGGGAGTATATATATGTAGGATATATAGGAAAATGATTATATACTCACAGGGAGTATGTACTCCCGCTCTTCATATACCACATAGATGATACCACTATCTCAGTATTATTATTATTTTAATATTCCTTATTAATGATTACTAGATACCTCAAAGTTAGTTTTGTGATTTTTTTCATTTGGGTGCATGTATATTATTTATATGCACAAGCGCTTTTATGCGTACAAATGGTATATTACGCAAACTATGGGCCTAGATTTTGTTTATAAATTTTGTATCAAGGTATCTTAGAATAATTAATAAGGTATATTGAGAATGAAAAAGAGGTATAAACATTTGATTATGAGGTATATTGAACGTGTGAGTACATACTCCTAGGGTACAGAAAATTAGTATATGTACTTGTTATGACCGGTTTGGTCTATACCAGAAAGAGGCCCACCGGGCAATAGTATTAGGGGCTTGGCCCACAAGTTATCTTAGGCAAGTTATCTTAGGCTAAAGTTATAAATACTCGTTGTAAGACACGTTTGAGATCAAGCAATAAAGATATCATAATCTTACATTTGCGGCTCCCGAAGGAGCCGGAACCCTAGCCGCCGCCGCACCTAACCCTAGCATGACGGCGCTTTGCCGGCCACGGCGCTTCGACCCTCGTCCCCTCCTCCTCGCCCATACAATCACGCCGGAGGCTGGTAGGAACCCTAGTCCTACCAATTTGGTATCCAGAGACACCGGGCCGATCATGTCGCTTCCTCATCATCACGGCCGACATCCACCTCCGCCACACCGCCGCCGCTGGCCACCTTCCTCGCCGATGACGGCGATCACGTCCGGACCATCACCACCACGCGCCCGGCGCCGATCACCACCACGGCGGATCCGCCTCGCTCACCACGAGGAGGTGTCGAGGCACCTGCGAGCTCGTCCTGCCGTCCGGCATCGGCCTCTACCTCGCCGGAACCGGCCCGTGACGCGCCGCCACCGCGCTATGGGCGCCGCCACTACGATGCTTTGCCTCGCCTTCGAGCGCCCTACGGAGGCGCCTCGCGCCGCCGCTCCTGTTGCCCGCGACTACCCGCCAGCGAAACGCCATGGCAACGCCACGACCGCCACCGCATTCTTTGGGGGCCCGCCTCGGCGATTCCTCCGGCGCCATCATTGCCCCACGACGCAGCGACGGCAAGAAGATTACACCGCGCCGTCGCCATCGACAACGCCACCACCGCGTCCCGGCCCATCGCCTCGCACCAGTGCACTTCCGTCCTCGCCATCGCCGATTCCCGCGTGGGCGGCCGGCTCATCTCCGGACCTGGTGTATACTACGGCGCCGGAACACCCGATGCCCTCCTCCGATTTGATCGTCCCTCATTTCGGCGAACCACGCCCAGAGATCCCGACGGCAAGACAGCGCTACCGTTGATTGCGGCCCGCACGGTGGTCCGACACCCTACCGCTTCGCCACCGGACTTCGCCACTTACGACGCAAGACGGAGACCCCTCCAGCTCAACCAACGATGCGGCGATTCTTCCGAAGCGGACGCTTCGCTTCGGATAAATTAGCTTCGCGTCCTATCATCTCCGAGGCGCGGCGCAGACTTGGTACTACGCCTCGGCGGGGCGAGGAGGCATGCCACCATGGGAGCGCTTAAGGAGCTTTGTCTCCTCCGGTTCGGGCCTCCCTATCCGCTGGAGCCGACCGGGCGGCCCTCGGCCGCTGCCGTTCACATCCGCAGTGCGAGACTACGCCGACCGCTTCGAGCCTGGCATGCCACGCGCGGGCATCTCCGCGACTCAGCGCCGAGTTATTGTGGGCGGATTACGGACCATATTCGCGTGGACGCCGAGCTCCGGATCCCCCGACCTCCAGACGGCCATGTACTCACGCCTGGCCTTCGAAAGCGGCTGGCTGGGGCCAGAAGAATCGGCCGGGGCGGGTTACGCCATCCGGCCGACCAGCCGACTCCACCATCACCGGGCCAGCCTCCTCCAGACACGACGACCGCGCCTCCGGCCACCACCGGACCTTCTTCCGGTTGTCACCGCCGAAGCAGGAGCGCCGCCGCTGTGGCCTATGCTTCAACCGTGATGAGCCCTACACGCCGACCCATGTTCCGCTTCGCCTATTTTACTTGGAGACGGTCGACTACACCGAGGCGGACGACTTCGACCGACGCAACCACCGCGGCAGCCGCAGACACGGCCAGATTCCACGGGCGACGGCAGGCGTCGTCTCCTCCACGCCTCGCCGCAGCATCCGTGGGTAAGCGGACCATCTTGCCGGTGACGGTCCATGGCGAGCGGTCAGGTGGCCCCGGCCGGATACCGGCTCCACCCATAACTTCCTACCGCGGCGACCATGCGTCGGCTTAGCTTTGCCGCCACCACGGGCGAGGCGCTGCGGATCACGGTGGCAACGGCGATCGCCTCGGTGTCATGGGATCGCCGCGGCGTTCCCATCTCCATTGGTGGCGAGGACTTCTCCATTACACGTGCGAGGATCGACCTCGGTACCGCTTCGACTTCATCCTCGGGTGGATTTTCTCACGGACCCTCGGGCCCATCCTGTGGACTTCGACGCTCACGATGGCGTTAAAGCGGTGGCGCCGCCAGATCCGTGGACGGCCTTGGGGCGCCAAGGCCGGCCAGCACACCTCCACCGCCGCGGCCCCGGGAGGCCGAGCACCCCCTTTGGATCCGCCTGCGAAGACAACGACCTCTTCGACGAGCCACGGGGTCTTCCGCCCGCCCGGGTGTACGACCATCATATTCACCTCGTACCGGGCTCCACTCCCGTGGCGGTTCAGCCCTACCGCTACCCTCAGCTGCAGAAGGATGAGTTGGAGCGACAGTGTGCCCTTATGCTCGTGGCAGGCATCATCCGGATCTCCACGTCGCCCTTCTCCGCGCCGGTGCTTCTCGTCCGCAAGTCGGATGGCACGTGGCGTTCTGCATCGACTACCGCTACCAACGCGCTTTCGGCTCAAGGACAAGTTCCCTATACCGGTGGTCGGCGAGCTCTTGGATGAGCTCCATGGGCGCGCTTCTTCACCAAGCTTCGATCTCAGTCGGTCTATCATCAAAGCGCATGCATCCAGACGACATCGCCAAGACGGCGTTCGCACCCATCATGGCCATCGAAGTTCTTGGTGATGCCCTTCGGCCTCGCCAACGCCCGGCGACTTTCCAGCCACGATGAACGGCGTCCTTCGACCCTACTTACGGCGGTTTGTGCTTGTTTTCTTTGATGACATTCTTATCTCTGGCGCCGCTGGCCGAGCACCTCCAAAGACGTCGCCATCGCCGTCCTCAACGAGCTTGACGCACCACCTCCACCTTAAGCGCTTCGAAGTGCTCGTTCGGGACACCTACCGTCGCCTACCTCGACCATGTCATCTCGGCCGACGGGGTGGCTATGGACGCCGACAAGGTGGCGGCGTCCTCGCATGGCCGACGCCTCGCTCGCGCGGGCTCTCCGCGGGTTCCGACCTCGCCGGCTACTACCGAAATTTATCCGGAGTTCGAGCTCATCATGGCGCCCTCACGCGGTTGCTTCGCATGACGCTTTCGCTGGGACGACGGCAGCGGCGTTCGAGGCCCTCAAGGAGAGCCCTCACGACGGGCCCGTCCTCCGAATGCCCGACCCGACCGCCCGTTCGTGGTGGATCAGGACGCCTCGGGCGCGGGTTCGGCGCCGTGCTTCATCGAGCGATGGGCCCCTCGCTTTCTTCACCGGCCTTCGCCCGCGCCATCTTAATTTGGCGGCATCTGACGGGAGCTCATTGGCCTTGTACAGCTGTTCGTCATTGGCGGCCGTGCGTAGACGGTCCTTCCATATTCGCCACGGACCATTACTGACTGAAGTTCTTCTTGGACCAACGGTATCGACCGTGCCGCAACACCGATGGATCGCCAAGCTCTTCGCTTCGACTTCTCCGCCGAGTATCGGCCGGGCCGCCTTAACATCGCGGGCTAACGCGCCGTCCGTCGCGACTTCGACTCGCCCTCCACCGACGAATCCACCGGGCGGCCCTGCATCCGCTTCCGGCCGACGCTCGTCTTTCGCCGACATTCGCGCGCCATCGCGACGGCCGACGACGCCGTCCTTCTTCAAGAAGCAGCCATGGCGGCGACACTGGAGGAGTTTTGGCGCTTCTCCGACGGATCGCTTCTCCATGGGCGCCGGATCTTTGTTCGGCGCGCATGATGATCTCCGTCATCAGTGTTATACTCGCCCACTCGGGCGGGTCATGAGTGTCTGAGAAACCCTCCATCGTCTTCGCTACCGACTTCTACATCCTCGGCGATCGCGCATACAGTCCGCGATCGGGTTCGGTCTTGTCGGAACATGCCAACAAGAACAAGACGGAGACCACGAGGCGGCTGGGTTACTTCAGCCCTTGGAGGTGCCGTCTCGTGTTTGGGCGGATATATCCATGGACTTCATCGAGGGCCTTCCCAAGGTGGGCGGCAAGTCGGTCATTCTCACGGTGGTCGACCGCTTCTCCGGCACGCCCACTTCATCGCGCCGCCATCCGTGACACGGCGGCGTCGATGGCGGAGCCTTCTTCGACGGCATCGCCCATCTCCACGGGTTCCACCGCCCGATCGTCGATGATCGGGACCCGGTGTTCACGGGCCATGTCTGGCGCGACCTCTTCGAGATGGCGGGTGTCGGCTCACTTTGAGTACGGCGTTCCATCCTCGCATGATGGTCGGTCCGAGGTGGTTAACAAGGTCATTGCCATGTATTTGCGTTGTGTGACGTGTTATCGGCCTCGGCGCTTGGGTGGATTGGCTCTCTTGGGCGAATCGCTACAACACCTCTTATCACTCCGGCTGCGGCTGACGCCATTTGAGGTGGTCTATGGTCGACCGCCCCGCCTATACTTCCAGTGGACCCGGAGACGGCTCGGACGGAGGTTGCGGGTGACCTTATCCGCACTCGTGGCGAGATGCTTTGGCCGAGGTTCGTCGGCGTCTCAGCCAGCACGCAGCTGGCCAAGCACTACTACGACGGTCATCATCGCGAGGCGGAGTTCGCGGTGGGTGATTGGGTGTGGCTGCGTCTTCTCCACCGCTTCACGCAATCACTCGACCAGCAGCTGGCGCAAGGCTCGCCCTCGTTACGCGGGCCCTTCCCTATCTTAGGCGCATTGGGAAGGTGGCCTATCGTCTTGACTTCGGCCCGCGCTTTCGCATCCACGACGTCTTCCGTGTTGGGCTGCTCAAGCCTTCCGTGGCGAAGCCACCGGCGGCTCCGCGGCGCTTCCTCCAATCGCCGATGGTCGCATTCTTCCCGAGCCGGCAAAAGGTGTTGCGGCGCAGCCCGTCGTGGCGTCCCGGTTCGTCATCGTTCGGTGGCGGGCCTTCCGGAGGAGGAGGCTACTTGGGAGCAGTGTGACGAATTCCGCCAACACTATTCAGACTTTCAGCTCGAGGACGAGCTGTTTATGCAGCGGAGAGATGTTATGACCGGTTTGGTCTATACTGTAAAGAGGCCCACCGGGCAATAGTATTAGGGGCTTGGCCCACAAGTTATCTTAGGCAAGTTATCTTAGGCTAAAGTTATAAATACTCGTTGTAAGACACCGTTTGAGATCAAGCAATAAAGATATCATAATCTTCTGTTGCCCGGCTCCCGAATGAGCCGAACCCTAGCCCGCCAAGACCTAACCCCTAGCTGACGGCGCGCCGCCTGGCCGCTCGCCTCCCAGCCCTCGTCCCCCTCCTCCTTGCCCATACAATCTACGCCGGAGGCTTGGTAGGAACCCTAGTCCTACCAGTACTCCTGGGAGTATGTACTCCCGCTCTTCATATACCATATAGATAATACCACTATACCTTATTATTATTATTTCTAATATACCTTATTAATGATTACTATATACCTCAATTCAAGGCTTGAATGGTCGAGTAATCATGAATCTGCGAGATGGAAAACTCAAACAATCTTTTGTCCGTAGTTCACTTTTTTGCTATACTTTCATCAACCTTCAATGTCTTTTTTGTTTTTCTGCAGGTTACATTTTCAGTTTATAATTACCTGAGGGGTCTTCTTCGATCTCAAGGTTATCCAACCGTACTTTACGCATCGGTCTTATTATGTGTGCAACACGTTACTAGTAGTGGATAGAACTGTCATTTTTGTAGGTGGATAGTTGTGATTGAGTGGCATTATGTTTATTTTGTACATCTACAATTTTATTTTCAGTTATTGAAGCATTCAAATGAACATCACCATCTTGATATGCTTTTGTTTTTTTATTTGTAGCACTAAACCATGTTTAATTGGCAATGTCGATGAAAATTTGATATCTGTTTGTTCATGAAATCTCCTTTTGTGATACCATCAAAGCGCTTTAGCTAGGAAAAATGTGTTTTTTTATAAGAGTAAGGTCATACTATCTTTCATATTTAATTCATGACTTTTTGAGTGAAGGCGTATTCATTTCTAGAGTCCGATGCTTCTTTACAAGAATATATTTCAGCGTTATGTGATTTCTAGAGTCCGATGCTTCTTTACAAGAATATATTTCAGCATTATGTGATTGACTGTAATGGGCATGGCAATTTATTTCATGTAGCTTGAATGTGGTTGGCCTTGTTACCCCTGAGACCCCATATGGCTTTCCCCATTTGAAGCTTAGCTTTCCTTCTTCTGGAATGAGTTTCTTCTTGAGCACAAGGTCGCCCACTGTGTTTGTTCTCTATTGTGACTTTGTGCGTTTCTTCTTGAGCACAAGGTCGCCCACTGTGCTCCACATCCTCCACTGCGACTTTGTGCTCGTCGTTGTCTAGGATGTTGGCAGTGCGTATTGATTTGAGCTTCAACTCTTCTGGTGTGACAGTCTCTTCTCCGAATAACAGTTTGAATGGGGTGAAGCCTATTGGTCAAGTCTCCATAGTCTTGGTGGATTGTAGTAACTTGTGTAGCTCTTCTACTCATCGTCCCTTCTCTAAATCATTGAGACATGTTTTCAATCCTCTCAAAATGGTTATTTTTGCCCTTTCCACAACGCCATTTGCTATTGGATTGCCCATTAATGCAGAGCATAGCTTGATGCCTGGGTTCTCACAAATGTTTCGAATGTCCTGTAGTCAAGTTGTCTAGCATTGTCTACTATGATGTCGCTTGGGACTTCAGATCTGCAAATGATGAACTTCGAGACAGATTTCTGGACAACGACTATTGCTTTCTTAACTAGAGGCACAACTACGTATTTCGCCTCTCTGGGGGCTATGCTCAGTCATCCGATTAGATCCATTTCACATCTTACGATGGGCCAAATTGGTGGAATCGGTTGTAACTCATGAGCTGTTTTGTTTGCATCTCATGCCATCCATTGGCATGTAGACATCTCTTGACAAATTCCTGGGCGTCTGACAGGGTTGTCCGCCAATAGAATGGGGCATGCCTTGGCACCAAGTGACCCATAGAGGCCTTCTTAAATGTCCTTTATGAGTTCTTCACCTAACTCTTTTGGCTTTCACTTCCTCCAAGTATTTTCATATTTTTTGAGCGCCAATCTTCTTGCTTAGTTGTAAGCAAATTGATTTTTAGAATTCCTTTTGTCGAAGGGATGTGGACCTCCTCATAAAATGCACCTTCTGGGATGTTGGTTCTAGATCTTGCTTGCAAGTGAGATGCCATAGAATCAAGTGAGATGCTGTAGAATGTTTCGTACATTTATTCTCCAAAGTGTTTGTGCATTCCCATTGATAAAGCTAGGTACCATTTCATTTTTTTGGATCCTTTGTTTGAAGTTCTTGTCTTTGTGGTTGGCGATGAGTTGAGAGTCAGTTTTGACCAATGCTATGTTGCTCATGTTGCTTTTAATTTTCTCAGGCCCAACAATAGTGCATAGTTTTTATGCCGTCCTCATATCGTCACCGTACCGACGATATAAAGTTGTGGCGCCTTCACCCAAGTCGTCGGTCTATAATATGTAGGTGTTGTAGCCAATGTTTGGTATGAAGGTGGTAGGGTGGGGCACTTTCGCTAGGCATAAGGCTAAATCGCCGTTTAGGCGCCTTGATCAGTAGAGGGGTGACAAGGATCCTGGGAATGGAGGCGTTGGCCATAGGTGCTAGGAAGTCGACGGCCGAGACCTCACGGACTCGGTAAGCTTTGGAGAAGGAAACAGAACATACGTTGTTCGGCGCAACCCAATAGAGCTAGCCCGAGACTGGTCTGACTCTAGCCATGTAACCCTGATTTTGACCAAGTATATATAGTAAGGCAAGTCATTTTCCCACCCATCTCTTTTCTTTTACCTGTCCGCCGCCAGGCCGAGAGACTTGTAACCCAAGAGATATAGATCTCCTCGGCGATCTTCTCGATCCATGGCGTGCACCACATCATTACAAACATCAGAGGCAGGAGCAGGGTCTTAATTCCTCCCGGAGGGCCTGAGGCCTGAACCTGGGTAAATCCTTCACCCTGTGCCTCACTATCTCGATCCGCCGTGTGCTTGCCCTATCGAACAAAATGTCGTCCCTTGATGGTGTTGCCTGTACTACCGACATTTGGCGCACCAAGTAGGGGCAAAGTACGCAAATCTAACTTACCAAATCGAGATGGCCTCCGCGACCATGATCTGCGGTTCTGTGGCGAACCAAGATCTTACCCTTGGCATCCTCTACTTCGTCTCAAAGAAGGCAGAGGCCTGGATCCTTCCCACCCCTTTCCCTAAGGGATAGGCCTTTAGCTTCGAGGGCGCGGACTTAGTCACCGGGGTCCTTGGGTCGTGCTCTGTAGTCTCCACTCGGCCGCCTTGCTTGCCCCTTGAGAATCTGTGCCAAAGAAGGCCCTGGGCTGACCATGGGCTGGCGTGAGAAGACTTCATGACGGGCGTGATCCTCGGCGCTGTCGGAAGTCGTCCTGTCAACCCTCATAACGGAGCAAAGCCCTGCGGGCGCACAACTCGAGGAATGCGCCTCCACCTCTCCGTCGAGCAGTAGGAACTCAAGCGCCAGAAGGACAAGTTCGCCGCCCGACGCCTCAAACGCCTCCAAGAGCTATGTGACCACACTCTTCAGGTCAACAACTAGTTCGGTCTCCCGAAGAAGGGGAGTCCTCGTCTTCCTCTCCGGTCTTGAACCTCGTCATGGTTACGATAGCGGCCAACGCAATTGAGATCCTGGAAGGAGTCCCAGGACATGAGAAGTTGCATTAGATCCGGGTCTAGTTCGAGGAAGCCGCCGCCTCGCAGGCGGTGATCTTCGTGGCGCGGGCTTGATTGGTAATGACAAGTTCCAATACCAAGAGCTCAAGGGCCCCTCAAGCTTTCGGCTCTTTGGCCCATCATCCTGGAGCCTCGGCGAAGTCCAGATTCGACCATTTCAAGGACCCACCAAGGCATGCCTTGCCCTCATCACGCTACCCTGAGATCAGAAGTTGGACAAGCGACCGACCTTTGGTCCGGCAGCTTCACCGTGAAGTACATGGTCCATGGGGGAGTGGACAACGAAAACGCTGCCATTTGCAAGGGAAAATTCTGCCACGACTGCAAATCTGGCTTCAGCCGAAAGCCCTGCAATGGCAGTAACTCCCACTAGAGTGACTACATCGAGGACGCGGTATGTCTGATCATGAGTGCAAGTATAGTCCTGTGCGGCATGCTGTCGGTCGTGGGATGGCGAGGTCTAGTAGGAGAGCATGCATCCTGCAAGAATAAAAGGGAGAAACGCAGCATTAAGTAAGCTACACAAAAACTCTTGTGTCTCCTCTATTCTTCGTTTTTGACTGAGAGAGAGAGGAAGTTTTTCAAAGTGTTGACATCATGGAGAGCTTGGTTTGCTTCCTCCACACGGTGAGCCTCTTATTGGCGATGCACTATGCGCTCTTCTTGTAGGCGACACTTTATGTTGACGACGTCGATATTCTTCTTGGCGAAGTTGTGGTGCCCAATCCTCTTAGACGCATTTTTCATGAGCTTCTTGTTCACGGCGTTCACAGTGAAGTATGGGGTTTCGAAGTCCATTGCCCCTATGAGGAGATCGCGCTTGGTCTTCATGGTGGGATATCGTCGAGCCCGGTGTGAATAGTGATGGAAGGTATCTCGAAAGCATGGGTACTTGATCGCCATCTTGAAGAAGGCGAATATCATGAAGACTTGTGGTTGTTGAACATGACCTGGATGCTCTCCATTTGCCCTTTCATCGTGGTAGTCCTTGCTGCGAGCTTCGAATTCGCGCATCTCTGCACGGAAGTCGGTGGCGAGGTTGTTGATGCGCTCATGCAAAGATGGCATTCACATCATTCATAGCTTGTTTTAAGCTGAAGTGGTGCGTCTTGGTGACATAGTCGTTCGCATCCTCTTGGTTGCCGTAGACCGGGCGAGATGTACCATCCCTATCCGTAATGACACTCAACAAGGTGTAAGTAGAGATGGAAAAGAACAATACCAAATTTACCTCTTTTTGATGTTGGTGAAGGATCAAGCGATCTCACAGCTGACAATGTGAAATGAGTGCACTTGGTAATGAATCTTGTCCAACCTCACACCTACACACAAAGGCACGACTTAGTGGAGCTCAGTAGGGGTTAGTGGCACGACTCAAGCAGTTTGGAGTTCAACATGTTGTAGAAGTTGGAAGCGAACCGCAATGAACTCAAAATGCTATGCAAGTGATTACAAATGTAAGGATAGAGATATTTTGGGGATTTGGAGACCTTGTATTCATCTGCGAATTCCGTCAGTACTAGGAAATTGACTACGGAAAGGGCTTCGTGTCCATATGCTAGCCTGACTTGGGATTTCGAATTCTGTCAGTACCGGCAAACTAGCCACGGAAAGGGCTTCATGTCCATTTGCTAGGCCCTTGACTAAAGGTTGACTTTCGGGGCCCTCTGGTCCTCAGAACTAGATCCCGGTCAGCTCCGGGCGCCTTGTCATTCACTTGGCTCCACTTGGGGGCACCTTCCGCGATCCTTTCTTCTAGGGCCTGTCGGACCTAGCTTGGCTGGTGTGGATCCTGGTGGGGCCTGGACATTCAAATTGTTGGATAAAAGCCAAGAGTGAGAACCCATAAATGATGATTGCATCAGCTGGAGGTGGACATGGTTCCATTATAGCACAGCAATCTAACTCCTTGTTATTGTTTTCAAGGCGTCCCTAAGGCGTCAGGGCGCCCTCCAATCTCAAGGCGTCGAGCTCGCCTTTGACAGCCACAGAAGGTATCCGCTTTGGAGCTTGAGGAGTCGCTTAGACGCGCAAGGCGCCACCTTGGGCGAAATTAGACACCATAGTCAGAGCAGGCAACGGGAAATAGCTCTCGAGCGGGAACATGGAGCTCGTGCGGGAAACTGAAGGGGAGGGGGGGGGGGGGGGAGGGAGGGGAGAGGGAAACAGAGGTGAAATCACACACACAAGTTGCGAAGGAGGGGAGAAAGAGAGAATCTGACCAGTCCACACCAAACGCTTGCGGAGAAAGGGCTTTCTCCTCTCTCACGGATGTTGGTGACTGGGGTTTGAAGAACCTCCACCCACGGCTTTGATCTGCGCCGCCGGCAACAAGGTATGGATGGATTCCGTCCTCTCTTCTTTCCCCTCGTCTAACTTTTCCCCGCCCTCCTCTCTCTAGGCGGCTGTTGGCGAGCAGATCCGCCAGCTTCCTCTCCGGTTGCTGCTCCCCATCTGGCCCCTCTCCCCTCCTCTCTCTTCTGTCCCCCCCCCTCCCCCCCCCTGCTTCAGTCCCCTCCTTCCTGATGCTGCGGCCCCAGCTCCTCGCCTTAGTGCCTTAAAAACATTGCTCCTTGTTGTATTAACTACAGGTAAGCTCAGAGCCATACAATAAAGTAGCGGAACATGGCTAATCATAGCAAACATTCTTCACAGCAACATGTTCCACAGGACAACACCATGTTATCGCAACAATCTTAAATGCACCTAACTTCATCAGACCTAACAGCGATTGAATTTCACATGAAATAGGGGTTCTTTGACATTCATATAGGACATCTCCAAACGAGTGAGTAGTTTGGGCGCTGCCCATGCAGATGAAAGGAAGATACTGAGAGTTGAAGTTGAATTGATTTTGTACTGTGGAATGGAAGAAAATTTTATCTGTACACAGTTATACTGTATTAGGATTCGCCTTTCTCTCATTCTTCCCACTTGGACTTTTAGATTGAACACCTGATATACATTCAATCTACAAGAAAGATGTTCCATCTTTTTTACTGAGCTGATAAATTATCAGGTCAAATGTATATCTCAATCCTGGTTAGCAACATTAAAAGATTGTCACTACCAGGTGCCAAGTTGTACTTACTGGTTTTTGCTACTAGTGGCCTTGATAATTTTAAAGTATTTGGTTCCTTGTCCTTACATGAAATTCGTAATGTCTTTCTGATTCAGTGCCTTTTGCATGCAAAATGTGTTTATTTAACCATTCGGTTATGGAGACCTATTTATTATCCCCTGCTACAAGAGCCAAAACGGTTTTTACCTTTTTTTCACTTGCACCATGCACCACACTTAGCAGTTTTAACACATCTATTCACCATTTTTTTCTTAACAATTTACTTAGAAAAAGCACAAGCTGATATAAGCACACATATCACTAGCAATCAAGCTCAAGCACACATACTACAGCTATCACCTAGCTAGCTGAAGCAATTTAACAACATTTGAACATGCGTATTCAGTCGGTTGAGACAATTTGATTCATTCAAGCCAGGGGCAAGTTAGGCATTTCATAGGTGCTATTTCTCCTCCCAACATGTGGAGTTAATTTAGTGACTGTTTTCTAGCAAATTCTGGATTTTTGTAATGGTACTTGGCAAATTGTGTTTTTCAGAGTGTCTGGGCAATTGATGTAACATCACATTGTCGAGGAGAAAATTTGGCATAAATATTACCCACGTGGTTTTTATTTGTCTGCAGATGTATTTTTGTTATGATAAATTAATGGTGGTTTTTTTAACCCACAGTAGTGGATTTTGTTAAACAAGAATTTAATTTGTACTGATTGTTGACAGCATACCATGTTAAATGTTAAACATTAGCCATGTTCTATTTTTGTTGATGCAGATAATAGAACAACGTACATACTCGGGTGTCAGCTCCTGACTATTCTTGTTCATTTTGCAGATGCTAAAAATGGCGAACTGTCCATACAGGAAAATATTTTAGCTGCTTCCTGTGCAGGGATTGCAACAGCTGTTGCAACTAATCCATTATGGGTTGTGAAGACTAGACTACAGGTATGTATACTACATTGTTATGCTTGTCTTTATTTCAGAAGGCCCAATTTATTTTTGTAACAGAGGCACATATCTTATATACTCCCACCTTTTGGGTTTAGAAGGCCTCTTACCAAAATCAGATATGTTGCTAATGCAAATTCCATTACCCTTGCCATCCTGTCCCCACATTACTCGCTAGACCATTTACTCATTGGTTGATTAGCAGAGTTTAATACGAACACTAACTGTGCTATGAGTAGTGCTACATGTCCGATGATTTCTCATTGGATCTTTGTCCGACGGTAGCCAATCACCAAGGGATCACATCGCTACTTGAAAAACAAACATAGGATCACGTTGCCGTACACAGATCAGATGTAAATCATCATACATAAAACAATTCCTTTGTGCTATTGGCCGTGCATGGGCAGAGTTAAAGGGGGGAAATTAGGTGGGAGATTATAGCGAGCATTTTAGGATGTGGTTAATAAAAAAGATTGAAATGTTAATGACTGTCTTGGTATGGGTTTTCTTTGTGAGGGGCCTTGTAAACCCAAAAGGATGGAGTATTAAGATCATGCAAGACTGATTGTATACCTTGGCTTGCATTAGGTTTTTTTACGCTGTGTTTGGGTGTGAACAATCGAATCAAAGCCGGATGGATGAAGTGGCGCCAAGCTTTTGGCCTTCTGTGTGATAAGAGAGTGCCACAAAAGCTAAAAGGCAAGTTCTACAGGACGGCGGTTCGACCCGCAATGCTGTATGGTGCTGAGTGTTGGCCGACTAAAAGGCGACATGTTCAACAGTTAGGTGTCGCGGAGATGCGTATGTTGAGATGGATGTGTGGCCACATGAGGAAGGATCGAGTCCGGAATGATGATATACGAGATAGAGTTGGGGTAGCACCAATTGAAGAGAAGCTTGTCCAACATAAATGCGAGATGGTTTGGGCATATTCAGTATGAGCCTCGAAGTTCGGTGCATAGCGGACGGCTAAAGTGTGCGGAGAATGTCAAGAGAG
Source organism: Aegilops bicornis (assembly GCA_021605145.1). Lineage (NCBI taxonomy): Eukaryota > Viridiplantae > Streptophyta > Magnoliopsida > Poales > Poaceae > Aegilops > Aegilops bicornis. Next base: position 333,667,132 of record CM038671.1, on the reverse strand, counting down.
GTCGGGGTATACCGAATTTTGACATGGGAGGAGTCCGTTAAGAGAGACCTGAAGGATTGGAGTATCGCCAAAGAACTAGCTATGGACAGGGGTGCTTGGAAGCTTGCTATCCATGTGTCAGAGCCATGAGTTGGTCGCAAGATCTTATGGGTTTCACCTTTAGCCTACCCCAACTTGTTTGGGGCTAAAGGCTTTGTTATTGTTTGGATGTCTGTATTGGAGGCCTCCATATTGAATTGGTTTCATTTCCAGTTCAGCCATGAAATTGTAATGGACATGAATACGAATTCGGTTATTTGGGTGTTAACTGAATTGGCTCACGAAATCATACTGAGGTTTCAGTACGGAATCATGTATGGATAGCAAACTATGGAATTGCATAGCAACATATGTATGTGCATCAAAACAATTTTGTTTACAATGTGTGACTATAGTTGGATGATTATATAGGATTTCTTTTACCAAATTTAACAACACAATAGTTCAGATAGCTTCAAGTTAAACATGACATAGTTCCAAATTTGACAAAACAATAGATAGGTTCAGGTTCAACCTTGCGCCGCGCTGGATTGTTTAGCCCTATGACATTCCGATTGAAAATCACATGGTTGCAATTATCCGTTAACTATATGGCAAACACACTTGGAAGTGTTCTATAAAGGCGAAACATAAGCACATAGATTTTGACGGAAACATAGTCTTGTGAAAAGAACAACAATTGAACCTGAAGAACAAAGATACAAAACAGGGCTTGTTCCTGTCGAGCTAGAGCTTCTTGAGATACATAAGAGGGCTGGTTCCTCGACAACACGCCACGCCATGCGGGCAGCCGGCCCTTGGTCCTCCTGGCAGCCGGCCCTTGGTCCTCCTGGCAGCTGGCCCCCGGTCTTCCTGTGAAGCTGGATAGCCGAAAGGAGCCCAATAGCGCATGAACCACATCGGTCTCAGCAGCATCCAATGGCTCCTTGAATATCGATGAACCAGTGCATCAGCTCCCCCTCGGAGGTGCTGGAGGGGATGCAACAATGGGCTTGAGCTCAGATGGGACCTGGCGGCGTGGGTCCAGGGCCAGGGAGGACAAGATCGAACTGTGGCGAGGAGACGAAGGGACGGCGGCGGAGGAGGAAGGGAAGGGACGGCCTGCCGAAGATACCTGCGTTGCCATGGTTGATCGCTGTGTTCTCTTCTGTCCTCGTTTCCTCCCCTTTTCTCTGTTCGTGGTCGTGGGACAAACATATCATCCTTAACCGCTATGTTTTGCTGAAGAGCCAATTCGACCGAAATCAGAGCGAGAGGGCTCTGAATCGCTGGGACGATAGTTTGCCTGTGAGCTCTAATGCCTGTGTATTCGTTACAGTTTTGGTGTGATGTTTCAGAGTACATCCGAACACCTGTATTGAGAGCAGCCAATACCAAATCCAATTCGACAGCCCAATACAGACATCCAAACACAGCGTTAGTGTAAATGGTGCTTGTATTAATGTTGATCAAGGTGCATAATTGTCTAACAACTAATTCAAGTAAATCCTAGCCCCAGACACAAGATATTTTGCAAGGTTAGTCTCAACCTTGTAAGGGATGACGCTATCCATTGGGGTGTCGCATGTTGGCATTGTCTTCATATGAATCCAGGGGCATATATATGGTGTTCCCAAATTTAAGTTGTAAAACCTGATATTTTCTTTTACCAAACCAGAAGAGAACACAACGTACAATACACACACAACTTAGGATGTTGACCAATCTAGCAAAGATCAGCTGTATTACTTGGATGCTTATTATTGAGACTAAGGAAGTGTTTGGTTAGGGCACTGTTAACACAAATGCTATTGTAATGATTTTACATCGTGTTGTGTCTATTGAGACTATTGCTCATTTTGTTTGGTTCTCTCCGGTAATGGTAAGAGTCTAACAGCGACAAGGCAAGCAATCAAAGAGGTGAGAAAAGGCACTTTAAGGGGTGCCACTGTGTGATTCTCCTGCTCTATTGCTGAGATGACCCAGAGCTGAGAAGGACCATGTGTAGCGAGCCATGCATAGTCGAACGATCTCCAACGACACACACATTGCCGGAGTCGAGATTATCGGTGATTGTGGCAATAGTGGCACGGTGCATGCAGGGAGTGGAGTGCTATTGATCAACCAGATCAGGCGATGGCCAACGCCCGAAGCTGCTCGAAGAATGACTATGTACCCTAGTTGGCATTGTTGTGATAGATATGTCGAGCAAGCTGAGAAAAAAAGGGGAACAAGAATGACAGTGCCATGTACCGGGTTACACCAATGGGCCGGAAGTCGACCCGCCAGGCCGGACATTTGCCCATCAGGCCATGATGCGGCCCATGCCCGCTTTCTGGCTGGCGGGCTCCTCAGGGCGTGGCTATTTACTTGGGGATCAAGCGTGGCTATCTCGGAGATCACGGGGTATCTCCACCTGGTCGTAATCAACATGGGCTCATGTAAACCCTAGGCCTTGTCCCCTATATAAGTGAGGCCTAGGGATAGACATCTAATCTAGTCTCAATACACCTATGCGATCATTGTACTCCAAACCTCAATCAATCTAGCAGGAGTGTAGGGCATTACCTCCACCATAAGGGCCTGAACTTGGGTAATTGCTTCGTGTGCACTCTCGGCTAAACCTCCGTACCGCGCTTCCATCCTGGACTGGTAGCTCGATGACGCAATGGTTTATCTCACCCTTCTCCGGAACCCCATGGCGGTCGTGTGGATCTGCACGACAACATCAACCTCAGGTCAGATCAACCGATGGCCGAGTGATTCAACACTGTAGGCAACAGTGGTGCAATACGGCATGTCAACCCAGATGCGCAACCGACTAGCGATCACCTCTGAGCTGCGCACAAACGCCAGTTCTTCGCGCCCAATTGCAACCGACCTGCAGCTCAAACTCGTTAGGCCGCCCGTCACCATTCGATCTGACCCTCATGGTTCAAGACCGACTCGTAAGTCGGCCGATGCGTGGGATACCATCCGAGCCCTTCGCGCTCATAGAGCACCACGGTACCGGTGGGACCCAGAGGTCCTTAGCCCGGTTCACTCAAGTTGGGCGGCATTCATCAACTTGGCATGCTTTATCAAAGACATCCTCGAGCACCCTTTCTCGCCAAAATTCCAGGTGCGGGGCATCGACAAATATATGGGCGACTCCAAGTCGGACAACTGGCTGGCCGACTACCTCATAGTCGTCAACCAAGCCAGAGGAGATGAACTGAATGCACTTTGCTACGTTCGTAGCCAATTCTATCTACGAGTGCCAGGTTTTCTAGGATGCGTTCATGACAAATTTTGAAGGCACCTACCAGATGTCATGCAGTGCCTATGACCTCACTTATTGCATTCAAGAGCCTTAGGATACAATCCGCTGGTTCATCTCGTGGTGGCTCAATAAGAGAAACTCTTTGGACGATGTTTCCAGTGAGCAGGCTATTCAGGCCTTCAAATTCGAGGCCAGGAAGTGTATGTGCGAGCTCATGGAAATCGCCAACGACTTCGTGGCCGACGAAGAGTCCGTGTGAGCCGGCAGGAGAAACTGGACCTGCCAGGACAAGCCCGAGTCCTCCAAGTCAAGGGGCTACCGTGATCGCTCCAGGCAGAACCAGAAGCGCAAGCGCAAGTCGAGTCGGACTCTGACCTTGTCGCCGCGGCGGAGTACAACACCCCGATGCAAAGGAAGCGGCCCTGGAAACAAGTAGTAGTGCATGTGGCAGCTGAAGGGGAAAACCCCAAGAAAAACCTATGATGAGATAATGGATGGCCTTGCAGCTACCACACCTACATGGGCTACCATGCGACACACACAAGCCGACAATGCAACTTCTACGACTAGTTGGTCGCCGAAAACCCAACAAGCAACGACGACTTCGAGAACAGCGCCCCAAGGGTGGCAGTCATCCCGAGAAGGTCTTCCCCCAGGACGTAAAGAAGGTGACGGGGGTCTTTTGCGGCCTCGAATCCTAGCGGGTCTGAAAGATCACATAGTGCAAGGCAATGTGCTAGTGCCCGACGTCCCCAATACCTCGACTGGTCCTACTATGCAATTCTGTTTGACCAGTCCAACCTTCCGGACTACATATTCCTCACCTAGGGAGATTCACCTTGGTGCTCGACTTGGTCATGGGGGTTGCCATCTGTCCAAGGTCCTGATGGAAGACGACATCAACATATTCTACATCGAGACGCCGGAAAAGATGGGCATATCTCACGCTTGCGGCCGACCTCCAGCCATTTCCACGACATCGAGCCGGGGAAGTGTGCCCAGCCATTGGGATGGATCTCCTTGGAGGTTGTTTTTGTCACTCTCAAACTTCCGAGCCGTGACACTATCTTTCGAGGTCATCCCTTTCAAAGCGCCTATCATGCCCTCCTCGGCTGACCAACGCACGCGAAATTCATTGCAATCTTGCCCTCCTCGGCTGACCAACGCACACGAAATTCATGGCAATCCCATGTTACGTGTACTTAAAGCTGAAGGTGCCGGGCCCCAACTGGGTAATTATGGTCAGCGGCAACTTCAAGTGCGCACATGATTTCATGGTGGCCAATGTCGACCTAGCTGAAGCTGAGCTCGCCAAAATCCAGAAGATGGCGGGTCCAGAGGCCCTCTCACCGACCAAGAAGGTCAAGTGACCTCTGCTTTCCAGCTAGGCTAGGACACCCAGAAGGTCAAGCTGACCGTTGAGATCAACGCCGACCTGAGCAACACATGGGAAAGTGCTCTCATCAATTTTCTCCATGAGAACCGAAACATCTTCACATGGCAGCCTGCTGACATGCCTAGTGTATCGGCAAAAAATGCCAAGCACTCATTGCACGTCTTGAAGAGCGCTCGACCCGTGAAGCAAGCCCTGCGTTGATTCGCACCAGAAAGGTGTAAAGCTATTGGAGAAGAGCTAGCATGGCTCTTGGCAGCCGGTTTCATTTGAGAAGTTTCCCACTTGGACTGGCTGGCAAACCCAGTCCTCGTCCGGAAGAAAAACTACACGTGGCGCATGTGTGTCTGACTACACCGACCCCAACAAGGCATGCCACAAGGATCCGTTTCTGCGCCCTTGCATCGACCAAGTGATCGATTCCATTGTGGGGTGTGAGCGCCTATGCTTTCGGGATACCTGCTCGGGATATCACTAGATCCGGATGAAAGAATCTGACCAGGAGAGGACCTCCTTCATCATGCCTTTTGGGCCTTCTGCTACATCATGATGCCCTTTGGACTCAAGAACCTTGGCGCAACATACCAGTGCACCATGCGGAAGTGCCTCGACGAGTAGATCAACGTCAACGTCGAGGCCTATGTCGACGACGTGGTGGTCCCAAGGTTTGGAGGACAGCCACCTGGCCGACCTCGCGAAGACGTTTGCCTGTGAAGACGTTTGCTAAACTGCGTCGATTCTGGATGAAGCTAACTCCGGATAAATGCCTGTTCGAGGTTCCTTCGGGCAAGCTTCTCGGCTTCATCGTCTCCCAGTGCGACATCGAGCCCAAACCCTGACCAAATGGCGGCGATCTCAAAGCACGGCAAACCCAAGAAGCTGAGGGACGTCCAGAAGTTGGCAGGTTGCAACCCTAAGCCGCTTCATTTCCCAGCTCGGCGAAAAGGCCTTGCTGCTGTACGGTCTCCTTCAGAATTCGGACTAATTCGTCGGGATAGATGAGGCCCAGTCGGCACTGGACAACCTCAAGCAGCTGCTGTGAAGCAACCAATTTTGGCCGCTCCAAGAACTGATGAATCCATGCTTTTATATATCTGTGCTATTACATAGATTGTAAGCGTGGTGGTCGTGGTTTAATGCGAGGAGGAAGGCCGAGCTTAGAAGGTCCAACACCTGATGTATTACGTCAGTGAGGTGTTTTCCCCATCGAAGTCTCGTTACACCCACTATGAAAAGATCACCTATGGGGTGTTCATGGCGGCTCGGAAGCTGCTACACTACCTCCAAGCTCACCCGATCACTATGGTCAGCCACGCACCCCTGGCCGACATCATCAACAATAGAAACGCCATGGGCCTGGTCGCCAATTGGCGCATCGAGCTCCTTCCCTTCAAGATCACTTACCAGTCTTGCAAGGTGATAAAGTCACAGGCCCTGTACGACTTCCAAGTTCAGTGGACCAAGTCCCAGAATCTTCCCATGTAGGTCGACCTTGAGCACTGGTTTCTTGACGGATCCATGATGCTCCCGAGGTCTGGAGACTTCTTTTTTGTTGCCAATTTTTAGCCCAAAAGGTCCTGAGTATGCATTTTCCTTATAATTATTTATCTGTTTGGCAAAACGTTTTGAAACTTTCCCTGATTGAATATCATGGGAACCAGTCAATGGTCAAAACTGGCTGGGATGACTAGGCAGTTAATGGTCAAAACCAGTCAAAACTGTGTGAAACCGGTATAGGGTTGTTTTTTGAACGGTTTTGAATGTTTGAGGTTGTAAAGTAGACGATTTTGAAGTTCGGGGTTGTATCTTTAGACTTTGGTGACAATTCAGGGTTGTAACATGGACTTCTCTCCGATTTAATTGAATGTTTATCGTTAACAACTTAAACTAAGTCACAATATCTTTGGACCTGATCATTTATAAGAAGTCATACATGAATTTTTGTTGTTGCTTAATTTTGGGGCACAATCTTGCATTTGTGTGGCACATTGAATGATATTCAACAACTATATTACTCTGTTTTCTCCTGAAGACACAAGGGATGAGGCCTGGCGTGGTGCCTTACACGAGCATCTTATCTGCGTTACGTAGGATTGCAGCAGAAGAAGGTCTCCGTGGATTGTACAGGTAGTCTGCATTTTGACTATAAAGCTCAATCGTTTTTACTTTTTCTTGTGTCCTTGATTGTTTCTTCCATGACAACAGTGGTCTTCTTCCTTCTTTAGCTGGGGTTACTCATGTAGCCATCCAGTTCCCAGTATACGAGAAGGCAAAGCTGTACATTGCCAAAAGAGGTAATGAGATATCTTCTACAATGAAAAGTGAGACGAATCTGGGCAAGAGATTGACTGAAAAGTGTATGTGTTTTCCAGACAATACTACAGTTGACAAGCTTGGCCCTGGTCAAGTAGCAATTTGTTCTTCAGGATCCAAAATAGCAGCCTCGCTCATAACATACCCTCATGAGGTATGTTTATCGATCCTCCCTATTCGATAGTATACTTTCATCATCCAAATGCTTTATCATTTGCTGCATACATGCTTCTCCTTCTATGGTAGTACAAGCGCAGTGTAGTTTGTAACTTCTGCCAGATCTGTTTGTGTCCCCATTATGGAATAGCAAATCATGGAGTGCAACAATTTTAATGCCTTTTTACTTCTCACTGGGATAACTGAATGGAGCAGTTGTTACTGCCTACTCCAAATGAGGAGTCTATTTTCAAATGAAATATATAAGCTTATGAAATGAGAGGCTAAAGAAATATTTCATCCATTACAAAATGTAAGTCGTATTTTTGGCCAGACGAGGATTTGACCAATAATTAGTTCATTAATATGTGGTTTGCGTCTACAAAGTCACAATCAGGATTCTTTGGACAACATATCTAGTGACACCAATAACATGCCTTGATGAAACAAAATAGACCCTGACATGGATGGAGTATGATATATCTGATCTCCTTTAGGAGTTAAATTAGAGAAAGAAACAGAGAGATGTGTTTAATTTAACAAGGAATAATCACCTTCTGTTGGCACATCAAAAGGCCCTTTCTATTATTTTAATTTTCAGTCATTGTTTTACACGCAGGTTGTACGATCTAAGTTGCAAGAACAAGGCCGTGTTCCCCATGGTGCTATACGGTATATAGGTGTAACGGACTGTATAAAGCAAGTGTTACAGAAGGAGGGGATTGCTGGATTCTACCGAGGTTGTGCTACAAATTTGTTGCGAACAACGCCGAATGCTGTCATTACTTTTACTAGTTATGAGATGATCAATCGACTCATGCACCAGCTCCTGTCCTCCTAATTGAAAGATGGAAACCAACAAATCTTCAATGTGCTTGCAATGCTGAACCGTAAGTTCTGGCTGTAATGGTTCGTTATCGTGGTTGCATTGCCATTTGTCCATTATTGGAGAAAAGATAGCTGTTGACGACAGATTTTTGGTAAAAGTAGACAGATCCAGAGGTTTGTGTTTTGCCGTGAGGGAGAAACCCTATTGTTTTAAATTCATTCTGCATAGTTGTTAGGAGCAAATCGTTGTCTACAGAACGTTGGCATGCTTTTCTTTTTTTGTGCATCAAGAACGTTGGCATGCTAATTGTCCATTCACGTTGATTTAAGCTTTTAGAAGAATATTTGGCCAGCTATTGTAGCTGATCATATGTTATCACTTTTTTCTCTGGAAGTGTCTTTTTTCGAGAGTACGCAAATTGCGTACAATAGCTTTATAGAAGGAGAGAAAATTAGTACATGACATCTACCACTCGCTGCGAACAATGAGCGTAGTACAACACCACATTCGGCTATTCTCAGGACAGCCACACATGACAACACAACTACAACACGGAAAACCTGCCCAAAACCGAAGAACCTCGTTGTGTCTTGATCGACTTCGAACGCCTCCGAAGAACAGAAACTCCAGCTTTCTTTGGATTCATCCGCGATGACCATACATAGCATTGGAGGAGAGCGGTCAGGGCCACGATAAACACTAGAGGAGTGCCAACAGGAAACTCAGTCTCCTCGCACGATGCTCCCAACAGAGAGACGATGTTGCAGACGTCGCCATCATGCCGCTTCAGAGGACCAAGGCTTTCGCTCGGAGACAACTGCCAACACCAAGCACGAGGGACATGGCGACACACTCGACGTCGCCTCCAGAGAGGGAAACGACACCCAAGGGTGCCATCGACGCCGTCCGGCAAAAACCGGACATGATTTTCATCTGTAATGTTGCGCATCTCCACTCCGACGAGGTACCGGGCAGCACTGTTCCTGAAGTCTCGCACCACCGTCACCGTAGCCAATCCGCCGCCAGAGCCGTGGTCCAACACCACACCGCCGAGAGGCGTGAACGGACCTCCACCAACATCGCCGTCGAGAACCAACCACACTTCCAAGCGGAGCAAAAGCCAGATCCACTCCATCAGCCTTCATCGACACCGAGAGACTGCCGCTAGATTGGATCTGGCCCGCCCCTCCAACCTCACTCCGGTGCCATCTCCACCGGGGCATCGCCGCGATCCCCTCACACGGAGGCGGCCTGAAGCCCGCTGCACGCCAGGACACCTTTCTGGCAGGGCCATCTCGGCGCCGTCACCCCCATGGCCAATCCAACGCCGCCGCCACCGCCGTTGCTGGCGCTCCACCTGCAGCCACCAACCAGTAGTGCTCCTCAGCAGGATCCGACGAATGCCCTCGCCGTGCCCCCGCTGTGCCTCCAAACCTCCACCAAACAGCCGATACCACCCCGCCAAGCACACCACAACCACCAACACCACCACGGTGCCCAGCAGCAGTCAGCCTTGGCGACACCAAAAGGCGAGGAACCAAAGGCGAGAGCTTCCCCACCGCCATCACCTGCACCATGCAGAGATGACCGGCCAAGCAGCCCGAACATCACCACCGGAGCCAGCTCCGGCAACACCAAGCTAGATCTGACGTCCCAATGCACCACGGCTGCCGCCGCTCTTCTAGCCGCACCTGGACGAGAGCACGAGCAACACGTCTCCCTTCTAGCCGCGCTAGATCGAGAGCACGAGCACACCGCCGCCCTTCAAGCCACGCCAGATCGGCAGCTCGCCGCCGCCGCCTTGAAGCTCCTTTCCCCGAATCGCTCCCCATCCAAGCCGACCACCGCCCCGTTGAAGGAGCCCGAGGCCAACTCCCCGGCGCCCACAAACCGCCTGAGCAACGCGCCGCACCGGCCGGATCCCTGCTAACCAGGCCGGGCGGAAAAGGAATCCGCCGCCGCAAACAAGGCCGCGCGAGGGAGAAAACCCCGTCACTGCCGACCATCTTCGGGGCTTTGCCCGACGACGTCACCTGGCGGCGGCGAGGGGGCGGGGAGAGGAGGTTTGGAGGGCGGCGGCGGGCTGGGGTTCGTCTGTGTCGCCCCCTGGGAGCGACGCGAACGCGATTGGGAGTTCCTTGATCACATATTTGTTGTTTCTTCTTTGGAAGTGTCACATCCTTAGTTTCTTCTTTGGTACCGCGTTCTGCTCCGCTGAGGCTGCACAGATTCACCCCGGACGGTACGAAGCCGCTTGTAGAATGGTGGTCCAACATGATGGAGACCTCACCGGCGAGCCAACGATGACATCTCAACACCACTACCCTCGCCACCCTACGTTTCATCTGGCTCGAGCGTAACAGCCGCGTCTTCAAACGCAAGGCCTCTTCGGCCGCCGCCACGGTAGAGCTCATTAGGGCGGAGCTCCGGCTTTGGATTAGCGCTAGGGTTGACGGTGGATACCCTTTTCAGGTTCACTAGTAATTGCAGTGGCCGAACCTAGGTGGAATTGCCATGTAATGATCCTCTGACTCGGTTCTTCTATTTCTATCTTAATGGAAAAGACATGCAGCGCTCTTGCGCCCGCTTGCTCGTGATGGCGTGATTGGACCTGCCTGTTGGCTGGCTTGTACGCCCCGTGTCGGCTGCCCGGTTGCGACAGGCAGGGCGTGCGTTTCGCCCGACGCCCACGCCCGCGACACCAGTTCACGCATGGTGCTGGTTGTCAGCATCGTTCTAGACGGGCATGCGTGGCTGACTCAGCATGGGACAGACGGCTATTTGGAGAGGGCCAACTGGCAGTGCTTGGTACGCTAGTCGGTTTTACTTCTTCCATCTCAAAATAAATGTCTTGAGTTTAATATAAATTTCTACTAGAGCTAGTACAAAGTTGAGACACTTATTTCAGGACGGAGGGAGTTTTTGCATGCTTGCCAGTTAGTTTTATGTTTTTTTAGATTAGCTAGTTGATTTTATGTGCGTGCTTGTCTGGACAGCCAGCGTTCGTGGCCCCTGCTGGGTCGGGCCAAATATAGTGTTTTGACCTGTTAAGCTGGATTTGACCCGGTTCAAAAAAAATTCAGAGGATCTAGTCTCTATCCTTATTGTTGGGGTCGATGGTGGTAGGGTATAACTGTCTACCGCCGAGGCCCTTGGCGGTAAGCTACTTATCCACGCCAGCTTAAGTAAAGGACTTGTCACACGTGCCGTCAACCCTACCGCTGAGGCCCCTGGCGGTAAGCTGTTATACCCTATCGCCAGCGAGCCCGACGATAGGTTTTGAACAGTTATAAGCCGACTGGCGGGGCCCACCCACCAAGCCAGCCCCTACCACCAAGGCGGTAGGGTTGCATACCCTACCGTAAAATATAACCCACTCAGGAACAACACAGATTTCCCTTCCTCGACACCTACCGTCGAGGTAGTTGGCGGTAGGGTACCCTACAGGCTACCGCCAGGCACTCTATCGCAAAATAAACCCCAATTTCAGGAACATAACCGTCTGGAGCTCGGTGTCTAGGGAGGTAGGGGGGGGGTTGTGTTTGAAGCCTACTGCCAGATACATTTGTGGTTGGGTACTTCACCCTATCACAGCCTTCTTTGGTGGTAGGTACATTCTAACCACATCAGCAACAACCAACGCTACCCGCCTCTGCCGTCAATCCTACCGCAAGGGGCCTCGGCAGTAGGTAGTTATACCCTACCGCCGTCGACTCCGGTGGTAGGAAAAGGGTTAGATCCTGATTTTATTTTAAAATGAGGTCATATTCGGCTTAACTTTTAAAAAGGGTCAAAACACTAAATTTGGCATTTGGGTTTGCCTCAGATGCATTAATGCGCCAGCGTATGCTTGTGCACACGACTGGGTGTAATGACTGCATGACCCGGCCTTGCGTGCCGCATGGGTGTTTGTTAGGTGCTTTTACGGCGGTCTTGTTAAATGCGCTTTTACGGCGATCTTGTTTGCGTATTGTTTTTCGAAAAGAGGGGACATCCCTTGGCCTCTGCATCGAGTGATGCACATCCTTTTATTTATCATATCAAAGTTCATTATCGGACCATAACAAAGTTCAACCAATAAATTGTCGCACACGACTACCCCGGGGCAAATTAAAAAATAATAGAATATCATAGGGAAATGGGACTCATGCATCACAAATCCTACTAGTAGTCCGCCAACCAAATCGGCTGAATAAATATTGATAGACCATCTTTCATCGGTTGCACCCAAAGATCATGGGTGCCCAATCCTCCTCCTTGTGTAGTAATGGCCATATATGGATCCAGCTGGTAGCCTTGAAGATAACCTGCAAAAAGTTCGAAACTTTCGTTCTGTTAAATATACAATCATTACTAGTGTTTCAAATGGCCCAAAGTAAAACACAAATTCCCACACAGATGTGAGACTTCAACTTGGGGTGCACCCTCACTAACCAGTTTCCAAATATATTCGTACTACTCGTGGGTGGAGGTAGATGAAAGCTATATGGATTGTTCGCCATAGTAGCTTGGCAAGTGGGCATTGAAGGAATAGATGCTGAATCGACTCCTCATCACCACAAAAGCAACACTTAATGCATCCCTGCCAATGTTTTTTTAGATTATCTCTTGTCAGGATGACATTGCGATCCAAGTACCACATGAAGATTTTTATTTTCAATGGGACTTTCATTTTTCATATATATTTGAGGTGAAAAGGCTGCCCATCATTGACGAGGTCTGTATACATGGACTTTTTTGAACCGGGCTTTACCCCTTGCCATTGCAAGAGAACGGAAATACAAACCAGTTCAAGCTGTCAGGAGGAGGGAAAGAGGGTAGAGCAAGTTCAAGCACTACCCGGAAACCCATCACATCCGCTTGCCGTTGAAACGGATGCCATGGGGCGAAAACCTGGTAACACCAACTTTGTCAAATCTATTACAAGCAAAAACCAACCAGGGCAAAGCCTAGGCAACACAAAACAAATAGCGGACTAACGACCTAATCAGCTAGAGATGAGAATAGGCAATGAAAGCTTTTTTGATAAGACGCCTTTGTTGTCTTTTTTGGGATGCATGGGTCTTGGGCGCCTCTGTGAAGCACCCATGACCTTTCACGAGCTTTGGATCGGTTGCTTGCCAGCGTCGCACAGCCTCATGAGTTACATCTTGCTGGTCCTGATCATCTCCGCGCCAGCGCGTAGCTTCCCAGCCGCTTCTCCTTTTCGCAATCCTGTCCAATATAAAAGAAACGAACAAAGAGAGAAAAAAAATCTCAAAAGGAGTCTTTATCTGCTTCTTTTCAAAGGTGGCCCGATTACGTGTCAGCCAAATGGCCCAACAGGTAGCAGCTAATCCCACTGTACAGAATGTTTCTTTCCCAGGAAGAAACTTATTGCACCAAACAAATTACTGCCAGTAGTTGTTGGGGCACTTGTCAGTGCCCAAAACCACCCCAATAGATCTCCAGACCACCCTGGCAACTGGGCATGTAAAGAATAAATGTTTAGAAGTTTCTACCTCCTTGAAGAAGGAACAACAAGGATTCCCTGGCCAATTTTTCTTCCTTATCACTTGTCTCGTATGCACCGCATGCTGAGATAACTGCCATAAGAAGATTTTAATTTTAAGAGGATTTTAGCTTTCCACACCCACTTATAGTTGCATCCAAAGAAGAGGTTTTTCAGCAGTTTGTACTGACTTGGTCTTGAACTTGCTGCTCTGGTTAAGCCCCGGAAGATTACATCACTTTGTCACCTCCCCTGACAAGGGGGATTTTTCTGACTATAGATACGGTTCTTCCCACTGTCTAAGCAGCTCAGGGGTAAGTCTGCGTCTAAAGAACGAATTGGTGTCAGCACATTCATTTTGTTCAAGGTGCAGTCAGGAGTTACAGATGTCAAACATTTGAGGGTATTGCTCCTGAAGAGGAGGTAACCCGTTAATCGAGTCTTTCCACATCCTAGTGATGTTCCAAGATTTAGTCTCAATCTTTCTGCCTATCATATACACCTCTTTTACTTTTAGTAATGCTTTCCAGCATGGTGAATCAGAGAACCTGGGAGTGACATCCGCAACAGTTTTGTTGCGGAGGTATCTGGCACGAACAATATCATGCCAAAGCCCCTTTTGAGTTTCAAGTTTCCACCACCATTTAACCATCAAACTGATGTTTTGTTTTCGAAGATCTTTTATTCCCAGTCCACCTTTTTCTTTGGATCTACAGATTCTTCTCCATTTCACAAGGTGGTACCTCCTTTTTTTTGTTGCATCCCTGCTAGAAGAATCTCCTTCTGTGTTTATCTAGCCTCTCTATGAAGGTTTTATTCATAAGCCACATCGACATATGATACAAAGAGATCTGTGTGACCGCGGAGTCTAATAAGGTATGCCTTCCCCTCATTGAGGCCACATTGCCCATCCAGGCCTAAAATCTCTTTAGGTACTTGCTCACAATAAATTCCCAATCAGAAGTTTTCAAGTTTGTATAGCTAACAGGCATACCTAGATATTTGATAGAGGAACTTCCTATCTCATAATTAAATAGCTCCGCGTATTGTTGACAACATTCTCATCCCCCCACTATAGGAATCTCACTTTATTGGGAATTTACTTTCAGCCCAGACATCATTTCAAACAAGTAGAGCAGTAACTTCAGGTTAATTGCTTTCTCTACATCATCCTCCAAGCATATGATGGTGTCGTCTGCATACTGCAAGACATCCACCCCATCAGGGATGAGATCCGATGCTAAGCCCGTGACCAGTTTGTTTTTCTGGGAATTTTTGATCATTTTGGTGAGGCATTCAACAACCAGGTTGAACAGGAAAGGGGAGTGGGGGTCCCCTTGGCGAACCCCTTTGGCACTCTGAAAGTAGGGACCAGTACAGTTATTCAGTTTGATACTAACTGTCCCATTATACAGAATTTTCTTAATCCATCCACGCCATGTTTCATTAAACCCCACATTTTGTGACACTCAAGGAGGAATTCCTAGTTAACTTCGTCGTATGCTTTTTCAAAATCTAGTTTAAGAACAACCCCCACTCTTTTCTTTACATGCGTGTAGTTGAGTATCTCATAGAGAGAAAGCACTCCATCCATGATATTTCTTCTTAGTTTATCAGCATACACAACAACTCTGTGATCGAGCACCTTAGTGATGAGTTTGTAAGGACATATAAGGAGACATATAGGCCTGAACTGCTGGATTCTCTTAGCACTAGACACTTTCGGGAGAATGGTAACGATCCCATAATTAAGGCATTTAACATCAAGTTTTCCTTGATGGAAATGATCAAACAAAGCCATGATATCCCCTTTTACGATACCCCAATAGACCTAATAAAATTCAACAGGAATATTATCAGGTTCGGGGGCTCTATTAGGGGCCATGTCAAACAGAGCTTCTTTAACTTCTAGCTCCGTAAAGTCACGACAGAGATCTAGGTTATCACTCTCAGTGAGCTTCTCATCACCAGTCCACGTATCTGGGCTTAGATGGAATTGATTACCAGGAGCTGGGACGAACAGATCTTTATAAAAGTTAATGGCATGAGCAATCAAATTGTCCGTGCCCTTAATTGTCATCTCCTCACCCACCTTAAGTGAGTGGATGGTATTTTCGCATTTTCGCCCATTGGCTATCTTATGGTAGTAATCTGTGTTCAAATCCCCTTTAAGGAGCCAATGCTCGTGGGACTGTTGCAACCAGAAAATCTCTTCATTCACAAGCATTTCATGTAGTTCAAAATTGGCATCCATCTTCCTACTGTAGAGCTCAGGAGGAAGTGGCCCATCCTCTTCAAGTTCCTGGAGCATGGAAAGTTCCAATCTAAGGTCTTCCTTTTTCTTTTTATCATGACCATATCTATCGGACCCTCAGCCTTTGAAGTAAGTTTTAAATCTTTTGAGCTTGATATTCAGGATATCTATAGGATCAGATGATTTAACTTTCCTAGTCGATTAAATGCGACTAGTGGCAGGAATCTATCATCTTTAATCCAGGAAAGGTTAAACCGGAACTCTCTCGGTTTAGGGGCTTCTCTCCCCTCATCACCCGAAGAGAGCAACAAAGGATTGTGATCAGAAATCTCTCGGACTAGCTTTCAGACAGATACAGGAGGATACATGTCTTCCCAATCTTCTGACATGAGGATACGATCCAGTTTCTCTAGTGTGGGGGTGAGCCTGGTTATTAGTCCATGTGTACTTCCCCCCCGTTAATGTGGATCTCATGCAGCGCTAAGGTACTAATGATAGAGTTAAACAGATTAGTAGACTTATGACTGTTCACTTTCTTGTTCTTCTCCCCAGCGTGTCTCAGAATATTGAAGTCACCTCCAACAATGTAAGGCACTTGCATTTCATTGCAAATGGCATCCAACTCAATCAAGAATTCTCCCAATAATTCTTCATGAGCTGGCCCATATACCATAAGCAAGCCCCACTTGATTTTTGTGTGTCTATCATGCAACACGAGTTGCAGTATATGTTTACCCTTAAAACAGGAAACTACCTCCAAGTTATCCTTCCTAACACCACACAGAATGCCACCAGATTTCCCCACAGAGGGAATCCAGTTCCAATGAAAGATACCAAAGGGATCAATTCTCCTCAAGCATTTAGGGGAGAAATCTTTGTTCATAGTCTCTTGTAAACCCAAGAAATCACGCGAATGGTCACTAATCATGTGTGCGAGGCAGGTGGCCACCCCTTTCTTGCCTCCCTCGACAAATTCCAAATGAGACCTTTCATTTGGAACTTTTTTGTGAAATTTGGAACGAGTAACCCTACTAGGAGGTGATGTAGGGTTACAAAGCAGATCTATCTCTGAAATAATGTTCTTTTGGCTCCTAGTCACAGGCCTAGGAGTTTTGATACTAACTTTCCGTTGTTTCTTCTTTTTAGTTTTACTAGAGGAAATATGTTCATATACATGCTCCTCTTGGTCAAGCCACTCTAGATTAATGTGATTGCTTTTGCCCAGCCCATCAATAATAACCATATCTGATGTAGGGCGGAACCCTACGTGGGCGATCTTTCACGTTGGAGCGGATCCTACGGGGAATCACGAAGAACACGCGGAAGAACAAGAGGGAAACACGGAGGAAACGAGAGAGAAATCACTAAACCAACAAGAGATCAATCACACAAGTGCTAGATCGATGAACACAAAGGGAGATACATGATTCAAGGTCAACAAAGGACGATACAATCGGTAGCCGTTCTTCTCCGTGAGGAGGTCTTGATGGGGTCCACCCTAGAAGGGGGTCTTGAATCCGCTTGGGGATCTTCTCCGAAGAGGTCACAGGCTCCGAGGAGAAGTAACCAAGTGGACGAGCAAGGCTCTCACACAAACATGAGCTAAACCTAAGCTAACCCTAGAAAGGAAGTGGAGGTGGTCTATTTATAGTCTAAGCCACGAAGGGGTAAGTGGGAGAGGGATACAAGGCCAAAGGCCCGCGGTTGAGCACAGGCAAGCGGTAGTACCGCTTGGGACGGCGGTAGTACCGCTTACAAGCGGTAGTGCCGCTTGGACCGGCGGTAATACTGGGACCCGGTCGCTCGAGCACGAGGAGTTTGTCGGGTTGAGCGATGAGCGGAAGTTCGAGTAGTGCCGCTCGGGGCCTTTAAGCGGTAGTACCGCTTGGTGTTGGCGGTAGTACCGCTTCATACAGGTCTTCTTTCTCCTTCTCTTCCATGCTTCCTCGCGGATGGTGTAGTTGTTCCTTGGCGCTTGCACTCCTCCTAAATGCGTCCTTAGTGTTCCGACAATACCTATGCATGCACACGAGTGGAGTGTCAAGTAGTATACCATCCTCGAAGGGGTCAAGTGAGCACGTGTAAAGGAGATGATTCACCTTTGTGTATGTGAAGTAGATGTCCACGTGTCACTCGCCGAACGGACTCTTGACATGGTGATGTCCATAGGATGCTCCGCATCATCTCCCTCCCTTGGGAAAGATCCGATCTCGGATCGTGATCCTCATCACCATGGAAACGGTTGTCATGGACGGAGTGGGAGTTGGACGGAGTTGAAAACATGGCGCAATCCAAGTACTCCAAGGTGTCACGGAGTGATAGACATGCAAAAGAGAAAACACAAGAAACACTCGGAAATACAATGGTTAAGCGCACCCAAAGTGTCCATCATGTAAGAATGAGTCCGTCAAAGGAATTGTTCATGACAAGGCATGAGATGCTTATCCAAATGATGTAAAATGACATGTAAAGCATTCATGGAAACCAAAGCATGTTGCACAAAGCGACAAATTCTACCATTGTGCAAAATGATGTCATAGAGAGATGGTTTATCAATAGCATGAATATGGCAATGGATGCTCAACATGTGTATGATATCATGCAATTGATGATAGGCAATGTGATCATTATGTATGAAGATGCCATCAAGAAAGATCACAACAAATTTGCTAAGAAAATGCACAAGTTCATATATCATGGATGACATGGGAATAGGTGCAACAAGGCAATCATATTGTGAGTCAATCCATGCATAAGACGCAAATTTGTGGCGAGTATGATATGTCCATCGAGCATGAGTATGAGCACATTCAACAAATATGGAGGTGTTGGTATACCAATGCTCGATGTTGTGGCAAGAGTGGAAAACCGAAGGTGCATCCAATAAGTGTGAGCGCTCCTCAATGTGAAGGTCCAAAGAGCCAATCTCCAATGTTGCTCCTCCATCCAATAGATGTAGCATGTAGACAACAAGAAAGAAACAACAATGAAAGAGTGACCCATCCAATATGCAAACTTGAGGATGGCTCAAAGGGAAGGAGTTCACCTTTATGAGGATGTCGAAAATGTTGGTGTTGCACATCGTGTATGCCTTCGCATGACCAAGTTGTCGCATAACGGCATCGCCTTGTGAAACCTCCAAAATGAAAGAACATGACAAACACTCGGAAAAACAAATGAGGTTAGCGGAAATGCAAAACCTATCATTCGAGTGGTAAGATACCCAACAAGTGTATGCATCATGCTCATCATAAGAAAGTACAAGGGAGCGTTTCATAGTATGGAGGCATATGATGCAAGAACAACCAAATGCAATAGGCGCAATCAAACAAGCATGCATCACAAGTAATATGTCAAAGTCTCCAAGATCAATAAGCATAGTATGGTTGCACTCAATACAAGTGGATATGAGAGAGGCAACTAATGGACACAAGAGACCATGATCAAGATATATCATGTGAGAGGCATGAGCATATATGTCATCAACCCAAGAAAGCAAGTAATAGTGGAACATGGGTGATGCAACATAGCAAGCAATCATATCAATCAAGTGAAGCAAGCTAGTAGTGCAAAGATGCAACATACTAGAAGGAATCAAGGCAATCATGTCATGGGTGCAAATAGTGTGCATGAATACTTCACATGACATGTCACAAGCATGAAGGCAAGATATGAGCAAAATAGCATCAATAGCATGGGGAACATGATAAAAATGGCAAAAGCAACAAGGATCTCCATCAAGCATGCAAATACACATAGGAGTATCATAATGGTGCATCATGGGTAAATGCAAGCAAGGGTCACAATTGCATGGCAAAGGCATAGGAGCAAGCATAGCATGCAATGTGAACACGGTAAAATGAGCATAAGGTGGCAATTAAGTAAATAGCCCATAGCCGTGTGAGAGCCAAGTAGAAGAGATGCGCGTAGTCCTTGCATAAAAGGAATGGTGGTAAGGATAGTCCACGGGATCCCAAAGCATTGTTGCTCTCAAGAGCTCGTTTAAATCAACTCATGGGATTGAGAAGTTGGCGATTGTATGTGGGTACCTACACAAAACAAAGACAAAGGGAAAATTGTGTGTGCGTGGTAGATGTACGCATCATCCATCATGATGCATATGTGCGTGTGTTTGTTAGCACAAAATATCCAATGCTCAAATAAATGAGATGCGTGATATAGAAACATGTCATCCATCATGATAGGTTTGTTGTTATGTATAGCATAATGGAGACTCAAATTGTGTAATGCATCATGAGAAATATGTAGAGCATTGTTATTCATGGAATGCATATGGTTCACGTAATCATGGAAATCATGCAAAGGATGGGATGAATCAAAATCTCCAAACATGTATGAGGAAACTATGGGGTCTCCTCATGAGCAAGATTAGAAACACCACATGGAGAATATTGACAACATCCACAACAATGCATATTTGGAACAACGTGATCATGGCATGGAATAGTAGATGAATTGCATAAATCATGTAAAGGAAGCATGGCAATATCATCACAAGAGAAGCAAAAGCCAATGACCATCATCTCGTCATCTATGCCATAAGTGCAAATAGGGTTTATTTTAATGGGGCATGCATAGTTACTATGTTGAGATTGAAATGAGGCAATATGGGAGATCTCACTCATAGCATATGACAAGTTCAATGGATTGTCAAACATAATGTGACCAATAGAATCTTCACATGATATCCTATGAAGCATAGCATCACAACTAGGCAACTCAACATGCTCATCATCATATTCATCATAAATAGGTAAGTCAAGGCATGAAGAAGTTTTACTAGCATGAAGCATGGTAATAGGTGGGTCAACATCATGGGAGCAATCGAAGTCAAGAGAGTCCACTAGTGGGACAAGAGAAGCACCATCACCTATGTTACCGTTGGAGCGTCGCTCATGTGTTGTAGGTGAGGTGTTGAAGATCGTCTCGTTGTCATCTTCATCTCGATGGAACCATGTGGGGGGTGCATCATCGTCCACCATGGCCATCGTCGTCTCCAATGTAGGGATGGACTCGTCGAAGATAGGCATGTCGTCATGTAGGAGACCTAGCACCAAAGAAGAAAACACACTAGGAGTAGAGGTTAAGTCGTTAGAAATCATAGTGGCCTCATGTGTCGTGTCAACTACCTCACTCACTAAGTGTTGTGGCTCACTCACTCCCTCAAGGATGCTCTCACTTTCGTATGGTGGGTGGAGTCACTCAAATGTCTCTCAACCTCACATAGGATGTGTGGCATGTTCTCATGTGTGGGGCTAGTGGTGGTCACACTCATCCTCTCATAGGAAATGCTCTCAATGTCACGTATGGTGGAGTCACTCATGTCACTCATGGGGTGGTGGCTCTCCTCACATGGCAATTGGGGCATCTCGACATATGTGGGTACCGGAGATATGTAGGTGCAAATGTCTCCATCTTGTGTCGCGTGGCTGGACTCGGAGTATGAGTCCAATGTGGGCGTCGTCTTCATGTTGTTGAAGAGGTTGGCGCTCGTCCGCGTGGTCGAAGGGGATGGCCCTTGCTCGACCGTCTTGTCACCGTCTTGGTGTTGGAGGCCCATATGATGTGGCACCTCATAGCTCGTCTCCATGACCGAAGGGAGTTTCCCATGCTCGGCCATCTTCCTTGAGGGGCTTCCGAGGATGGAAGGGTCGCCCTCGCTCGTAGGTGGTCACCTTGGACTTGATGAAGTCGATGTAGGCGTACACATGGGAAGTAGGCGAAGATGCCGTACGTCCAAAGGCGAAGATGCCTTGAGAACACTTGGCGAAGATGCCGAAGTGGTTGATGTAGCCGTAGCACCGTCTTGGTGGTGGTCGTCTCGCGGTCTTCTCTTGTGCTTATGAAGCTTCGACTTGGCGTGAAGTAGGGCTTGTTGGGACTTGTGCATTTGCGCTTGTGGAGCATCTTCATGATGATGATGTCGTTGTCGTGCTTGAGCTCGTAGTAGATGTCGTTCGTCGTCGTCGTGCACATGATGCTTGGAGGTGACTTTCCCTTCATGACGATGTTGATCACGAACGTGATGGTGGTGGTGGTCGCCATGGAGATGTGGACGACTTGCGCTTGCATCGCTTGGGCGCTCCGAAGACTTGTGTCTTGAACGTCGCCGTCTTGAAGATGACAAAGGGGAAGAAGACTTGATCAAGGCCCGAATCTCCTCCATCCTTGCATCTTGCTCCTCTTTATGTGCGGCAAGCTTCTTGTCGAAGTAGTCCCTTCTCCTTGCTTCGGAGTGATGAATGTCGCTGGAGATGTTCTCGATGCGCTCTCGCAATCTTGATTGTGTGCCTTGCACTTGTCGTTGTAGATCGAAGAGAGACGCTTTGGTGATGTAGTTGTTCACGCCGTCGTTGTTGTCGAAGACCGGAGATGAAATGCCTTGCCTATCCATCACAAGACTCGAGCAAATATGAGTGGGAGAAAGAGAAGAACTTATACCGGTGTACCTTGACCGATGTTGAAAATGAATCAAGTTCACTCAAATGCGGACAATGAAATAGCACTATTGGTACCAATCCTTGTCGGTTCTCACACCTACACAAGTAAAGCTTATGGAGGAGCTCGGTGAGGATAGTGGCACAAAAATTTAATGCAAAATGTTAGCAAGAGTCAATAATGTTGAAAGAGATTCACAAATTCGCAAGTGAAACAAATGGACAATAGCAAAGAATGGCACACGGAAACACACACGGATAGATAAATGGAATTCGCGCAACCAAGGAATGAGCATAAAATGTGGAATCCACGGAAAACGCCGTGTTGCACAACTCAAGAGAGGCGCTAGCAGGATTGCTCAATAGGCGGATCGACACTTGTGCACAACCTATAAGATGCAAAATGGATAAACTTCTATCCCAAGTATGCTATGTATGTATGGTTCGGTGTTTCTCTCAAGATGATCCAAGATGATCGGATATGGTAATCTTATATGCAATGTGGTATGATGCTATGGCACTTGCTTACAAGCTTCTTTGCTCTTTCTCTCTTTTGCTTAAAAGCTTTATTTCTTTTTTTTATGGCCACTTTGCACAATGCACAAACCAAGATAGCAATAGTGTATATGCGGAACAAACTTGTGGCACAAGATATGATACCAATATGATATGGTATGTATGCTATGGGAAGTATGATCACTAATGTGCACAAGTAACGTTGCCGGCAATACTCAAATGGCTAGTCTCGATAGGCAAATAACGCAAAAGTGAGGCTAGTGGTTAACAATGCAATGGCAAGGGGAATATACAATGGAGGGGTACCACGATACCAAGATGATATGGAGGTTACCGTCCGTGATGATGAGTAGCGGTGTTCTTGATGTAGATACCAAGATGATGGAGACTCGTCCCTAAGTAGCCGAAACACCTTAGGAAACGGAAAAATCGCTAACTCAAAATCTCAAACGTCAAATGTCAAAATGGTGGTAGCGGGAATGCGGTGGTGGTTTGCACTTGGCAATGCGGAAGTGGAATGATGGGCTATACACGTGTCGGAGTTGAAGTTGCCGTCCCTAAGTAGCCGAAACACCTTAGGAGACACAAGCCACAACTCAAACAAGCTCAAACAACTATTGGGTTAAGTTTGGGGTGGTTGAAGTGTATGGTGGGCAAGGTTATGTGGAAGTGGAGGTGGTGGTTGATGAAGAAGCAATCGTCGCTAAGTGGCGAAACACCTTAGGAGACTCGAATCACTACTCAAGCAACCACTAATGCTATGGGTAACAAAATTGGTTAGGTTGCGGAAGTCGGTGGTGGTTATCACGGAGGATGTGGCGGAAGCCCTAGGCAAAGATGCCAAAGTTCACAAAATTTGATGGTGTCAAAAGGTGGGTGAAACCAAGGTGAGGACCTCGGGCACGTCGATAGCTTCAAGCGAGCCAAAGAACACTCAAATCGGAGTTCGGAGTGAAAAGTTATGATGAAAATGGTGAAACTTCGAACGCTGAAACTGGGTTGGGCGGTAGTACCGCTTGGGAGGGCGGTAGTACCGCTCGTAATGGTAGTACCGCTTGGAATGGTGATAGTACCGCTCGTGTCGGGTTTTTCGCAAAATCTGGCTCTGGGAGGCGGTAGTGCCGCTTGGAAGCGGGTAGTACCGCTTGGAGGTGCTAAGCGGTAGTACCGCTTGGAAGGCGGTAGTACCGCTCGTGTCGGGATTTTTCGCAAATCCGGATAGAAGTAGCGATTTTGGGGCGGAAATGGATGATTTACGGATCAAAATTGGAGAGATTTCGTGGATGGAAAGTGGGGAAACTTGGGGAGATGCTAGATCCACTCGAAACCAAGCAAATCCATGGATCAAAATCAACAAAACATCATCAAAACTAACAAATCACAAAAAAATTTGGGGCTATTTTTGGTGGGGATTTTCGGATTTAGGACGAAATCAACAAAATCAAGCTAGAAAAAGAGGGTAGGGGCTCCAATAACGTGATCAACGTGGCTCATGATACCATAGATGATGTAGGCGGAACCCTACGTGGGCGATCTTTCACGTTGGAGGCGGATCCTCACGGGAATCACGAAGAACACGCGGAAGAACAAGAGGGAAACACGGAGGAAGCGAGAGAGAAATCACTAAACCAACAAGAGATCAATCACACAAGTGCTAGATCGATGAACACAAAGGGAGATACATGATTCAAGGTCAACAAAGGACGATACAAACAGTAGCCGTTCTTCTCCGTGAGGAGGTCTTGATGGGGTCCACCCTAGAAGGGGGTCTTGAATCCGCTTGGGGGATCTTCTCCGAAGAGGTCACAGGCTCCGAGGAGAAGTAACCAAGTGGACGAGCAAGGCTCTCACACAAACATGAGCTAAACCTAAGCTAACCCTAGAAAGGAAGTGGAGGTGGTCTATTTATAGTCTAAGCCACGAAGGGGTAAGTGGGAGAGGGATACAAGGCCAAAGGCCCATGGTGAAACAGGAGCGGTAGTACCGCTTGGGGCGTGATAGTACCGCTTGCAAGCGTAGTGCCGCTTGGACCGGCGGTAATCTGGGACCCGGGTCGCTCGAGCAGGGAGTTTGTCGGGTTGGTGGCGATGAAAGCGGAAGTTCGCGGTAGTGCCGCTCGGGGCCTTTAAGCGGTAGTACCGCTTGGTGTTGGCGGTAGTACCGCCGCCACAGGTCTTCTTTCTCCTTCTCTTCCATGCTTCCCTCGCGGATGGTGTAGTTGTTCCTTGGCGCTTGCACTCCTCCTCGTGCGTCCTTAGTGTTCGACAATACCTATGCATGCACACGCAGTGGAGTGTCAAGTAGTATACCATCCTCGAAGGGGTCAAGTGAGCACGTGTAAAGGAGATGATTCACCTTTGTGTATGTGAAGTAGATGTCGCACGTGTCACTCGCCGAACGGACTCTTGACATGGTGATGTCCATAGGATGCTCCGCATCAATATCCTAATCTAATCCTTGAGTAAGAGTTTCTGTTTTACTCTTGTTATCTAACTCTCCTCTGACACATTCTAATTCTCTAATAATATCCACAGAGGCAAACTCATCATCAGGTATATCCACCCCCATTTTATTAGCCCTACTAATCAGTTCATAATTGGATAGAACTTCAAAGGAATTTTTACAAGCAGGAGTGAGGTTACCTTCCAGGTCTTTTTTGTTAGCCAGTTTTATGGCCCTGTCCTCCATCTTGTCCTGCATTCTTGAAGTGTTACGCTTCCTGAACTTAAGCGCAGCTTCAGGTGCTAGTGGGGGAGTAAGAATGGTCTCCACAAAGCGATCTGGGGATGGGAGATGTACCACATAATCACTTGACGTCCTTAGTCCAGGATCTGTTTCACCCATTACCTCCACAACCTGAGCAAAGTTAGTAACTGTGGATGAGGGGTTTAAATGTTTTTCATTATGTGGTTCACAATTCACCTGAACTTCTTGTGAACAAGCCCCAATGGCAACATGATCCTTGGGAATAATCCACTGAGAGGAGTTCAGCTTCTCCCCACAAGTAGATTCATCAATTTCTCTACGCATTGTTTCAATGAGAAGGTAGGTATCTGCCTCACTTTGGACGAGACATCTTCATCTTTCTCAGTAGGCAGCAGGCGACAGGCCTTGCCCCCACGATATGAATTGTCAAGCTTTCCAGATCTATGAGCATCAGGGGGACTCTCTTTTTTCTCTTGATCAGTGCGTTTGCTTTTAGGAGTGTATTCAGGCTTTGTTTTATCATCAGAAACAGGATCCACAGTTTCTTCCTCAACATGATTTTTTACCAGAATTTCTTCAATCTCATAAGTGAACTTGTAGAAACGCCCCCCCAAAACACCCTCATCAGTAGCAGGAAGTTGAGCCACAGATCTGCACCCAATTCTGGCTCTGACAGAAGAAGGGCGATTTATAGTAGACATGTCAACTTCCAGAGTGATCCCAACCAGGCCCCCCGCATAAGCAACAACCTTATCAAATCTTTTATTAGGTGGAATTTTACCAATTCTAACCCATGCAATTTCCAGAAGCCCCTCGGAATCAATGTCCTCAAACCAGGGAGAGAATTTGACACTGACTCCGCATTTTTTAAGTCTAACATGTTCAACAAACAGAGCTCTATCAACCTCTCTAGAGTTTGGCATTCTCATGACAAATTTCTGAGGAGCAAAGAATCTAGCAGAGCATCGCCACCCCTGACCAACATAGACACTCAGCTCATGCTCATATCTTTGGTTTGAGAAGAACCCTTAGTATTGGTGACCACAACATTGTAAACTCGCTCTCTAGGCTGCCTATCAACACCCAAGTCAGGAATATAAAAGAATCCCTGCCCTTTGGACTAGAAAGCACACATCACAGGAGTGCATTCCCAAGGGAAGAATTCAGTGCACACAACAGATAGATGACCTCTTTTTTTTTGCAACGATCACAAAGTGCTTGTGGACATCTAACTGTATAATGACTAGGAATATTGCATATCTGACAAGCATCACAGGAGGGGACATTAGTACCAGAGGAGGTGTGGAGCTCACGATTCCTTGGAGGAATCTTGTTCTTGGTGGAGGCGCGCGGATCTTTGTCACTACCGTCAAGGGCACCCTGCCTCCCAAGATGCAGAGGAGGGACAGTCTGCTTCCCCGTCGCCTCCACCTCGCCCGGTTACTGTCCGGCCTCCGCGCTCCCGCCCTAGCGAGATTGACGAGCGTGAGCAACTTGATGCCCGCCGGTGGCTTCATCCCACTTATCGAACCCAGATCCGCCAGATCCGAAGGCTCTAGTCGAGGACGAGTTCACCACCTCCAGCCTGCACTTCCACACATGGGAATCGAAACCACGGCCGCGGCCGCGGTCGAAGTGTCCAGCCCCGCGGCCATGGCAGCCCGCACCGAAGCCCTCCCCTCTTATCTCAACACTTTGCTACCTCTCAGTGACTCGGGTGGATTTGTGGAAGGGGGAGAAGCAACTACTTGAGTGAAGGAGCGAGTATCACCATGGATCTTGCCTTCCCACCAGGTGTAGGGCTGACGAACCCTAGATCTGGCGAGAGGCGGAGCGCTCCAGAAGTGGGCGAGGCTCTCGTCCAGATCCAAAATGGGGGAAGGGGTAGCGGCCACGCGTTTAATACCTGCGGTGCCCCCAGAAACCCTAGGTCCACCCTTTCCATGGCGGTCGGATTCGATCTCTACCACGTGGCGCACATCCGGTTCATGGCGGTCCGGTGCGCGCCCGAGAACCCCCGACCCATCTGTTATGGGGGGTGGGCGGTGACGCGTCCCCAGGAACGTGCGCCAGTGTTCGTGCACCACCGGGTCGGTTGGCCCCGTAAGTGACGTTCCCGCGCCATGCAACGGTGCGCCCTCGCCGGAAATCGTGGAGTTCGCCGGATTTTGGTCCAAAACCCTCGTAAAATGACATGGGAGATAGACAATATCGCTGATATCGATGAACTCACCTGCCCTAAGGAACCGCGCATCCACCATGCGCCCTGCGGTGTTGAGAAGGACGATCCTGAGCACCTTCGATCGGAGCCACAGCTCGCCTCGTCGAGTCGGACCTGTCCCACTGTCCCTAGATCTGCCGCGTATCGGACCCACCAGCATACGTCGCCCGCCATCGTGAATCGTCGCCCTTGGCTCTCGTGTCTCCACCTATCAACTAGTGCGTAGATGAGTGCACGATCAATTAAGTGCTTGAGTGATTGCTGGACTGCACATATACATGGATTTGACTATGAAGGCACCAGAAGCAGTCCAACTTCCAACGGAATGTGTCTGATTCATGTGAAAGGTTGACCATCATCAACCTTTCAACAAGGTTTAACCAGTCTGTCCATTTATCCCTAATCAGTGGTCTTCTGAAGGCAACATTCAACGGTATGTGGCCCATCACAAAGGTAACATAGACATCTTTCTGCTATGCAATATGACATAGACATCTTTCTACTATGCAATATGATAGAGACGAGGGTATTGCATGGCTATTGGCTTGTCCCCTAGCCATGTATCTTCCCAGAACCTAGTAGTTAGGCCATTTCCTGCAGTGAACATCCTTTTGTGAAAAAAAATCATTTTTAACTCCCATGAGTCCTTTCCAGAAATGCGAGTTTGTTGGTTTTGCCTGCAACTTACAGAGGGTTTTTGAATGAAGGTACTTATTCCTAAGTAATTCTTGCCAAACCCGTCCCCGGTAAGTATCTTGTAAAGCCGTTTGCTCAACAGAGACTTATTTTTAATCTCAAGGTCTTCCACCCCTAGACCTCCTTGGTCTTTAGGGCGACAGATCACATCCCACCTTGTCAGGCGGTATTTACGCTTATGTTCATCGGACTGCCAGAAAAACCTGGATATGTAGTAATCCAATCTTTTTCTTACCCCTTTAGGTATTTCAAAGAAAGGTGACATGAACATAGGCAAGCTTGTGAGAACGACATTGATTAGGGTGAGCCTTGCCCCATAAGACATAAGCTTACCAATCCTGCAACTCAACGTTTTCTCAAAGCGATCCTAAATACCTTTCCATTCCTTATTAAGAAGTTTACGGAAATGCTGGGATACCAAGGTATCTAAAGGGGAAAGAGCCTGACTCATTAGCCCGACTCACAACCAAAGCAGAAGAGTTCGCTTTTGTGGAAGTTAATTTTGAGACTAGATAATTGCTCGAATAAAGAAAGAATAAGTTTCATAATTTTTGTAGTTTCAATGTCATGTTCCATGAAGATGATGGTGTCATTGTCATATTGAAGTACCGATACCCCACCGTCCACAAGATGAGGAATTAAGCCCGCAACATGACCCACTTCCTTGGCTCGGCTAATGAGAATCGGTAGAAGATCCGCCACAATGTGGAAAAGAATAGGCGACATAGGGTCTCCCTGTTGCAAACCCTTTAGTGTTTGGAAATAGTGACCAATGCCATTATTTATGTTGACACCTACGCTTCCTCCTTTCACAAATGTGTCAATCCATTGACACCATTTTCTCAGGAAGCCTTTCATGCGCATACATTGTTGCAAGAATGGCCATTTAATTTTGTCATAGGATTTTTCAAATTCCACTTTGAAGACAACTCCATCAAGTTTCTTCGAGTGTAACTCGTGAATCGTTTCATGCAAGACAACAACCCCATCCAGGATGTGTCGCCCTGGCATAAAAATTTTCTGGGTTGGTCTCACCATGTAGGATCGAAAGAAGGTCTAGAGGGGGGGATTAGACTACTTGACCAAATAAAAATCTAACATTTTCCCAATTTTAGTTGTGCGCAGATTTTATCAATTAGCACAAGTCAAGCAATCAACCTACACATGCAATTCTAAGAGTGTAGCAGCGGAAAGTAAAACATTGCATATGAAGGTAAATGGAAGGGAATGGAGAGTGCAAACGTAATGATGACACGAAGATTTTTGGCGTGGTTCCGCTAGGTGGTGCTATCGTACATCCACATTGATGGAGACTTCAAACCATGAAGGGTAACGGTTGCGCGAGTCCACGGAGGTCTCCACCCACGAAGGGTCCACGAAGAAGCAACCTTGTCTATCCCACCATGGCCACGCCCATGAAGGACTTGCCTCACTCGGGTAGATCTTCATGAAGTAGGCGATCTCCTTGCCCTTACAAACTTCTTGGTTAAACTCCACAATCTTGTCGGAGGCTCCCAAGCGACACCTAAACAATCTAGGAGACACCACTCTCCAAAATATAAAAGATGGTGGGTTGATGATGAACTCCTTACTCTTGTGCTTCAAATGATAGTCTCACCAACACTCAGCTCTCACAGATTTGGATATGGTGGAAAGATGATTTGAGTGGAAAGCAACTTGGGGAAGGCTAGAAATCAAGAATCTTGTGGTAGGATTGGAATATATTGATCTCAACACATGAGTAGGTGGTTCTCTCTCAGAAAATGTATGCTGGAAGTGTAGGCACGTTCTAATGGCTCTCTCACATATGGAGAAGGGGTGGAGGGTATATATAGCCACCATAGAAATCCAACCATTACACACATTTGACGAACTTCGGTCGGGAGAATAGAAGAACTCGGTGAGACCGATTTGGTTCAAAATGTGAACGTTAGGAATCTCGGTGGGACCGATGTGCTAGGGCTCAGGTGAAACACCCACGATGCGGCTATATCTCCCACGTGTCGAGGCACGACTTAGAGGCATAACTGCATTGTGGTTTTGTCGCAAGAAGGGTCATCTTCTCACAATCCCATGTAATGAACATAGAAAGGGATAATAGAAGGTTGGCTTACAATTGCCATGTCACAAAATGATCAAATAATTCATACATCATTCAGAGTAGAAACATAGTCCGACTATGGACAAAACCAAATGAAAAGAAGATAACCCCAAATGCTAGATCCCGATCGTCCCAACTGGGCACCACTACTAATCATTCGGAAACGAACATAGTAACGACCAAGGTCTTCGTCGAACTCCCACTTGAGCTCGTCAAGGCCACTGACTGGTATCATCGGCACTGCAGAATCGCTTTTGGTAGTATCTGTGAGTCACGAGGACTCAACAATCTCAAAACCCGCGAGACCAAGACTATTTAAGCTTACAGGTAGGATGTGGGTATGAGGTGGAGTTGCAGCAAGCACTAAGCAAAATATGGTGGCTAACATACGAGTACAAGAATAAGATGAGAAACTACGCAACAGTCGTGAAGCTAGAAGTGAACAAGAAGTGATTCTGAACTACTTACGTTCAAACATAACCCAAACCATGTTCACATCCCGGACTCCGCCGAAAAGAGACCATCATGGCTACACACGCGGTTGATGCATTTTAATTAAATCAAGTGTCAAGTTCTCTACAATCGGATATTAACAAATTCCCATCTGCCACATAACCGCTGGCACGGCTCTCGAAAGTTTATACCCAGTAGGGGTGTCCCAACTTAGCCCATCACAGGCTCTCATGATCAACGAAGGATGTTCCTTCTCTTGAAACAACCCGATCAGACTCGGAATCCCGGTTACAAGACATTTCGACAATGGTAAAACAAGACCAGCAAGATCACCCGAATGTGCCGACAAATCCCAATAGGAGCTGCACATATCTCGTTCTCAGGGCAGCCCGAATGGGCCAGACGTCGGGTTGGCATAGACCGGTTTCCTGTGGGGCCGGGACATCGCTTGAGGTTGGACCAAAGACTCGAGAGGAACTCTAGCAGGGGGGTTAAATAAAGATGACCCTCGGGTTTATAACTCCCAAGGGAAAGGTTTAGGTTGTTGTTAGGCAAATGGTAAAACCAAGGTTGGGCCTTGCTGGAGGAGTTTTATTCAAAGCGAACTGTCAAGAGGGTCCCATAACCCCAACCGCGTAAGGAACGGAAAATCAAGAAACATAACGTCGGTATGACGGAAACTAGGGCGGCAAGAGTGGAATAAAACACCGAGCAAAAGGCCAAGCCTTCCATCCTTTGCCAAGTATATAGATGCATTAATTAAATAAGAGATATTGTGATATCCCAACATATCCATGTTCCAACATGGAACAACACCTGCTTGCACACCGCAACTAGCAACGCTATAAGAGAAATTTGAGCAAAAGAGGTAACATAGCCAAACAACGGTTTGCAAGGAAGGTGGGTTAGAGGCTTGACATGGCAATATGGGAGGCTTGATAAACACGTGGTAGGTAGCGCGACATAGCGAACGAACAACTAGCAAGCAAAGATAGAAGTGATATCGAGGGTAATGGTCATCTTGTCTGAAATCCCGCTAGGAAGAAGACTGAATCCATGAAGTAGACGAACCAACGTAGTCGAACGAATCCTCACAATCGCAACGTAACCGGAACTATCAAGGAGAAGCGCAACCGGAAAGAAGAAACATCATGGTAAACAACCATCACATAAACATGGCATGGTGTGCCATCAAGTATGATGCATGCCCGGTTTAAATAGGCATGGCATGGCAAAGTGCAACAAACAACACTATAAATTAAGTGGAGCTCAATATGCAACGAGTTGCATATTGATGAAATGCCATGTTCAATTATTTAGTTCGCTCTTGTTTATGCTACTCATCAATATTAAATATTATTAAACATGGCTAGGGGTGAAGCATATGGAAACTATCTATCTAGTGAAGTTTAAATGAGGCAGGAACAACAAATAACAATTCCGGAAAATCCTCATATGCATATTTCGAATTTGCTACTGTTCTGCCGTATACACAATTTTAGAGTTGTTAAACATGCAAAGTAATGCCGCTATGTTAATCTATGCATTTTTTCACCCCATTTACATATAAAGTTTATTTAAACTGGAGCTATGGTTATTTAGTTATGAAATAAAGCATTTAGCATGGCATTTAAGAAAATTAGTGCAAACAACAATTTAAACATGGATGAAAGTTGCATATTATGAAACTAAATGAAATTCTAAGCATTTTACCTATATAAATCATTTTAATCCGATGCACGGTTTGTGAGATATTGAATGCATGAAGTGCAAGGTTTTTTTTGTAAAACTGGCAGTCTCTGGATAATTAGAAAATTCGCAAAACTGGAAAAAAACATGACATGGGCCGAATCTGGCTGGGCCAATCGTGCACAGGAGAGAGGGCGGGTGCTGCTCACCCTGGGCCAAGGCCCAGCCTGGTGAGGAGGGCGCTGGCTGGGCCGGATCTGGAGGCAACGACGCGGTCAATGGGCGGTGCGGGACTTGGCGCTGGTCGTCCTCCTCGCACGCAGAAGTAGGGGAACAGCGCGACGAAGAGGCCAGGCGCGCCGGCGCGATGCAGAGGAGGCAGCAGGCTGTGTGGCACAAGGAGATCGGGCGGAGCTCGTCGTGGACGCTGAGAGGAAAAGGATCCGGTGGCGAGTTGAGGCCAGGGCCGCGGGGTCGATGCGGATGAGCGAGACGAGCGCTCCGGCTCGTTGTAGAGGAGGAAAGCCAACAGGTTCAGGAGATGACGGCGGTGCAGGGACGACGCGGGGTCGGACTTGAGGCGCAGGGGAGGAAGCGGAACTTGGCGCGACAGCGAATGCAGGAGATGGCGGCGTCGGGACCTCGAGGCCGAGCTCAGGCCATGGCTGGCTTCCATGGCTCCTGCACGGGGAGAGAACAGAGAGTTGAGAGAATCGAGAGAGAAAGAGAAGTGAGAGAGCAGGGTAAGGAGAGGGGCAACGAAGCAGCGGCCTGGTGGTGGTGCTCGTCTCTGGCGAGCTGGCAGGTGACGCGCGGGACGACGGCAGGGCCGAGCAGAGGAATCATACGGGAGGGGCTCTAGAAGAAGCTCCTCTTCCCTGGATCGAGAGGAGACAGGGGCTTCGGGAGAGCGAGGAGGGTCTCCTCTCCTTGGATCGAGCAGGTGGAGAGCTGAAACAACGGTTGGGCAGGCGCACAGATCGAGGGAGGTAGGTGGTGCTGCGGGTTGGCTCAGGTGGAGTGGATCGGGAAGGTGTAGGCTGGTTGGGTGGCTGAGGAAACCGAGGAGGATTTGGAATGAGTGGTGACAGCGAGTGAGGAGATGGATGGGACAGCCGTCCGAAATTTTAGGGTTAGCTTATTTATATAGGTAGGGATTAGGGTAGGGGTTACTTGGACCCTCCGATCATAATCGGACGGTCCGGAAAAAATAGGCTAGGACAATGTAACAAAGAACCGAAGATATTCTAGGGGTGTTTGGAGATGATCCGGATCCATCGGTCACGACTGCCCGGGTCGGGTTTGGGACAACTTTCGGATGCGCACGCGCGGGGGGGGGGGGGGGTTGAGAGAGGCCATGAAGACAAGGGGTTTGATGGGCTCAGAGAAGAGAGCGGACTGGTTGATCTGGGAGGAGGTCAACAGAAACAAGGAAAAAGCGGCAACTACAAGCGGATGCAAGTTTTATGAAAACATGCGGATGCAATGCTCATGATGACATGATGAATGCAACAAACAATTCATTAACACAGCCGGCACGCAAAACATGAAAGGCATCTGGAGCGCCGGTCTCGGGTCGTTACAACTCTCCTCCACTTACAAGAGATCTCACCCCGATATCTAGGGATGGCACCGGAGAGAAGCGGAAGAGGAATAGGTAAAACAAAGTTGCTTCTTGTACAAACGAGTGAAACTAATGAACCTTGAGAGGTTAAACAATTTTGAGAAAAGAATACAACGGAGATGATCGAAGTTGAAAACACTCCGTTAGAAAAGAGGAACAAGGAACATTGTGAAAACCTTGGGGTTGCAAAGACATGAATGAAGAGCTCCAAATGACAAGGAAGGACATGTAACCACTCCGGTTGAAACGGAATAAGCAAGGAATGAGAACGAAAGAATGCAAAAAGACTCTCAGAGAAAAGAGAAGCAAAACTTGACAAAATGGGAAGAACTTGAAAAGAGGACACGACACTCCGGTTAAATGGATAAGCACGAAAAGAACACGATCCTCAATTCGAGATGTTGAGTGAAGAGAGCAACATCACAATGCCTCCGGAAGAAAGTATAGAAGATAGGTCACTGGAATAACAGAATGGAGAAGAAAATGCCAACTTCTGCCACAAATGAGCTTGGAAAGCACCCTTCCAAGAAGGTTACAACGGAGTTGTTGGAAAATCCAACAACGAAACGAATAAGCTTGTAGTGGGCTTATAGAAAACTTCTCAAAATTGAGGCAAAATTCTGCCACTACGGAAACAAATAATATAGTTGATAACACCAACGAGATGAAAAACTTCTTCCACCAAGATGATAGAGAGATAACTTGGATCATTGATAAACACCACAATAGCAACATTCCTTAGGGAAGGCTTTAGGTGAAATATGACACAAGATAACTCCAACGAAGTGGTTGATGGATTTAAAATACCTCATTCTTGACAACATGTGAATCGCAAAATATGAATGGAAATTGTCAAGAATGATATAATGCCATCTCGAAGATAAGGTAGAAGGAATTGCACTTTGGAATGCAAGATGAAGAATACTTGAACTTCTCAAAACGAAACATGTGCTGAGCACCCTGTTTAATTTTTAGTATAGCTCGGCGGGTCATAACTTCGAGAGAAATATAGAAGAACAATTGAAGAATGAAACGAATCCTTGACGCACACCATGTAGAGCCTCCATGAAGAACTCCGGTAATAAAAGGATGATAAAAAGAAAGAGAAGTTGAAAACACAAAGTGGAGCCTTGCGATGATTTAGATGGAGCTTCACGACGAGATGATGCGGAAAACTTGGAACTCCGGAGAAGAAAAGATGAAGCATCTCGAACCGAGAAATGTGACATGATGAACAACTCTGGAAAGAAGAAACTAGATCACTTGGATGAAACAATAATAAGAATTACGTTATGCGTATCCTTCACCAATTTGAATTGATGACAAGCAACGGATTTTGCATGCCACTTATTCTTCCTGAAGGATTAAGGATAGACATAGCGCAAACTTGAGAAGGTATTGATGGAACCACCGGTGGGATTTGGAAACAACGAATGAATTGATATGATAACGAAGGAAGAGAAATCTTGAACGAACCACCGTAAGAATTGAAAATGAAAGTAGCAAAGGCACAATTCACCGGGAAGAATTGGAAAACGAACAAAGATACTTGAGGGGATTTAGATACATGAGAACGACAAGATCATGCACTGATTAGAGGATATTTGAATGATGCACCGGAACAATCGGGGAATGAGAGCTGAACATTGAGAAGAACAAACCCGAAATGATGGCCTTTGTTGGAATAAAATGGAAAGAACTCATGAAATGCTCCGGGTGGGTATGAAAAGATTTCTCGCAATCGAAAATAATTATGAGAGGATGGCAACAAGTTAGAACCACACATCTTTGAGAGAACGGATAAGATTGAAGAGAAACTCTTCTTCGGTCTTCAAATGATGATAAGAACCACCATGGCAATTGATGAGCCACTCCGGAACAATGAAGAATAGAAATGATGAACCAATGATGATAATGTTTTGAAAGCGATCTTGGAAAACATCTGACTGATGAAATTCATACGTATGTCAAACTTTGAAAATAATTTGGGAATAGCTCCGGGAAAATTGGAAGAGTCAGGTAAGATCCTGGGAAAAGACCTATGGGTTAGGGCCCACTCAACAAAGAACATCGTTGGATGTTTACTTGAAAGGGAGATTGCAATCTGGGTTGATTTAAATGGCTTGAATGAGATACCAACCTCGAATTAGCTTGAATGGATTAAAAATGGAAACACAAATCTTCTGCGATATCTTCAACACTCCAGAACAAGAATAGAGATAAGTGGATGATTGAGAGGTCCACCGGCATGAAAAGGCATTAGAAACGAGGAAAGGGATAGGATCAACACTGAAAGCTTGAATTGAATCCATCGGAGAAGAAAAAAGAACGAAGAATAATAAACTTGAAGCTCCGTTAGTATCTTCCTGAGAATCACTAGATAAGAACATTGACGGAAAAGAATGAAGAGACTTCCCATGAATAAAAGTATACTTGATTAAGAAATCTGAGTCCGTGAAGAAAAGGGTGGGAGGGCGGGAAAACAAAGGCAACTTGGGGCAGATGGAACAAACACCGTTGAGAAAACTTAGAATTGATCTTGCGGATGTTGAAAATGATCAGGTCCACTTGAAGAGAAGCACGCCGGTTGGAAAAAGAATTGACATGACAAACTTGATGATCAAGAAGGATTAGCATTCCCATAACATATGAGAACACCGCTTAGGAAAAAGATATGGAATCAACACTTGAGAATGAAGCAACTCGAATACCACAGCTCAAAACAAAATAAAGGATTGGCTTGGAAAATAAGCCGGAAACAAACATATGATAGACCCCATATCATATCATGTGTCTGTTGGAAAGATATCCTACGTGATACTTGAATTCCCACCTAAAAACTCCCGAAACTTTCTGGTTATGCAATTTGGTGTTGGGGATACAGGGGAAGCACAATATCTCACCCAACTAACAATCCATACATCCAGTTGTACCCATCCGTCAACACATAACCAAGAAAACTCTGGAAATCGTGTACCTCAACCTTCGAAAAGCATCTGTTATACAAGCTATGGCAATACTCCCGAACTCCCGCCTTTGCAGATCTTTGGGTGGCGTCGAGGTTATCTCACCACTAATCGCATAAAAGAGATTTTTGATGTCGTGAATCGAGGTATTCCAGAATCAGAACGATAAAATTGTGATGACAACACCTCGGAGCTCAACTCCCCGGGACACTGCCACAACCCCTAAATGTCAGGAGGCACCAAGAACAATGTTCTCGTCACAATAATATCGGAACGATCCCAAGATACTCGCGTGATCCTAAATTTTTTTGTGAAAATTGAGGAGAGGAAAGTCACAACATCTACGTCAAGAGTCCTCACCAGAGCGATGAAGGGACCGAGGAGTAAAAAGAATCCTACTCTCCGATATATATAATCCTAAGACTCAAAACATTTTTGTTCAAGACTCAACAACGTCAACGGTTCGATCAAGCAGGGGGCTCCTAAGTCGGGGATGGCTCTGATTATCAACTTGAAACGCCCACGATGCGGCTATATCTCCCACGTGTCGATGCACGACTTAGAGGCATAACCGCATTGTGGTTTTGTCGCAAGAAGGGTCATCTTCACACAATCCCATGTAATGAACAAGAAAGGGATAATAGAAGGTTGGCTTACAATCGACACGTCACAAAATGCTCAAATAATTCATACATCATTCAGAGTACACACATAGTCCGACTACGGACAAAACCAAATGAAAAGAAGATAACCCCAAATGCTAGATCCCGATCGTCCCAACTGGGCACCACTATTGATCATCCGGAAACGAAACATAGTAACGACCAAGGTCTTCGTCGAACTCCCATTTGAGCTCGGTTGCACCACCCACACTGGTATCATCAGCACCTGCAACTGTTTTGGTAGTATCTGCGAATCACGAGGACTCAGCAAGCTCAAAACCCGTGAGATCAAGACTATTTAAGCTTATAGGTAGGATGTGGGTATGAGGTGGAGTTGCAGCAAGCGCTAAGCAAAATATGGTGGCTAACATACGAGTACAAGAGTAAGATGAGAAACTACACAATGGTCGTGAAGCTAGAAGTGATCAAGGAGTGATCCTGAACTACTTACGTTCAAACATAACCCAAACCGTGTTGACTTCCCGGACTCCGCCGAAAAGAGACCATCACGGCACGCGATTGATGCATTTTAATTAAATCAAGTGTCAAGTTCTCTACAACCGGATATTAACAAATTCCCATCTGCCACATAACCGCGGGCATGGCTCTCGAAAGTTTATACCTTGCAGGGGTGTCCCAACTTAGCCCATCACAAGCTCTCACGATCAACGAAGGATATTCATTCTCCCAGAACGACCCAATCATAGTCGGAATCCCGGTTAGAAGACATTTCAACAATGGTAAAACAAGACCAGCAGGTCCACCCGAATGTGCTGACAAATCGGCTGTGGAGCCGCACATATCTCGTTCTCGTGGCACTGCCGGATGGGCAGACGTCAAGTTGGCATAGACCACAGTTTGCCAGGTAGCCGGACATCGCTTGAGTTGGACCAAAGACTCGAGGAACACCTGCTCGGGGTTAAATAAAGATGATCCTCGGGTTTATAACTCCCAAGGGAAAGGTTTAGGTTGTTGTTGGGCAAATGGTAAAACCAAGGTTGGGCCTTCTTTGGAGGAGTTTTATTCAAAGTTTAATCGTCAAGGAGGTCCCATAACCCCAACCGCGTAAGGAACGTAAATTTAAGGAACATAACACCGGTATGACAGAAACTAGGACGAAAAGAGTGGAACGAAACACCGAGCAGAAGGCCAAGCCTTCCACCCTTTGCCAAATATATAGATGCATTAATTAAATAAGAGATATTGTGATATCCCAACATATCCATGTTCCAACATGGAACAACCTGCACTGCACCTGCAACTAGCAACACTATAAGAGGGGCTGAGCAAAAGAGGTAACATAGGCAAACAACGGTTTGCTAGAAAGATGGGTTAGATTGACATGGCAATATGGGAGGCTTGATAAACAAGTGGTAGGTAGCGCGACATAGCGATAGAACAAACAACTAGCAAGCAAAGATAGAAGTGATATCGAGGGTAATGGTCATCTTGCCTGAAATCCCGCTAGGAAGAAGACCGGATCCATGAAGTAGACGAACCAACGTAGTCGAATGAATCCTCACAATCGCAATGTAACCGAAACTATCAAGGAGAAGCGCAACCGGAAAGAAGCAAACATCATGGTAAACAACCATCACATAAACATGGCATGGTGCGCCATCAAGTATGATGCATGTCCGGTTTAAATAAGCATGGCATGGCAAAGTGCAACAAACAACACTACAAATTAAGTGGATCTCAATATGCAAAGAGTTGCATATTGATGAAATGCCACGTTCAATTATTTAGTTCGCTCTTGTTTATGCTACTCATCAATATTAAATATTGTTAAACATGGCAAGGGGTGAAGCATATGAAAACTACCCTTCTAGTCAAGTTTAAATGAGGCGGGAGCAACAAACAACAATTCCGGAAAATCCTCATATGCATATTTCGAATTTGCTACTGTTCTGCCCTATACACAATTTTAGAGTTGTTAAACATGAAAAGTAATGCCGCTATGTTAATCTATGCATTTTTCCACCCCATTTACATATAAAGTTTATTTAAAATGGAGCTACGGTTATTTAGTTATGAAATAAATCATTTTAGCATGGCATTTTAGCAAATTAATGTAAACAGCAATTTAAACATGGATGAAAGTTGCACATTACGAAACTAGATGAAATTCTAAGCATTTTACCTATATAAATCATTTTAATCCGATGCATGGTTTGTGAGATATTGAATGCATGAAGTGCAAGAGGTTTTTTGTAAAACTGGCAATCTCTGAATAATTAGAAAATTCACAGAACTGGAAAAAAACATGACATGGGCCGAATCTGGCTGGGCCAATAGTGCACAGGAGAGGGGGCGGGTGCTGCTCACCCTAGGCCAAGGCCCTGCTCGGTGAGGAGGGCGCTGGCTGGGTCGGATCTGGAGGGAACGATGCAGTCAACGGGCGCTGCGGGGACTTGGCGCTGGTCGTCCTCCTCGCACGCAGAAGCAGGGGAACAACACGAAGAAGATGCCAAGTGCGCCGGCGCGATGCAGAGGAGGCAGCAGGCGGCGGGGCGCGAGAAGATCAGGCGGAGCTCGTCGTGGACGCCGAGAGGAAAAGGATCCGGCGGCGAGTTGAGGCCAGGGCCGTGGGGTCGATGCGGATGAACTAGACGAGCGCTCCGGCTCGTTGCAGAGGAGGAAAACCAACACGTTCAGGGGACGACGCCGGTGCAGGGATGACGCGGGGACGGACTTGAGGCACTGGGGAGGAAGCGGAACTTGGCGCGGCAACGGATGTAGGAGACGGCGGCGTCGGGACCTCGAGGCCGAGCTCAGGCCATGGTTGGCTTCCATGGCTCCTGCACGGGGAGAGAACAGAGAGTTGAGAGAATCGAGATAGAAAGAGAAGGCAGAGACCAGGGTAAGGAGAGGGGCAACAAAGCAGCAGCCTGGTGGTGGTGCTCGTCTCCGGCGAGCTAGCAGGTGACGCGCGGGACGACGGCGGGGCCGAGCAGAGGAAGCGTACGGGAGGGGCTCCAGAAGAAGCTCCTCTTCCCTGGATCGAAAGGAGACAAGGGCTTCGGGAGAGTCAGGAGGGTCTCCTCTCCTTGGATCGAGCAGGTGGAGAGCTGCAGCGCCGGTTGGGCAGGCCCACAGATCGAGGGAGGTAGGTGGTGCTGCGGGTTGGCTCGGGTGGAGTGGAACGGGAAGGTGGAGACTGGTTGGGTGGCTAAGGAAACCGAGGAGGATTTGGAATGAGCCGCGGCAGCGAGTGAGGGGATGGATGGGATAGCCGTCTGAGATTTTAGGGTTAGCTTATTATATAGGTAGGGATTAGGGTAGAGGTTACCTGGACCTTCTGATCGTAATCGGATGGTCTAAACAAAGAACCGAAGATATTTTAGGGGTGTTTGAGATGATCCCGATCCATCGGTCACGACTACCCGGGTTGGGTTCGGGACAACTTTCGGACGCGCACGCGAGGGGGGGGGGGTTGAGAGAGGCCATGAAGACAAGGGGTTTGATGGGCTCAGAGAAGAGAGAGAAGAGAGCGGACTGATTGATCTGGGAGGAGGTCAACAGAGACAAGGAAGAAGCGGCAACTACAAGCGGATGCAAGTTCTATGAAAACATGCGGATGCAATGCTCATGACGACATGATGAATGCAACAAACAGTTAATTAACATAGCTAGCACGCAAAACATGAAAGGCATCCGAGCGCCTTGGGTCTCGGGTCGTTACATCAGGGCAAACATCAACTCGGTTGCACCGATTGCATCAACTCGGTGAGACCGAAGTGAAGCAATAAGGCAACAGAGAAGATGTCAAGCCAACTCGGTGAGACCGATCGCTATTTCGGTGAGACCAAAATAATTCCAACAGGCAACATAGACTTGTCAAGGCCATCTCGGTGAGACCGAGATCCGTGACAGTGTGACCAACACTGTTAGGGTTTTTTGGCGATGGCTATGTCAAATGAACTCGGTGGCGTCGGATAGAAAGGATCGGTGAGGCCGAGTTGAAGTTTAGGGTTTTGACATACTTGGAATGAGAAAGTGGTTGAGGTCTTTGGAGCAATATCACTAACCATTTTGAGCAAGTTGACCATTAAGCAACGCCTCATCTCCTTTAATAGTATTGGCTTTGCTATGGACTCAATGTGATCTTGGATCACTAAAATATATATGAAGAGTCTTGAGCTTTTGCCAATATGTGTCCTTAGCATTTTGAGGGGTCCACATCTCTAGTCCATGCCATGCCCTTCATGGAACTTTCTTAAATATTAAACTTGAATGGATATTAGTTCAACGAGCTATATGTTGTTATGAATTACCAAAACCACCAGGGGGTTAGTTGCACTTTCAATCTCCCCCTTTTTGGTAATTGATGACAACATATAGATGAAAGCTTTGACAAATGATAATATGAATGAAATACATCGTCGCTTTGAGAAGTATGTGATTAGCAAGAGTTCCCCCTAAATTTTTGCATTATTTAAAAATTTGCATTTGAATGCAAATGCACAATGGATTAGGATCATGGGTCACTCTTCCGTGCGCTCAAAATGATAAGAATTAAATAACATGCACTCATCACCAAAGATATAAGTGACTGATCATACACAAATGTACGATCAAACACATGATCACATAAGTATCTCACGAGCATCACATAAGTAACAACCAAACAAAACAAAGTAGCAAATAAAACCAACAAAAGGAAAAGGCACTCTCTCTCGAAGCCTATGATCTATACACTTTCTCCCCCTTCGGCAACACGTTACCAAAAAGTTCGAAAACGTATAGTGCTATGCGGCACTCTAGGCACGATCTCCGGGAGCTCCTGAAGTGGTCTTCTGGCTTGTAGCTCCGGTGTGCGTAGATGGCGTTGAGATGACTGCGTGGAGCAATTAGCTAGAGTAGCTCCATGCAGAGCATTGTAGACATTGAAATTTGCAAAATACATACAAATCTGAAGGTGATAGACCCGTCGACTAAACTTCTCTCACAAGCTAAACATGATCACACCTTAGTACTCTTTGGGTGTTAATCACATGGCTATGTGACTAGATTATTGACTCTAGTAAACTCGTTGGGTTTTGGTCACATGGCGATGTGAACTATGGGTGTTAATCACATGGCGATGTGAACTAGATTATTGACTCTAGTGCAAGTGGGAGACTAATGGAAATATGCCCTAGAGGCAATAATAAAATGGTTATTATTATATTTCCTAAATCATGATAAGGTTTATTATTCATGCTAGAATTGTATTGACGGAAACTTAAATACATGTGTGGATACATAAACAAATACCATGTCCCTAGTGAGCCTCTACTAGACTAGATCGTTGATCAAAGATGGTTAAGGTTTCCTAACCATAGACATGAGTTGTCATTTGATAACGGGATCACATCATTAGGAGAATGATGTGATGGACAAGACCCATCCGTTAGCTTAGCATATTGATCGTTCAGTTTATTGCTATTGCTTTCTTAATGTCAAATACATATTCCTTCGACTATGAGATTATGCAACTCCCGGATACCGGTGGAATACCTTGTGTGCTATCAAACATCACAATGTAACTGGGTGATCATAAAAATGCTCTACAGGTATCTCCAAAGGTGTTTGTTGAGATTGCATAGATCAAGATTAGGATTTGTCACTCCGAGTATCGGAGAGGTATCTTTGGGCCCTCTTGGTAATACACATCATAATAAGCCTTGCAAGCAAAGTGACTAAGGAGTTAGTTGCATGATGATGTATTACGGAACGAGTAAAGAGACTTGCCGGTAACGATATTGAACTAGGTAGGAAGATACCGACGACCGAATCTCGGGCAAGTAACATACCGATGGACAAAGGGAATTACATATGTTGTCATAAGGTTCGACCGATAAAGATCTTCTTAGAATATGTAGGAGCCAATATGGGCATCTAGGTTCCGCTATTGGTTATTGACCGGAGAGGTGTCCGGTCATGTCTACATAGTTCTCGAACCCGTAGGGTCCGCACACTTAACGTTAGTTCACGATATAGTGTTATATGAGTTATATGATTTGGAAACCAAATTTTGTTCGGAGTCCCGGATGAGATCACGGACATGACGAGGAGTCTTGAAATGGTCGATAGTAAATATTGATATATAGGATGATGGTATTCGGACACTTGAAGAGTTTCGGGATGCACTGGGTAGTCATCGGGTCACCGGAAGGGGTTCCAGACACCCCTGGTAAGTGTATGGGCTTAATGGGCCAAAGGAGGGGACAGACCAGCCCACTAGGGGGCTGGTGTGCCCCTCTGCATGGCTGGCCGGCCCTAGGGGAAGGAAAGGGGAGGGGTGGCCCCTCCCGCCTTTCCCTCCTCGGGAGAGAAAGGAAAAGGAGGAGGGGGGGGTCCTCCTCTTACCTTCCTCCCGCACTCATATATGGAACGGGGTGGGGGCAGTTTGGGGAAGTCCCCAAGTAGGATTTGGCCCTACTTGGGGCGCCCCTTGGCCTCTGCCCTCTCTTCCCACCTATACATATGTGGGAAGGGGGCGCCTAGCACAACCAAGACAAATTGCTTAGGCATGTGCGGCGCCCCCCTTCACCATTTACATCCTCGATCGTATATTCATAGTGCTTAGGCGAAGCCCTGTGGAGATAGCTTCACCATCACCGTCACCACGCCAACATGCTGCTGGAACTCATCCACTATCTCACCGTCTTGCTGGATCAAGATGGCGGAGGACGTCACCGAGCTGAACGTGTGCTTAACGCGGAGGTGCCGTACGTTCGGTACTCGATCGGTTGGTGCGCGAAGAAGTTCGACTACATCAACCGCTTTAACTTATGCTTCCGCTTATAGTCTACGAGGGTATGTAGACACACTCTCCCCTTTCGTTGCTATGCATCTCCATGGATAGGTGTTGCGTGTGCGTAGAATTTTTTCGTTTTCCATGCAACGTTTCACAACAGTGGCATCATGAGCCAGGTCTAT
This sequence comes from Aegilops bicornis, assembly GCA_021605145.1. NCBI lineage: Eukaryota > Viridiplantae > Streptophyta > Magnoliopsida > Poales > Poaceae > Aegilops > Aegilops bicornis. The sequence goes on along the minus strand of CM038671.1, from coordinate 333,622,397 downwards.
GCGTAGATGTTATGCACGAGTAGAATAAAAAGGATTTGTGGGCGGTGATGTTCATACTACTTACCACCAACGTCTTATTTTGATTCGACGGTATTGTGGGATGAAGCGGCCCGAACCAACCTTACATGTCCACGCTCATGAGACCGGTTCCACCAACTGAAATGCAACTTGTTTTGCATAAAGGTGGCTGTCGGGTGTCTGTTTCTCCTACTTGAATCGAATTTGACTACGGACGGTCCTTGAAGAAGGTTAAAACAATAAACTTGATAAATCACCATTTTGGTTTTGCGTAGGTAAGAACGGTTCTTGCTAGTTGCCCATAGCAGTCACGTGAAACTTGCAACAACAAAGTAGAGGACGTCTAACTTGTTTTTGCAGGGTATGTTGTGATGTGATATGGTCAAGACGTGATGCGTTATATGTTGTTGTATGAGATGATCATGTTTTGTAATATGGACAACCGACAGGAGCCTTAGGGTTGTCTCTTAATTATTGTACGAAATACAAGCGCCATGTAATTTCTTTACTTTATCGCTATGCGTTAGCAATAGTTGTAGAAGCAATAGTTGGCGAGACGACCCCGACGCAACGATGAAGATCAAGGTGTCAAGCCGGTGACGATGGAGATCATGATGTTGCTTTGGAGATGGAGATCAAAAGTACAAGATGATGATGGCCATATCATGTCACATATTTTGATTGCATGTGATGTTTATCCTTTATGCATCTTATTTTGCTTAGAACGATGGTAGCATTATAAGATGATCCCTTCACTTAATTTCAAGATAAAGTGTTCTCCCTGAGTATGCACCGTTGCTTAACTTCGTCGTTTTGAAGCACCTCGTGATGATTGAGGGTGATAGACTCTACGTTCACATACAACGGGTGTAAGCCAGTTTTGCACATGGAGAATACTTGGGTTTAACTTGACGAGCCTAGCATGTACAGACATGGTCTCGGAACACTGGAGACCGAAAGGTCGAACGTGAGTCATATAGTAGATATGATCAACATAGAGATGTTCACCATTGAAGATTACCCCATATCACATGATGATCGAACACGGGTTAGTTGATTTGGATCATGCATCACTTAGACAACTTGAGGGATGTAAGTGGGAGTTCATTAGTAATTTGATTATTTGAACTAAAAATTTGCATGAACTTAATCTTAATAGATTTTTCATATCTATGTTGTAGATCAATGGCCCGTGCTACCGTTCCCTTGAATATTAATGCGTTCCTAGAGAAAGCTAAGTTGAAAGATGATGGTAGCAACTACACGGACTGGGTCCGTAACTTGAGGATTATCCTCATTGCTGCACAGAAGAATTATATCCTTAATGCACCGCTAGGTGACAGACCCTCTGCAGAGGCGTCATGAGCGTTATGAACGTTTGACAAGCTCAATCTGATGACTACTTGATAGTCTAGTGCGCCATGCTTTACGACTCCAAAGACGTTTTGAACGCCATGGAACATATGAGATGTTCCAAGAGCTGAAATTGGCATTTCAGGCTCATGGCCATGCTGAGAGGTATGAGACCTCTGACAAGTACTTTGCCTACAAGATGGAGGAGAATATCTCAGCCACTGAGCATGTGCTCAGAATGTCTTGGTACTACAATCGCTTGAATCAAGTGGGAGTCAATCTTCTAGATAAGATAGTGATTGACAGAGTTCTCCGGTCACTATCACCAAGCCACTAGAGCTTCGTGATTAGTCCTGGCCATGGGCCACCCGGCCCGAACAGCCCGGTCTAACCCGGCCCAAACAGCCCGGCCCGACCCGGCCCGAACAACCTGGCCTGAAAAAGTCCGGCCCGACCCTGCTCCCTAGCCGGGCCTGGGCCTAGGTTTTGAGCCCGAAGACTAGGTCGGGCCTGGGCCCGCTATTTCTGCCAATTACTGAAGAGGCCCGGCCCGAGGCCCGAGGCCCGGTATGTTTTTTGGTGTGACGGGTCAGGCTTGGGCCTGAAAGGTAGGCCCGACGGCCAGGCTGGGCTGGGCTGGGCTCGGGCCTGAGTTTTTTTACCTCTGGCTTAGTCAGGCCCGGCCCAAAGCTCGGCCCAGCCCGAAGGATGGCCAGGTCTATTTGTGATGAACTATACTATGCAAGGAATGACTAAAACAATTTC